>OY728123.1:252224133-253474133 GCA_963277665.1 Viscum album
ATTCCCTCTCCTTTCCTATATAATCCCACCTAAGCTCCCACTTCCTCTTCACTCAAAGACTTTGGATTTCGAAAAACCCATGAAATAATCTCTCTATAATCCTCAAAAGGTTCCCCAAGCTCCCAATAATCCTCTCTCAATCCCCTCCCAAGCCTTTGGGGTCACACTTCCAAGTAAGGGATTTCTACCTTTCTCATTTTATCCAAGTTTCTTAATATTGTTATGCCCTTTTATTTTTAATTAAAAATGTTGGGGTATGATTTTTCACCTTCACCATACTTCTTTCTTTATGTTTGGTTGATATAATACCCCTTTTCTCTCATCAATTCCTCCCATGAACACCTGTTACCATGCTGAAATTCCTTGAGGGATTTATCTCTCCTCTTTTACATACAAGTAATTCATTTGTATTATGCATCTAAATTACATTACCTTTGTTATTAAATGTATCTATATGACCCCCTTACTGTCTATTTCATGTATATATGATGAGACACCCTTTTATATCTCATAAACCATTTTCATGAATCCTTATGTCACGTCATTATGCTGCCAAAAGTGCACTGCATTTTTTCAAGCTACGATCATTGTGTAGTGAATACCATACCCATGTCTCTACAAAGGGTATTCACCTTTATACACATATACATATTTAATGGTAATTTCATGTATTTATTCCACATTACTTAATCATAGAATAAATTATTATTTTTATTGATTCCATGATCCATTTGGCACACTTATGCATGAAATGAAATGTTTAAGAAGGGTGTGCCCTGATAGCGCTTCAATGCATTGGGTAAAGTATAGTATCATGATATTTCATGTGAAATGGGTGTTGACTCATGATAATTAAATTGAAACTAGGCTTTACTCGTGCTTCATGTGCAATGAGGGTTTACTCATGCTCCATGTGTAATGAGCCTTGGCTCATGCTAATTCCATGTTAAGTGTTGTTGCCACATTTCCATGTTATGATTATCATGTTTTATCATGAATTTATGTTCATGTTTCTCTTGTGATCCATTGATATGCCTATTGTCTAACATGTATTGTATTCCTCATTTTATTTCATGTTTACTCCATTACTGGGCTTTATAGCTCACCCTTTTCTTATGCATGTCCTCAGGTTATCCCATGCAATGCTAAGTATGAGGGAATCTAGTGGTCATGTAAAGGAAGTTTTAAATAAAGATGTTGTATTTCATGTTTTAAGTTTCTATGTAATGATTCTAATCCTTAAAGACACTAGACCTCTCTATCTTAAATGTTGTATCAAGTGGATATTTTATGTAATAAAGTAGCTTTAAGTGTGTAATAAATTGTAGGGTTGTTATAGTTTGGATGGGTACTCACCGTGTTTCCTCTAAGGTACATTCATGCACACAATTAATTTTAAATAAATTTATTTAATTTTTTAAAAATTATTATTGATGATAATCTTAAGAAAATTTGGGTGAGAATTAATATAAAATAATTTATTAATTAAATATGATAATTAATTGATTCGAGTGTAATTTATCTTAAATAATAATGATTAGAATTGAATGCTAATTTTATTAAATTCGTAATTCATTGCATACATGGGGATGATCATGATCCATACCAGACTTTTGTATGTTATTGGTTTCTATTAATTTATTATTAAATTAAATTTTTGGCATGTGTGTCATCCCTCCTCTCGTTATGTAAGGGCTCATGTGCCCATTATTTATTTTATGCAAACCCATTGACTAATCCTTTGGTTACCCTCACCTTTGTGTGAGTAAAATTATATAAAATGGATGGAACTCCCATTCTAGTGGAGGTGGTTCAAGTTTGGATTCAAAGAAAAATGAATCCAAGAGAGATAAATAGGTTTAAAGGTAAGCTGCAACATGAACCATAAATGGTTCAAAGTGTTTTTACCCTAGATTGAAGATTAGTTTATAATCTGTTATATAAACAAACCATTACTAAAATATTATGATCATGGAACTTTATTATTTTATTTTTATCAAGATTCATGGTTATTTAATTATAGATTGTTTTTCACGATCACATAAAATAATGGATTACAACCATGCAAGATAGAACTAAAATAAATTGACTTTTGTGTAAATATTATCTAAGACATGGTTAATCAATTAAGTAAATACACTTAATATTAAAAACATGTAATAAAGATAATAATTGTTAATTTATGCATAAAATATATAATCCATCAATTATATGTATTAATTTGGTATATCCTTCCACTACTTCAGTTAAAATCAAACTGTTGTTCAAAGTGTTTGACCATCCAAATTTGGGATTTTCTCATTTATCAAGGAATTATAACTTGAATTTTTGGGTTGAATTAACTTAGTTCACATCAAGGGTTGACTGCTAAAGTAGGAATTAGTGTGAAAAAGAGGAAAAGGTAGAGGAAATATAATTTTTGGATTTTTGGATTGGGGAGTCCACTCAACAGATCAAGGAACTATGAGTTAATGCATTTGTAATTTATAATTTCTACCTAAACCCCTTAAAATTTATTTACTGACCAAATTCAGGGTGATGAGAATGAGAATATTTATTGTTGACACTAATAATTCCCAATAAATAGGATATTCTTAAGCCAATGGTGAGGTATATTAGGTTTCGATAAAATAGTGTGTGATTAATAAATATAATATTTATTTCTTTGTCTATATTTTATCGGATAAAGTGTTAAAACTCTTCTAATCTTATTTTTAAAAACAACTATAAAAATGACTTAAAACATATCATTATGACATATAATTAAAGAGGATAACCTTCTCATTGGCATAGATTTCTAATAATGGTAAATTTGTTTATGCATAATCTTATTCCATGAAAGGAAATTGTATGTACTAGAAGAACATATTCCCGATACACTTAGTAATGAGGGTAGTGAGGAGGAGTTATCACTCTATGAGAAACATTTTAATGATTCACATATGTTCAGTTTTTTTATGTTATCATCCATGGATAATGAGCTTTTTGAGCAACATGAGTACATGGATGCGTATAAAATGATGTCTCATCTTTAGGATCTCTATCAAGATAAGGATAGATAAGAGAAATGTGAGATCTATAATGCCATATTTACAACTAATCTTGGAAAGTTGGTTCCATATGGGCCTCATGTAGTAAATCTTATTGGTTTCATTTAATGATTAGACATCTTGGGGATTAAATTCCTAGATGTTTTACACATATATGTCATAACTTTCTTACTACTCAAGTCCTTATCCAGTTTTATTATTAATTATAATATGAGAAATGATTAGAAGAGTATTTCAGAAATTCTAAATTTAATTATCTAGGTGGATAAGGACATGGGGTGTGAAAACCCCATGATCTTTATGGTGAATAAGAAAATTAATAACAAAGAAAAGGTTCCCAAGACTCATAACAAGTCTAAAGATCCCAAGAACTATCCTTCCATTAAGAGGAAGATCCGTAGGTAGGTTAAGGAAAAGTAGGTGGTATGTTATGTATGTGTAAATCAAGGCCACTAGAAGTGTAAATGAACCCAAAAGAAAGGGGAAGCTAAATGTGTGTTTGTTATTAAGTGTAATATTTCAATATTAATATATTGAGTATTAGATATATCTTTTGGTAATCACATCTATATTCAAATGTAGGAACCAAGTAGATTCCAAAAAATTACTAAAGTATAGGTTGATTTGTGAGTTGTTAGTGGTGCCAAGATAACTTCTCTATCCATTAAAGACTACCACCTTTCAATGCCAACAATAATGATATTGGTTTTAAGATATTTTTATTATGTACCAATAGTTACCAAGAACATAATTTTTGTATCTTTCCTAGATATAAATGGTTTTATTTTCAAGTTTGGAAATAAAAGTTTTTTCTTTTCTAAAGAAAACATATATTATGATATGGCACATTTAAATAACATTATTTATGTATTAAATTACAAAAACAAAGTATTGGAAATAGATAATTAATCTTGTTCACACAACTAATATGATAAACATCTATGGCATCACTATATTGGTCATGTAAATGAGAAGTGTTTGAAAAATCTCTATCAAGATGGTCAATTAGAATCTTTTGAGCTAAAACCACTTGAAAGATGTCATTCTTGTTTACAAGGACAAATGACCAAACCAACATTTGGTGGACAAAGTGAAAGGGACATAAAGCTTGTAGGATTGGTACACACTGATTTTTGTGGATCATTTATAATAAAAGATAGAGGTGGGTATTATTACTTCATAACTTTTACAGATGACTTGAATTGATATGGTTATGTGTACTTGATGAGGTACAAGTATGAGTCCTTTGATAAATTTAAAGAATTCAATAATTAATTAGAGAATAAACTTTGAAATAAGATAAATAAGATTCAATCAGATCGAGGTGGTGAATATCTTACCCAAGTGTTTATTGACTTTATAAGGGAATTTGGGATTCTATATCAACTCAATACACCTTACACACCATAGTGGAATGGTGTTGGTGAAAGGAGGAACCATACCTTGTTAGACATGGTATGGTCGATTATGAGTCGTGCAAATTTTCCATTATCCTTTTGGGGATATGAATTACAAAATGTGGCATATACATTAAATTGAATACAAACTAAAGTGTAAAACAAAATTCCCTTTGAGTTATGAAGTGTAAGAATTGTGATTTGTCGCATACACATGTATGGGGTTGTGTGGAATTTTTTATGGCCTTCTCAAGAAAAAAAACTAGCACCGTGGGGAAAAAATTTATCTTTATATGTTATCCTATGGAAATAAAGGGATACTGCCTATGAAACCCCTCAAACCAAAAAGTGATTATCACTAGAAAATTTTTCCTTCTTGATAGGGAGAACATACTAAAAAAGGATAGTAGGAGAAAAATTGAATTCAAAAAGTTGATACTCAAGATACACAAGAGTTGGTATAGGAATAAATTATAAAGGTCCACATGCAAGAAGTAGTTATTGAAACACAAGTACTATTTTGGAACACTAGATAGGTAATAGAACTAGAGAGATATGGTTTTATAGTCACTGAAGATGGTGACTCATTTTTGGTTGACAATGATGAACATATATTCTATAAAGAGGTATTAGATAAATCAAAAGGTGCAAGATGGTAATAATCCATGAATTCTAAAATATATTCCATGTATTAGATCCAAGATTGGATTCTAGTCAATTCACTAGTTGATTGAAATCTTGTAGGGTACAAATGGGTATTCAAGACAAAACTAGACATGGGAGGAAATTTAAATACCTATAAAGAAAGGATATTGGATAAAGGGTTTAAAAAACATCAAGGAATTCACTATGATGAAAAGTTTTCACTGGTTTTCATGTTCAAATCCAACATAATTATACTTATTATGGAATCTTACCATGGCTATGAACTTTTGTAGATATATGTCAAAATATATTTCCTTAATGGGAATATTTAGAAATATGTATTCATGACACAACTAGAATGATTTGTGACTCTAGGTGACACCAAAAAGATTTGTAATTTGTAGATATACATTTATAGATTGAAGAAATCATCCAGGTCATGGAACATTTTATTCGATGAAGCTATAAAAGAATTCGGTTTCATTAAGAATGGATATGATACATGTTTTTACAAGAGTTTTAGTGGGAATTCAGTATTTATCCTAGTAGTATATGTTGATGACATATTAACTATTAGAAATGACATACGAGTCTTATAGTCTATTAAGTACTGGTTAAACAAGTGTTTATCTATGAAGTACTTAGGTGAAGCAGCCTATATTCTAGGGATCAAGATTGTTTTTGATAGATCCAAGAGGATACTTGGACAAATTCAAATTATATACATTGACCATATAATAAATATATTTATTATATAACAATCTAATAGGGGATTGGTTAAATTGTCACATGGTATACATATTTCTAATAAAAAATTTTCTTAGACACAATAAGAGAAAGAGAGAATGATTATGATCCCATACTCTTTGGTGATAAGATAAATCATGTATTCCATGTTTTATACTAGACATTATGTTGCCTATGAATTGATCGTGGTAGGAAGATATCAATCTGATACAGGAGATCATTATTGGTCTGGTGATAAGGCTATCCTTTAGTATCTAAGAATAAATAAGGATGTATTCCTGGTGTATGGAGGATATTAGAAGCTGGTCATCGGTAGTTATAATAATTCTAGTTTTTAAACAGTTCATAATGATCTGAAGTTATAGGTATGATATGTTTTCTATCTCAATGGAGGAGATGTGAGCTGTAATAGTTCAAATCATCCAGTTTTCAGTGATTCTACTGTAGATTACAAGTATATAATAGATTTTGATATACCCAAGGAAACTATTTAGATATGAAACTTTTTTTAGGATCTTAATGTGGTACCTAGAAATAAAAACACTATTACATTGTATTATGATAATAATCTAGTGGCGGCTCTTGCAAAAGAGCCAAGCTCACACCAATAGACAAAACAGACACTCCATAAGTATCCCCTATTAAGATATTTTTCTCATAGGGGTAAAGATATAGTAAGAAAAGTTACCATAGAGGAAAAGGTGGTAGACCCATTGACTAAAGTTCAATATTATCAAAATCATGAGTATCATGTGAGAACTAGTGGACTGAATGTTGTTAGTAGTTGGATCTAGTGAAAGTGGGAGTTTTTTTTGAGTTGGTGCCCTAGAACCAACTTCTATATATTATATTATAACATATATCTATTTTTTTAATACTAATAAACTAATAATTACATAATTGTTGTTCTTCTATGTGACATAGTATGTGATAATGTTCTAAAAGTAGTTGTCACACTGAAAGGTCATAGGAGTTCCTCACTATGATGAAAACCCAAAAGTGTCACGACTGTAATCTTAAATATATGTTCTATATCCATATGAAATCATTTGAGGGACATAAATGATATAGGATATTAGGTGTGGAGAGTCAAAGGACTTTGAAGCACCTTCTCATGGAATATACCCTTGGTAATATCTAATTTAGTAAATTATGAGAACGAGATCCACCATTAGTAAATCCATATTTTTATAAGTTATTATATATTCCTATATTCAGATTTTAGTATTGATCTTTAGACATTAATATTATTATTAATGAGTATTATAATTCGCGTACTTTGATGTATTGATGAAAACTATTATGACATATGTTCCCAAAGGGGTAGGATATGTTGGGTGTATCACAAGTAATATATCATTAATTAATAATGTGAGAAATTATTTTTCCCTTATATTCTTTAAAAAAAGTTTATATCTAAGGACCTTTGATGGAAATGATATATTCTAAATAAATCCATGGCTATGGTGTTCTATAGGCAAGTTTTATTTCCAAAAATTCAAAGAAAGAGACATCAAGAACATAGGTTGATGGCATTGGCATCCATCATATTTGATTATATATATCATGATAAAGTGATTATATTACACAATAAGCATTTGTATGATGTATTGTGTCATTATGGAATTAACCTATTTCTCTATGGTACCTTGGTGTGTTGTTAGATGCTAACCTTGTACTTTAGGTTGCTTCTCATAAATCCACTAAGAATGAGGCTTAGAGGGTCACACAAAAAGTGTATCCATAATCTCAGTTAAATAATATTTTATTATTTATTATTTAACAAGTTGAATAAATATTATTCCCATATGTGTTTTAATAATTATTCATGTTTTCTTGATTGCATATATTTCATCACCAATTATTCGAGATAATATTATTTGAGAATAATATTTATTAAATATTTATTTATTATTTAAGGAATAAAATTATTTATTTATTTATTAGAGAATAATGTAGTGATATTTATTTATTAAATAAATAATCACTATCCAAGGCCCAATAAATATTATGGAGGAATGGAGGGCTGAGTTTAATGTTCTTGTGAGAAATAATATATATTTAATATTATTTGAATAAATAATATTTAATTAAATTTGTGAGTTTAGAACATGTCAAGAAATAATAATAATATTATTATTATAGATATAGAGTTTTGTAGGTATTACAAAAATAATAAAGGACACATGTGAAATTATTATTTTCTAACCCTAGTAGTATAAAAACCCAATTATATTATTTTCTTAAGAGGGATAATTCAATTTTATTGTGCACAATGAGATCCATAGAGAATCCACTAAAAATACCTAGAGATATCTCTCTCCAATAATGATCAAAATAATGGAGAGAGATCCTCCTCCACCACCACTCTCAATTCCAGAGAGATTGAAGAGAACCCTTCCTTGAAGTGGTTCTCGAGGTGTCCAATGGTGAATGATGCGAGCATTTGGATCTTCCATGATAGAACCCATAGATTCCTACATAAGTTCAGAGGTTCATTCAATAGGTGTGGATCGCCAATGGAGGGAATTTATTCTTAATTCCTACAACATAGTGAAAGTAAAATGTAGAGAAGATGTAAGATCCATCAATGAAGAAAGAATTTTTCTCTTAATTACTTAAATTAATTATAAATAATATGTGCTGATCTTTTGCTTTGTTTTTTGTGTTTATACATTTTCTATATTCTTTGATTCAATTCCATTGATCATGGAATTTATAATCATGTAAATCTTAGATTAATCATCGATCATGAAAAAAAATAAATGTTGATCATTCCCTATCTGATATTTCTATTGCTCTTAGAAACTACAGTTATGATGTGATCATTATAAGCATGGTAAAATTATACAAGCATTGGACAAGAAAACTTCTAGTATAACCTCCCATTATGTGTGGTTAGAATGTCTTATATCAATTTTTTATACCAATATTTCTATAATATGTTCTCTCTTAAATTAAATTCCTCAATTTCTATTTAAATCCATGGCATTTTTATTTTCTTCTATGATAATTGAAATTGTTAGTGAAGCATGATTTACATGTTTTTTTACTTTAAAAAATAAATTTAAAGATTTCATAAAATAAGTTATTCTTAATAAATTCCATGCTTAGAGACTTAAATAAAATTCTATTGATCCATTCCGCTTTAATTTTTTATGAGTTTCCATGCCCTGATATGTTATATGCATGTGTTATAAATTTATTACAAGATTGGGAGTTTTCCTTTTACTTATGAAATTCATGGAAGATGGTGAGCATGCTTAGTGATAACCCATCCATATTTTATAACTTTTGTATTAATGAACCTATTTTCTCTTTTCAATCATGAATAATATTTTATAATGATAAAATGTATTTTATTGTATGATGTTTCATAAATACCATGCCATGAATAGTTGTTTAAAAGGTCAATTTTTATGATTAGGAGTAAGTTGTATATTTTAATAATTATTATTAATGTGAAGATTAAATATTAAATTCATTACAAATAGTTAATTTCTAAAGCTAAATAATGTCTACATGAGTTAATGAGAAGCATAATATAATTCATGTTACATACCTCAAGAATATTGTATTAAAATATTGAATTAAAATCATGTCATCCATAATGTACCCTAAAGGCATGTTTTCGTTGATGTTAAAATGATTAAAGAACCTTCTATTGAGAATGGATAGCATAAATTTTGAAATTAATGCATGTATAGTTTTATTTTGGTAATATGAAATCAAATAGCCAATATGGTAGAATTTTTAGAGGGATATTTGATTTATTTTTTCAAATATACTTCAAAGGAACTCGCATGCACATATTTTTAGTTATATTTTGAAATATTTTCTAAGTAATATAACTAAAGTGAAATCATGATTGAATTCCCTGAAGTGTAACACAAAGAAGTATAATATCATTTGTGAAATTTTTCTTGATGATTGTTTTTATTGAAGTGATTTTTTTCTATGAAGTTCCTTGGATATATGATTTATTATTACTGTAATTTTAAAATCAACTCCCATAAAAAGGTTAATCATTTAAAGATATAATAATAAAAATTATTTATAAATATGGAAACTAGTAATGATGAATTATTTTCCACACAAAATTCTTAAGACAAGAATGATGAAAGGGGTGATCAAATGTTTTGTTTTGTTACCAGTTTATTGTAGTTGGTTGTGTTGCCTTTATTTTGATACATATATGGTTCTAAAGGGAAATTTTTGTAGTCGGTTTTCATGGTAGTGTGTGATGAATAGTGGGTATTGTGGTTGGTTACTCTAGTAGGAATGGGAAGTTGTGACCTTAGTTTAGAAATTATGGTTTGGATATTTATATAGGATAAGAGACAGTTTTGTGGTTATTATGTGGGTGATCTATTTAGGGAGAGTAGTATATAGGTGAAATGTTGTTATTCTATATGATGTTGAGGTGAGGGATATTTTTTGGGGTTATTCTATTTTGTTATTCATTAGGTTGACCCCTCCTTAATTAAGGCTCTTTTTGAGATTTATATCACTTAGTTTCTAGTTTTAAGGGTTTTCCATTATTGGAGTGGGATGTAAATGTGATAGTATCCCTAAATTTAAAGTGGTGATCATGGAATGAATACTCCCCTTAAGTGCGTTTTCATTTTAGGAAGTTGGGGAGTGGTTTCTATTTATAACACTAATCTATATTAGGTGTTATTTGTCTTAGTAATTATGTTTATAGTGGTTTGGGGGAGCAATTAGGTGTAGGAGTCACAGATCTATGCTCAATACACTGATTCGTTCGATGGCTGATCCTTCTAGTTTTGATACTTTTATTTTTTATTTTCTGTTGAGATGATGTCTTTAACCTTATGATTTATATGAGTTTAACTATATAACTTGGTTGATTAGTTCTCTTAGCTATGTGTTTCATTCCTCTAATTTGTGCTTGTGTTCTTGTTATAGTAAGATCCTTGAGAGGTGTCCCATGGGTGATTGTTTAGATCCCTCTATTTCTTCTACGTTTTGATGTGATTCTCAAGGATAATAATTGTTTAAGAGGTATATGATGTAATTTTATAGGTTATCAAAACCTTTACTTAGTGATTTATCATGTATTGGAAGTGTCATTAGGGAGTTTGGTTTTTTTCCTTTTTAAATTTATAAGTTTTCTCATATGGTCACTTGAATGGCCATGCGATCAATTATTCCTTCATGAAGTCAGTTGGTTCCTTAATATTATTGATAGGTTCTTTCATATAGTTGATTGGTTCCATTTTTTGTTTAGTTGGTTCCTTTTTTTGGTCGGTTAGTTCCTCCATATAGTCAGTTGGTTCCTTCATATGGTAGGTTGGTTCCTTCATGCAGTGGGTTGGTTTCTTTATGTGGTAGGTTGGTTCCTTCATGCATTAGTTTGGTTCCTTCATATGGTAAATTGGTTCCTTAATGTAGTAGGTTGGTTCTTGATGTGGTGGATTGGTTGGGTCACATAGTTAGTCTAACAGTTTGAAAGTTTCTAGTTTTTTTTCAAAATACCCAAATTTTCTAGAATGACATGGAAAACGATTTTAACATAAAATATGGAATTTGAGGATTAGATAAATATTTTTTTATGATTAAATATAGTTTTTGAATTCCTTAAAGATCATGGGTTTTAAATGGTTCATTCTGTGTGTTTTAAATGAAAGTAAATTAAATGAAAACTAAAAATTAAGGTTGACTACATTAGTCTTCAAAGTTATTCTAGAATCTATATATAGAATCTTAAAGTATGGGATTTCCTCCATTCAAGAATTTTTTTTATTTCATTTGGTTTTGTGTGAACTAAAACCTTTATTTTAAGCCTTCGAGTCATATACCTTTTACCTAAATCCTTCTTTTTAGAGAATCCAGTTATGTTCAATAGCTTATTTCCCTCTATGTTTTCTATAATGTTGTGTCATGTTTGATTTAGGAGTTTGTTTCTATTTCATATTACTCTATTATCCATAAGTATTTTATGATTGATTTAACCCTCACCTTCATGATATCCAGGTGGAAACATCATCTTTCTTTTTCCCTTTTTTTTGGTGTAATGTATTTTGGAACTTATTTTCTAGGTAGGGAATCCTTATTCTCCTCTAATTTTGTGCATTAGTGCAATTAAAATGATTTTATTTTCTAGTAGTTGGTTTGTATGGATTAACTAATTAATATAACGAACTCTATTAAATTTAAATGGAAGTGAAAGTGAGTAATCACATGTTTTTATCTATTTTCTAATTATTAATGATTTTTGTAATGACCCGCTAATTATCATTGGATTGAGAGTCTAATGAGTCATTACTTGGCCTTAAGTGACAAACCCAAGATGGAAAAGGATGGAAATAAATGCCAAAGGGTTTCAAATACAAGTGGGGGATGATTTAACCTTTATGAAATAAACCAAAAAACCAACAACCAAACCTTTCACTAATAATGTATGAATAATAAAGACAACTAAATAGCTTCATGTATCTCAAAACCACATCAAAGTTTACAATAGTGGAAGACCAAACAGGTATCAAAGTACACAGCAGATAAAAAACTAATTACCCTCAAAAGACTACAAGGATTAATTATCCACAGTCTCCAAGCTCCACAATCACCGAACATCCCAAACATCACGAGGTAGTGCTAAACACTTGTGAAACATTACCTTTTCCCCTGTCCTGGAACCTAGCATCTATAAAAGCACCAAAGTGACAAAGTAGGGGTGAGTATAAAACTCATTATTTTTTCCCAATGACTTCCCTACTCACCCCACTAGTATAGAAGATTTAGAAACATTTATTTAAAATACTTTATAAAAAACTTTTTCTAAAAACAGTTTATAACAAAATATAAAAAAGTTTCCAAAACAATTATAACCAAAAGCATACATGTGAAATTGAAACCAATTTTTCCAATAAGTTATTTTTCCAGAAAAATAACTAAACAAAACCTTAAAAAATTTCAATTTTAATTTTCCACACCCAACCCATTCAACACATCCACATGATCAACCATGCATGCTGCATTATGACAGTTCCATACTCATGAGTGGTTTCTCATCAATCTACTAATTCTTCACAAGGTAATTGTTTCCCATGTGACATTAACCATTTGGAACCAAGAAAAAGATCATATTTAAACCAATCCTCATATATGTAACACAAACACACACCACATATTCTCAACGATCATGCCAAAACAACCCTTTCAATAAAAACACTTTTTTATTGAAAACCATTTCTGTCAAAACCATTTCAATAAAATGCCATTTTTATTGAAAACCATTTATATTGAAAACACATTTTTCATCAACCATTTATAAATTCCATAAAATTCATAATTTAAAATTATCATTTTAAAATCAAGAAACTAAACCCCTTTTCATAACAATTCACCAAGATCACGGAATTTCACAAAAACCATAAATCGTCACTAAAGAAGATTTATTTCATGCTTTTCACAATAAATTTAACTAAAATAAACCAATTTGACTCTAAGAAAATAAATTATGGTAATAGGAGTTGAGAGAGAAGCCTCCTACCTCAAAGGTTTTGATGAAAACCCCAACGAATGAAGAACGCAAAAGAAAACCGGGTCGATTCTCCAAGAACCCACCTTAGATCTCTTCTCCTACCAATAAAAAAGCCAAATATCATCATATTTGGAATACACACACCTATATCTACCCATAATGGGCATATATCTAAGAAACCAAGAGAATGGGAGAAGTATATCTAAGTAGATCTAAGAAACTTATCAAGAACGAAGAAGAACGATCACATACCTCAAGAATCTGGATTTGATTCACTAAGGGAAGCCTTCAGATCACCTTTGGATGGATGGGAGAATCTTATATGGCCTTAGGAGAAGAAAAATCCTGAGTTATGGACACTTAGGAGAAAGAAAGACCCACTTAAAGGCAAAAACATGTGAGATCCACTTTTTTAGGATCTCACTTAAACCATTCGTAAGGTTAGTTCGCACGATTAGACAAACCGTGTGCTAATCGTGCATTAGATAATACCTAGGAAGACCCTCGCACGGCCTCCTCGCATGGTTTCCCTAACCATGCACACACTATTTTGAATCTCTCTACCTCAAACTTACTATTTTTCATGGTTTGGCCGCACATTTAGAAAAATTGTGTGCCGCCTGTGCAACTTCCCTTTAGCTCCAAAAACATTTCCAAAGTTCTCCCAAATATCCCAACTATCACCCTTACACTTTATAACGATAAAAATAATTAAATAAGGGTTACATAACAGAAACTAGGGTTACTACATTCTCCTCACCATTAGTCTCTTTGTCCTCACAAAGTAGAAAACCTTCACCCAACAGAAAGAGTTATGGCCATTGCTCTTTCATCTCATTATCTCATTCCCAAGTCTCTTCATGAATCTAATTGTGTTGTCATAAAACCTACACTAGACCGATGATCTTTACCCACAAGAATTTATCTTGATTATCCAAAATCTTCACCTGGATATGTACCAAAAAATCATCTGGATCTAGGTCAGTGTGATCCCATCTGATCACATGGTCAGTATCTAGATATACTTTTTCAACTGAGATACATCGAACACATTATGCACTGAACTGAACTATGGTGGTGATGCCAACTGATATTCCACCTCTCCAACCCATTCCAGTATATTTAAAGGAACAATTTATCTAGGATATAACTTTCCCTACTTCCCTAAATGACGGTTTCCAAGTCTTGGAGAGATCCTCTAGAAGACATGACCACCCACAGCGAATGACAATGGTCTTCAACGGTGATCTTCATATGATTTCTGAAAACTCTAAGTCGTATTCATTGTCTTTATAATTAACTGGATCTTCTCTGTTGTTTCTTGGAGAAGGCTCAGCCCAACTAGTGAATTTTCACCCATTTCCACCCAGCATAGTGTAGAACGACAAGGACGCCCATACAATGCTTCAAATGGAGCCATGTGTATCGAGGCTTCATAGCTGTTATTGTATGAGAACTCCAATAAGAGTATATTCTCCTCCCATGGGCCACCAAAATCCATTACACAATCCCACAACATTTCATCCAACATTTCTATCATTCGCTCGGATTTCCCATCCATATGAGGATGATATTTCATGCTCATAGTCAACTGAGTCCTAAGGACTTGTTGTAAGTATTTCTAGAAATGAGATTTGAACCTCGGATCTCTATCTAATACTATTGAAACTGGTGCGGCATGTAACGACCTGACCCCAGTTACCCAGAGTCGGTGCATTATTACATGACATTGGCATGATCACAAAAGATCAAGTCTTGAAATACAGATTAGTTTAGTATCCTTGGAATCACTAGATACATTCATATAGTTTACATTACATCATAAAGTGAAAAACTACAATAACATCTTGCCTCCCAAGACCACACTCATATCCCCTCATGATATCCCTACAGTTCATTCATAAAATACTTCTTCACATCCTGGGAAAAATAAAACATAGAAAGGGGTGATCTCAGATGCCCAGTAAGGATTACAATATAGCGGAAACCTTCATAAATAAGCATAAACATTTAAGGTAATGTATAACTAAAACAAAATCCTTTTAAACTTGAACTTCAACATAATATGGTAGAAATAAAATAAAATAATTCAATTTAATTATTAACATGGATATTCTACTAATCAAATCATCACATGTCTCTCTAACCTTGTAAAGTTAGCCTCATACTTTGCGACATTCTCATCCTCCTTTTGTCTCAGACTCAGAAATTTCTTTCCATATCTGCTTGATGGTCATGAGGAAATTATTTTTCTAATAAAATCTCTTTGAACTCCCTCTATTCCATATTTGATACTTCATCATCTTCCTTCATGTTTTGAATCAATGACCACCATTGATCAGCATCTCCAGTGAGGCGGTAAACTACCATGATAACTTTTTCCCTTTCACTACTCCCCAAGGCATATAATTTTTTCTCTAAGGAATTTATCCATTGCTCATCTACTAATTGATTTTTACTCCCATTTAATGTTGGTGGTTTTTGCCTCGTGAAGTGATCTAACATTGACCCTCCACGATATGGATCCGGGTGCTCCATACGGGTATGGTTATTATTCATAACCTAAGTGAGTTGTCCCGGTATGGTGATTAGCTTATCATCACTAGTTTCATCACCAACTCCACTATAATTATCTTGATCAGGAGGAAAATCCTTTCATGGATTGCGTGCATTGATACGGTTTCCATTTCTTCCACTAGGAGCCATTTCTAAACAATGTCATACACTAGATTAGTTTATGAATCGCAATACATAAATCCAAAATTGTAAAACACTTAACATGAATTGAACAGTTTATAGATATAATCGATAATCATAAAAAAAAAATCTTTTAGGAAGTATATACTCATAAACCATTCATAATGGTTTGTAAAGAAAATGATAATTATCTTAAGCATATCCCTCGGGAGTGTCATAACCAAGAGTGCAACAAGGCCTGTTTTCGTGCACTAGTTCCCATTCGAGTCTAGCTCAAAGAGGTGTTTTCAGGTTTTACCCCTAGGTATATCTGTGCCAAAGCCTCCTCTACCTGCTCATATCCAAACAGGGATGTATTGCTCAGAAAAATCACAAAATCTCTACAATACCAAAATTCTAGGAAGTTATTCTATATTAATCCTCAAATTTCATCTTAGTTCTATGTGATCTAATCAGATTTATCTAAATCTAGCTTCCAAGGTTTGTACTAAACTTCCTCTGATACCATCTGTAACACCCCGACCCCAGTTACCTAGAGTAGGTTCATTATTACATAACATTGGCATGATCACAAAAGATCAAGTCTCAAAAGAACGATTAGTTTAGTAGCCTTGGAATCACTAGATACATTCATAAAGTTTACATTACATCATAAAGTGAAAAACTACAACAACAGCTTATCTCCACAGACCACACTCATATCCCCTCATACTATCCCTATAGGTCATTCATAAAATACTTCTTCACATCCTGGGAAAAATAATACATAGAAAGGGGTGAGCTTAGATTCCCAGTAAGGATAACAATATAGAGAAAACTTTCATAAATAAGCATAAACATTTAAGGCAATGTATAACTAAAACAAAAGCATTTTAAACATTAAATTAAACATAATATGGAAAAAATAAAATGAAATAATTCCATTTACTTATTCGTATGGATATTCTACTAATAAAATAATTACATTCCATATCAATAACCACTTTCATAATGTTGGAATGCATAATTTCAGACTATCATAACCACATAGTCAAGGCCTTGTGCCAAGACTACAAATAAGATTTTTTCAAGGCATTATTCCAAGACACTATTTTGTCTCATGAGACCTACCAATGCATCGAGGAGCTATAGCGGGCTCCACCCGTCACTTATTAAGTCTAATGCATTCCTCATATGAACAGGTTTAAACATAACATAAACATTCGTATTAAAACTAGCATACGAAATGTCAATAATTTATCCATAAACAATGAATGGTATAAAAATAACACATCCACAGTCAAACATATCACAAAACCTTCAATACAAAATGGAAGTTTTTTATCATAATAAATCAACTTCAAATAATCTTAAAATTTATCCAAGGATGTTGACATAGATGAAATCAAAAACTATTTGAGAGAAATATCTATTTTTTTGAAATCATTTAAAAGAAACATAATTAAAAAATTTACTTTGAAAATTTTCTTATGAGATCATAAGGGAAGCTTCGACGATTTTATAATGGCATAAAATAGCTGCACCCGCCGTATAAGTTAAAAAAGACATTCTTACCTTAATTCTATCAAAAAGGTTAAAAAGGACCTTGTTTGGAAAATGACGGAAATATTCCTTTATAAACATCTTATGACAAGTCAAACACAGGTATAAATTACTTTAACCCAAATTCTATAAAATATTAAGAATTATTTGAAATACATTTTTAAGAAACGTGGATGTGGGTGATAAAGAGGTCCCGGTAGATAATTACGTATAAACAACCTCGGATAATGAAGAGATTGGGAAATAAACCCTTACCTTGTACTTTTCCTTGGTCGAGGGTAGTTTAACCTTCTATATAATGGTGAAATAATTGTTATTAAATTATACAAGAATTATATACATTAATATTATATCATATATTATCTTTTAACATTGCTTTGTTAATAATATCTTAGTATTATCGTCGTTTCGGGTGTTAACTTACTCGTTTTATTTTAAATGTTTTGTTATATAAGCTGTGTTTTTTATGGATAGGTTGTATCTTATTCATATAGAGAATGATATCAAGTCCTTAAAAATTATTTTTAATCATAAAATGATAATTAGACTTGAATGGATATGATGGGGAATGAATCTCATCGCGTCTGTGGAGACGGTAGTCCGTACGTATGCACGAGCGACAATATCATTATTTTGATATTAAAATAATATATAATTGGATGTTATATAATATATAAAGAACCATTATAATTTTATATTTATTATTTATTTCAATTACACATCATTATCATACCCATCCAAATAAGAATGTTTTGAATAACAATTACACCACGATGTGGAGACGGTAAGTCGTACGTACGCACGTATAGTGACATGTCATTCAAAAGATGGATATAATACTGAATATGGATGTACCATATTTATAATAACATAATAGTATATATAATATACTGGATTTATTATTTTATAATGTAAATATCAAAGAAAGAAGAAGTGGAAGAAGAAAGGAACTTGAAAGAGGGTGGTGAAATCATTACCTCTTCTTTGGGTTCTTCCTTTTGATTTGATCAAAAGAGATCCTTAGGTTGGCTTTCTAATCAAACTAAGGCCTCTAGGTTGAAGTTATGTAAGTTGATAGAATATTTGGGTAGAGTTTGTCCGAACCAAAAGGCTTTGAAGGTATGAATTTGAGAGAAGAGGGAGTGCCCTTTTATAAGAGGGGTGAGGGGATCCTTAGGAAAAACTTAAAATGCTATTTTATAATAAATTCATATTCAGTTTATAATGGATCCAAAGTGACTTATTTTGAGTATAAGGTGGGAATGGGTCTAAATCCTTTCAACTAATAGATTTTATACAGGTTTTTGTCACTATATTAACCTTATCATTTATATTTAACTCTTAGTTAAATAGTTTGACATTTACCGTGTCTCTTTGTATTTTTATATTATATGGTTAATAAACTTACTGTATAATTCCAAGAGACCCCAAAGTGGTCCATTAATGATACACCTATCATTATATAAGTCCTTTGGACAAACCATATATTTTTAGGAATAGAATATCAATTAATAATATAATATTTGTTTTAAAAACTCTTTTATTTCAATTTTGACACTATTTGGTATTTTGTTTTTTCTAAATTCATAACGTCATTATTACTTCAAAAAAAATTCATCAAACAAACCCTAATATGTCATATTAACCTATAAAATTAGTTTAATTTATAAAAAGTCTCAAATTACATTTATTTTGATATTTATAATATCAATTATTTTAATATTTCATTAATTAGGTAATTACTACATCACCATTGTGTCATAAATAAGTTAAATTATTTAAGGTCTAAAAATTATAAATAAAATACTATTATGTAGGAAATATTTTTATACTTCTAATGAATATTTATAATCGAATTTATCTTATTTATAACCCAATATTAAAAATGTTTTAGTTATTAAACTTTGATTTTAACTCTTTTAACTCTTCTTTGAATTAAATAATAATAAATGTTCTAATCTAATCCATGTGGACCAAAGAGGTTCATATTTTATTCCTAAGGTTTTTTTTGGTAGAATTATACTTATCCAATAGAATTAGGACATGTCTTAGGGTAATAATAATTTCATTTTTACCCTTAATTACCCTATTTACTTTTAACCGTGGTAAATAAAATTAAAAAGTTACTATTCACCAAAAAATATTTTTATCTTATTGAACCACATTTTACTCCTTGATATTAACCGTGTATCTCGTATTTTTTCAATTACACTCACATAAGTGGTAAAATTAATTTTTATGTGAATTTGCAAATTCTCCAAGGAGATGGGTAAAAGACGGTAAAAAGTTCAATAAAATTTTTATATATCTAAAATTATTATAAACTGAATCCAATGAATTACATTGAACTTATATAGGTATTATGTATCTATTTTTACCTAAAATATATTTAAATAATATAAATAATTATTTAAATAAAAAATTTGGTTTTAAACTATAACTCAGTGTTTTCACTATTTATCAAAAATTAAATGTTTTCAAAAAAATACAAAAAAAAATCACCCTAAGCTAATTTCAAAATTCAAAATCAAAAAAATGAAGTCCATTTTTAAAGATAAAATTTATAAAATTTCAAAAAGTGGGTATTACTATTCATAACGGCTAGTTTGATTGGTTGTGGTGTGTTAGAACTCGAAGTTGCGTACAACACACGCTACTGTATTATTTAAAGAGAAGTGTATCGTGGAAGCTTAGGGTGTTACATTCTCCCCTCCTTCAAATAATTTTGTCCTAAAAATTTCTATAATATTACTACATAAAAAGACTCAGGTGGTTCTTCATCATAAGTTCCTCGAGTTCCCATGTTGCATCTTCCATCTTATGGTTTCTCCATAGAACTTTTACCAGACGAGTCGTCCGGTTTCTCAGCACTTGTTCTCTGGTATCAAGAATCCTGACGGGCTCTTCATAATAAGACTGATCAGGTTCTAGTTCTACTTCCTCATAAGTGAGTACATGCGTTGGGTCAGGCATGTATTTTCTCAATAGTGATACGCGGAACACATCATGAACTTTGGATAGACTTGGTGGAATTTCCAAATGGTAAGCTACAGCCCCAATTCGTTCTAGAATTTCGAAAGGTCCTATATACCTGGGACTCAATTTACCTTTCTTACCAAAATGTATAACACCCTTCCATGGAGATACCTTCAAGAAAACATGATCTCCTACCTGAAATTCAAAATCCTTCCTTCGGTTGTCAGCATAGCTATTCTACCTACTTTGAGCTGCTTTGATGTGGTTTTGTATTACCTTCACCTTTTCCATCATTTCCTCCACCAGTTTTGGGCCTACGAGTTTTCTTTCACCAACATCACCCCAATAGGTTGGTGTGTGGCATCTCTTTCCGTATAACACTTCATCTGGTGCCATCAAAATACTTGAATGGAAGCTATTGTTATAGGAAAATTGTACCGGAGGTTAATATAGATCCCACATACCTTGAAAGTTAAGTGAGAAAGATCTCAACATGTCTTATAAGGTTTGAATAGTTCATCCTGATTGTCCATCAGTTTGGGGGTGGTAGGCAGTTCTCAAACGAAGTTCAGTATCCAGGGATTTTTGAAGACTTTTCCAGAATCTTGAAGTAAAACGGGGATCACGATCAGAAACAATCGATAGGGGTACTCCATGAAGTCTCACAACTTCATTAATATATAGTCTTTCTAGACATTCAATTGGTAGATCTTCTCTTATAGCAAGAAAATGTGTTGACTTGGTAAGACGATCAACAATGACCCATATTGCATCGTTCCTTCTAGGATTCTTTGGTAGCCCCATGACAAAGTCCATCATATTATTATCCCATTTCCACTCAGGTATGGGAAGAGGTTGCATGACTCCTCTAGGTTGTTGCCTTATAGCTTTCACTTGTTGACAAACCATACATATTGACACAAGATCAGCAATCTCCCTCTTCATGTTGTCCCACCAAAAATGTTCCTTCAAATATCTATACATTTTGGTGCTCCCAGGGTGTATAGAGAAATTGGAACTATGAGCATCATCCAACAATTCCCTTTTTAGATCAGGTATATCAAGAACACAAAGTCTCTTCCCAAATTTCAAAATTCCTTCTTCATACACAAATTCACTCAATCTCCCATCATTCACATATTTAATATTCTTTTTAAACTCTTCATCATTGGTCTGATAACTATTTATCCTTTCTAGTAAATATGGTTTGGAAACCATTTGAAAAAGTATTGATGTTTCACATTCCATGGTGATTCCCATATCCAACTTTACTAGATCCATGAAAATTGGATCCCTTTCAACTCTCATTTTGTTCAAAACTCCATGATCCTTTCTGCTCAAAGCATCTGCCACCTTATTTTCCTTACCTGGGTGGTAGTGTATCGTGCAATCATAATCCTTGAGTAGTTCAATCCATCGCCTTTGCCTCATGTTGAGTTCTTTCTGTGAGAAAATATACTTCAAACTCTTTTGATTGTTATATATCTCACATTTTTCACCATAGAGATAATGTCTCCATATATTCAAAGCAAAGATTACAGAATCTAACTCAAAATCATGATTAGGATAGTTTTGCTCATGAATTTTCAGCTGTCATGATGCATAGGCAATAACCTTATCATTCTGCATAAGGATACAACCAATTCCTTTCTTTGAAGCATCACTATAAATAACAAATCCGTCATTCCCAGATGGTAGATTCAATATAGGATCATTGACTAATCTTCTCTTCAGTTCTTCAAAACATTATTCAAACTCTTTTGTCCAAATAAATTAAACCCCTTTACGTGTGTGCTTCGTTAATGGGTTAGCCAATCAGGCAAAATTCTGGACGAAATGCCGATAATAACCTGCTAAACCAATACAACTGCGTACCTCAGTTATACTCGTTGGTGTTGTCCATTCTTGGATTGCCTTGGTCTTAGAAGGATCAACGGAAATTCCATCCTTAGAGACAATATGGCCAAGAAAAGAAATCTCCTAATGCCATATTTCACACTTGCTAAACTTCCCATACAATTCATGTCTTCTAAGAGTCTTCAGGATAATACGCAAGTGGTTTTCATGATCTTCATATATTTTGGATTATATCAATATATCATCAATAAATACCACTAAAAAGTCATCAAGATATTCCTTGAAAACTCTGTTCATTAGATCCATAAAAACAGAGGGTGCATAGTCAATCCAAAAGGCATTACTGTAAACTCGTAAGGCTCGTACCTGGTTCGAAATATTGTCTTCGGAATGTCTTCCTTCTTCACACACAACTGATGGTATCCAGATTGAAGTTCAATCTTTGAAAAGTATTGAGATCCATGAAGTTGGTCAAATAAATCATCAATGCGGGGTATGGGATACTTGTTCTTTATTGTTATAGCATTGATTTCCCTATAGTCGATACATAACCTCATAGATCCATCTTTCTTCTTAACAAAAAGGATAGGGGCTCCCCATAGAGAAACTCTAGGGTGAATAAATCCCTTATTACTCAATTCCTCTAGTTGTTTATTTAGTTCAACTAATTCCACAGTGTCCATTCTATAAGGGGTCTTCGATATAGGCCTTGAACCAGGAATTAAATCAATGGAAAACTCAATTTCTTGTTTTGGAGGATGTCAAGGTAAATCTTCTGGAAACATGTCTAAATATTCTTTCACAATAGGTACATCCTCTATTTGAACATTCCTTTCCTCACCCATAGTTATTTCATTCTCTTCCTCCCCGATAATTGAATTTAGTTGAGCTATTGGGGGTGGATCTAGATAAGAATCAGGTGGTGAATATTCTGCTCCAAAGATAAGGTGTTCTTTATCATCATCATCAAAAATAATAACCTACTTCTTCTTACAATAAATCTTTTCATCATGGTCTGAAAGCCAATCCATACTGAGGATTATATCAAATTCAATCATGGGTATGATGATGAGATCAGCAGATAAAGAACATTTATGTGCTCTAATGGGGACTGATTCCCAAAACTTTGTTGCAATGATACTTCCCTTAGGAGTTTTGACTGACAACTCCCTTGTTAAATCAAATTGGAAATATCTAATTTTATTAGAAAACTGGGAAGATATGAAACAATGTGATGATCCAGAATCAAATAAATCATTTTCTAAACTTGAGGAAACCATTAAATTACCTTCCACCACATCTTTCAGAGCTTCTACCTCAGCAGTAGTGATATAATAAGATTTTCCTTGATCCCTTGGGCTTTTCTGAGGTAAGTTCTCCTGATGCTTAGGAAATTCATTTTCATGATGTCTCATCTCCCTGCAATTGTAGCATTGAACATCGGTAGCTTCTTTCCTCCCCTTGCAATCATGAGCTTGGTGGCCTTTTTCACCACACTTATAACAGACTCTCATTCCCTTCAAGCAAGTACCAGGGTGTTTCTTCCCACATTTACTGTAGGATGGATATTCAACTTTTCCCTTATTCCCCTTATTTCCATTCCCAGAGTGATCAACTGATCTCTTCTTCTCTTTCTTTTCTTTAAAGTCGTAAGAATTAGAGAATTCATTTTCTGTCTTGATAGCACATGAGACAATATCTTCGTACGACGAGAAGGATTGTGAGACTAATGCTCGATGGAGAAATGGTTTTAACCCATCAAAGAAACGATCAATATTAATCCTTAGGTTACATATATAATCTTCTCCATGCCTCGCTAACCTTGTAAAGTTATCCTCATACTTTGCGACATTCTCATCCTCCTTTTGTCTCAGACTCAAAAATTGCCTTTCCATATCTGCTCAATGGTCACGAGGAAAGTATTTTTCTAAGAAAATCTCTTTCAACTCGCACCATTCCATATTTGATACTTCATCATCTTCCTTCATGTTTGGAATCAATGACCACCATTGATCAGCATCTCCAGTGAGGCGGTAAACTGCCATGATAACTTTTTCCCTTTCACTACTCCCCAATGCATGGAATATTTTCTCTAAGGAATTTATCCATTGCTCAGCTACTAATGGATTTGTACTCCCATTGAATGTTGGTGGTTTTTTACTCATAAAGCGATCTAACATTGATCCTCCACACTGTGGATCTGGTTTCTCCAAACGGTTAAGGTTATTATTCATAACCTGAGTGAGTTGTCCCAGTATGGTGATTAGCTGATCAGCACCAGTTGCATCACCAGCTCCACTATAATTATCTTGAGTGGGAGGTAAATCCTTACATGGAGTGCGTGAATTGATACAGTTTCCATTTCTTCCACTAGGCACCATTTCTAAACAATGGCATACACTAGATTAGTTTATGAATGGAAATACATAAATCCAAACTTGTAAAACAATTAACATGAATTAAACAGTTTATAGATATAATCCATAATCATAAAAATGTTTTCTTTGAGGAAGTATATACTCATAAAACCTTCATAATTGTTTGTAAATAAAATGAGAATTATCCTAAGCATATCCCCCGGGAGTGTTGTAACCAAGAGTGCAGCAAGGCCCGTTGTCGTGCAGCAGTTCCCATTCAAGTCTAGATCAAAGCCGTGTTTTTGCATTTTACCCCTAGGTACATCTGTGCCAGATCCATCTCTACCTGCTCGTATCCAGATAGGGATGCATTGCTCAGAAAACTCAAAAAATCTCTACAATACCAAAATTCTAGGAAGTTCTTCTATACTAATCCTCAAAGTCCATATTAGATCTATGTGCTCTAATCAGAGTTTATCTAAATCTAGCTTCTAAGGTTTGTACTAAACTTCCTCTGATACCAACTGTAATGCCCCGACCCCAGTTACCTAGAGTCGGTGCATTATTAAATAACATTGGCATGATCACAAAAGATCAAGTCTCAAAAGACCGATTAGTTTAGTAGCCTTGGAATCACTAGATACATTCATAAAGTTTACATTACATCATAAAGTGAAAAACTAAAATAACATCTTGTCTCCATAGACCACACTCATATCCCCTCATACTGTCCCTGTAGGTTATTCATAAAATACTTCTTCACATCCTGGGAAAAATTAAACATAGAAAGGGGTGAGATCATATGCACATTAAGGATAACAATATAGAAGAAAATTTCATAAATAATAATAAACATTTAAGGCAATGTATAACTAAAACAAAAGCCTTTTAAACTTGAACTTCAACATAATATGGCAGAAATAAAATGAAATAATTCCATTCACTTATTCGCACGGATATTCTACTAATAAAATAATCACATGTCGTATCAATATCCACTTTCATAATGATGGAATGCATAATGCCAGACTACCATAACCACATAGTCAAGGCCTTGTACCAAGACTAAAAATAAGATTTTTTCAAATCCTTTTTCCAAGACACTAGTTTGTCTCATGAGACCTACCCATGCATCGAGGAGCTATAGCGGGCTCCACCCGTCACTTATTAAGTCCAATGTATTCCTCATATGAACAGGTTTAAACATAACATAAACATTTGTATTAAAACTAGCATACAAAATGTCAATACTTTCTCTATAAACCATGAATGGTATAAAAATAAAACATCCATAGTCAAACATATCACAAAACCTTCAATAAAATATGGAAGTTTTTTATCATAATAAATCAACTTCAAATAAGCTTAAAATCTATCAAAAGATGTTGACATAAATGAAATCAAAAACTATTTGAGAGAAATATCTATTTTTTTGAAATCATTTAAAATCCACATAATTAAAACATTTACATTGAAAATATTTTTATAATCTTGTAAGGTAATCTTTGACAATTTTATAACGGCGGAAAATAGCCTCACCCGTTGTATAAGTTAAAAAAGACATTCTTACCTTAATTCTGTCGAAAAGGTTATAAAGGTCCTTGTTTGGAAAATGACGGAAAGATTCCTTTATAAACATCTTATAAAAATTTTCAAACAAGGGTATAAATGAATTTAACCCATAGTCTATAAAATAGTAAGAATTATTTTAAATACATTTTTAAGAAACATGGATGTGGATGATAAAGTGGTCCCAGTGGATAATTACGTATAAACAACATTGGATAATGAAGAGATTGTGAAATAAACCCTTACTATGTAATTTTCCTTGGTCAAGGGTAGTTTAACCTCCTGTATAATGGTGAAATAATTTTTATTAAGTTATAAAAGAATTATATACATTAATATGATATCATATATGATCTTTTAACATTTCTTTGTTAATAATATCTTAGTATTATCGTCGTTTTGGGTGTTAACTTACTCGTTTTCTTTTAAATGTTTTGTTACATAAGACGTGTTTGTTATGGATAGGATGTATCTTATTCATATCCAGAATGATATAAATTCCTTAAACATTATTTTTAATCATCAAATGAGAATTATACTTGAATGGATACGATGGGTAATGAATCTCATCGCGTTCGTGGAGACGGTAGTCCGTACGTACGCATGAGCGAAAATATCATTCTTTTGATATTAAAATAATATATAATTGGATAGTATATCATATATACAGAATAATTATAATGTTATATTTATTATTTACTTAAATTACACATCATTATCATACCCATCCAAATAAGAATGTTTTGAATAACAATTACACCACGACGTGGAGGCGGTAAGCCGTACGTACGCAGATATGGTGACATGTCATTCAAAGGATGCATAGAATACTGAATATGGTTGTACCATATTTATAATAACATCACAGTATATAGAAGATACTGGATTTATTATTTTTTAATGGAAATATCAAAGAAAGAAGAAAGTGGAAGAATAAAGGAACTTGAAAGAGGGTGGTGAAATCATTACCTCTTCTTCGGGTTCTTTCTTTTGATTTGATCAAAAGGGATCCTTAGGTTGGATTTCTGATCAAACTAAGGCCTCTAGGTTGAATTGAGAGAAATTGAGAGAATATTTGGGCAGGTTTTGGCCGAACCAAAAGGCTTTGAAGGTATTAATTTGAGAGAAGGGGGAGTTCCCTTTTATAAGAGGGTTGAGGGGCACCTTGTGAAAAACTTAAAATATTATTTTATAATAAATTCATATTCAGTTTATAATGGATCCAAAGTGACTTATTTCTAGGATAAGGTTGGTATGGGTAGAAATCCTTTCAACCAATATATTTTAGATAGGTTTTGGTCACTATATTAACCTTATCATTTATATTTAACTCTTAGTTAAATAGTTTGACATTTACCATGTCTCTTTGTATTTTTATATTATATAGTTAATAAACTTACTATATACTTCTAAGAGATCCCCAAGTGGTCCATTAATGATACACCAATCATTATATAAGTAATTTGGCCAAACCTTAGATTTTTAGTGTGACAACCGGGCCCTAGTGACAGCACAACCACCCCGCCTTAACATGGTCATCGGGTCCTGGCCCACCAGGTACCACCAGTTGCCCACACAGACATGTGGGGCCCACCCCAGGGTCCACCCACATGCCTGAACAGGTCATCTGACTAATGACAGTCCCCACAGGCCAACACTTGTCCTTTCCAGTGTGCTTTTTCCTCACTCACACACACCCTAGGAAACTTCCCAGAAGGTCACCCATCCTGATCACTACTCCAAGCCAAGCACGCTTAACTGTGGAGTTCTAACCAGGTAGGCTCCCGAAAATGAAGGTGCACCTTGTTGACATGAGTCATATCATTTAGTCATTTAACCCTTTATCATTTGGGGATGTTACAATCACCCCCCCTTTAGAGCACAACGCCCTCATTGTGGGCCCTACATCTCAACCCAGGCAGTGCACCGCGCACTTAAGGCTGGGTTCCTCCTCTGATACCAAATGTGACAACCAGGCCCCGGTGACAGCACAACCACCCCGCCTTAACATGGCCATCGGGTCCTGGCCCACCAGGTACCACCAGTTGCCCACACAGACACGTGGAGCCCACCCCAGGGTCCACCCACATGCCTGAACGGATCATCTGACTAATGACAGTCCCCACAGGCCAACACTTGTCCTTTCCAGTGTGCTTTTTCCTCACTCACACACACCCTGGGAAACTTCCCAGAAGGTCACCCATCCTGATCACTACTCCAGGTCAAGCACGCTTAACTGTGGAGTTCTAACCAGGTAGGCTCCCGAAAAGGAAGGTGCACCTTGTTGACATGAGTCATATCATTTATTCATTTAACCCTTTATCATTTGGGGATGTTACATTTAGGAATAGAATATCAATTAATAATATAATATTTGTTTTAAAAACTCTTTTATGTCAATTTTGACGCTATTTGGTATTTTGTTTTTTCTAAATTCATAAAATCATTATTACTTCGAAAAAAATTCATCTAACCAGCCATAATATGTAATATTAACCTAGAAAATTATTGGAATTCATAAAAAGTCTCAAATTACATTTATTTGGATATTTATAATATCAATTATTTTAATATTTCTTTTTTTAGGTAATTACAGCATCACCATTGTGTCATAAATAAATTAAATTATTTAATGTCTAAAAATTATAAATAAAATACGATTATGTATGAAATCTTTTTATATTTCTAATTAATATTTATAATCAAATTTATATTATGTATTACCATATATTAAAAAAGTTTTAGTTATTAAACTTTGATTTTAACTCTTTTTACTCTTCTTTGAATTAAATAATAATAAATGTTCTAATCTAATCCAAGTGGACCAAAGAGGTTCATATTTTATTCCTAAGGTTGTTTTTGGTCGAATTATACTTAGCCAATAGAATTCGGACATGTGTTAGGGTAATAATAATATCATTTTTACCCTTAATTACCCTATTTACTTTTAACCGTGGTAAATAAAAGTAAAACAGTTACTATTCACCAAAAAATATTTTTATCTTATTGAACCAAATTTTACTCCTTTATATTAACCGTTTCTCTGGTATTTTCAAAATTTCACTCACAGAAGTGGTAAAATTATGTTTTATGTGAATTTGCAAATTCTCCTAGGAGATGGGTAAAAGACGGTGAAAAGTTCAATAAACTTTTTATATATCTAAAATTATTATAAACTGACTCCAATGAATTACATTGAACTTATATAGGTATTATGTATCTATTTTGACCTAAAATAAATTTAAATAATATAAATAATTATTTAAATAAAAAATTCGGTTTTAAACTATAACTCAGTGTTTTTCACTTTTCATCAAAAATTGAAAGTTTTTAGAAAAATACAAAAAATTCACCCTCATCTGATTTTGATATTCCAAATCCAAAAATTAAGTCCATTTTGAAAGATAAAATTTATAAAATTTCAAAAAGTGGGTATTACTATTCATAACGGCTAGTTTGATTGGTTGTGGTGTGTTAAAACTCAAAGTTGCGTACAACACACGCTACTGTATTATTCAAAGAGAAGCGTACTATGGAAGCTTGGGGTGTTAAACATCATTCCTCTTTACCAATTCTTGGATATATATTTTTAACATATCCTACACCGTATGAGTTTCATGAATTGGAATGAAATGGCCTGACTTGGTAAGCCGCTCTACTATCAACCAAATGGCATCGTGTTTCCATACTGTTCTTGGAAGACCTATAACAAAATTCATTGTTATATACTCCCATTTCCACAATGGGATAGGTAAATACTACAACATACCCACTAGTCTCTGATGCTATTCTTTAACCTGTTGGAAAGTTAAGCACTTAGCGACAAACTCGATCACCTTCATTTTTCATGCCTCTCCACCAAAACTTCACCTTTATCACCGTATATATCTTTTGTGTACCTGGATGTACAACCCATCATGAATTGTTGTAATCATGAATGAGTTGTTCCTAAAAAGCCATAGGTACAACCATCCAATCTCTGAAACACTAAACTGAGCCTCCATCAAGTTCTCATCCCTCAATGGTCTCCCCACCATTGAGTTGTGAACTCATAACTAGACATTCTAAATCAGATTTTTGTGCCACTTTGACTATTTTTACTAAATTAGGAACAAGTGTAGCTAAAAATAAAACTACCACATCACCTCGGTCTTCACATTCCACATGCATATCGGCTAGGACAAACATCAACTACCATTCATCTGAAGCTTCTTTTGCCAACTGAGCATATAACTTTTTACTCAATGCATCTGCCACCGAATTTCCTTTCCCTGGTGTATACATCAAGTTAAATTCAAACATCTCGAGATACTCCATCCATCTCCCTTGCCTTAGATTCAATATCGCTATGAGAAAATGTGTTTCAATCTTTCATGATCTGTAAACACAATTAATTTCTCCCCAAATAGATAATGTCTCCAAGTCTTCAAAGCATGAATGACTACAGCTAACTCCAAATCATGTGTTGGGTAATTCTTCCCATGAACCCTCAAATTCCTTGAACCATAATCCACGACATGGTCTCCTTTCATGAGAACACAACCCAACCTTGATCTCGAAGCATCACAGTACACCACATACCCTTGTTCTGATTATGGAAAGATCAAGATGGGTGATGATGTAAGCCAAACTTTTAGTTTCTGGAAAGACTTCTAACATTACTCTGTACATTGGAATATATCATTCTTCTTTGTCAGAGCTATCATTGGCAAAGCTAGTCATGAGAAATCATGCACAAAGCATCAGTAGTAACCAGCTAGACCAAGAAAACTTTATATATTGAAAACATTATTCGGTGGTTTTCATGTGATAACAGCTTATATATTTTCAGGATCAACATAAATGCCTTTTTCGGAAATTACATGGCCAAGAAAATGTACTTCCTATATCCAAAAAAACATTCTTTGATAATTTGTCATACAAATGGTGATCTCTAAAGATTTTTAACACTGTTTCAAGGTGCTTCTCATGGTCAGCCTTTGTCTTTGAATACACCAAAATGTCTTCCACAAGAACCATAACAAAATAATCCAGATATTTATGAAATATATGATGCATCAAATACATTAAGACCTCTAGCGCATTCGTTAGACCGAAAGACATGACTACATATTCATAGTTTCCATATCTACTTCTAAAAGTTGTCTTCATAATATCTTCCTTCTGAACTCACAATTGGTGATATCCTAATCCCAAGTCAATCTTGTAGAACCACTGATCTCAACTTCATTGATCGGACCAATCATCAATTCATGGAAGTGGGTACCTTTTCTTTATCGTAACTTGGTTAATCTTACGATAATCAACACACAACCGAAGAGTTCTATCTTCCTTCTTCACAAACAAAACCAGTAATTCCCACGAAGTTGTACTTGGTTAAATGAAACCCTTGATTTCCATCTCTTCTAACTACACTTTCAATTTCCGTAACTCTTTTGGGTATATCCTATAAGATAGAAGGGAAATAGGACTGGTCCCTGGAAGGAGATCAATTGTAAACTCCACTTCCCTTATAGGTGGTAACCCTGAGAAGTTCTCGAGAAATATATCTGTAAATTGATCCACAAATACTGGAAAACTAATTCCCTAGATCTCATCCATTGATACCAAATTCAACACCGCCAACTGGTAAGAGATTGTTCCCACCATTAGTGCCACCAAGCTTTTTTCACCGTTCTTTACCATCATTTCTCCTCTGAAGAGATGGTCGATGTTTTCCTTAATCAAGAAACTCATTGTTCTCTTATAACAGTCGATGTGATCCTTGAACATTCTCAACCAATCCATACTCAGGATTACATCATAGAAATTCATGTCCAACACCTAGAAGCCCCATTTTAGATCAGCACCATCAACAGTTATAGAACATGCTCTACACCCAAAGGCTTGACATTCTCTTTCACCGAGAGGAGTTTTCAGTTTTAAAAAAAAAGTATCATTTCCAATTTTAAACATATCAAGTAAATAGAATGAGACACAATGAAGTAATGCAATGCACTAATATCGAAGATCACTTACATAAGGGTAGAATTCAAAAAAATTGTACCTCTCACCGTAGATAGTCCAGCCTAATCATAGAAAATTTTTTTCTCAAATCTATACAATTGCTTCATCATTGCACTATTCTCCTTATTTCCTTACTGAGATTTCACTGGTTGAGGAGTCATGGTATTTCTAGAATCACCATGGATAGCTCTGATCTACTGATGAGAATGATTCTTTTGTCCTCGCCCTGTCGAAGCATACGATGCTTACGACGCTTCAGAAGTTTCACGAGCACCCGACCTTGGAGAACTGTGACAATAGTGCTACAGATACCCCATATTCTTCCAGTTATGGCATGCTCTAGGTTTTTTTATACACTTTTTCTTTATGTGGTTAATTAATCCACATTTAAAGAAACCATCTTTTCTCTGGGGTTCTGGAGGAAGGTTTACTGGTCCAATCTTCAGATTTGGATTTTCACTTGCACCTTGGAAAGAGGTGTCCCTTTTCTACTAGTTCCCATCGTTTGAGTTTCCACCATTTCTTGTAGGTATCATCATACCTCCTACCATAGATCCTAAGATATCACGTTTATCCATAGTTGCTCTGTTCACCATCTCTATATAATCTGTAATGTAGAGAAGCTCAATATTTGATCAAATATATAGTCATAGCCCCAATTCGAAGATGTGAGCCTTCAAAGACACACTTGCCACAACCTCTGGTGAAAAATAGACTAAATTCATGAACTTATCTGTATACTCTATGACGGAGAGACTCTCTTATTTCAGGATGAATAAGTCTGTTGTTTTTTGGATCTTGAACATGTTATGATAGAATTTTTTTTTGAACAATTCCTCAAAATCCTCCCATGTAATGCCTTCATCCAATTTATCCTGCACCACTAAATCCCAACACTGACATGAAAGATACTAAAGAATATACATTGCTAGTTTGACCTTTATCTCCACCGGTCTGCTGATGAAGTTGAAGATACGATTCATCCTACTCAGCCACACCTTCACCTTATCGAGTTCAGAATAACCCTAGAAGTTAGGTGGATTCTGCTTCATTCACTAGATGGTATGATCCACATTACTTGGCTCATTCCTCTGGTTCCCGGTTTCCACAGCTTGAAAATCTTGGACAATACTCTAAACTAGCTCTTGGTTCACCTGTGGTTCAGGTGTAACCAGATTCTCTGTCATTTCTTCAGGTTGGTTTTGACTATGCCTATTGGGTGTCATTTTCTAAACCAACAACAAACTCCATCAATCTCACTCTTTAACAACTCATGTCTTAGAATTTCAAATTCTATACTATCAACTATCACATCATTTTTTTCCAAAAACAACCTTTTTCCACGTTCAAACATTTTTGAAAATCCATTCTTACTTTTGAAAACCAAACCATTTTCAAAATACACCAAAAATCCTCTTTTCAAAATATTTCATTTAAAACCAAATTCTACATTTATCAAAAAAAATATCTTGAAAAAAGTCATAAATAATTACTCCAAATGAAATATGCAATCCTAGTGGGAATTCGTTCCTCTATAATTTATGTCATGATCATCTCATTGGATAAACCCATGACAATGAGATTTCCAAAATCATAGAAGTGTCTCCAAACACTTGTGTACCCAACTCCCTGGTAACTTGAAGTTCATCATAAAAGGGTTAGCTACGTCCTATTATGTTATACATTTCAAGTTATGACAATCCTACTCCTGTCTTAGATTTCAACCCAAAGAATAGACAAGAAAGAATTTCCAACTCCAAGACCACGAACATTGATAACTACTTGTTAGGAAAGGACCGAACAAGCTGATAACATTTGTTTCTCAAAGGAAGGACTAGACTGATACCATTTGTAATGACCCACTAATTCGCATTGGCTTGAGAGTCCAACAAGTCATTACATGGCCTTAAGTGACATCCTCAAGATTCTAAAGGCTGGAAATAAATGCTTAAGGGTTTCAAATACAAGTGGGGGACGATTTACCCTTTAGGAAATAAACCAACAAACCAACAAACAAACCTTTCACTAATGATGCATGAACCAGAAATACAACTAAACAACTTCATGTATCTCAAAACCAAATCAAAGTGCACAATAGTGGAAGACCAAAAAAGTATCAAAGTACACAGTGGATAAACAACTAAATACCCTCAAAAGACTACAAGACTTCATGCTCTACAATCTTCAAGCTCCACAATCACCGAACATCCCAAACATCACGAGGTAGTGTTAAACACATGTGAAACATTACCTTTTCCTCTGTACCAAAAGATAGAATTTGAAAAAGCACCAAAGTTCCAAAGCATGGGTGAGTATAAAACTCAGTAGGTTTTCCCCAATGATTTCCCTACTCATGCCACTAGGATAGATGAGTTAGCAACATTTATGTAAAACAGTTTATACAAAACATTTTCTCAAAACAGTTTATAACAAAATATAAACAAGTTTCCAAAACCATTTATAACAAAAATAATACAAGTGAAATTGAAACCAATTTTTCCAACAAGTTGTTTTTCTATAAAAATAACTGAACAAAACCATAAAAAAATTTCTCAATGTTCCTTTTCCATACCCAATCCATTCCACACATCCATGCGATCAACCATGCATGCTACGTTAGGACAGTTCCATACTCATGAGTAGTTTTTTGTCAATCTAACAAGTCGTCACAAGCTAATTGTTTCCCATGTTCCATTAACCATTTGTCACCGAGCACAAGGTCATATTTCAACCAAGCCATGTATACGCCACATGAACACACACCACATATGCTCAATGATCATTGAAAAACAACCCTTTCAATAAAAATACCTTTTTATTGAAAACTATTTCTGTCAAAAACATTTCAATAAAACACCATTTTTATTGAAAACCATTTCTGTTGAAAAAACCCTTTTTTCATTAACCATTTAGAAATTCCATAAAATCAATAATTTAAAATTATCATTTTAAATTCAAGAAACTAAACCCCTTTGCACAACAATTCACCAAGATCACGCAATTTCACAAAAACCATAAATAATCACTAAAGAAGATTTATTTCATGATTTTCACAATAAATTTCATTCAAATAAAAAAATTTGAATCTAAGTCAATAAATTCTAGCAAGAGGAGTTGAGATAGAATCCTCCTACATAAAAGGTTTTGACAAAAACCCCAAAAAACGAAGAACGCACAAGAAAGCTGGGTCGATTCTCCAAGAACCCGCCTTAGATCTCTTATCATACCAAGAATAAAGCCAAATCTCATCATATTTGGAATCCACACACCTATATATACCCATAATGTGTGTAAATAAATGAAACCAAGAGAAGAGGAGAAGTATATCTAAGTAGATCAATGAAACTGATCAAGAATAAAGAAGAACGATCACATACCTCAAGAATCTAGCTTCGATTTGCCTAGGGAAGCCTTCAGATCACCTTTGGACCAATGGGGGAGCCTTATTTGGCCTTAGGAGAAGAAAAATCCCGAGTTATGGCCTCTTAAGAGCAAAAAATACCCACTTAAAGTCAAAAACATGTGAGATACACTTTTTTAGGATCTCACTTAAACTATCTGCATGGTTAGAACGCACAGTTAGACAAACTGTGTGCCAACCATGAATTAGATACTACCTAGGAAGACCCTCTAATATCATCCTTGCATGGTTTCACTAACCTTGCGCACACCATGTTGAATATCTCTTCCTCAAACTTTCTATTTCTCACGGTTTGGATGCACAGTTAGACAAATTGTGTGCCACCCATGCGACTTCCCTTTAACTTCAAAAACATTTCCAAAGTTCTTCCAAATCTCCCAACTATCACCCTTACCCTTTATAACCATAAAAAGAATTAAGTAAGGGTTATATACTAGAAACCGGCGGTACCACAATTTTTTTATATTGAAATATATAACCTATTGTGATATGCATGTTGTGGCTATATTGAATTGTAAACCTTTGTTGTGGATTGAGAAAAAAATTTTATTAAACCCACCACTCATAAAAGGTTAAGAACTTATATGTAGATAATGGATTGGTTGAGTGTGAATATATAAAATGTGTGAAAATACCCATGCATGAGATAATTAATTAATGATAACTCCCCCCCCCCCAAATGAATTGTATATTTATGTAGTTTGTAAAAAAACTATGTACTTATAGTATGTTTTTTGTTGGACTTATGGTTGTGTGGCCTTTATGGAGACTGAGTGATGCTAGTAGTGAACATTTTAGGTGTGGTATGTGTTTTTGATAGTGGAAGTGTGGTGGTTGATATGGGGTTGTGGTGATATGGTTGGGTTATGGTATTGGATTTGATAGGAGACTTGATGGTTTTTTGTATAGTTTCTTGTTGAAATAGCCTGGTATTGATGGAATATAAAGTTGATAATAATGAAAGGGTAATGTTGTGGGATTTAAATTAATAAAATTGGGATGGAATTTACATGTGGTAACTAGTTTAATGAATTAAATAATTATAAATAGTATGTAATTAAATGGAAATTAAATGTGAATGTTATTTTTAGTGATTTTTCATCAAATATGAAGTTAAATGACTTAATTAATGAACGATATATAGTAATCTAATAATTTAGTAAGGGGATAAATCTGTAATCAAAATAAAGGAAAGTGTGTTTTTTGTGTCTGTTTAGTGTGGTGAATTTTCATTTATTAGTGGAAAAAAATTAGTACTATGATGATGATAAGACGGAAATGATGAAGTATTAATGTGAAATATTTAGGTTGGGCTTATGTGTTGTCTATGTGTGTGTGTGTACATATATATATATTCTTGTGTTTTCATGTTAATTTTATACACACCCCATTCTCATTGAGACTATGTACCAACACCCAAATGTTTTGGTGGATGTTTTCCCAAACATATGAATGATGAGGAGGTAATGGTTGATTAATACCCTATTTTTCACTCTTCCTTCAGCAATAGTATGTGTCAAAGGTACCCAGTTGGTAGCGAGTACCGACTGATGATGGCATAGATGGTGGTGATTCTTGATGATGAGCGGATTTGAAATGTAGTGGAGGTAATTCATGGTAGGAGGAGGTCATGATATTGATTTCCTTAACATTCTTGATACCCTAATGCTCTAGATATGAGGTTGTGGACAGATGTGTGATGTTGCGGTAGTGGAATAAGAGATTTGGATCATGACATTGATGCCAACACATGATATTGAGCCCTATGATAGGTTGGGGTGGGTAGGGTTGTGACCATACCCACATAATATATGGTTTGATACATGGTAATGTGTAACATCCTAGCCCAAGTTCTACACCCCGGTGCCCCAAGCTAGACCGCCACATGACTTTCGGCCCGCCTTCCCGTACATCAGAGGTTTCCGACTAGAAGTGAGGTTCTGATATATCATTCATGGAGAAATTATACCCTCTTTTTAAGAGTAATACATTAGTATAAAATAAGAAACAATAACTAAATAACATATAACTATAAATAAAATAGTACTAGTATCACAATATGACCAAAACTAGAAATACAGAATCAAAAATAAAGCAGAACATATGTCATGCCAATGTATGTGTCAAGTGTCTAAAATGAAAACCCAAAATAACAATACTAAAAAATCCCCCTAGTGGTTCATGAGTCATTTCTGATTCCCTCATCTATGATTCCTCCCAAATCACCCATCTAACATAGCTATTTTTTCCTTTTCCTATCTCCAAAACTCAAATTCTATTCAAGTACTGATCAGTCAACCCGAGTAAGGTGTGATTACAACTTAGTAGGACACCACCAAAAGTGTCTAAAACAATATCTAGTCAATAACAGTGTATATTGTTTTATAAAGAATAAAATATAAGCAATAAACTAAAAAAATATAATATTCAATTAATATTTATTTAACCACATAACACCTGGGTTCCTGAGGACACCCAAACTTTCAATACCTTCTTTAGCTCATGCTAGAGTATGAACTATCCCCAAGAGAAAATCATATATCTAAATGTCATTTTTATAATTCATTATCCTCCAATGGCCCGAAGGCCTTCATTTTTTATTGATTTTTGATAATCCACTTTCAAGGGGTGAGGTGGAACCCTTACAAGGCCCGTAGGCATAAGTATTACATAGACTGTAGGCCTTAGAGGAATTCATTTCCCGTAGGCTTCAAACATTACATACAACCCAGACTAACTACTTGGAACTTATCCTCCCTAGCATCTTCATCGTGAAATCAGCTCTCCACCTTCACATGGTTGTTCGACTAATCATTCTCGTGCATGCACAGGCTTGTCCCTATGGCAGGTGTCATACCCTCTCATTCTTGCAATCCATTTAGCTTCTGCTGTGGTGAAAGCTCCTCGCTCATCCTCCTTATAGAGCTTGTTCTATGTAGGTTGTCTGGTTTTCATCTGCACTTAAAGGTGGCCTGAAGGACTTGAGGTGGCCCTAAGGCCTTACTGACCTGAAGGCATGGGTGGCCCAAAGGCCTTAAAGGACTCATGGACCAAATCGGTGGCCCAAAGGCCCAAACAGGGGAATATTCCCGACTTCTACAATGCCAAACAGTGACTTCTACAGTACCTGCTATAGTAACCCAGAAATTCTTCCTCCGCCTGGATTTGATCCCCGGTCGCATGGATGCACTAACGGAGTCCTTAACAACTGGGCTAAGGCTCATGTTCATTGCAATTCATTATCACAATTAATATCTGAATAAAATTCATAAAACATTTAAATCATTCTAGTATGATTAATGTTCACATAGGGCTCTAATATCAAGGGTCTAATCTGAGTAATACTAAATGAAGCATAATATCTTTCTAAGAGAAGGGGAAATCTCTCATGGTATTTTCCCTAGACCAACTCTAAGAGCTCTCATGGTCCCTTGGAAACCAAAAATAGAATCTCTCACGGTCTTCCACCTTGAAGTCTCTCACAGTCCTTTAGAAATAAAAAAATGGAAGCTCTCATGGCCTTCCTCCCTAAAGGCTCTCACGATCCTTTGAAAATAAAAATGGAAGCTCTTACGGTCTTCCTCAAGAAATATCTCCCTCACACCCCGGTTAACCCATGTGCTACTCCATGCCAATATAATCAAAACCAAGTGACATACAACCAATATCCATTTCACAAATCATTCCATTAATTAATTTAATAATTAATTAATCATACCCATTTCCATTAATTAATCCAATGATTAATTAATCACATCAATTTCATTAATTAATTAAACAATTAATCAACCACCCCAATTCCATTAATTAACCTTGAGATTAATTAATCACATCAAACCATTTAATTAATTCAAAAATTAATTAATACAATCCAAAAATCTCAATATCCCATAATTAATTCAACAATTAATTATTCCAATTCATAATTTAACATTCAATAATTAATTCGACAATTAATTATTCCAATTTATGATTCAACATTCAGTAATTAATTCAAAAATTAATTATTCCAAATCACAATTCAACATTAAACAATTAATTCAAAAATTAATTATTTCAATTCACAATTTAACATTTCAATAAGTAATTCAGGATTTCATTGTTCTAATTCACAATTCAACATTTCAATCAAATCTCCAATTCCTCAATTAATTAATTAACCATATTAATTAATTCAATTGTAAATTCCAATTGCTAAATGAACCCTAGAAATTATACAATCACATACCTATAATTGATATTAAGAATATGGGATTTGAATAATATACTACCTACCAAGATTCATCGATGAACAATCACCCAACAGAAATCCCCAAAAATTCAATGGAGTAACGGCGTAGAACGAGATCCAGATCTATAACCTAAATCAAGATTGAACAGTTCAAGATCTATTAAATCTATATATATATCTAAAATACTAGATCTATATCCAAAAAACTAGGTATATATCTAACTAAAATAGATAACAACTTCCCTTAAAGAAATAGATATGAAATGAGGAGGAATGGTAAAGCAACTGAGATGAGATCCACTTACCAGGAGGAGTGTAGATCTTCAATCTAAGCTTTGAACCACCAAGAATGGAGGTTGGGAGGGATTGGAATCTATCTAGGAGGCTCCAAAATCATGAAGGAGTCATTAGGGTCTAATGGGAGTTGATTTGGGATTATAATGGGGGTTAGGGAATTTTTAAAACTAATTTTTAGGTTAATTTAATTCTTGCGCATGGTTTGCTAGGAAGGGCGCATGATTTCACCTAATCGTGCTCCTAACTATGAACCTCTTTTATATGGTTTAATGGTTACTCCTAATAGGTAACATGATTTTACAAAATTTGTACTAACCATGCAATTCCCATTTGTCCAGGGTTGCGTGGTTTCCTAGGCTGGGGTGTACGGTTAGGGAAAACTGTACGCCAACCATGTGATGTCCTATTTCTTCCAATTCTCTCAAATTTTCACCCAAACACACCCCATGGTAAAACCCAAATGAAAATTACTCAAAACTAGGGAAAATAGTATCTTTAAAGGATAAAACTCTATAAAAGGTCGGGATCTTACAATAAACCAACCATATAATAGCTCGTCCTCGAGATTCACTCCCAAGAATCTATAAGATTCTGAGTCAAGAATATTGGGCCACTAACCCCACATATCTAATTCTCTTTACCATGTTTACTCTTACACATGCCCATGTTGCCACAGTATATGAACTATCGGTACGATATTTCCCCACAACACTTTCTCACTATGATCCAACACACATATATGATGAAATTTAAAGAACGCATCTATAACAAGATCAACATCATCCACCTCGATCACATGAGAAGGGTCAAGGTAATACCACCAAAGTTTTGACACATGGAAAACTTCATGAATATCACTATATTTATATAGAATATCCAATCGGTTTTCCATCAGACAGATTCTCTCCACAACCTCAAATGGTCCAATGAACCTAGGCACCAAATTTCCCTATCTACATATCATGTGGTGACCCAATCCAGGCGACACCCGAAGTAATACACGATCACCCTCTGTGAACTTTAGGGGGGCATCGATGTCTATTATCATACAACTTCTATCTACTTTAATTAATAGCTATTCGTTTTTGAATTAGCTAAACCTATTCTAATGTCTCCTGCACAATACTTGGTCACAACAATTCTGACTCATCTGCCTCCATCTAGTATAGAGGAGATCTGTATGGCCTGCCATAAAGTGCCTTGTATGGTATCATCTATATCATTTATTGATAACTATTTTTATAGGAAAACTCCACCAAAGATATGTGTTTCTCCCAAGATCCTCAAAATTCTAGGACACATGCTCGTAACATATCCTCAAGCACTTATATAGTATGATTTGACTACCAATCTGTCTATGGGTGGAAACCCATACTCAATAAAACTTGTATACCAAGGGCCTTCTATAATCGCTACTAGAATCATAAAGTAAAGAATGAGTCATGGTCTAAACTATAGTGTATGGCACCCCATGCAGATGGACTATCTCCCGAACATACAAATCTCCCAACTGATCCACTGAGAAAGTATCCCATATAGGTAAGAAATGAGCTAATTTTGTCAGTCTGTCCACAACAACCCAGATATCATCATTATTATGAGGTTTTCTTGAGAGACCCACCACAAAATCCATGGTCACATCTTCCCACTTCCATTCCAGAATGGGAAATGGTTGTAGTAAACCTTCAGGTCGTTGATGCTCGACCTTCACCTGCTGACAGGTGTATCATCATGTAACAAAACCCGTTATTTCCTTTTTAATTCTTAGCCACCAAAACTACCATTGGAGGTCATGGTAAATTGTTCTCACACCTGGATGTACTTCCCACTTTGAGGTATGAAATCCCCCCATAAAATCCACTCATATTCTCATAGGCACAACAACATGATTCCTAACATAGATTATCTCATCCTCATATATGATCCAATATGAAGGTGACTCCACACCTTCAAGGTTTCCCCTCAAGGTAAAGTACTTTGTATCCTCATACTAATTGTCTCAAATCTGGATCAAAAGTATAGAATCCCATGAAACTTATATGTTATTAATCTTCTCCTAACTCTCCCAAACCACCACATGCATCTTATCTAGTAGATTCATCATCTTCCACTCAATAATATACTCATAAACAGCCTGAGTCTGAGTTTTTCTACTTAAAGCATCAGCAACATTGTTTCTTTTCTCAAGCATATATGCTAGATCAAAATAAAGTAACTTCATATACTCAACCCATATCTACTAATTAAGGTTCAAATATCATTTCAAAAAGATGTAATTCAAGATATTGTGATCAGTATACACAGTAAACTTCTCACCCAATAGATAATTCTACCAACGATTCAAAGTATACACCACTGTAGCCAAATCGGGGTCATATGTAGGGTAGTTTTGTTCATATGGCCTCAAATGATGAAATCCATACACCACAACTTGATAACCCTATATCAACACAACTCTGACTCAGATCCCAGAAGCATCACAATACATTGTATACTCCTTACCTAGATCGAGTAGGATCAAGATTGGTGGCACTGTCAAACACGTCTTCAAATCCTGGAAGGCCTTATCATATGCTTCTGACCATTCAAAATTTATCCCCATTTTGTTCAATCCCATAAGTGGTACTGGAAATTGGAAAAAGTTCTGGATGAACCTCTGATAATATCTAGCTAAACCTAGAAAGATTCGGATATGAAAAATGTTCGTAGGATACTCCCAAGAAACCACTACCTAAACTTTATCTGGGTCCACATACACACCTTCCTCTAATATGGTGTTACCCAATAAGTGTACCTAAAAAATCCAAAACTAACACTTACATAGTTTTGTGTATAGATGATTCTCTCTTAGTGTACTTTGGATATTGTCAAGGTGTTGGGTATGATCTTCATGAGTCTTGGAGTACACCAAGATTTCATCCACAAATAATACAACAAACTGATCTAGGTATGGATGAAATATTCTATTAATCAAGTCCATAAATACTTCTAGTGTATTCATAAACCAAAACAAAATTACAATGAACTCATATAGGATATACCTTATTATAAAAGAAGTCCTCAGTATATCAAAAGTTTTAACTCTCAGTTGATGATACCCTAATCTCAATTTGATCTTATAAAAGGCACAAGATCCCCTCAATTGGTCAAAAAGATCATTGATACACATAAGTGCATACTAGTTATTCATAGTTATCTGGTTCAGATTCTAGTAATCAATGCGCAAGAGAAAACTCTTTCCATGCATGTTAGAAAAAAAACACTAGATAAATCCATGGTGATAAACTCAGACAGATAAATCCCTTATCCTCCAACTCCTACAACTAAGTCTTGGTCTATTGAATCTCTATCGGTTCCATTCTGTATGGTGGAATTGAAACTGGATCAACCCCATGCATGAGATCAATAGTTAATTACACACCTCTCTCAGGTGGAAAACTTGAGATGTATTCAGGAAACACATCCTGAAACATGTCAACTATCAGTAGAAAGGCATCTTGCTTCACAACTCTATAATTTGGTAATAGACTTTCAAGCAAGGCTGTGAGATCTCCCAGTTACTGAGTAATTGGCCCTACCTAACCTACCCAGATATCCCACTCTCCATAGTGAATGTAATGGTCACCCTTAGGATATTTAAAAGTCACTATCCTCCAGTAACAATAAATGTGGGCTCAGTAGGCTATTAACCAATCCATACCTAGAATTAGGCCATGTCTTGACATATCAATAATATACAAATTCTAGATAAAATGGTACTCCATGATCTTGAGAGACCCCTTATACAAACAGATGTCTCTAGACCGTACTCCCAATGGTGTATCTATTATTATATCCCCACTCTCAAAATCCACTATTAGGATCAAACCATTAACAAGTTTTGTAGATATAAAGGAATGAGAGGCACCAGTATCAAATAAGGAACTAGCGGATATAGAAGCTACAATAATATTACATCTCACTATCAATGGTCCAGCCTTGCTATCCACAAGTGTAGGATGAATGGAATGTAACTATCATTTCCCTCTTCCCTATGATGTAGTATGACTCCTATGAGATACACCAATCTGTTGATATGGGCACTCTTTCATAGAAGAACCATGTCCACTACCTCTACCACCTCATCCAGTAGAACTCCAGCTACCAGACTGATATGGTAAAGAAGACCCCATTATTGAACTCTAGTTCTATCTAGATACTCCATCACTAACTATCAATCATGAGTTCATGTAGAACCTATATATATTTCTCATATTTTTGTAGCCTCAGCACTCTAATGCTGGTTGGGGATAATCTTTCCAGAAGTTTCCCAACCTACCAAATTGGTAGAAAAGTTCTTGGGTGAGATCCTGTGTAACTAATACGTATGTATGGCCACTATACTTCCCAATTATTTGGATAAAGTTTTCATAATGATGCTTCCTTATCTCAGAAGTTTTATCTCCTAGTCGTCCAGTAGAAACCAGTTTTCCACCACTATAAGCCTCATTCAGGTTCCCCTCAGATATGAGATCCTGATTCACCACCTCTGTAAACTTCTTTAGTCTGAAGATATTTACCTAGGACTTAATTTCACACTTAAGTCTATCCTAAAACCAATTTTATGCAATAGACTCATATCATGATAATGATAGAACAAAGAACTTCAAATCAATAAAGCGTCCATCATAGTCTATCATGGACATACTATCCTAAGTTAACCTCATGAACTTAGATTCTCTCTCTTGTCTCAGTATGTCTGGATAAATGTAATCTAGGAACTTATCTTGAAATTAATTCCATTCCATAGCTTTCAGTTGTCTATATTGATTTTGGATGTCCCATCATCTCTTCACCTGATTACATAACATATAGGCATCGAATTCGACTCTCTTCTCAACAAGAGTCTCTAAGTGGTCAAGTATAGACTGGATAGACTCAATCCAAAAACTCAACTCCCTCAAGTCCACCCTCTCCAATAAAATTCATAGGGTGATGCAATTAAAACTCCCTAATTGGATCATACATGCTTTTCATAACCCACCCTAGGTCTCTTTCCATTAATTTCATGAAGTGTGTTAAGTTCTCTTGGAACCCCTCCCCTACTTCCTCAACTGAAACTATCGGTGTGTCAATTCCACTATTAGTGGAGCATCTCCAGCCATATCCTTTTTCCATCATCTCAATAAGTGTCTCCATGGAGGTATATCTCTATAATTCTAAACACACATCTTAAGACTCATAACACAACTCTATCACATTTACGTAAGAGGAAAATCTCAACAACTCACAACAAGTCCTTTCCCCAAACCTTGCCACGTGGTCAAAACTAAGGTGTTATCACTACCCTTAACCATCTTACACCTAGGTATTGGTTAACAAGGGTAAACACATTATCATTATTCACATTCCATTAGAAAACCATTTATTCACATTTTTCATCATTTTACCATTTTCAATTTCATATTAGGTACCATTTTTGATTTAATTTTACAATGAGGGAGAAACAATTCAAGATTAACAACTTACCAAAAACATGTTTTCCCATGTGTGCCTAAAATGATGCATGTCAAAAAATAATCCTAAGTGACTAGAATGATGCATGTATACTCAAATATTGTGCCTTACTAGGCCATGATACACAACTTAGAAAATATCAACAAATATCTAAAGTAATAATCACATCGTACAACAAGTGTGTCACCCAAGGTGAAATAATATCCAACTGTAACAACACGCATATATAATAGTAATCCTACCCTGGGTTCTTGGGTTTTCCCCCATGCTTGGTTTTGTAACTCCTATGCACGATCTCATGTACAATGCCTGAATCTCCATAATATTCTATCTACCTTTACCAAATAGTAAAATAAATAAAAGAAAAGAAAACTCCTTTGATATCACTTTGTAATGTTTTGGATTGGGTGTCCTGCCCTGATACCCTAAGCCATACCACCACATGACCTCAGGCATGCCTCCCCATATGCCAGAGGCTACTGACTAGCAGCAAGGGTCTGGTATATCAGTCATGGGGATACTATACCCTCTTTTTCAAAGTAATACACTAGTATAAAATAATAAATAATAATTAAATAACATATAACTACAAATAAAATAGTTCTAGTATCACAAGATGACCAAAACTAGAAATACATAATCAAAAATAAAGAAGAAAATATGCCATGTCAATGTACGTGTCAAGTGTCTTAAATGAAAACCAAAAATAAATACACTAACAACTCTATTGGTCGGTTCCTGAATCGTGTTCGGTTCCCTCACCCATGATCCATCCCAAATCATCCATCTAACACATGGACGTTTCCCTTTTCCTATCTAGAAAACACAAATTTTATTTAGGTACCAATCTAAAAACCCGAGTAGGGTATGAGTACAACTCAATAGGCCACCACCAACGTCATCTAAAACAATATCCAATAAATAACAGTGTATGTAGTTGTATAAAGAATAAAATACAATCAATAAAATAAACATTTTATATTTATTCAATTAATATTTATTTAACCACATAACACCCAGGTTCTCAAGGACACCCAAACTATCAATACCTTCTTTGTCTCATGATGGAGTCTAAACTATACCTAAGGGAAAATCATATATATAAATGCTATTGTTACCATTAATTGTCACAATTCATATCTAAATAAAAAAGAATAAAAAATTTAAATTAGTTCGACATGAGTAATTTTCATATAGGAATCTAACCTCAAGGTTCTAATGTGAGTGATACTTAATGAATAATAATATCTTTATAGGCAAATGGGAAATATATCATGATCTTATCCCTGGCCCAAATCCAAGAGCTCTCATGGTCCCTTGAAAATCAAAAATAGAATCTATCACAGTATTCTTCCTTAAAGGATTTCACGGTCCTTTAAAAATAAAAAAAATGGAATCTCTCATTATCTTCTTCCCTAAAGGCTCTTATGGTCCGTCTGAAATCAAAATGGAATCTCTTAGAGTCTTCCTCGGGAAATCCCCTGCTCACACCCCGGTTAACCCATGTGCTACTCTATTCTAACATAATCAAAACTAAGTGACATACAACCAATATCCATTTCAAAAATAATTCCATTAATTAATTAATCATACTCAATTCCATTAATTAATCCAATGATTAATTAATCACATCAATTTCATTAATTAATTCAGTAATTAATTAATCAAACCAATTCCATTAGTTAACCCAAAGATTAATTAGTCACATCAATACATTTAATTAATTCAAAAATTAATTAATACAATCTAAAAATATCAATATCCCATAATTAATTAAACAATTAATTATTCTAATTCACAATTCAACATTCAATAATTAATTCAACAATTAATTATTCCAATTTATGATTCAACATTCAATAATTAATTCAGCAATTAATTATTCCAATTCTAGATTCATCATTCAATAATTAATTTAACAATTAATTATTTCAATTCAAAATTAAATATTTCAATAATTAATTCAATAATTAATTATTCCAATTCACAATTCAACATTTCAATCAAATACCTAATTCCTCAATTAATTAATTAACCACATTAATTAATTCAATTAGGAATTAAAATTTCTAAAATAAACCTAGAAATTCTAAAATCACATACACATAATAGATATCAATACTATGGGATTTGAATAATTGGCAACCTACCTCTATTCGTCGATGAACAATCACCCAACAGAAATCCCCAAAAAAACAGCGGAGTAACGACATAGAACGAGATGCATATTTATAACCTAAATCAAGATTGAAAAATTAAATATATCTTAAATATATATATCTATATCTAAAATAATAGATCTATATACACAAAACTAGGTATATATAACCAAAAAATAGAATAAATTCCCTTGAATAAAGAGAGAAGAAAGTAGGAGTAACGGGAAAGAAACTGGGAGGGGTGCAGATCTTTGATCCGGGATTTAAAACACCAAGAACAGAGGTTAAAAGGGCTCGGAATCTATATAGGAAGCTATAAAATCTTGAAATATGTGTTAAGGTTTAATGGGGTTGATTTGGGATTAAAATGGGGGTTTGGGAATTTTTAAAACTAATTTTCAGGTTAATTTAATTCCTACGCACGGTTTGAAAAGGGGCACACGGTTTCCCTTAACCATGCACCTAAATAGTGAGACACTTTTATATGGGTTCATGGTTACTCCTAAAAGGGAGCACAGTTTGACAAATTTTGAACTAACCTTGAAATTCCTCTCTGTCCATGGTTGCAAGGTTTGTTGGGCTTGGGGTGCATGGTTAGAGGAAATCATGCACCAACCGTACACTGCCTTATTTCTTCCATTTCTCTCAAATTTCCACCCAAACAGACCCCAAGGTAAAACCCAAATGAAAAGTACTCAATACTAGGAAAAATAGTACCTGAAAATGATCCTGATACAACTCTAGAAAATTTTTGGATCTTACAAATGGGATATCATGAAATGGGTGATAGCACCTGATATTTGATGTTGGAGAATTAAAGCAGCAATTCATTGGGGGAAGTGGATGTGTGTGACTTTATCAATGTTTTATTGATATTATATTAATACTTGTTTATGTTATTTTTTGATTGATCCATAGTCATATTTTGATGTATAGATAAACTTTATAGGTACTTATTGGTTCTAATGTTTGTTCACTAGTGAATTAGAATGATCTTCTTGTATTTTCATGGGAGACCTTGGGTATAATCCTACTAAGTATATAATTTATACTCACTCTACATATATGTAACTATTTTTTATGTTTTTAAGGAAGTTTTGGAGACCCATATATATATTACTATCTTATAGGTTGAATCTATTATAGAGTTTCTAGTGTAGGTTTCCATTTTGGTTTTTTCTTGGAGACTTTTATATGTATTTCTTGACATGCACATGGTTTTTGGTTTCTTTTTTGTTATGTGATGGAGTTATCTATTATTTTTTATCTTTTATCTTGATCCTTCCCACTTATTGTGGGTAATGACTCATGTTTGAGTGTTTTACACCCTTGGTGATTCTCTTTGACCTGGGTTCTACTGGAGGTGGGACACGGGAGCCACTCCTTCTATTCACTATTATCCTAGGAGGGGCACCATTGGAGGGGGTTGTGACATTTAGTTCTTTAATATTAATATTTTATTGTAAATATGATTTTATAATTGATATTTGAAATTACAATATTTCATGGATTGAGTGAAATAGGACTCACTTTTCAATAATTCAACCATAAAAAATGGATATGTGAAAGTTAACATAGATAAATGTTATATTAGTGAATGAAATTTTTTTATTACATATCTAGTGTTTCTATCTTAAAAATATTATTTTATAAACACATTTTCATCATCAAATATGGGGGGGTTGAATATTAGTGTTGTGTTTTATGATTCATTTATGAGAAAATCATGAGCATAATAGCAACATGTTTTGAAAAGGTTAGTTTTATTATAACATTTATAATTTTAAAGAAATGTGTTTTATTTTTAAATTCATAACACTTTATGTTGTTGATTATTTTTTATGATGCTTTAATATATTCTCCAAACAATTAAAAATACCTTCAAAAATTATTTATAAAATATTTTATAAGTTTTAAATATTTATAGATATTGTTTCATATATGTGTATATTATTTTTAAAACATATTGTAAAAGTGTTCAATGAATTTGGTTTCTCCTAAAGTTTTTTTTTTGAGATGTTGTTTGATATTGTTGATTATATTGTATACTTCTAGGATCAAGTATTTTCCAATATTTTAAAAAAAATATTAAATTAAATGTAGGTTAAATGAAAAACTAATGTAGAAATATCGTTCCATGTTGGTTTTATTATAAACCAATGTGGAAACCATGTATGTGGGATTTCAAAATAAATTTTAGGAAAAGTGGAATTAAAGGTCTTATATATGTCATTTTTTATAAGGTATTTCAATGATAGTTTTATAAATCTAATGTTGAAAACCCTAATATTTACGTCATTTGCATTAACGTCACTTTTTAAGCAATGTTAAAGGTATTTTTTTCTCTTGTGAGACCATTATTACTACACTATTTCCTGAACAACAATGTTTCTTTCACTCGATCATCATCATCGAGCAGTATATACTTTGTATTCCATAGATAATTAATATATTTAAGATATCAAAGTGTGATTTAAGTAATTAATTTATCATCCCTTAGTTTTAATCTAGTATAAATCTTCCTATGAACTTCTTCCAATGTCACACATTCACGAATATTAGCCACTTTTTCAGGTGGAAAACTATAGAAAAAACCCTGATCATTATAAATTACTTCACCATTTCAATATATCGATGCATACATGATTACCTAAAAATAAAATTTAGTAAAACCATGTATATATCTCTATATAATCATCAAATGCATAACATTTTTTAATTTGTTTTCATTAAATAATGGTTACTTGATCTTGAGATGTTTTTTATCATTTAGTTTATCATTAATTAATAAAGAAACTAAAACCAAGGGATAAACTCCTCGAGACTCCATTGTCTTAGATTTTAGCAATCAATAATCTCCTTTTAGTCATGGTGTACAAATTCATCATCAAACATTAATACCTCATGTGGAGCCTCCTTTTATTATAATAATACTCACATGAAAGTAATGGGTTCTAAGGGTTTGGGGAACATAACATTTTATTGTGGAAACATAGGCCTTTACATTCTTAGAGAGATAGATGACATGCATTTTATCAAATAAAAAATAAAATACAATTATAAAAAATTATATAACCATATAAAAAATAATTATGATATTCAATTACAATCATACATTGGTTGGTCATCTCAAGATCATTCATCACTCAATAATCTTATCATGCTCTTTTAGGATACTTATCATGTCCTGCATATAATAAATATTTAGTGATAATATGTTTATAATTATATATATTACTATATAGTTATGTCATTAATGATATTATTTAAAAAAAATTAACATTTTTTATATTAATAATATATAAATATCTAATTAATGATTTAAATAAGAAATAAGAAAAATTTTACTTTTAATTAACATTGAAAATAATATTTATATATATAACTAATAATATATTAACACTTCACTTAAAATTATATATAATAAATAATATATATATATATATATATTTATATTTTTAAATAACGATGACTTGATCTTCAGAATTTTTCTATTGATTTTTTTATCATTAATCGACAAACCAACCAAAACATAGGGAGGAACTCCTTGAGCTTCCATTGTCTCAAATTTCAACAACTGTCAATCTCATTTCAATCATGGTGTACAAATATAGAATCGAACATCAAAGCCTCATGTGAAGCCTCCTTTTATTACAATATTACTCACATGTATGTCATGACCTGACCTAATGGGGCTTGAGATGAAACTACCACACACCCGCCTCCAATAGGCCAGGGGCTGGTGACTAGCATCGAGTAGGCATATCACAGACATGGGAGGAATTAACATAATTTACTTCACACACACACACATATCCAATATAATACAATTATAAAATGTAAAAAAATGATAATAATTCATGCATACATCTATAATACCATAATCAGAGTATGACATATAGTACTATAAAGTATAAAAAGGGACCAAATACAAGCCCACCCAAAACTATAAAATAAAGTATGGCCTGCTCAAAAGGAGGGGATTATTGTCAAATGCAACACTGGTATATTACTTGGTTTTTATATACCAAACTAATCTCCACCGATGGATAATCCTCCAAATACTTCATAAAAATATCTATCATCAGTATAAGATATGACATGTGCAGGAATATCCCATGAAAGGGTGAGTATAATAATACCTAGTAGGACACCCCAAAATCACTAATCATAAAGCATCAAGAGTAGTTATCTCGTCATAGGGTATGTAAATCATGATGTGATCCATACAATAAAATATCTAGATATACTCATAGTCGACAGTCTCAAGGTAAGGTCACAACCGTATTTCTATCCTGAAGTTCCTGCTCGAAGGTTCCATGTAACATTCATCCAGAAGTACACACTATATGAGCTATACCACTACTAAAGATACTCATCCCAGAGGTCATTCTCATCAGGTCTATCCAAGAATAAGCATGAAGGTTACTTATATGGTTTATCTGAGAAATAAACTCAATTAGACTATACCTAATCAAAAATATCATATATTGACACACAGCTAAGGGTTCAATTCCCAAGGCTCACTAGGGTGACACAAAACCTTAACAGAAACATCCTCCTAGATAGGGGATCGATTCCCATGTAAATATTTGTCATGATAATCCCAAAAAACCCTGTCTAAGGAAAAATTAAGGAAATGAATATTTCTTCATGCCTCATAGAGGGATACATGCTCCAAGCCGCTAAGGAATCTATCAAAGAGGACTGAGACTACTCATTCCAGAATAAGGGAAATCGTTCACCCTGAAGTAGTCATTAGGAAGTAGTAGAGGGGTTAACCTCTATGATGGTAATGTTATTCCACACCAAACCCTCATAGGAATGAACCAAGGGAACAAACTCAACCAATATTGGTCTAAGGAATCTTACACAATCTCATAATGAAGCTAATCTGAGAAGAAAAATGAATTCAATCTGTCCTCAAAGGAGTACACGGCATGTCCCTATAGGTACACGACATATCTCTACAAGATTAGAACTACTTGTGTCTTATAATCACGTGTAATACATTTAAAAAAGGTACATGGAATGTCCAATGAAGGTACATGGTGTGCAAGTTCCATTCTGGCACTCAATCTGTTGTTCTGACCATGTTCGTGTACCCAGTCATGTTTGAGTAAATGATTCTGCCTGTGTACTCTGGCATGCCCGTGTACTTCCAAAGTACATGGAGTGTGGGGCCACATGGCCACCTGACCATGTACTCCCTATACACACTGAGTCATTTTTCATGTTTTACACGATGTGTGACTACGTACACACATCATATAACACTACCTGGCCTCCTGGGTGTGTACCCCCTATACACGCCGAGCTGGTCGGCTAAGGGTCACATGCCGTGTGACATGTGTCACATGGCTTGTGACATGTGTCACATGGCTTGTGACATGTTTCACATGGTGTGTGATACATATCTTTTCATGGAAACCCTAGATCTACATAGAAGGGACTATAAAGTTTGTGTTCAAAGGACTATAACTATGTAGTCGGGTTTTTCATAGAACCCTCAAAAGATTCACACATCTTCTGATCTTGATGTTGATGCTACCAATTTATCCCAAGGAACTTGGATCTGGTTAAACTGAGTTTTGTTTCCACCTTGTTTCTAGATTCCAACCATGTTAGCTTCTTGAGAAACACTTGTCATCACACTTTTTCGTTATTTCACACCAAATCTATGAACACAAATCTTGACCCATTTGTGGATCCATTTTCGTCATCATATACCACAACTATGATGTTGGATCTCCATCCCAAACCCATGATATAAATCCATTATTCCAAAGACCAAATGCGCAATGATCATTTACTAGGTAAGCATCAAATCATGGGCCAAAAGAAAATTCCAATGACCAACATACATAGAACGGTGAGATATAACCATAAACCAATAAATGGGAGGAATGAACCTAAGACTTTTTTCATTTTAATCCTCAATCCATTTTCATGGAAAAGATAAAAGATGAGGAATAAACATCAATGAACAAAATAATAATAATTATCCCCAAATCCTGCAAATAAATTCATACCCATGAAATGATTGATCCGAGAATAAATCTATTATTTAATTTTTTCTCATTTTTTATAGGATTATAAATGGTGATAAATACATAAAACAAACCTCATAACTTGATTTGAATCCATTGTTGATGAATAATGATCGCACTACATTGTTGTTGATGAGATCCACAAGTTGTGTTGGTGCACGATCCTCTATCTGATCTCGATACGATGTCATCTACCAACGATCCTCCAAAGGCTCCTATAAATCCCCAGGTTATGAAGATAACACTAGAGATTAGGCATGGATGTGTTTAAATAAAGTATGATAGGTCACTGTGACAAAATAAAGAAATAAATTAATTAAACTTATTTATTTTATTATTTAATTTTGTGATATCACTTTATCAAAATGACTGATGTCAACAAAGATTATGTCACACCTAGGGTAAACCCCATGTTATAAAATTAACAGTGATCTCATATTTCTGATATGAGACTTTATTTAGGAGTTATTCCAATTTTTTAGGAAAACTAAACATGTGTGATATTAATATATTTAATATTTTTAAAATATCAATTTTGGGCTCACCGAGCCTTGGAATCCCATGTCGTCTCAGTGATTGTCTCCGGAAATATTCCTAGAAATATTCTAAAATCTTAAATGGAAAAAATGATACATTATATTATTCCCCTATTAAAGGATTTTCATCCCCAAAAATACAAACTAAACAAAAAGGTGTGGATACTAAACTCTCAACTGGGTCTCCCACTCCCATGAGTTCTCCAAATAGTTTCATGTGCTTCCAATAAACACGTACTCAAGGAAAATAATTTCCCATAAAGGGTATTTCACTGCTAGTTCTCAACACCAGTATCTCCTTGAAAAGGTAAACTCCACTCTCACATCTTATCTTACCCAATTCGACATCATACAAGGAATCGTGCACATACCTCTTCAATTGCGACATATGGAGAACACCAAGAAACCAAAACTACTATGGTCTCGAGGTTAAGTGGAACATCACCTCACTAACTTAACATAGTAGTAAAAAAAGGGGGCCTAAGAACCCCAAATATATTTTAATTTTGTGGCTAAAACTCCACAACTCTTTAACTCTAAATTCCTTCTTTATTGGTCCATAAATAACTCCTGAAGTTTTTGGTAAGTCCTACTCCACCCTTGGATTAACTAAACCATTACAACTATCACTAGCACAAAAAATAGGGATCAAGTGTTGTCACCCACTGGCTCTGACCAGTATGATAGTGACCAACAAGGACCCCCATATATAGCCTCAAAAAGGTGATACATCATTGGTGTATTGGTAGTAAATATGATACTCAAACTATAAAGATAGTAGATGATCCTCCTATCTATGGCTCAAAACTGACATGAAAACCCGAATCATGTTCACCAGAACCTGAATGATCCACTTTACCTAGCCAGATGACTGGGGTAAAACATTACACTCAACTGAAACTGAGTCCCCAAAGACTTCTCAAATCCTATCCCTAATCATGTCATAAAGTAATCATCATAGTCTGAAATGATCATCAAGGTAATTACATGAAGTTGAAATACCTCATGTACGCACAAGGGTCCCAAACTCTCCACAAAGCTCTAATGGTCATCGCCAATAGAAAGGTGAGAGAATAAGAGTTTGGATTGAAAACTTGCAACAAGTCCCTTGGTTTCCCAAATAATTCCATGATATCTCAATATATCCTCACCTCTGCTAGATATACTGCTAAGGGAAAACAACCTTCTCATCCCCTCCTTCCATAGAATGACCAGTGTCACCATCCATCCTTGAACAAGGATGATGATATTTCCCCTTTCTAAAATCCATCGGGAACATATCTAGTGGATATCTGGTCACGTAAAATCTCATAATTAGTATCCCCAAGTTGTATCTCTCTGGATCTATGAAGAAGTGGAGGGGTAACATCTATCGATTGGAGGTACATTGAACCATCCTTAGGTGTCTCGTGTTCTATAACTCAGACATCGAGTACTCAAATATTTCATCAAATAAGACTACTAAAAACTAATCCAATAAGGGTTAAGGATTTATCCCATAAGTACCAAAATTTTGTTGTTGGGTAAAACTCACCAAAGGGTATCACCACAAGATCAAAAACAACCATAGTGTATTTGGAAATCCTCTTTTGGTATATCCTAATCCAAAACTAGATTTGGTGATAACCTATCCCAATGTCAACTTTCAGAACCACTTCACCCCAAAACACTAGTTGAATAACTCAAAAAATCATGGATATGGATACTCTTACTCATGTCAATTGTTTCAAGTGAGACCAATTCACACCCAACCTCAAGCACTCATTCACCTCTTGGGATAACAACACAAAGTTTCCCAAGAAAAAGCATTGGGTTTTATGAATCCCCTACTCTACAAACTCCTCCAACCACACCTCTAACTTTCATAGCTACATGGGGTCATCTGATATGATAGGTCATCTCTAGACAAATTCCATGTAGAAAAAAACTCTCAATGTGGATATAAACCTGAAACATCCCTAGTAAATACTTCCTCATACTCCGCCACTATTTTATGAAAAAAAATCTCATAGAATCCACTACTCTATAGTTATCACTAGAAAATTGATAAGAAGTATATCATAAACTCTTTCACATGAGATCAATCTTCTATACCTAGGATCACTCCTTGTCAAAGGAGGAAATTTACATCTCAAAAAGATGAAAACACCACCATAGTCACTGGTGGAAAAATATAATAATGGATAGTATGAAACTAGTACATACTGAGGAAAATATCATAAGGCCTCACTACTGCTATGAAGAGATTCCACACGAGGCTCTCTCTCCTCCTATAGTTAGGTCACATTATCGATAGAAGTATGTAATCATTGATCCTCTCTATAGGATCCTCCAATATAAGGTTAAAGCCAAAATACTCCACTAGTATCACTATGTCTCGAATAAGGGATATGCTCATGGATAAGTGGCTTGTGAAATCGTGTGAAAAAATCAATTGGGGTAGTAAAGACACACATCATACCTCGAACCATAATTGAAGCCTCAGTTAGCTCCCACTACTTGGAACTTATCATTTCCCTTTCTTGATTGTTTACCACAACCAGGGTATTCTCTAACACCTTATAAAAATAAACAACCTCAAACACCCAAGTTATAGGAACTCATCCACTATATCCACTTTAGGTAGCATTGACTCACCCACATAGTTTTAGATCTCATTTCAAGAATGCATCTTGGTGGGGGAATTATCCCTCTTCCTTGCATGTCTAAAGTTAGGACAAACATCACCAACACATGGATATACTGATGGATTGTGTCTCCCTAGAATATACTAGAACAAAAGAGGAAAAATAGTGAATCATACCTATGTCTAATAGTACTACATCAAAATTATAAGGAACATAGATCATACCTTGAAACGCTATTGGATACTATGGGTAAAGAAGCTTCAGTGCCTATAGTTATACAAGATTTTGACCACTAGCTTCTCAAACCTAGAGTGGTCCACACAGGGGTGGTGTTGGTAGCATCAAACCAAAGTTCCTACCACCTCCTACTACTCCCCTAGATCCTCCAACACATCTACTTCCATGAGGACCTCCTTGATCCAATAATTTCCTCTTTATAGGTGTTTCATCGATTGTCTATCTAACTTCATCACAATGGTTAGGAAAATCTCATGCAATATTTCCTCTCCCATCACAAGAATAGAAATGTATCATCCTTGGAGAACTGATCTATCCCTAAGATCTCTAACAAAGCCTCCTATTTCATGACTTGTGTCACATGCCTACTATCAGTGGGTCATTCTAGCCCTACATCCCAAGACATCTATACCTCAAAATCTCATGACATGTGCTTGAACCATGCACATAATCAAACAGCACTAAAAGAGCTATCCATGACTCAATCTGGAATGTTTCATCAACCTAAACCACTAAAGGTGGTTCTACAAACTAATCAACAAGAGAAAGTGTTGCCTGCTAACCACCCTGAAGAAAGATTTCCTCATGACTAACCCCCTTAAGGGATGCCTCATCACTCATTGGTTTTTACTCTATCCCTATTGTGGAAACCTCACTGGATGTTGTCATGAATACATACTGAAAGAAGATAGGATGTACCATAGTCAATGAGTATATATGGTGAGATAAATCAAGAAGGACATGAAAACTATAACTCATTATTATATGATGCATGTATAAATGTTTCTTTGAAACCATTTCCTACATGTACCAAGTCAATAATAAGGTTATCAGAGTTGTGTTGAATGGATACGTCAGCCTCTACACTAAAACTGGAGTCCCTAGCCTAAAATCCAAACTCGAAACATTTTAATAAAGTTTCCCTAGGTCCCAAACCAAACCTCACATCTAAACAAAACTCCAAAATTAATACCTAAACCCAGGTAGTTCCATTTCAATTTAGGTTGGTAATCACTCTTATACCACTCTTTCATGACCCAACCTAACGGGGCTCAATCCGCAACTACCCCAAGCCCACCTCTAATAGGCCAGGGGTTGGTGACTAGTGCCAAGTAGGAATATCACACACATTTGAGGCAATAGCCTAATGTACCTATACACACACACACACACACACACACATATCTAATCCTATACAATGATGAAATGTAAAACAACTTATAAAAATTCATGAATACATATATAATACCATAATTAGAGTATGAAATACAATATTGGAAAGAATAAAATGGGGGAAATACAAACCCACCAAAAACTGGAAAACAAAGTCCAACTTGCTCAGAAGAAGGTGACTGGTGTCAAATGAAACATTGATATACACCTCGGTCTATCTATCCCAAACTAAGTACCACCTACTACAAATACTATAAGGACTATATAAAAATATCTATCATTTTCATAGGATATGACATGTGTGGGCATAGCCCATGTAGGGGTGAGTATAACAATACCCAATAGGACACCCTGAAATCACTAAGCATAAAGCATCAAGAGTAATCAGTTCATCATAGGATATGTCAATAATAATGTGAGACATACAATAAAACATCCAGATATAATCATAATAGACACATAGTCTCAAGGTAATCTCAAAACCATATTGTCATCCTAGGGTTCCTTCTTGAAGATTCCATGTGAGAACACACTCCATGAGATATAATGCCACTGAATACACTCATCCTAGAGGTAACAATCATCAGTTATATCCAATAATAAACATGAAGGTTACTAATAGGTTTAATCCAATAAAAACACTCGATTGTACTATACCTCATCAAAAATATCAAATCTCGATACACAACTAGGGGGTCAATACCCCGGGCTCACTAGGGGGACATCATACCCTACTGAAAAACATCCTCCTAGATAGGGGATCGAATCCATGTAAATATTGTTCAAGACAATTCCAACAAATATTATCTAAGGAAACATGAAGGAAATAAGGATTGTTTTGGGCCTATCAGATGAATATATGATCTAAGCTACTGAGAAATCTGTCAAAGCGAACTGAGATTACTCATTCCACAATAAGGGAACTCACCCAAACTGCACTGATCATCAGGAATCTATAGATGGTTCATCCTCTATGATAATAATGTGATGTCACACCAAACCCACATAGGAATGAACCAAGGGAACATTCTCAACTGATACTAGTCTAAGGAATATCACACAAGCTCGTAATAAAACTGAGATGAGAAGAAAGAGGAATCCAACCTATCTTCAAAGGAGCATGCGGCGTGTCCCTGTAGGTACACGGAGTGCCACTATAACCATGGTAATTACCGTGTCTCTTAATCACATGGAATACATTTAAAAAAGGTGAAAATTGTGTACACTGAAGGTACATGGTGTGTAGGTGTTGTTCTGGCATTCAGCATGCCATTCTACTTGTGCTCGTATACATCGGTATGTGCCTATGTACTTGGTCGTGCATGAGTACACAGCTCTGACTATGTACTTCGGACATCTTGTGTACTTCTAAAGTACTTTTAATGTAGGCCCACATGATCAACTGGACATGTACTCCCTGTACAGACCAAGTTGTATTCCATGTGTTACATGATGTATTACTAGGTACACATGGCATGTAACACTATAAGGCCTCCTGGGAATGTACCCCCTTGTACACACTAAGTTGTTCATCTAAGGGTCAAACGGCGTGTGACACATGTCACATGGAGTGTGACACTTATCTCTGCATTAAAATACTAGTGTCGCACATAAGGTATTACATGGCATATTTTCATGGGATTATATGTCGTGTAGTTTATTTTTTCACAGAACCCTTGGAAGACTCATGCATCTTCTGATATCAATTCCACCACCATTGATTTCACCCGAGGAACTCAAATATGGTCCAACTGAGTCCCTCCATCACTTACTCACTTGATTATAACCATGTTGGACACTTGGGAAACACCCTTCATCGCATATTTTTATTTTTGCATGGAAAATCCATGAACACAAATCCCAAACCATCCATGGATCCACTATAATTGTCATGTACTGTAAATATAACATCATATCTCCATCCCAAACCCATAGTAGTGATTCATTATTCCAAAGACCAAATGTGCAATGATCACTCACCAGGTAATTTTTGAATTGTAAGCCAAAATAAAATGAAAATGATAAACGTATGTAGAATAGGGAGATAAAATCCTAAACCAATAAACATGAGGAATGAACCTAAAAAATCATTTTGTACTTGATTAATTATCATGTAAATTAAAAATGAAGAGATATAAACATCAACAAACAAACAAATAATAATTATTCCTAAATCCCGCAAATAAACCCACATCTAAAAAATGATTGATCCATGAATCAATCCATTAGTCGATTGATTCAGGTTCATGATGGGATAAAAAATGGGGATAAATACACACACAAAAACTTCCTACCTTTATTTGGGTCTATTGCTGATGAAGAACAATCACATGTCATTTTCATTGATGAGATCCACAAGCTCTGTTGGTGCACGATCCTCGATCTGACCTCAATCTGATATTGTCTGCCAATGATCCACCAATAGATCCTCTCCAATGGACCATATTAATCACTAGGTTATATATATAACCCTAGGGATTAGGCATATCCATGTTTAAATAGAGGATTATAGGTCACTGCGTTGAAATAAAGAAATAAATTATGTAAATTAATTAATTTTATTATTTGAGCCTATAATAACACTTTACTGAAATTTCAGACACTAACAATGATTATGTCAAGCCTATGGTAAACCCCATATTTTTAACTCAATGATGGTCTCATATTTATAATATCATACTTTGTTTGGGTGTTATTCAAATCTTTTAGGAAAACTTCACAAGTGTGATATTAATATATTTCATATTTTTAAAATATCAATTCCTGACTCACTATACCTCATAATATCGCATTATATCAGTGCCTGGATCCATAAATATTCCAAATTCATAAATGGAAAAACATAGACAATAAAATATAAGTGATGAGCTTTAAGGGTTTTAAATATTTAGACCAAATAGGTTAAATACCCTGGGAGGGGGTGAATCAGGGTATGATAGATTAAAATAATTGTCCTTTCGAATCTTGTTTCATTATTAAACAAAAAGTTCTTCTCTCCCTCTCCCATAACAATGTAAAAAAATAAATTAAATCATGCATGCGAAACAAAAAAAATTACTTGTTTAACCCTCACTGGACTACGTTTAAGGAGCATACAATAGCAATGTGTTGATGTACTAAATTCACTAAGGCTCGCTACCAAAATAAGATTTAGGCTAGATCACTTATATACCTAGGCTCACTTACCTTACAATGTTTGGAGCGGACTCACTGTCCTTCCTAGTTTACAACCAATCATAATTTGAAATCTCACTACTCTCTCAATTGAAGTGTGATCACTACTCCTCCAAAATATTCTCCTGTTATTCTGAATCACCTTAGAATTGTTTTCACATATATAAGTGTTCCATGAAGTCCTGTTTTCAACCGATAGATGAAATACACATTTTTTGTATTGTTAGTTTGTAAGAAATGATTTTGATAATTGTTTTAGTCCCTTAGAAAACTTCCTTTCATCCTCCATGAACTGAATTGAATCCTCCACGAACTACCTTGCACTATATGGAACGAGTGCTTCACGGACAACCTTTTCTTCATAGACCGCCTCTGCTTCATGGATGGTTGATGCCTCGCAAACCATGAATGATTCATGGATCACCTATGCTTTGTGAAACCTATTTATTCAAGTGATAATAAACACCACAAACTCCTTTCATGAACTATTTTCTTTGAGGAACTAATCCCTCAAGAAACTCATCTCCATCGCATAATCACCCCTCACGAAACTCTTCTCCTTCATAAAATCCTCCCTCATGAACTTCTTCGAACTTTCCCAAATTCTTCCAGAGATGATCTTCTCTAATTAAATTAACTCTATCTAATGATGTGATTAGGTTCCTTTATATAGGAAAATAAATCCCAAAAAATCCTCTAATCACAAATAACCAAAATTCTGATGTGGTATTCATAGTACCTTATCCTTTGTTGTGGATGATGTCATCTGTAAATGAAAAAAACATTATGGAATCTATAATCACCACCTCAATGTAAAAATGATGAGACTCCCCCAAATGATTATCCTCCAACAAAATTATTTTTTTATGTATTTCACATGGTGTACTTCATAGTTCACATAGAAAAGAGCCCATTTCAGAAGGCTTAATTTTTTGCCTTCATATACAAAATAAATAATTCCTACATAGTTCTGCATACCTACTTTGTGGTCTGCATAGCATAGTTGCACTACTATGTGGTCTGTGAACTCTATGCTTTGTGCTCTGCACACTATGGTCTGTGAACTCCTTTGAGTAAAACCTTCCTTTACCATAAATCAAATCCCGATTTTGAGTCCTAAAATTTTGGAAAACACTAGGAAACTACCCCAACTTAAATGCATATTCTTAGGAAACATCAATCATATTGAAACACGGTCATCTAGCTTTGTCAACAAACACAATAATCCCAAAAACAATGAGATGATGCCTTGAGGTATTTTTTCTCACAATATTCCCCTTTGGGTTTGTTGAAAACACTTCAAAATTTGATACATCATTAAATCTTCTTCCATCATCTATCAAAATTTTATTCTTGTGATTCTGATAGCGATCAAAGATTTAATCAATACACACTTAAATCCCACATGAACCATACTAGGCATGAGAAACAATAGTAGCATGAAATTTTCATCAGTGAATCAATTTATTCCAAAACCACTCAACTAATTTCATTACAAACCCTATCTGTCATGATATATAACCTTTGATCGATCATTTTTAGCATAGTCAGATTTGAAACTCCCCCGACTTTGTTTTCCCCCTATTAGATTCTCCTCCTATATTTATTAAGATATTTTCTCCCATTTTATAGCCACAACTTCTCCCCCTTCTTCAAAAAACCTGATGGTCACTCCTTTGAGGTCTGCAATAGGTTAAAGAACATAGATAAACACATTAGGGAAAAACATAGCATACCTCAGGGAGGGGGGCCAAATATACACTTTTTTAAGTGTAGGGAATCAACTAAACTCCAAGATCTAGTCGATGATGTTCAAATGCTTCTTTGAGTAAGGAATTTATCAGGATTTCTACAACCTATATTTATGTAGGAATATACTCCAACTTTATAAGCCCTTGCTCCACCATCTTCTTAATAAAATGATACTTTATTTCAATGTTCTTTGTCCTTGAGTGATGAACTAGATTTTTTCGAATATTTATAGAACTTGAATTATCATAATGGATTCTGATTAGAGACATCACTTCAAATCTCATATCATCAAGTTGATGCTTCATCCATAATAGTTGTGTGCAAGATTGATTGTTCGCAATATATTCATCTTCTATAGTGCTCAATGAAATGAAATACTGCTTCTTACTTATCCATGAAATACACAATCTTACAATATAGAATGCACCACCTGATGTTGATTTTCGATCCTCTATTTATCCATCCCAACCTGTATCTGTATACCCCAATAACTCTTGCTGATATTTTTTGTTATACAGCAAACTGAAATCCACCATTCCCTTGATATAATAAAGTATTATTTTTTACTACAAGTAAGTGGATTTATTTGGGATTGATTTCATATCTTTCTGCTTGGCATATGGAAAAGACAATCTTAGGTATTATCATTGTCAAGTACAGTAGACTTCCAATGATTTCCCTGTATTCTATAATGTTAACTGCATTGCCTTCATCATCCCATGATAGTTTCATCTAGGTAGACACCAGAGTCTTCATCTCCTTGGAATTATCCATTATAAAATATTATCAAAACCTCCTTGGAATATTTATATTGAGAAATTAATGTACCATTATTTCCTTGTGTCACTTTTAAACCAAGGAAAAAGGTTAGTTCACCAATCATTGACATTAAAAATTCACTTTCCATGAATTATGTGAACTATTTTCACTATGTTTCATCTGATCCACCACATATTATTTATTTGACATATACTAGCACTCTAATCCTTTAATTAATGTCATTTTTGACATAGATATTGTAATTAACTCCACCACGTTGAAAACTAAGATTCTTAAAAAACTGATTTAATCTTGAATAACATGATTTTGGTGATTTCTTCAACCCATATAGCACCTTATTCAGCCAAAAAAGTCTATTATCATCTTCATTAATGATAAAACCATATAGATTCTCAATATAAACTTCTTCTTCTAGAACCCCATTCAGAAATGATGACTTGATGTCCATCTAGAAAACTTTGAATATTTTTTGCACTATTATGGACAAGAATAATATAATTTTCTCTAGACTCTCAATAGGTGAAAATGTTTCATCAACATAAATACCCTCTATCTGGGAGTACCCTTTACATTCCAATAATTATTTTTTTTTGAATCATTTTTCGGTCTTAATTCATATTTTTGTGAAAGACCCATTTGGTACCAATGACATTCTTATTTTTTGGTCTCAAAACAGTCTCCTGTTTCTGATTCTTTTCTATTTGTTCAATTTATCCATTCATATCCTAAACCTAGTTCTCATATCTAGCTACTTCCTTAAAACATTTAGGCTCTACCTGAGATAGGAAGGATGCTTGTTTTAATGACTTCATTATTCATGTTTGAAATGGAACTGCCTGATCGGAAATGATGTTTTGTCTATCAATTTCAGTTCGAATCTTTATCTTTCATAAATATATAGATTTTACTTCCTCCTGTTCATAATCAGTATCATTTTATGAGTCATTATTATTCACTTTAACTTCCCCTGAGGTGCTTACCTCCTCATCACTTTCATCCGAAAATTGGTCACTGTGTTGTTGAAGATTATATTCATTCTCTTCGATAGTGATGTCATTACTTTCAACTATATTTAAAAGCCTATTATTGAAACATTTATATTCTTTGATTTTTACTAAATATCTAATAAATAACACCTCATATCCTCATGATTCAAATTTCTTATGTTTCTCCTTATTGAGAATAAAATATTTACTTAAAAATAATGTAAAGTATTTCAATGTTGGCTTCTTCCCATACCATAACTCATATGGAGTCTTTTCTTCCTTCGGACATAACAAATCCATGTTGAGTATATAGACTGATTTCAAGACTACTTCCTTATAGAACTTATTTGTTAGGTCCTTTTCAATAAGAATTGTTCTATCCATGATGTTTTTTATCTAATTCCTCCTCTCAACCACTCCATTTTGTTAAAGAGTTCTCACTACTGAAACTTGATGTCTTATCCCGTGTTTCTCAAGATAATATTCCACTTTACTATTTTTGAGTTTTGTACAATTATTGGTATGAAACTTCAGAATCTTTTATCCAATAATCCTTTTAGATTCCCTCTGATATTGTTTTATGCAACTTAACACATCGAACTTGTGGTAAATGAAAAATACTCATGCCATCCTACTAAAATCATCAATGAAAATAAAGTAATACCTCTTCCCATCAATGTCTCTTGGTGAGATAGGTCCACATACATCTGCATACACCAATTTAAACACTCTTGTTAACTTTTGTTCTTTTACCTTGTACATCTTTCTAATAATCTTCCCTTGTTTATAGGCACCACACGTATGAGTATGATCATGTGATATATTTGGGAGATCTCAAGTTACATCACATTTGACCAAATCTTCCAAGGAAGGTTGGCATAGATGTCCAAGTCATTTATGCCACAACCTATTTTCTTCCTCTCTAGATAAACAATCACATATATTTTTCTCCACTTATAAGGTAGAGATTCCCCTTAATTTTTTCTCCCTATAGAATAACTACACCATCTTTTCCTTTGATGATAATTATCTTCTTATTAAAGCTTATAGCATGAACCAAGTCACATAGTTGACTGAAACTAAGAAATTTGTGATTGTGACCTTCAACTACTAATACATCAACATCTCTTATTTATTTTCACCCAAATTTGGATTTTCTCGAGCCAATAATCTTCACACCTTTTTCATTTCCAAATTTTACAACCCCTTATTTGTCATATTTTATGTCTGTAATAAGATCATTATTACCTATCATATGAGATCTTCATCCACTATCAAGGATCCATACACTATAATGATATGATGCTTTAAGGGTAATCTCAACAATTACTACTTGCTTAACTTTTTGCTTTTTGATCCATGTTTTTTATGCCATACACTATATGGATTGATACTCTTGGTCTTCCTTAGATTATGATGGACCATATTCATCTTACAGAGCTACAAATCAATTTTGTGTTTTTATGTCATGTGATTATACATTGAGATTATGATTATAACCACATTATGTCTACTTCAGTACATTTATGTGCATTTTTTTATGAGAAATATCTTTCCATGTGTCTGAATCATCCACACCTAAAATAGTGACCATCAAATGACATCCTGGAATATTGATCTCTGTATGAATTCCTTTGTTGGTCTTGTTCCCTTAGGTAACTCTTGGATATTGAATAGACATTTTGTGAGTGTCTCATCTTTCCACAATAGTAACATCTAATGTGGGGTGCATTCCTATGTGTCACCACTGCACTATTGGTTTCCCCTTAGGTTCAATAAATCTTCTAGTTATAATTTGTACCCAAATAAATATTCAATATCAGAGTGGGTGATTGTGGTTTGAAATCAACCATGACTTCTTTCTTTTTTTAATCAAACCCCATACCAGCTATATCATTCAAATCTATCATTTTCTTCTCTTGACATTACTTTTTTTGTTTCACTAGAACATTGAACTATACTTTTCCAGTTTCTACTACCTTTTTGACCTGATTTTCTAGAATAAAGTGTTTCTCTTGATCTTTCACTTTTCTTTGTAGACTAATAACTCCCTCCTCAAGTTCTTTGATATTTTTGATTTGATCCTTTCTAGTGTTAGTCAAACTATCGATTTCACTTTTCTATTCTTCGATTTTGATCTTATGATCAATAGCTATTTCTAAGTTCTCTAGAATTAAAGTCTTAAGTTTTTAAAGTTCTTCATTTAGATAAAACTTCTCTTCTTATTATTACTGCATATAAAGTTTTGAATCATGAACCACTTTATTGACTTTTTTTTTGGATATACAAACATCTATCTTCTTAAGATTGGATTCTAATTCAGCATCCATGTCAATTATTCCTTTGAATTCTTCTTCATCATTTTCAATTTATTTCATTTTTTGGGTGCTACCTACAGCTTCCATCATAGAATTTTCTCCATGATATTTATAGTTTTCCATCTCTTTAACCTTAGATTCTTATGAACTTTCATTTTCTTATGAAAGGATATTCTTATTTTTAAAGAGATTTCTATTAAAATGTTTCTTACCATTCATGTAGGCTGAAGACTTATTAACTAGAATTTTTAATTCATCCTCATCATCATTTTGAAACTTCTTGGGTCACCCTGCTATAAGATGTCCAACCTTTCTGCATCGAAAATGTGCAAGTGTAAGTTTCCCTCTGAACTTTCCTTTTCCTCTTTGTAAATTTTATAAAAGGAATGGCATGACTTTATCTGTATATTCTTTTTCCTTTCCATAATCAATAGTGAGTTTCTTTATGGCCTTGAATGTCACTTATTTAGACTTCACTTTTTTCATAGACTCATTGTCATCATTTCTCATCTCGTATACAACAAGATTATTGTGCAAGCTATCCAATATCATCTCTTTTGGATATTTATCTTCCTATACATAAACTTTTGGATTGTACTAAGTTGGAAGGATTATCAATATGTGCTTAACAATATTTATATATTAAATAATTTCTCTGAGACCACAAATTTTTTCCACAACGACATTCACCCAGTTAAAGAATGCATCAACAAACTCATTATGGTGCATTCTTAGATCTTAATACTTATTCCATACAACCTGTATCATTTCTTATCTGACTTTTTAGTCTCCCTCATAAATATTTAATAACTTTTCCCATATATCATGTGATTAATTACATGAAATCACCTTTTTATAAATTTCATTAGATAGGGATTCCCCTAAAGCATTGATTTCTTTGGTGTCAGCATCCAATTCCCTTTGACCAAATTCTGATAAAGCACCACTTTCAATACTAGCCAAAATTTCATGCATTAATGCTATAAAGACATTCATTACTAAAGATCAAAAGTAGTGTTTTATTCAATTATTCCATAATTGAAAATTATTTCCATCAAATATCTGAATCCCTTTGTGATTGACAACCTCTATTGAAACCACTGAGAAACACTAAAATTAACCTTTGGATTTGATATTAATTGTTAGCCCAAATAAGTTAAATACCCTAAGAGGGGGTGAATTAGGGTATGAAAGATTAAAACAACTTACCTTTAGGATATTTTTTTGTTGTTAAAAATTTTATTCTCTCCCTTTCCCATAGAAATGTATGAACAAAAATGAAATCATGCATGAGACCCAACAATTTTACTTAGTTCACTCTCACTGGGATACATTCAAGGAGCATACAATAGAACTGTGTTGATGTACCAAATTCACTAAGGCTCACAATGTTTCGGGATAGATCACTTCTATTCCTAGGATCAGTGCCCTTAAAATGTTCGGAGTGGACTCACTATCCTTCCGGGTTTACAACCAATCACAATTTGAAAGCTCACTAATCTCTCAACTGAAGTGTAATCACTGCTCCTTCAGAATAATATCCTATTTTTATGAATCACCTCATAATTTTTTCACACATATATGAGAGTCCCATAGAGTCCTTTTTTCACCTGGTATATGAAATCCACTTTTCCACATACTGATAGTTTGTAGAAAATACTTTTGTGGACTATTTTAGCCCCTTTGAAAACTTCCTTTCACCCTCTTAGAACTATCTTTCATCCTCCATGAACTACCTTTCACCATGTGGTGTGAGTGGTTTGTGGACAACCTTTTCTTCATGGACCACCTCTTATTCATGAATGACTAATACCTCATGAACCACGAATGCTTCATAGATCGTTTATGCTTCACGGAACCTCTTTCTTCACAATCTATTGAACCCTGCAAACTCCTTCTATGATCTATATTCTTTGAGGAACTGCACCATCACAAAACTCCTCTCCTTTGAAGAATCACCCCTCATGAAACTCTTCTCCTTCGTGGGATTATCCCTCATGAACTACTTTTCACTCGCCTAAATTCTTCCAGTGATGATCTTATCTAATAAAATTCATTCTATCTAATGATTTGATTAGGGTCCTTTATATAGTAAAATAAATCCCAAAAACACACTAATTAAAAATACCCAAAATTATGATGTGGTACAGCATTCACCATGAACTTGTTATGCAGTCCACATAGCGCCTTTATCCTTTGTAGTGGTTGATTTCATTCACAAACGAAAACTCATTATGTCAGCCATAATCACCAACTCAATCCACAAAATATGAGCCTCCCATGAACAAAAAGACTCCAATTAAGTGACTTTTCTCTATGGTTTTCATGGTGCACTTTTCGGTTCACATAGAGAATATCCCTTTACGGTAGGATTAATTTTCCACCTTCATCTACAAAATGATGAATTCCTTTGATTCATGCTCAAATTTACCCAAGAGAAGAAGGTAGGGTGGTCTTTGTAGTTTAGCTTGGGTTGTCGAATCCTCAGATACCTAAGAAGAAACCTATAGACATGTACATTCTATGGACTGTTTTTGGCTATGAAGTGGACAACTTGGGTTGGTTTTAGATGGGTTTAAAGGAACTCTAAGAGACTTAAGTGAATTAAATTTAAAATAATGAGTTGATCCTAGGTTATCACTTGGGGTGGATTGGACGTATTCCCTTTTCAATTATTTCAATTTCTTATATTTGAGTTGAGCTTATTTAAGGAGATCAAACAACTTCATCACTTACTGATTTACTACCAACACACCATAATACTAATCACCTATACACTTAAAGGATCAAAGTTTTGAGCACTTCAAGGTAAAGGTTCGTATTATCACTTGAATTGTGTGGCCTTAAATTCAACAAGGACGATGGAGTTTAAAAATCATCAAATAAAAATCTCAATTAAAGAAGTGATTAAACATTAATGGGGTGATAAATAATATCCAATCCAGCCCCTTGATACTCCCTTGGATCAACCCATAAGTGGTTTAGCCTTCCATTTATCCCATGGTTTCAATAGAAGCGGAAAGTAGACTCATGAGGGAGGAAATGGAGAAGTAAAGAAAACAAAAAAAATAAAATGATCACTCCACCATTGTGTGAATAATTTCACAAGATTTGGTGTGAATAAATTCACACCTTGAGGCAATGGTATAAAAGTGAGATGTAGAACAACATAATAAGAGGAGAAGAAGAACTTTTATTAAGAAACTAAAGTGAATTGAACAACTTACATGTGAAAGACAAACACTACTGAAAATACAGTCTTTCCCAATAGTTCTAAATCGTTGGGAAAGGCTGCAGAATCATTGGTATATGTTATACCAACGGTTCTGCAAACTTTAGGGAAGTAATCCATTGGGAAATCTTTTCCCAATGGTTTATAGTGAACCATTGGGATAGGGTGGGGAAAAATTAACCTATCCCAACGGTTCTGCCAAACTATTGGGAAATTTTTTTTCCAATGGTTTGGCCCATTGGGAAAGCCCAATCAGTCTTCCTCTTTCCCAACGGTTTCTAAACCATTGGGAAAAGTTTTTTACCAACGGTTCATAGAATCGTTGGTAAAAAAAACCCCAGAGATGATATGCCAATGGTTTGAAACCGTTGTCATAGCCTATGTTGTGCAAATTGCACAGCAGCTTGCAATTTGCACAGTAGGTCTGCAATTTGCCCACCATGTCTCATTTTGTGCATTCCCTCTCATTTTCAATCCAATTATTGTACCTGAAATAAACTAACACATACATATACTATTATTCTACCTGCAATAACCAACTAACACATACATATAGAGAACAAATTCATACACATTTAACATATAATGCATCCTGGAACTATACACATCCATAATTAAATTATAATTCACAACGTAATTATAAACATACATAATTCATTTAAAATTCAATTTAAAATTTAGATGACAATTATATGTGGAATCTGGAATTCAATTCATAATTTGATCAGTTTTTCATATACTATATATTTTTACCTGAAATGATGTCCATTTTAAACAAAATACATACACCTAGAGTGATACCGGCCACACCGTGCCTCAGATTGAGGAAAGGTTAACTTTTACATGTCACAAATGACCCATCGGTCGTTTTCCTAAAGTATCAACATATTCTGAAAGCGTTTGATCTGTTTTCCATATGACAGTTTATGTTTTTCATTTAAAATGACGTCCTTTTGAAACAAAAGACAGACACTTTGAGTGGTTCCGACCACACCATGCCTTAGATTGAGGCAGGGTTGATTCTTACACGTCACATATAACCCATGGATCGTTCTCCTAAAGTTTCAATGGAAACCTAATGTGTTTGGTCGGTTTGCCATATGTACTTAAAATGTTGTCCATTTTAAACAAAAGGGAGCCACTTAGAGTGATCACGGCCACACCGTGCCTCGGATTGAGCCCAGGTTGACTCGTACACATCACATATGACCCATGGATCGTTTTCCTAAATTATTAACACATTTAGAATGTGTTTGGTTGGTTTTCCGTATGTCAGTTGTTCTTTTCACTTATAATCCCGTCCATTTTAAACAAAAGAGAGACACTCTGAATGGTGTCGATCACACCGTGCCTCGGATTGAGGCGGGGTTGACTCGTACATGTCACATATGACCCGTGGATCATTTTTTTAAAGTATCGACACAATCCGAATGAATTTGGTCTGTTTTTCGTATGCCATTTGATGTTTTTCAATTAAAATGACGTCCTTTTGAAACAATAGACAGACACTTTGAGTGGTGTCGGCCACACCGCATCTCAGATTGAGGCGGGGTTTATTCGTACACATCATATATGACCCATGGATCGTTCTCCTAAAGATGGATACATCTAAAGAAAAGAAACAGGTCCTCCGAGAAGTATTTTAGTGGGAATATGGATAGTCAGATGTGATATGCATGTGAAAAATGATAGAGAAATATTTTCTCCAACTCACACAAAATTAATGGGGCATCTGTCAACATTTTTTTCAATAAAGACTTGGACAACTTCTTAACACAAAGATCTCTAAACAAATGGAACAACCGAATAACATCCACCCTTACATTATTGGACAAAAGATGACGGATTGTTATTGGAAGCAACTCATGCAGTAGACCGTGATAATCATGAGTCTTCAAAGATTTTAGCTTCAACTCTCTTATGTTGACCCGTTTATATATGTTGCTTGAATAACCATCAGGAACTCTAATAGTCACTAATACTTCCATAAATTGTTTTTTTTTCGTAGGTGTCATCACATAAGAAGTACATGGAAGTTGCCATTTATTTTCACTGATACGCACAGAATGCAATTCTGGTCTGATGCCCCAATCCACCAAGTCACGTCGAGATCATAAATCATCTTTTGTCTTCCCCTTGAAATTTAGAAGAACCAAAACCAACATTTTGCATATATTATTTTCAATATGAATTACGTCTAAGCAATGATGTAACAAATTGGTTGACCAATAAGGAAAACCAAAAAAGATACTCCTCTTCCTCCAATTGTAACAGGTTTCAGTGGAAACATTATTTCTCTTTCCAGATTTCATTTGACCCTTCCCGAACAAAAAACTGAAATCTTTCAATTCATTAAGCACATTAGTTCCAGACATATGCTGAGGTGGATCATCGGTCTCTATGGTATTATCAAATCTTCAACAATTAATTCTATATGGATGATCCTTTTGAAAGAATCATCGATGTCCCATAAAACTGAAACTACAATGATGTTTCAGTCTTTTGGATTGTGTATTCTTCATAAAAACTGGACATGACAGTTTTCACTTCGTGCTCTATCCAGACATCATTGCATAAGCCAGAAAATCATTGATCATTCACATAAGTGCATCACGCATCTGAAATATGTCTTTTGAACATGCATCGTATGTGCGCACACCCACATTCCAAAGAAGTTTCAACTCTTTTATTGAAGGTTTCATGTATACATCAATATCAATTTCAGGATCAGAAGGACCAGATATGAGTATACTCATGAAAGTGAAAGGTTTTTTCATACTCAACCATGGGTGAAGATTATAAATGTGTATAAAAACTGGAAATGTGTTGTGCGAAGTAAGAATCTGCCCAAACGGATTAAAACCGTAGCATGAAAGACCCAGCCTCACATTACGCACGTCAGCTGCAAAATCAAGATGTCAAGCATCAAATCTCTACCATGAAAATCCATCTGCAGGATGAACCAACTCATCATTAGTCTTCTTTCTCTCGGTATCATTCCATCTCATTTTTATTGATATGTCATCAGACATAAAAAGATTCTGGAGTCTGGGGATCAATGGAAAGTTCCAAATTACTTTCTGTGGAACGCGGGATGGTGTTCCATCAGATTTTGACTTCCAGCGGGATGTGCCACATTTTATACAATCATTTCGTTCAAAGGTTTCCTCCTAGAATAAACTGCAATCTTTCAGGCAAGCATGAATTTTGTTTCTTGAAAATCCAAGTTCCTCAACTAACTTCCATTCTATATAGTGGTTTGAGGGAATATCTGTATCATCTGGAAGTAAATCCTTCAAGAGGGTAAGAATGTAATCAATTTCTGTATTAGAAATCCCATACATAGTTTTCCCATGAAACAATCGGATTAAAAATTACAGCTTTTTCATTTTATCACATTGTCAATATACTGGAGTTGTGGCAGCATCATTCAATTTTTTCACCCTATCAATATCATCATTCTCACTAGATGCATCAGTTGTCCTCATATTGAAGTCTTCTTGAGTCGAAATCCTTTCTTTTTCATGATGAAGAATAAATGGAAACTGATCATCTAACAAATTCTCCATTCCATCCCTTTCATTTTGATCATCACCAATTTGAGATTTCATTTTCTCCCCATTGTGATACCACACAAAGTAGTTTTCTTGAAAACCATTTTTGGTTATGTGGTAGCTGACTTCTTCACAGCTCAAACAAGGTCTACCAACACAATTGGAACATGGGCAGTGTATGCGACCACTATCTGAAGCATTGTGAAATGAAAAATCTATAAAGCTCTCCAAATTGTTTTGAAAATCGCTTGAGATCCAATCAGTTTCATACATCCAACTTCTGTCCATTCTGTAAAAAGAATTTATATAATTCATTTTGTCATAAACAATTCAATAGGATTGAACTTTAATAGAAAATATCTTTCGAAATCTATTTTAAATAATAAAATCCCTTTGATCATTTTTAACAAATATTTGGAGTATTCTCAAGGCACCCCCATTTGGAAAAGTTGCATTAAATTCCCAATTTCCACTCCAAACCATTGAAAACAATTAACATGAGGCAATCATTGACCACAAATAACTTAACTGGAAATTAAAAAAACAGAAACCAAATGTGATATAGAATTTAATGTTAAGTTAGGGGAAATGAGATTAAATAGAGACAACAACATCATAAATGGTTCCAACATCATAACTTTTGATTAAAACCACCCATAATAGAAATGGGAATGTCTCATACACCTAATCCCTAATAAAAAAACCAAATCTCCAATTAAAACATTGAATTTAGGGTTTCCACCCCACTTGGACAGCCCTACCCCCACCCCACCCTCCCCAATTGGACAGCCCTACCCCCACCCCACTTAGACAACCCAGCACCCCCCCACCCCATGTGGACATCCCTACCCCCACCCCACTTGGAAAACCAAACCCCCCCCCCACACCATACCTGGACACCACTACCCCCCACAACCCACTTGGAAAACCCAGCCACCTCCCCACCTCACCTGGATAGCCCTACCGTCACCGCACTTAGACAACCCATCCCCCCCACCCTACCTAGACAGCCCCTCCCCCACCCCACCTGCACACCCTCCCCACCCCACTTGGACAACCCTTCCTGGACACCCTCCCCCACCCAACCTGCACACCCTCCCCCACCCCAAACAGCCCTACCCCAACCCCATTTGGACAACCCATCCCCCTCCCCCACCCTACCTAGACAACCCCTTCCCCCACCCTACCTAGACAGCCCCTCCCCCACCCCAAACAGCCCTACCCCCACCCCATTTGGACAACCCAGCCCCCTCCCCCACTCTACCTAGACAGCCCCCTCCCCCACCATACCTGGACAACCCCTCCCCCACCCCAAACAGCCCTACCCCCACCCCATTTGGACAACCCAGCCCCCTCCCCCACCCTACCTAGACAGCCCCTCCCCCACCCCAAATAGCCCTACCCCCACCCCATTTGGACAACCCATCCCCCTCCCCACCCTACCTAGATAGCCCCTCCCCCACCCCACTTGGATAGCCCTCGACATCCTCCCCCACCCCATCTGCACACCCTCCCCCACCTCAAATTGAAACATAAATTCATACAAATCAAAATCCAATTTTCAACTAAAATAAATTCCACCAAAAGTACTATATCACCCCACTAAACAAACCCTTTACCATGTTTTAAGTGTAGAACAAAAAACATAAAACAAATACAAGGGTTCCGTAGACAGGAACCCTAATTTAGCCTAAATCAAAACATCAAACACCAAAAAAATAGAGAAATAACCCTAAAACTAAGGTAACACTTACTAATTTGAAGTGTGAAATAAGATTTTGTTTGATTGAAGATGGATATTGGGTGGAAAGAGTGTCGGGTATGAGAAGAATTCAGGAGCTCGATTAGGTTCTATCTGCAATCGGTCTGCAATTGAGCTGGGTGGGGGTTCGACTGGTCTGTATTTGGGAGAAATCTTTCCCAACGATTTTTAAAAACCGTTGGTAAAGATAGATTTTTCCCAACAGTTTCATTAAACCATTGGGAAAACTAATTTTTTCCTCATCTTTCCCAATGGTTTGATGAAACCGTTGGGAAAACTAATTTTCTTCCAATCTTTCCCAACGGTTTCATCAAACTGTTGGGAAAAATCAATTTTTATAGATCAATACCAACAGTTAATGAAAACCATTGGTAAAGATCACCTATACCAATGGTTCAAAAGAACCGTTGGTATACAACTGTTGGGAAAACCATGATTTCTAGTAGTGAAACTTGAGACAACAAAATCGCATCATAACATTACAATTGAACAAAGAACCCAAGATGAAAAACTACTTCACCACCACTACCTTAAATATGAATTTTGGGAGCCTTGGGTTGAGCCTCCAATAGTACAAGAGACCCCACTTGACTATGGTAGGCCTAGGGTGGTGGAAAGTAAGGGAGAGGAGACTTTTCCACCCTTGACCCGAGGTGGCATCCAGCTTGCTTCCATCGAACAGACGCACTTGTAAGTCCTTCTATATGGCCTAATACGAGTGGTCCATAGAATAATAAAATGGATACCCGGATGTATCCTATCCACCTGAAAAATTTGGGACCATTTGGAGTTTTGGATTCGTAGATATGGTTAGATTAGTGGACTCTTTTTCTAGGCCGCAGAATCTGGCCCAGAATTTTATCTCTAACTTGGGCCGCCTAAATGGACACCATGGAAGCCGAATTAGCATTGGATCCCGAAGCGTTATTTGTTCCTATACATGTCTTATAGAATCCCACGAAATTTTGTATTCATTGGACCTGTATGTTGGGCCCCACAGTCTCATCAGTGGGCTGGTGTCCAATCTGACTTCTCCGGAATTGTTTTGTTTCATCACAAAATATCCCCATCTTCTTCCATGAATTCTCCATTAATCCATGAATAAAAAATGTTCATATTTAAGTTTAGAGAAATTTCCAAAAATATCAAATTAAAATATGTATAATTAGATTCCTTAAAATCATATGAATCATTGGGTACTTTAAATGATGTAAAAAAATGTACCACATAATAGTGCATTTTAAGAAGGTATTACAATCATAATGTGAAATGATGTTCAAAGTGTAAAATGCACTAAAATGGTGTTTATGAATAATAAAGAACGTGAATATTATATATATTAACAATGAATATTAGCCTCATTTAGTGGCTAATCATCCTTCATGGTTCTTCATACATATTTTGTAGTTTGTATAGAATAGTTATGCTATTACATGGTCTATGAACTCCATGTTTCACGGTCCTCAAACTGCGATTCGTGAACTCCTTTGTGGAAAATCTTCCTTTTCTGGAAATAAAATCTCGATTTTGAGGCCCAAAAATTTGGAAAATACTGGAAAACTATGCCACCTTAAACGCATATACTTCAACAACACCAACCATACTAAAATGTGGTCATCTTTCTTTTCCAACAAACACAATCACCCCAAAAACACTAAGATGATGCCTTGAGGGATTTTTTCCCAATATTAATACAAGACATTTTACTATAGACACATAGATCCTTGCATTATTAGAGAGAGGGATGACATGTGAGTCATCAATGAAGAAATAAAATGAAATTATTACAAATTATATAAATTCATACAAAATAATTATGACATAAAATCTCAATCATACATTGATCAGTCATCACAATATCAGCCATCATTCAATACTCTTACCAAGTATTTTTAAGATGGTTTTTATGTTATGCATATAGTAAATATATAGTAATAATATTTGTAAATATAATTATATATATATTACTAAATGGTTATGTAATTAATGGTTTTATTTAAATATAAATATTAACATTCTTCATATTGATAGTGTGTGTATATATATATATATCTAATTAATGATTTAAATATGAAATGATGTGTTTTTTACATTTAATTAATTATTATACACACACATACCTATAATATATTGTAAAATCACTTAAAATTATACATATTAAATAATAAATATATATATATATATTTATATTGTAACACTCAAGCAAAAATTACAGCAAGTTTTTTCTAAAGAAATAATAGCACAGTACACATAGTTTTATTCAAGAATGTGATTAAAAACAAAATTATTAGATTTTATAAATTTAATTTACCTAATTTTATTTAATTTTTTAAAATCTTCATTTCAAAATTATATTATAGTTAATTTTTCATAATTTTTTGGAAAGATTGATTTTTTGATGAATAGTAAAAAATACCAATTTTTATAGAAAATTGTCTTTTCATTTAAAGAACTTACAAAGTTCGATTTTATTTTAAAATGGTTTAAAAAGTAAAATTAATTTATTTATATTATTAATAATCTAATTAAAATGATTGTAATTAATTTTAAGTTGTATTTTGGTATAAAAAAATTTATACTTCATATTACATTTTTTATGGAAAATTTATTTTATCACTTTTTGTAGGTTTAATTTTAAATTTTATTATATCACATATGTGAATTTAATCTTAAAAAAATTATTCCATATTTATAATCATGAGGATTAAATTAGGTAAATAGGATCCTTTTATATCTGGTCATTATGAATAATAACCTTGGTAAATATTCATCACCACAATAGGGGTAAAATTGGTAAAATATAATTAAAACTTTAGGATAAGGCTTTATCATGGTAATTTATTTTTAATTTTTAGTGAATTAAAAATTACCTTAAATTCTTATTCAATATCTACACAATATTTATTCAATTAATATAAAAATAAAATAAACAATTTAAAAAATATTAAAAGTAATACAAATTGGATGAATTATTGTGTACCACTAATTTTTTAGATGAATATAATGTATTAGGGATATTTGAAAGGTTTATATTTGAATTAAATTTCTATTTTCATGTATTTAAAGTCAAATTAAATGAATAGTGACAAAAATGACATTAATGATATTTTATGTTAAATAATATTTTATTAAATTATTTAAAAATCCTAAAAATATTGGAATAGGAAAAGTGTGATGATAAATTGACTAAAATGTCATCCCTTGACCATTTATGAGATAATTTTTAACTTAATAGTAAAATCCTAACCCTTTAATATTGAAAGGGTTGTCACCACGGTTAAGGTTAAAAATGGTTAATGAAGGGGTTAAACGAAAATATAAGAGTTAAAATGACCCAAACACTTTATTAAAACTCATTTTTTGAGTTTATTTTGACCTTACCCTTATCACCTCTAAATATGAGTCATTTTGGAGACATTTTTTCAAGAAAGTGTATTAATAATATTTTAAAACATTGAAAATTTACAAGTGAGTCACTCACCTCAAATATAAAAGGGCACCTCCTCACCTCACTTATTCACATCTCGTGAGGCATATATCTTGAAAAAATCCTATAAAAATTACCCCTCAACATCATTATCCATATTCTATATGTGTTGTTCTTCTCATAAGACCAACCCCGAGGTCTTTAAGAAAAGATATAAAAGAGATTTCACTAAAATAACGTCTAAGATTATGCAATCGCTACAGCTGAGGTTGAAGTTCCTAAATATACAGTAGAGAGTATGTTGATCATAGCCTCAAATTTAGATAATGATTTATTTTATTCTGGATCTTTTAACTCTTTTATATCTTCCACATTTTATATGAAAATTAGATACTTCCCTAGCACCTTAAGAAGGGAATTTTCAATCAATACTCCTAGTGAAAATCTTACTAAAATAAGGATATATCAGTCGATTCCCATTATGACACGTATACTTACCCTATTTTAAAACTTGATCATTATAACTATGGTTATCCTTGAAATAATCCTTAGTATGGATTTTATTTCATATTATATTATAAAATTTTATTGTAGAAAAATGTAGAATATAATTTGTGATGAAGGTGAGGAATTACTCATCTTCAAAGGGGAGATTGTATCATCTGAATTATATCTAGATCCACCTCTAGTAACTCTCTTTAATGAAATTTTGGGATAAAAATATAATTAAAAACTTATTGAAGGGAAATTTAACTCTATGATATAATATATTCTTATTATATAAGAATATATTGATGTGTTTCTTGAATAACTACTTGTACATCCACCTAATCATGAAGATTAGTTTTATATTGGACTCATCCATGAAGAAAACCCTATATCTAAGACTCCCTATAGGGTTGATATAATGGATCTATTTGGGTTAAAGAAACAACTATAAGAGGTTTGTGATAAGGGATTCATACTCCCAAGTGTTTCACCTTGGAGATCTTTTATTCTGTTTGTAAAAAATAAGGATGGTACTATGAGGTTGTGTATTGATTATAGGGAAATAAATGTCATTACTATGAAGAAAAAGTATCATCTACCTCATATTGATGACTGGTTTCATCAACCTTAAAGATCAAAATATTTTTCAAAGATCAATATTAATTCTATGTATCATTGATTATGAGTAAAGAATAAAGATATTCCAAATACAATATTTCATATGAGTTATAGACATTATGAGTTTATGGTAATTCCCTTTGGATTAACTAATGAACCTCTATTTTTATGGATCTAATGAAAAAAAAATCAAGGAATATATTGATAATTTCATAGTGGTATTTATTGATTATATCTTGGTATACTCTAAAAGTTACAAAGAGCATAATATTCATTTATGAATCATTCTTGAGACTCTTAGAGAAAATAAGTTATATACAAAATTTAACAAGTTTTAATTATGGCTTCAAGAAGTTCATTTTCTTGTACATATTGTATCTAAGGATGGAATGTTAGTTGATCCTTCAAAGGAAAACATAATCAAAGAATTTATTATGCTGACAAACATAACTAAGATATGTATTTTCCTTGGATTAGTAGGTTACTATCGGTGTTTTGTTTAAAATTTTTCCAAATTAGAAAACCTATTAACTAATTTGACATGTAAAGGGGTTAAGTTCCTATAGGAATAGAAATGTAAAGAAAGTTTTGATAATTAAATAGGATTTTTATTAATGCACCAATATTGACACTACCATTGGTAAGGGATGTATTTTTCATATATAGTGATGCATCAAATAAAGGACTTGGATGTTTCCATATATAGAATGATAAATTTATTGCATATGCATTGAGGTAGTCAAATATAAATGAACCAAACTATCCAACTCGTGATCTTGAGTTGGTAGCCGTAATGTTTTCCTTGAAGATATGGAGGTGTTATCTCTATGGTGAAAATGTGAGATATATATGGATCATAAGAGTTTGAAATATATATTTTCATAGAAAGATATCAAAATGAGGTAAAGATGATGGCTCTAGCTACTCAAGGATTATGATTTCTCAATACACTACCACCCAAGGAAAGAAAATAAAGTAGTAAATTCATTGATCTGAAAAGATCATGGATTCCTCACCAAAATAAGGATTTAAAGGGGTTCTATGTTCATGATTTTAGTAAAGATAGATATGGTAATTATTAAGAATGGGGAAATATAACTTAGTTTTAAAATGATGTCAACCCATCTTTATTGGAAAAGATAAAATTTTATCAAACTGATGATGATAATTTTCAAAAGAAAATTAAGGTTGTGAATGATGGGATGTTGTAAAACTTCATTCATGAAGATAATGTTCTTATATTTGGAAAGAGTTTATGTGTTCTATCTATATTTGAGTTGAAAAGATAATTATTAGATGATATGCATAGCTCAAATTTCTCTACACACCCTAGTAGCACTAATATGTATAGGGATTTGTTTTGGTGGGATGATATGAAGCGTGAAATTGTAGATTATATATCAAGATTCGTGGTTTTTCAATAGGTTAAGGTTAAGAGATAGAATCCTAGAGGGCCCATATAACCTCTGTCTATTACTATTGAAATGGTATGACATTATTATGGACTTTGTCACCAAATTACCAAAGACTCCTAGAAGAAATGATACCATATGGGTTATTGTTGATCATATTACCAAATGTGCACATTTCCTTACTATGAGACAATATTTAACTCTTGAGTGTCTTGCATGACTCTATATTAATGAATTTTTAAGACTTCATGGTATACCTGTTTCAAAAAAATTTATCATGATCCATTATTTGCATCAAATTTTGGAAAATTCTTCAGATGTCTCTTGATACTAAACTTTATTTGAGAATTGACTATCATCCTCAAACCAATGGGTAGTCCAAGAGGACTATTTAAACATTATAATACATGATAATTTCATGATCACTTTACTTTCAAGGTATGTAGGATCAATATTTACCTTTAGTAGAGCTTCCTTACGATAATATCCTCCATTCAAGTATTCAAATAGTGTCGTATAAAGAATTATATGGTAAGAGATGTCATACTACAACTTGTTGAGATGAATTTAGTGAAAGGAAGCTTGTAGGACCAAAACTTTTAGAGGAGACAATGGTGAAAGTAAAGATTGTTCATACCCATATTAAAGCATCTCAAAATGGGAAAAGGAGTTATGCTTATAAACGAAGGATATATTTGGAATTTCAAGTGAGAGATCACGTTTTCATGAAAGTATATCTATGTAAGGGTGTTATAAGATTCATTAATAAAGGAAAACTTAACCCTAGGTACATCAAACCTTTTAAAATTCTAAAAATAATTGGAGATGTGGCTTATTGTTTTTCAATGCCACCTGACCTCTATAAAGTACATGATGTGTTATATATCTCTTTATTGAGGAAGTACGTGCTAGATATAACACATGTTCTCGCATATAAAGAAATAAATTTGGAACCTAATTTACCTTACTTTGAAGATCTTATCTATATTATGGACACTAGAGAATAAGTGTTCTTGAATTAGATGACTTGGCTGGTAAAGGTACTTTGGAGAAACCATAAGATAGAAGAGGGGACATGGGAACATGAAGAAGTTATGGTGAAGAACTACCCAAACCTGTTCATGAGGTGAAATTCTTGAAATTTTGAGGATGAAATTTTTTGAAGGAGGGAAGAATGTAACACTCAAGCTTCAATTATAGTAAGTTTTTTTTCTAGAGAAACAATAGCACAATACAAATAGTTTTATTCAAGAATGTGATTAAAACATAAATTATAAAATTTTATAAATTGAATTTACCTAAATTAATTTCATTTTTTAAATCATAATTTCAAAATTATCTTAGAGTGAATTGTTTTAGATTTTTATGGAAAGAATGGTTTTTGATGAATAGTGAAAAAATGATGATTTTTATTGAAAACTATCTTTTCATTTAAAGAATTTATAAAGTTAAATTTTTTTTAAATGGTTTTAAAAGTAAAATTAGTTAATTTATATTATTAATAATCTAATTAAGTTCATTTTAATTAATTTTAAGTTGGATTTCGGTATAAATACTTTTATACTTTAGAGAACATTTTTTTATGGAAAACCATTTTTCGTCATACTTTTTAGGTTTAATTTTAAATTAAATTTTGGAACTTATGTGAATTGAATCTTTAAAAAATGGTTATATATTTATAATAAATATTATAAAATTTGGTAAATATGTCTCTTTTATTTTTTTTCATTGTGAATAATAACCTTGGTAAATATTTATCACCTCAGTAAGGGTAAAACGAGTAAAATAAGGTTAAAACATTGGGATGAGGCTTTAAAATTTCTCTAACACTTGACTTTATACTATTGTATGAGTGTAGTTAATACATTAAAATTTAAGTCTTGAATTATAGACACTTGGTGCCATTTTTATTTGATTGTGACCTTTATATCATTTTCATAAAATAATGAATACAAAATATCAATCTCTTGACTTTAATATCTCTAAAATTTTTACATGGATAAAAAGAGGATAAGTTTGGTTCCAAATGTTTATTTTATAGATAAATCAATTTTTTTATAATGGTAATTTATTTTTTATTTTCAATTATTTAATAATTATCTTAAATGTTTATGCAACTCCAACACAATATTTATTCAATTAATAGAAAAAATAAAATAAATGATTTTAAAAATATTAAAATTAATACAATTTGAATGAATTATTGTGTCACATGAATTTTATAGATGAATATAAAATATTAAGGATGTGTAAAAGTTTTATACTTTAATTCCATTTCTATTTTCATGTCTTTAAAGTTAAATTAAATGAATAGCATTAAAAATGACATTAATGATATTTTATGTTAAATAATATTTTATTAAATTATTAAAAAATCATAAAAATATTGAAATAGTGAAATTATATGATAAATGGTAAAATATTTCATCTATTGACCATATATGAGCCAATTTTTATCTTATAAGTAAAATTATAACTCTTTAAGATTGAAAAAGTTGTTACTACAGTGAAGGTTAAAAATGGTTAACGAAGGGGTTAAACCAAAAGATAAGGATTAAAATGACCTAAAAACTTGATTAATACTCATTGGTTGGATTTATTTTAACCTTATTCTTGTCACCTTATAATATGAGTCATTTTTTAGCCATTTTTTCAAGAAATTTTCTTAATAATATTTTAAAACATTGAAAATTTACAAGTGTGTCACTCACCTCAATTATAAAAGGGCACATCCTCCCCTAAATTATTCACATATCTTGAGCTATATAGATTGAAAAAACCCTAATAAAATATCTCCTAAACATCATTTTCTGCATTATATAGGTGTTGGTCTTCCTAAAATACCAACCTTATGGTCCTTAAGAAGAGATCCAAATGAGGTTTCTCTAAAAGAAGGTAATCATCTTAACCAAGCTCTTTCATTTTTACTTCTTCTTTTACCACCTTGAATTATGTCCTAATAATTAAAATATAATAAATTAATTATCTAACATATACTAATATTTTTTTATTTATATTGCATAATATTTATCCATGTCGTTTTCCATTAAATGGGATGTAAAAGTATCGTTTGTGCGTACGTGTGAACTACTGCCTCTACCTAGTGATACAATTCATTTTCCATCACCATATTTCATGGATGGTTATTATTATGAGTTGAAAGTTTATATATTATATTTATGTCATAACTATTATTTTGTAATTATAATATCATATCTACCATCTTACCTTCCAAACTATTTCAAAATGATAATGTCATTTGTATGTACGTGTGGACTACCACATCCACGAAGCGATGTGATTAATTTTTTATTTACACTTTAAATAGATGTTAATAAGGATAGATTTAATAAATATGATATATATAATATAATAATTACTCTATAAAGGTGATTTATTATTTATCTTTCTTTTTTTACATCTATCAAAAAGTGAAAACAACATTCATGCGTACATACGACATATCATCTCCATGAATAGTGTAATTCATTTTTCTATTTATACCTTTCATAGATGATTATAAATATGTATATAATGAATATATATTATATTTATATCATGATTATCATCCTGGATATGATGTAACGATGATAATGATACATGGACTGAGACTACCAAACTGAAACATACCTGAAAAACTAAACAATTAACACTCAAAAATGAAAATTTTAATAAAGAATTATTAATTAAAGGGTATTGAAATATTATAATTGGATAGTATATAATATTATAAGTATATATATGGTCCTGTTATAGGAATATAAAAAATTTAAATTTATTATGCGGGAGGCTAAAAGTACACACAAGGTAAGTCGGACCTGAGGTAAGAGTTTATTTTACAATCTCGTCATTATTCGAGATTGTTTATGTTTAAGTATTAATTGGGGGAATTATATGACATTTATATATTAAACCAAATATATTTCATTCTAATATGGTTATTTATGAAAATTAAATTTTTCCTTTCATTTTCCTCTATTAAGTACTCAAGATACCAAAAAATGTTTTTAAGGAAAACCAGCCTTGTTTTTCTTTTGGTCGAGAATGTTTTTATTTCATGTCTATATTTTCTTTAAAAAAATTTAAATAATGTTTTTACTATTATAAAGTAATTTATTAAATTCATTTTTACCCATGTTTTACTTCTTATAAAAAGGTTTAAAAGGAATCATATTGTTGTTTTCTGAACGATTCACTTTTTACTGAAGGTGTGGACAAAATATTTGTTTTTAACTTAGACCACGTAAATGGGTTTTACCACCATCATGCATACTCTTTACTTTGAAGAATAATTTACAAGCATATATAGTTTTTTTCAAAGAAATTTTTTTCTTAATATTTTGGAAGTTTTTGTATTTTTAAATAAATGATTTCAAAATGAAAAGGTGTTTTTGTCAAGGAATATTATAGTGATGTTTTTTAAAGTATTTTTATCTATGTTAACATTATTTGATGAATATTATGCTTTACTAAGGATATACTATTTTCATACCATCCACCATATTACTCAGGATAGTGTATAATCATGTTATATTTACTGATTGGGGAAAATATTAGCATTTTGTATGCTATATTTTCAATGAGAATGTTTATGATTATGTATTGAATTGTTATTCACCTCTTTCATATAATGATTTCATTTAACTTAGTAAGTGATGAACGAGGCCTGTTATAGCCCTTCAGAGTGTCAGTAGGTCTCATGAGACAAACTAACTTGGTTATTTGGCATATGAATTACCTGTTTATGTATGTTGTCTTAGAACAAGGCCTTGATGGTAAGATTATGATGTTCTGCATTATACATTTTATCATTATGAAACTAGTTATTGTTATCCATGTGATTATTTATGTAGTTATTGTATTAATGTATTAGTCCTCTTTTTATGTAATTAAATATATGACATATTTTATTATTATTTATCCTAGCCATATTATTCATGTTTTATTTATTTTATGATATCTTATGTTTTAAATTTTCTCTTTCTAAGCATCTAAGCTCACCATTTATTATGTTTTCCTTTCCCCGGTACACCAAGAAGGGATATATGAATAAATTTTAGGGATTTACTAGAAGAAATTATAAAGTTCTCACAATAATTATTGTATTCTATTTCTTATTTTTATATAGAATGTAATAATCATGTATGTATCTAGTTTCCAAAGAATACTAAACTATTTGATCCTTTGAGATGTGATCTCTTGTATTTGTGTCGGTGTAGTAAAATAATCATCGGGTCTAGGAAATTGGAGTCGAGGTGTTACATATATTAATATTTTTAAATATCAATATATATATATATGCATTTTTGTATTTAATGGTATTTTTAAATATGAATAATATAATTTTTAAAATATTATATTCAACTAATATAATATAGATGTTATTTAATTGACTATGTGAATTTTTTTATTTGATTTATGGTATAAATTTTTGTATTTATTCGTATTTTTTTAATATGAATAAAATTAATTTTAAATATGATAAATTAAATTATATATATATAATTATATTCAAATAAATTTAATACTATTTTTTAAAAAATATTATTATTAATATAATTTTTAAAAAATCTTTATAAAGAAAAATTTTATTTATCTATGTATCCAATCATATATTTTAAATTTATTTTAACTTTAAGTATGCTATATAATATCTTATATATACATATAAATACAGATGTAATTATTAATATTTATAATTATAATTATACATATAAATTTTTGAAAAGAATTATATTTTCTTAAATATAAATAATATTATATTCTACCTAATTACTCATAATTCGATGCAATTTAAATTATTCAAACATCACATTTAAATTTTCTAAGTTATTAATAATAGTTTAAATCATATAAAAAATATATGAATTAAATCCTAAATTCATACAATCATACAATTTAAATAAATAAACAATGAAAATAAAATAAACTAACCGAAAAACTAAAATTTTGAAAAAGAGATTTTACCTTATCAAATACCATAAATAGTATGTTGAGAAATAGAAATCAATTTTCCAAATATGGGGAATGAGAAAAATGAGAGGTTAAGGGTGATACTTATATATTTTTCTTTAATAGAAGTTGTGAGCTCTAGTCATACCTCCTATGTATCAATTTCCCATGATGTGTGAACACTTCCTTTTGGGTGGCACAGGAAGTGTTAATTCCATCCATGCTTTATGTCTAAAGTATGTGTGAATGAGTTCATAGATCACAAACCTTTAAAAATATAATAAACTCTAACTTGTTAGGTAGCCACATTCAGCAGCTTCTATTTTCAATGAGGGTGGGCTGCCCACCCCCGCCAATCCCCCCCCCCCACCTACCATTTCACTTCCTATAAATGGGAAGTGAAATCCCATTTGGTTTGATAGATGTGTGAGAGATATACTACCATGGGAATGCTCTAATAAAAAATTGTGTCTCTCTCTCTCTCTTACACTTTCTCATTTTTCTTGATACCCGATTTCTCTCTGTTTTATTCTTTATTTTCATAACACGTTATCAGTACGAATGCTCAAAAGAGGAGAAAGGTATGTTTTTGTTTTTATTCTCGCCATTTGGTTAGACGGTCCTAATTATTTATTCTATTCATATTAAACCTTATTTTTTATTACCTAGTTAGGCGGTTCTAATTATTTATATAATATTATTTATTTACCACCAGATTGGACGTTTTATGTGGTTTATTTAAATACCTCGATAATGTTCAGGTTTCCGCCTATTTGGATGGTTTTGTTTTATTTATTTTTCACTGCTTGATTGGACGATCTAATTAATGAACCATTACATGCAAGAAAGTCCTAACCAAGTAATGTGATATATTGATTTATTTATTTCAAACCCCCATGTGAAAGATTTATTAACTAATTAAGGTGAGATATATATATATATAATTTTAAATGATAATATTAAACTGATTTTAATGTTTTTTATACCATTTTATTTTCTTTAACCTGAATTGAAATTATTACAGTATTCTTATTTTGAATAATAATAAGGTTTTTTTCTACTAGTTATCATCATGTAAAATCTCAAGAAAATCGAATTCACTACTCTTGATATTACCAGAAGTAATTACATGTCGTAGACAATGGATTTTGACATTCATGTTGAATCGATGGATCTAATGGAAATAATTAAAGAAAATAATTCACAAACCCTCCAAAATAAATAAAAGGTGATGATCTTCCTCATAAGACATCTCGATGAGGGTTTGAAATGTGAATACCTCATAGAAAGAGATCCATGTAAGCTATAGAAGAGTTTAAAATAGAGGAATGAACATCAGAAGAAGGTTGTTCTTCCAGTGACCCATAATGAATGGAATTTTTTATGCTTCTAAGACATTAAAAGGGTAAGTGATTATAATTTTCCATGTATAAAATTGTATCATAGAAAAAGTACTATGGTATTGGGATTACGAATGTCGATATTCCTGAAAAGAAATATATAACATTTCATGCATCACACAGAACTCCGCATTAGAAATATCACTTGTGAGGGTATATAAAATATTATAATCTCATATCATCATTACTTATAGTAGAGAATAACATTGATATTTTTATTAAAAATCATTAGTCTCTCCCTACTAGTTCAGTAGTATAATTACCTGAAGAAAATGCTATATTTCATGAAAATAATCATAAAAGAAGTCAGGGATATGATTCTCATGGTGGATGTGGTTTTGGCAGTAAGCACGATCTAGGAGGTGGTCGTAACCATGGTTCTTCTTGAAATAAATATCATAAAAAAAAGAAATATCAACTCAAGCACTCTTAGGAATCCTAAAGATTCCTATTATAGGTGTGGTTCTAAGGGACATTGGTCTTGAGTTTTCCAAACCCTAGATAATATTTGTAAGCTTTATAAATAATCCCTTGAAGTAAAAAATAATGAACTATATTTTATTGATACATCCTATGAAGGGAAATAAAGGGAGGTGAATTTTACTGAGAATCACAAACCATCAAATAATGATTTCACTTACCTTGAAGCGGGTGATTTTACTTGTGAATTTGATGATATGATAGTTGAAAATAATTCAAAAAATATATAATAGTTATGATATATGATATGTTGTTTTGTTCTATATGCTTTATATTTTGGATGTTGTATTATTTAAATTTCACAAGGTGTTTCTATAATTTTATTTTCTTTACTTTGAAGCATTGAAATGTATTTCTTAAATAGGAAAAATATTTGCATACAGGATGGTCGGAAAATACACACAATTCTTAAGAATAAAAAAATATTTTTCTAATATTAAACTGACAAGACCAATTATGAATACTATATTAGGTCCTTCATATCAGATAGAAGGGACTGGTAAAGCTAGTTTTTCTTTACCTAATGGGACATAATTTTTTATAAGAGATTTGTTGTTTTCCCCAAAGTCTAAAAGAAACTTGTTAAGTTTTAATGATATATACCATCATGGGTATAATACTCAAATTATATCTAATAAAAATGAAAAGTACATGTGCATTACCATTAATAAACCCAGTAAGAGTCATGTACTAGAAAAACTACCAAAATTATCATCTGGATTGTATTATACATGTATAAGTGAAACTGAAACACATATGGTAGTAAATAATAGAGCACAAATCATTAATTTTTGGCATGAAATATTAGTTCATCCTAGTTTAATAATGATGTGAAAAATAATTTAAAGTTCTCATGGACATTTAATAAAGGTCCATAATATCTCTCCACTAAGAAAAATTCTATGCGAGGTTTATTCCATTGGAAAGATGATTATGAGACCATCTCTAACTAAAATTAGGGTTGAAATGTCAACCTTTCTTGAACGAATTCAAGGGGGTATATGTGGACCAATTCATCCATCATGTGGACCATTTAAATGTTTTATGGTATTAATTGATGCATCTATTAGATGGTCACATATATGTTTTCTCTCAACACATAATGTATCTTTTTCAAGATTTCTTGCTCAAATAATTAAATTGAGAGCACAGTTCCCTGATTATTTCATCAAGAAAGTAAGGCTCGATAATGTTAGATAATTTATCTCTCAAGATTTAAATGATTATTATATGGAAATGAGTATTGTTGTGGAGAATCCAATCACCCATGTGCATACATAAAATGGTTTAGCTGAATCACTGATAAAATGCCACCAACTTATTCCTCATTAATAATGAGAATGAAGATGTCGAGCTCTGTATGGGGTCATGAAATATTTCATGCCTTGGAATTAATTTTCATTAGAACAAGTGTATATCATAACCACTCTCCACTAAAATTGTCTTTTGGACAAGAGCCCGACATCTCACACTTAAGAATATTTAGTTGTGCAGTTTATGTACCAATTTCTTCCACACAACGTACAAATATGGGACCTCAAAGGAGGTTGGGAATATGTGTAGGATATGAATCTTCATCCATCATTAGATATCTTGAACCAAAAACTGATGATGTATTTATAGCATGTTTTTGTTGATTTTCACTTTAATGAAGAAGTATTCCCAACATTAGGGGGAAAATAAATAATGGGATCAGATTTTCTGGAATGTTCAAATGTTATCTTTTCTTAATCCTCCCATCCAGTAGTGTGAGATGAAAGTGAAAAATATTTTACATTTTCAAGAACTATCTAATCTATTTCTTTATTCATTTAATGATTTAAATGGTGTGCCTAAATCACATGTACTTGCTGTAAATGAACTAGCTAGAATTTATGTTCTGAAGACATAATTACATAATGATGTTATAGAAATATCAAAAGTAAGCCTGAAGTGTGGAAGTCCAATCGGATATAAGGGTAGAAATCCTCCAAAAACAAAAGGAATGAGAATAATTGAAAACCCCATTATGGAGGTGTGTGTTCCAGAAGAAACATGTAACTTAAGTGTTCTTAAATAAACACATGAAGACAATCATAAATAGAATTCACAGGATATAGAAAACCCTGAAGGTTTTGAAAATAATGAAATCTATATTAATTATTCCACTATAGGTGATATATAGAATTGAAGTAATGTGGAAAATATGGATGAAATATTTTCATTTTCTATGTCACATGATAAAGAAAATGAAGACGGTGTCGATTGGAATAAATGGAAACACACAATTCAAGTTGAATTAAATTCACTTAATAGATGAAGGTTTTTTGGACATATCATGTTCACATAAGAAGTTTTTATGCCTATTGGGTATAAATGGGTTTCTATGCCTAATAATAATGATAAAAATGAGATTTTAAAATACAAATTTCATCTTGTTGCACAAGGTTTTTCTTAGAGACATAAAATTGATTATAAAGAGACATATTCTCCTGTTATGGATGCTATTACTTTCCGGTATCTAATCATCCTTGTAGTAGATGAGAAGGATAATATGTGTATTATAGATGTTGTTACAACTTATTTATATGGTTCACTTGATATTAGTATATATATGAGAATCTATGAAGGGTTCAAAATACCTGAAGTATTGAAATCAAAACCCAAAGACCTATATTAAATTAAATTTTTAGAAATATATATACGGATTAAAACAATTTGGGCGTATGTGGTATAATAATTTGAGTCACTACTAAAAACTAGGAATTTAATATCACTAAAAATGGCCTTTATCATTTCTTGAGTAGCGTTGACTACTAGAGCGAGATTAAAATCCCAAGTCTTTTATGAGAGATAAAAAAGAACTAATAAAGGGGCATACTATAGTTTGTTGTAACAGCACACTGCAGCACTAGTGCAGTATAATGTAACAGCACACCATAGCACCAAAAACACCATTAAATAATAAAAATAAAGTATGAATATATAATTTAAATAAATAGAAAACAATCTAGTCTTGTATTCTCAGTTTTAGCGATGTGATGCACATTTAAAACTAAAATGATACTTATATATTAAAAAAATGCACTTGGAGTCATACCAGTCACACCGCCTATCATATTGAGGTATGGATGATTCTTACACATCTCAAATGACTTATGGATCATTTTCCTAAACTATAAAAACAAAATTAATTTTTTTTCTTGATTTTGAGTGTGTCGCTTGTCTTTTTTACTAAAATGTCATTTTAAACTAGAAACACATAATTTGACTCATACAGGTCACATCATGTGTTAGTTTGACATGATACTTATTCATAGAAATCAAAAATAAATTATGAATCATTTTACTAAATTATAAAGACAATTCTAGTGTGTATGATTAGTTTTCAGTGAGTGACACTTTTTGAACTAAAATGTTGATTTTAAAATGATAATGGAAACATTGAGTAATATCGGACACATAGTGTATCAGATTGAGGTGAATCTAATTCCTACACATCAAAAATGACTTGTGGATAATTTTATTAAAATATCAAAACAATATGAATTTTTTTCTCAGTTTTGAGCAAGTGAGTTTTCCTTTTTACTAAAATTGATGTTAATTTTAAATAAAAAGATGCACTTGGAGTCATATTGGTCACACCATGCATCAGATTGAGGTACGACTAATTATTATATGTACCAAATGGATTATAGATCATTTTCATAAATTATCAAGATAATAAGAATGTGTTTACTTAGTTTTGAGTACATCACTTGTCTTTTTTAATAAAATTTCATTTTAAACTAGACACACGCACTTTAACTCATATTGATCACATCATGTATCGGTTTGACATGAGAATAATTATTACACGTCATAAATGACTTATGAATAAATTTCCAAAATTATTAAGAAAATACGATCATGTTTGCTCAGTTTTCAATGAGTAACATTTTTTGAAATAAACTGTTAATTATAAACTAATAACAGACACATTGAGTCATACCGAGCACATCGTGTATCAGCTTGAGGTGTGGATGATTACTACATATCAAAAATTACTTGTGTATCTTTTACCTAAAGTATCAAAACAATATGAATTATTTTTCTTGGTTTTTAGTTGGTCAGTTGTCCTTTTTATTAAAATTGATTCCGTTTTTAAATAAAAAGATGTACTTTGAGTCATATCGGTCACACTGTGTGTCGGATTGAGTTACAGATGATTCAGACACATCTCAAATGACTTATGGATAATTTCACTAAAGTATCAAAATAATCCAAATCCATTTTCTTGGTTTTGATTACATCACTTTTTTTAAATAAAATTTCGTTCTAAACTAAAAGCATGCACTTTTACCTATACAGATCACATCATGTATCAGTTTGATGTGAGACCTATTCCTACCCATCAAAAATGACTTATGAATTTATGTCCTAAATTATTAATAAAATTAGAGTGTGTTTACTTTGTTTTCATTGAGTGAAATTTTTTGAACTAAACTATCAATTTTAAACTGATAACAGACACATTAAGTCATAGCGGTCGTACCATGCATCTAATTGAGGTGTGGGTGATTCCTACACATTAAAAATGACTTATGGATCATTTCCCTAAAGTATAAAAATAATTTAAATATTTTTTCTTGGTTTTGAGTATGTAAGTTGTCCTTTTTACTAAAATTCATTTCAATTTTAAATAAAAAGAAGCACTTGGAGTCATACTAGTCACACCTATGTCATATTGAGGTGCGGTTGATTCCTACAATTTCCAAAGTCTCAAAAAAATCCTAACTTCCAATGTAACCATGTTTCTATTGTATCTTTATATCGAACTTCCAACACTTCATATTAACTCGATGTTTTTAGCTGAAATTTTGTTCTCATTGTTGAAAGTTAGAAGAGAAGAGGAAGTTCATGTGCCCATTATATCATAAAAAGTCACCAAAATGGGAACATGAGCTTCCTATTCTCTCCTAACTTTCAAAAACAAGAAAGCTTTTTTGGATAACAACATCGAATCAATATGCAGTGTTGGTAGTTTGATAAATAAAGGCAATGAATATGGAAAAAGTGGTTACATTGGTAGAAAGAATCGTTTTATCTCTTTTTTGGATTGTTTTAGATAGTTGAAATAAAAATATGACTGCCCAAAATATCTATGAAAAAAACTAAATAAGTATTAGATAAAAATGATAAGGAAATTAACTTACAAATAGTAGAAAAAATGGTGACAAAATTAATTAAATAAGTAGTATGAATTCACCTTTTCTTTATGGTTGTATTCATTCTTGACACATTTCCTTGTTTTCATTATCTCAATTGCAGGCTCGAAGTCCAATCCCTCATGATCATGAGAAAATTGAAACAAACCAATCCAACTCAAACAAAATAATCTACTTATACAAGAAAATAATTATTATATGAGTAATACTGAAAATAAATAAATTAAACATAAATATGAAATAATAAATTAATTTTATGGGTGATAATTTTACTGTGAAAATATTATTGACCACATTGATATGTTGACGATAAAGAAAGAATGGTGATAAAAAAACACAAATATATCTTGTCAAACAATCAATCAATGAGTAAGTAGGATGATTAGAAAATAAGATACATTGTATTGAAGCTTTGAATCATCTAAGAGAAATTAAAGATATCCTATTAGGTTTATAAAATATTTATTTTGTATAATAAATAAATAAATACACATAATATATTCATTATCAAAGGTGAATGCCTCCCATTTTTGCGAATTACATGGATAGTAATCATAGATTCCTAAGGGTGGAACCAAAAGGCCATGTTAAAGAATGATCTATTTTTAGATGGATTAAAGTAAAACATAAAATGTTTATTAGATGTGTGATGAAATAAATAAAGTGAAATAATTATTAATGAGTGGGTTATCATTTCAAATATGGATATATTTTTATCAACTATAAGAAATACAAGCAAGGCTGAAATCAATGAATAAAATGTCATTGGTGATCGAAAATTTTAAATGAAATATCAAAGGAGTAAGACTCTACAAAAAAACCTCATTTTTCCCAATTATATCCTAAATAATTTGGAGAGTCTGACAAGGATGATAATTGGATAAAATCTATGCATGAGGAGCTTGATATTAATAAGAACAATGTGACATGGGAAATTATTTCAAGGCTGAAAGATAGAAATGTTATCAGAACCAAGTGGGTGTTCAATAATAAATTCATTGAATATGGAAAAGTGACTCAAAATAAAAAATGGATAGTGTGTTTTTAGTGTTTCTTTTATAGTTTCTAGATTAATCATTTTCAGGATTTTGGGTTTTTTTATTCATATTTTTATTTTGGGGAGATTTAGGATCATTTATAGCTTCCTTGTTGGTCTGAAGACCACTCCTTTTTTTGAAATAAATATAATTATACCTATCATTTAGTTTAGTTGTGCCCAATAGTTTACCCATATCTCAACTTTCGAGATGTCATGAAAATTAACTCATTTGTGACTCATGGTTTTTTAAATCTGTAATGTATTTGTTATTTATCTGAATAATGTAGAGACTTTTGTGATTCAAACCTACGTATTATTTTTTGAAACATTCCCTTGACATCATATTGATAATCATAATTTTCATCTTATGGTTGTAATTATAATAGTGTCCTAGATTAGTGTAGAAATTAAAGAGGATTGGAAGGTCTATGCACTCCTTGCTCTCACTAGGAATGGTTTGGTTGTTAATGGTAGCCCTGGTTATAGTTATCAAAAAATGGATAATACTTTTTTTGAATTCTATGTTCATTCCCAACTAATTTGGAATTCTCAGGGACATAGGAAGGTATATCAAAAGTAGGACAATGATAATTTTAATTCCAGAACATGCCCTTGTGGTGTCATTTCTCTATAAGGGTGTTTTTAATATTTTTAGTAGAGAATCTAGCAAATTGATCTTTATCGTAGGGAGAAATCGTGGTTTCTCTACTAGAAATGGTTCTCCACCTAGAATACCTATGAAATGAATTCTATTCCATTTTGTTAAAAATATGTTAGAGTTCTTCCACTATTTTATCACTAATGTTCCCTCTAGAAGACCAATCCAAAAAAAAATTCATGTGATTAGACTTTCATAAAATGTGTCTGTATGAATTTTTGGACTATATTGTTGATTGTTACATTTCATAAGTGACCCCTAAATCTATCCCAAGCCTCATAAAATAGTTCATTATCATCCTAAATAAATCCATTAATTTTACACCATATTTCAGTGCTCATTATCCTAGGAAAAAAAATCATGAAAAAATCATTATATAGTTGTTCTCATGTTTAGATATTTCATCATCCATTTTTTTGGAAAAAATTATAGAATTACATTTCAAATAGAAGGGGATAAACCTATATTAAAATTCCTCCAAACTCAACCCTCTCATTGTCAATTGTTGTATGACATAATATAAGACCCCAATGATGTCAGATGTTTCATCATCCAAGTGATTTGCAGTGCAATATTCCAAACCAATGACAACACCGACCGCTATATGGATGAATTTTTTAAAATTTAATGATTGAAAAGAGGTAGATGTCATGGAATATAGGTATTGGGAGCCTATTATACCTCACAACAACATGAACCAACATTGGGTTTGATATATTTCAAGTTACATAGTACCCATGTAGTGCCAAGGAGATCCATGTGCTATCGGGGAAGACAATACATCAATATATCTAAAAACAATGAATTTTGGGTTGTTTTATTATAGGATAGTGCAACTAGACTTTTTGGGATTCACGAATATGGGATTAGAAGGTTCAATGGATAACTTAAGGAAATTAGAGATATCAAAAAACCTAGATTTCATTCAAGTCATGGTTTCGTTCAACCCTTGAATCGCTCAAGACTTGGATTCAAGCCTTGGAATAGTTGGAGCCTTGATTCTAGCCTCGATTCAAGCTTGGATTCGACAACGAGGAGCGCCGATAGCAGGTCACTTCTGCAGAGAGTTTTGGATATCACAAACTGGTTCGTGATGGTTAGGGTTCTTAAAATAGATCGTGATAATTTTATCAGCACTGATAAAGATACCTTTTATCAGCACTTCAAAAAAAACACTGATAAATCTCTATTTTTATCAGCACTAAAAAATGTTGATAAATACTTATAATAATTTTTAAAAAAATAATACTTTTAAAAAAATTATAATTATTATATATAATTATAATACTTATAATAATACTTTTTATAAAATAATAATTTTATAATTATTTGAATATATAATTATTTATTTATAATTATATAAATACTTTTTTAAAAATTAAAATTTATATCATTATATATATTTATATAATTATATATATAAACATAGTAAATATATTCATTATTTAAATAAATTTATTATAATTATATAATTATTTATTTATAATTATATAAATACTTTTTAAACAAATATTATTTATTTGTTTATAATTATAAATGTATAAAAATAGTAAATATACATTTATAAATATATTTATTTATAAATATTTGTTTACAATTACATTTTTAACATTATTAATGAATATTTAATCTTAAGTTCATGCATATTAAAAATGACTAAAATTGATTAATTAAAAATGAGTACAATGTTGAAAATTTATATAAGTTTGATTAATATAAATCATTAAAAATGGATATATATTGAAATAAAGATGAATAAATATTGAAAATATTAAATAATAGTAAATATATATATATAATAAATAATATAAATTGATTAAATTCCCAAAAATATATTTGTGTGTGTTCCCATGTGTTTTTATTAAGAAAACTTATGAATATGAAATTATTGTTGTTTATATTGATGATTTAAATATCATCAGAACTCAATAAGAGGTGAATGAACCGATGAGAAACTTGGTCTCACCCAAATTTACCCATGATTTTAGGGTTAAGTGGCCGCTTGTAGTTTAGCTTGGGTTGTCGAATCCTCAGAAACCTAATAAGTAACCTACAGACACGTACATTATATGGATTGTTTTTGGATATGAAGTGGCCTACTTGGTTTGATATTATATGGGTTTAAGTGAGCGCTAAGATACTTAATTGAATTCAATTTAAAAGAATGAGTTGATCCTAGGTTATCACTTGGATGAATTAGATGCATTCCTTTTCAACTAATTGAATTTCTTATATTTGAGATGGGTTCATTTAAGAAGATCAAACAACATCATAACTTAATAGTTTAATACCTACACAATTTAATACTAATCACCTATAAACTTGAAGGATCAAAGTTTTGAGCACTTCAAGGTAAAGGTTCATATTAGCACTTGAAGTGTGTGGCCTTAAATTCAAGAAGGACGAAGGAGTTTAAAGATCTTCAAACAAAATTCTCAATTAAAAGAAGTGGTTATAAATTAATGGAGTGAGAAATAACATCCAACCCAGAACCTTTCTTGTCCCTTGGATCAACCCATAAGTTTGTTATCCCTCCATTGATTCTATCGTTTCAATGGAAGTGAAAAGTAGACTCATGAGGGAGGAATTGGAGAAGTAAAAAAAAGACAATGAAATAACGATCACTCCACCGTTGTGTGATAATTTCACAAGTTTTGGTGTGAATAAATTTACACATTGAACCACCAGTATCAAAGTGATATTAAGAATAAAAAAATAATATTATAATAAGAAATTTTATTAAGAAACTAAGGTGATTTGAACAACTTACATGGGGAAGAAAAACTCAAGGCAACAAAATCGCAGCATAACATTACAATTGAACAAAGCACCAAAGATGAATAAATACTCAAACACCACTGCCTTAAATATCAATTTTGGGATCCTTGGGTCGATCCTCAAATAGTTAAATTCATCCCACTTTAGTATGGTAGGCTTAGAGTGGTGGAAAGTTTGTAGAACTTAGACTTTTCCACTCTTGACTCGAGGTGGCATCCAGCTTGCATCCACTGAACAGAAGCACCTAAATGAGCTTCTAAATGGCCTAATTAGAGTGGTAAGTAGAAGAATAAAATTAATATCTGGATATCCCCGAACCTTATGTAAATTTTCATCCCAAAATAGTTTATGGTTTATGAGATATGTGTAAAATGGTGGGCTGTTTTTCTGGGCCGTAGAATCTGGACCAGAATTTTATCTCTAGCTTGGGCCACATGAAACTCCCTTTAAAACTCCTAATTAGCTCTTTTAACTATTATATGAAATTTTTCCCATGATTCCATATATCTTAATATAAATTTTTAGAATCATTGGGCTTGTATATTGTTCGATACAGTCTTCTTATTGGGCTGCTGTCCAGTTTACTTTTCCCAGAATTCGTTGGCATGAAAGCCCATTCTGGTGGTCTTTCAATGTGAATCTTCAAATGTTACCAAATCATTAATTGTTACTTATATAATGGGATTCAGGAAAATAAAATATTAAAATAAAATAAAGATCATTTTGTATTTTAGGAGGTGTTCAAAAATGTACCATGTAATAGTTCATTTTATAAGGGAATTACAATCATAATGTGAATTAATGTTCAAAGTGTAAAATGAACTAAAATGGTGTATATTAATAATAAATCACATGAATATTATATATATTAAAAATTAATATTATCCTCATTAAGTGGCTAATCACACCCCCCAACTTGAGTTTTTCTTATCCCGATCAAAATGTATCTCAAAAATATGAAATTTGAAATCCCTTTTCCAAAAACGTTTTAATACCCAATGATCACCAAGAACCCTTATACCAAACAATCATGAAACCCATCAAAATATTTTAATACAAGATATTTTCATAAGCATATCTCAATCCCAATCTCATTCCTTTGTTCAAATTCGTCTCCATGTTTCATCCAATATCAATTAAGTATGAGGATGTGTTGTGTATCACAATAGACATGGGAGTTCATCTTAATTCAAGGGGGAAATGATGGAAGCATTGGGTGGAGTCACAATTCAATATTAATATGAGTATTATTATTTTTTTCAATTTTTCCATGGTAATTTAAATTTCACTAAATAGAGTCAACCCATGTAGCGAGACTTTGCCAATGACTCCCAGGTTCAAAGACCTTAGGGCACCAAGTGAATCCCACATAATCGAGCATCATCTTGAGTTAACTCAGACAAAAACAAAGTCAAATTACCACAAATAGAGATTAAATTACTAACTATGGGCCAGAAAACTATGGATTCATGATCCCCAAGTGTTGAAAGCCACACATTAGGTCATTCCATTGCTCTACGCGCAAATTTATTATTTTTTTTATTTTTTTATTGAATACAAATATTAAAACTAAAATTATCACCAAACCTATTCTATTTATTTTGGGGACCCCATTAACTCAAAATAATACCCCACTATCCAAGGGACATGCGTTGTGATTCCTTTTTTTTATGAAAATATAAACGATGAAATTTCACATTAGACAGCCACACTTTCCCTAAGCTATGCTCATAAAATTATACATGGATTAAAATTAGAATCAGGGCATGCTAAATTATTTTATATTTAGTTTCAAAGTGTGCAATGTGTATTATCATGTTCAAGGTTAAAGAAATTTTTCCTTACACACATTTTTTTATGCATACAAAATTAATTTTTTTTCTTTCTTTTCACCCCCCCAACTTAAAATAACATTGTCCCCATTGTTTAAAGAAAATAAAATTTAGAAGGGGGTAGTGGTAGATGAGAGGAGTTCTAGAAGGAATTTGAAATAAAAAACATGGAAAAAATTCACCTGGTGGTTGAAATTGAATTTTGTGCTGCTCCAATTTAGTCCTTTGATATCCATGTCACTTGCAGAGTTCCCTAGTGGAAAAAGGAAAAAAAAACAAACAAACAAAACAAAACAATATATATATATATATATATTTATATATATATATATATTTATTCATATAATAAAAAAAGTAAAATATAAGTATATATACAAAAATTATAGAATAAGGGAGCACTATAAGTTGTAGGTCGGTGGTAAGCGTGCTCCCCTATCTCCTTTCGATCCCGGGTTCGAGTCCCTGTGGTTTTACTGGTTGTGATGGGGTTTGACCCATGACCTATGATGTGTCCTTTTATATTTTTTTAAATTATTATTATATATGTATTTTGTATTTTTATTTTAACCTACAAACACATAAAAATAAAATAAAATAAACTGATGATACATTGTCTTATTTTTAAATTTCTGGGTAAGGTATTACTCAAGGATCACACCACATAACATGGATGAATATGGAACACCCCTTTCATACTCATCCATACTCATAATAGAAGAACAAGTCAATGGTATAATTTTTTTTTAAATATCAAAATGATTCATTAATCTTATTTGAAAAATAAATATGATTCAAAAAGATTGGAAACATGGAAACCACGGGTTGCCTCCCATGCAGCACTTTTGTTTAATGTCGTTAGCCCAACATGGATCCTAAATCTATCAATTTTTTCCTGGTTCATAGGTTGGATCAGTTAACTCAACCTCTGTTTCTTATTTATTGAATGATTCAATGAATGGTTTTAACCTATGACCATTGAACTTGAAAATATGACCACTTGTGGGATCCTGAATCTCTACTACACCATGGGGTACACATGATGCACTATGAAAGGACCTGACCATATAGACCTTAACTTTCCCAGGTGTAAATGAAGTTTTGAACTATACAGGTTCATGAATTTTCTCGGTTCAAAATGTTTGACTTTGATATTCCTGGATTGGAAGGCTTGAACTCTAGCTTTATTTATCCTTGAATTTTCATAAGCCTCCATCCTAAGTTCCTCAAGTTCATTAAGATCTAATTTCCTCTTTTCTTTGGCCAATGATATGTCAAAATTCATTTTTTTTGATTTCCCAAAATGCCTTATGCTCAATTTCAACAGGTAAATGGCATGCTTTTCCATAAACCAACCTATATGGTGACATTCCTAGGATGGTTTTGAATATTGTACGATATGCCCAAAGGGCATACACGAGTTTCTTTGACCAATCTTTCCTAGAGGGATTGACAGTTTTTTCAAGAATTTTATTAATCTCCCTATTTGCTAACTCAACTTTACTATTAGTTTGAGGATGGTATGTAGTGGAAAATTTATGATAAATCCCATACTTAGACATGAGTTAAAAGAATGGGCAGTTTCAAAAAGGGGTTCCTCAATCACTGATTATAGCCCTAGGAATTCCAAATCGAGAAAATATGTGCTCTTTTAGAAATTGGATCACAACATGATGGTCATTGGACTTGGTGGGAATGGCCTCAACCCATTTCGAGACATAATCATCACCTAAGAGGATGTAGAGGTACCCCCTAGAGTTTGGGAAGGGTCCCATGAAATCAATTCCCCAACAACAAAAGATTTCAATGATAAGAATGGGACTGAGGGGAATTTGATTCCTTTTGGTAAGGGATATTAATTTTTTACATTGAGGACAACTTTGGAAAAAATGGTAGGAATCCATAGTGAGGTTAGGTCAGTAGAAACCACTTTGGAGGACCTTTGTAGTGGTTTTATTTGTGGAAAAGTATCCTCCACATACCTCTACATGACAGAATCTTAGAATGGAATCTTGCTTAGAATTAGGAACACATCTTCTAATGATTTGATTAAGATAGAACTTGAATAAGTAAGGATCATCAAACAAATAGTGTTTGACATTAGAAAGTAATTTACTCTTATCTCGTTTCCTGAGAAATTTTGGAATGTCACCCGTAACTAAGTGGTTTTCTATGTCAGTATACCATGGGAAATCACTAACAGAATAGAGGTGCTCATCAGGAAATGAATCAGACATAGAAAAGTGGTGTGAGTTGTCATTGAATTCCATCCTAGAGAGGTGATCAACTACAACATTTTCAACACCCTTTTTATCCTTAATGGTTAAATCGAACTCTTAAAGAATAAGGACCCACCTAATCAATCTATCCTTGTCATCTTGTTTTTGGAAAAGATATTTTAGGGATGAATGGTTGGTGAAGACAATGATGGGTGATCCTATGATATAGGTCCTGAATTTCTCTAAGTCAAAGACAACAGCAAGAAACTCTTTATCAGTGGTGGTGTAGTTGATTTGTGCATCATTTAAATATTTTCTTGCATAAGCAATGACACATCGAGTTTTCTCACACCATTGTCCTAAGACTACTCCTACAGCGAAGTCACTAGCATCACACATGAGCTCAAAACAAAGTTTCCAATTTGGAGATTGCATGATATGTGGAGAGATAAGAGCTAACTTGAGTGCATAGAATGATTTCTCATAGTATTTTTTCCATAAAAGTGGATAATCACTACTGGAAATATGACTTTTACCAACGGTTTTGGCCAAACTATTGGTATAGATCATTAATTTGGACCTATACCAATGGTTTTTCCAAACCGTTGGTATAGGGGGGACCTATACCAATGGTTTGGCCAAACCGTTGGTATAGGTCCATTATAGAGGACCTATACCAACGGTTTTGGCCAAACCATTGGTATAGGTCCATTATAGAGACCCTATACCAACGGTTTGGCCAAAACCATTGGTATAGGTCCCAAAATCCAAGGACCTATACCAACGGTTCCCAAAACCGTTGGTATAGGTCCTTCAATTTTTTATCGAATCTTCTTACCGAGAACATTATATAAATAAAAATTTAAAATAATTATAATAATACATATATATATTTATGGAATTATGTTCACAAAAGTCATGTTAGGTTATTGGTTAAGTCATTCAATTATAAACTAGAGGTCCTGGGATCAAATCCCACTGGATATTTTTTTTGAAATACATATACCAATGGTTTTGAGAACCGTTGGTATATATTTTAATCTTACCTATACCAAAGGTTTTCAAAACTGTTGGTATAGACCAATACCAACGGTTTTCCCAAAACCGTTGGTATAGACCTATTGTCACGGCTTACTTGCCAACGGTCCTCCAAACCATTGGTATAACCTAAACCAACGGTTTGGGGGCCTATACCAACGGTTCCAAACCATTGGTATAGGGTATTTTTCCATTAGTGAATCTTTCACCAATAGAGCACAAAGTGGTTAAGAAATAAAGCTAAAATTCCTAATGAACCTTATATAGAAACCAACATGTCCTAAGAAGGTCCTCACTTCCTTAACATTTTTAGGAGAGGGAAGGTGGTGAATGATGTCGACCTTAGATTCATCAACTTCAATCCCTCTACCAGATACTAGATGTCCTAGAACAAGTCCTTCCTTTACCATGAAATGGAATTTTCCCAATTTAGGATGAGATTCTTATCCTCTCATCTTGACAAAACCCTTTCAAAATTCAGAAGGTATCCCTAAAAAGTATCCCCAAAGATGGATAAGTCATCCGTGAAGACCTCTAAACAATCCCTTACCATGTCCGAGAAGATTCCCACCATGCACCGTTGGAAGATACTGGGAGCATTACATAACCCAAAGGGCATGCTCTTAAAAGGAAAAAAGTGTTGAATGGACAAGTGAAGGTTTTTTTTCCTTGATTCTCTAAGGATACCTCGATTTTATTATACCCTGAGAATCCATCTAGGAAGCAATATAATTGATGACTCGCCACTCACTCGAGGACTTGATCAATAAAGGGAAAGGGGAAATTGTCTTTCTTGGTATAAGATTTGAGCTTCCTATAGTCAATACAGACTCTCCATCCACTACTGAACCTTGTGGGGAGAAGGTCACCATCCTCATTGGTGTTCACAGTAATTCCAGCTTTCTTTGGGACAACTTGAATTGGGCTTACCCACTCACTCTCAGCTATGGGGTAGATGATACCCACTTTCAATAACTTAAGAAGTTATTTCCTTACCACATCCATAAGACTTGGATTTATTGTCCGCTGAGGTTGACGGCATGGTTTGTATTCATATTCAAGAACAATCCTATGAGTTCCAATGAGTGGGATAATCCTAGGAATATCAGAAAGGGTCTATCCAATTGTTTTCTTATGCTTTCTTAGGACATCCAAAAGCATCATCTATTTATTGGCTTTAAGAGAGGAAGAAATGAAAACAGGAAAGGATCGATTGTACCCTAAGAACGCATACTTGAGTGATGAAGGTAAGACCTTAAATTCAAGATAAGATTGATTATCACTTTCCAATAAAGGATGAGACTTTGTATTGAACTCATTTTCTTTATTCAGATTTCTTGACAGAATTCGTTCCTTGTGAATAGAATTTTCATCCACTAAATTAGCTAGAGCAGTGTCATGAATGGGCATGGAATCAATGTTATTGATTTCACCCATGGTATCATTGATTGGTGATTCTAGAAAACCATCAATAGAGATATATGAAATATATTCAATCCAAGGAGATAAATTTCCCTCATGGGAACAAAGAAAATCAATATCTTCTTGACTTAAACATCCTTCGGTAATTCCTTGATGTTCCTCGAGTTCACTATCAACACTACCAATGAAATTAAACTCATTAATATCTTCATCATCCCAAATTTTAGAGTTACCATTGTAGATGTTCAAGTCTATACTCTTGTTTCCAAAGGTGATGGTCATGTTCCCATTTTGGACTCAGATAACAGAATTGATTGTTGCAAGGAAGGGACGACCAAGGATGATTGGGGTTTGGTCCCTAAGACCTAAGCTTGGGTGATTGTCAGGGACAATGAAGTCAGATGGGTAAATGAAATTTTTAACTTTCACCAAAACATCCTTTAAGATCCCCTTAGGAACTCGAACACTACGATCAGCAATTTGAAGAGTGATAGATGTGGGTTGGGGTTCTTCGAGTCCTAGCTAATAATATATGGCATAAGTAATGAGGTTCACACTAGCTCCTAGATCACAAAGGGATTTTACAACTTTATTCTCTCCTATATCAACATTGATATATGGACATCCTGGATCTTTCAACTTTGGAGGAATGTTCCCTTGAATGGTGGTACTCACATTAGTAGCCAAAAGGACTTGGTTGTTATGTGAAAATTTCCTTTTAAAAGTGCACAAGTCCTTAAGGTTCTTTGAGTAGGAAAGAATAGTTTAGATTTCATCGAGAAGTGGAATGTTCAACTTAACCTAAGATAATATTTCCCTCAAAGTTTCATTCATTTATGGTTTAGTTTTTCCTCTCATGTATTGAGGGAAGGGAGCATGTTGTTTGATTATTGGGTGTGGTTGTAGTTACTTCACTTTATTATTGGGTTTTTTAGAATCTATGGGTGTTTCTTCATCATTTTCATGCATTGTTGAAGATTTTAATGGTTTTGGAATGGATTGTTTAGGTTTCTCAATGGATTTACCACTTCTTAAAACTGTTATTGCTTTGATTTGTTCATGAGAGGTTTGTGTGTAATTGGATTCTACCCTTAAAGTTGAGGATGGTATCGCCTGAGTAGGCATGGGTTCCTTCTCGATTTTAATGGTTTTTAGTTCATGTTTAAGGGATGAGACTTCTGGGTTCATTTTCTCCATTTTTTTACACAACTTCTCAAGGATTGGAAGAGGGACAGATTGAGTAGGGGCTTGTTCTGGTTGGTTTATCCTAGGAGGATACTTTGGTTATTGGATTGGTTGTTGCATGGGTTGATGGATGGGTTGTTGGTATTGGATGTGATTATGTTGGTATTGATCTATTTGTGGTTGGAATTGGTTAAGGTTTTGGAAATTTTGTGTAGGTTATAGGTTCGGTCCTTGTGGTTGGATAGGTTGTTGGTTATCTTTCGAGCGGAATCCTGGGTGGTCAGTATACCTTGGGTTGAATGTGTTTTGGTACTGTGGCTTCTGAAATTTTAGAGCATTGACCTCCACTGGTGGTCCTCCTAGAAGAACGTCTTTAATTAAAGGGATAGTTAGACAGTTTTCAGTCTTGTGGTCATGTTTTTCAAAAATTGTGAAAACAGGGTCAACAGTTTGAATTTCATGGACCTTCCTAAGATCGATCTCCTCGACCTTGCTAGTGAGTGCAGCAGGTTTCACCCTAAGGATTTCCTCCTCCCTAAGTGTGTGAATTCCACCATATTTTGGTGGCTTCTCATAGTAAGGTGATGTTCCCCATGTTTGATTTTGTTCGGCCAGTCCTTCTAGATACTCATAAGCATCATTTTGGGCTTTGTTTTTGACGGTACCATTACACATCATGTCGATGAATTGTTTGTTTCTCAGGCCCAACCCTTCATAGAAAATTCTCACTTGTTCAGTAATAGAAAAACCATGGTGTGGAACCATGTTTAGGGTGTCTTTGAACCTCTCCCATGTTTCATAGAATGACTCTCCCTCTTTTTCAAAAAAAAATTGGATACTCTTTTTAAGTGCAATTGTTTTGTGGTGGGGAAAGTATTTTTGTAGAATTATCTTTGTAATTGGTCCCAAGAGTTGATGGATAATGGTCTCAAATTGTTTATCCAATTTTTAGATTGATCCTTTAAAGAAAAAGGAAATAGCCTTATCTTAGCTGATTCTAGTTGATGTGGGGGACACATGGTTTCTTCAATGTCGTTGAACTCCTTAACATGAAGGTATGTCATTTCTGACTCCATCCCATGGAAGGTTGGAAGGTGGTTTAGGCCATGAGGTTTGAAAACATAGTGGGCTTCTCCTAAGGAATCATTCCAAATGCAATAGGGTACATTAGTCCAGGTAGGTGTGAGGTAGTCATTCATGATTTGATCAACTGTATTTCCCAAGTTTGGGGTTGTCTCATTTGTATTTCCATTTTTGGTTCCCACTCGGGTTTATGAGTTGGTTTCTTTGAAGACCTTCCATTGAAATGGGATCAATTTTTGACTCTGGAGTATTAGAAAGGTTATGATCTAATGTAAAGAGTTCCTTTGGTGTACTTTACTCCCCAACCCCAGTATTATCCACCCTAACTAGATGGTTTGATGGGTCACAAGTGTAGGCGAACATGCGCCAAAAGAAAAAAAATGAGAAAGGGAAAAGAAAAGAGAATTTGGATGAGAATAAAAGAAATTGGGGAGAATAGAATGGGTGTTGAGATGACTTACTTGGGTCCCCAGAAATGGCACCAAAATTTGATCTCTCCCAAATTTATCCAAGATTTTAGGGTTAAGCGGTCGCTTGTAGTTTAGCTTGGGTTGTCGAATCCTCAGAGACCTAAGAAGTAACCTACAGACACGTACATTCTATGTAACATTCCAAGTAAATAAAGAATAATATATTTTCATATTTATTAATATTTTTTAAATAAATATTAATTTTACTTTAAATGGGATGCTATGTTCGATGGCGTACCCGATACGCAATAATGGGTTTCTTTGAAATCTTACGATGCACACTAATAATATAATATTATTATTTTAAATGGTAGTTAACGCCTAGCCAATGTAATGGAGGGAATAAAAAGAAATAACTACAATATGATTATACATGTTTTTTAAATATTTTTACATTTATCCAATAAAAGTTAGAGGCTTAAAATGTGAATGAATCTAATTTTAAGCATAAATACTCTAATATTCTTTAAAAGGACGATTTACCACCTTTTGATGGTGAATCCTCTTTAAATATAGTTTTGGTCACATTTATATGTTCTATTTGACAAAATAAAATTATTATTTAGAATCGGGACACCAAAATTTACTTCGGGTAATGTTTTGGTATTTTTATGATAAAATCCATTTTTTAATGAATAGTGAAAAAATTGTATTTTAATTCAAAACTGCCTTTTAATTTAATTTATTTATATGGTTAGATTATCTTTTTAATTGGTTTTAAAGTGTAATTATATTATGTTTTTACCATTTAATCCAATTTTGGTCATTGGAATTAATTTCACTTTGAAATTGGACATAAACAAGTGTCAATCTTTTGATAGTTATTGTTTCTTAAAAACACACTATTTGTTTTGACAACAGGAATTAATTTTAAATTAATTAATCCAACTTCTATGTTTTTAATTTGGTAAAATAGACATCATTTTTGAATTCATAATATCAAATATATATTAGTCTGAATTTTTTGTATTTTTCTGAAAAACTTCAATTTTTGATGAATAGTGAAACCACTAAGTAGTAGTTAAAAAAACTGACTTTTTCATTTAAATGAAATTTTACTGCTTCTGTGAATTTAATTTTGAAAATCCTACATACATGGTTTTTATTAGTAAGTAAAATTTGGTTCAATGAGATCAAAATGATTTTTGGTGAATAGTAACTTTTGACTTTTATTTACCGCGTTTAAAGGTAAATAGGGTAATTCAAGGTAAAAAGAATATTATAATAATACAAAATTACCTTAACACTTGTCCTAACCTTATTATTTGAGTCATTTACGACCATGGGCATCTTTGGGTCTATTTTGGGACCCCATGAAGCCACTTAAGAGTAATAATTACACTTTATATTAATTAATTTAAAGTAAAGACAAAAATGACTTAAACAAATATCTTTTAGTAAATCAATTTTTACATGGGGTTATATAAGATATCTCTTCAACTATAAATATTATTTTTAAAGCTAAAAATATTTCCTACATCATGGTATTTTTTTATAATTTTTATACATCAAATAAATAAAATTATTTATGACATGATAATGATGCAGTATTTACCTCATTAATAAATTATTTAAATAAATAAGATTATAAATATTAAAAAAATATCCAAAACCTATCCAATTCTTATTGGATGATTTTATTTGGAACATGAGTCATCTTATCTTTGACTTTAATGAGTTTTTGACCTTTTGAAACCAAAGATAAGTTTATAATAAAATAACATTTTCAAACTTTCCTAAAGAGTCCCTCCTCCCCCTTATAAAAAGCCCTCACTTCTAACTCATTCCTTACATCTCTCAAGCCCCTTGGATCATCCAAACCCTGCCCAAATAATCTCTAAAGATCTCTATCCTCCTCATAGAAGCCTTACCTTAGGCAGAAGTCACTTCAAGAAATCCTTTTGGTTCAAACCAAAGGGAGTTATCCGAATTAAAGGTAACAGTTTCTCTTAAATTTTTTTCTTTTATTTTACTTCTACAACCCCTAAACTATTTTTATTCCTTTATTTTATAAAAAAAATAGTATCCTCATTATACTATGATGTTTTTATGAGAAGTATATAAACTACACTTACACACACCTCCATCTAATGGGTGAAGAACATATTGTTTCTGTGGATGGAAAACTAACGCCTCACGAAACGATGATTGTTCGATTATCTCCTACCACCTCTCATGGTGGCCATTAAGATGGTAGTATATTTATATATGATAGATATTATGATTATGTTTTCTTTATGCTTCTGTATTTTACATTTATAGCCTATATTTATGGTGTCCATAATGGTTAATGTGATAATTTCATTTGAGGAAGTGCAGACTACCACCCCCTCAAAGTGATATGACTCATTAATGCCATATATGGGACATATAAAGGATAGAGATAATGATATTACATATTATATTATACTATAATTATAATATAGCTATGTATCATTATATTTTAATTTCATTAAAGTATGAAATAGAAATGAAAGTAGTGTTCATGCGTACGTACGGCTTACCGTCTTCATGAACGATTCATTTCATTTCTTATCTCCAAATGTTATGTACTATTATAAATACATATATATGCTAGATATATATGATATATATGATATATAAATCATGAATATCATTCTGGAGATAATGGACTATTGACCACATGGACAACTTGTAATTATAAGGTGTTCATTTTTTTACTCAAGAACCAAATATCGACAAAACGACCGTTATTAACTTAAATGATTACATAATGTTTATAACATGGTAATAAGTGATATAAAAGAAATAATAAACTTTAAAAAAGTTCTTAATCAAGTATAAATTAACTTTAGTTTATTATTTAGGAGATTAAAGAACGATCGAGTCAAGCCAGACACGAGGTAAGGGACTTCGTCTCAATCTCCTTTCATTGAGGCATATTTTGCTTTATACACAGCTTTCTTTTATACAGTATATAAACACCTTTTAATTTTCTTTTCATTCAAAGGGAATCTTTTTCTACGAGGCGTTTTACTAAATGACAAAAAAGGAATTTTTCTTTTTAACATAAGCAGTGACAACAACCTTTTCTACTGCCGTGAGTATTATTTGATTTTTGGCTTCCTTAACAAGTCGTAGTGTTTTTAAAAAGAAAATAAATACCATATACTCTTTTACATATTTTGGTATTGAAAATGGTTTTGATAATGGATTTTTTACGTCAATATATTTAAATGATATATTTTGATTGAATGTGGAAATGTTATCTTTACTTTATATTTGTTTTATGTGTATGTTATGGTTCATGGGCATTATTTACGTATACGGGTGGTTTCATGATAAACCTAGGATGGGTGAGCCCGAGATAGCTCTCCAATGCATTGGGTAACATGATGGAGGTAAACGTGAATGTTTCTCCTAAGTGATTTAGGGAATATAGTGTGATGGGTATTCCAACGTAACTCCCTATGTAGTTGTGATAACTACAATATAAGTATGATATGAATGGCACAAGTTACCTTTATGATTTTTGATTACTATGTGTTATTCATAAATATTATGTTTTCATTAGGTAAGTAAAAAAATTTATGTTTTGTATATATTGATGGACTAATGATTTCTTTCTTATTTTATAACTCTTACTGAGCTTTTTTATGCTCATCCCAAGTTTTTTAAATGTTTTTCACAAGACTTAAAGATGAATAGGGTCAAGGATGTGATCAAGGAAAAGTCATGTTATCTAAAACATAGAACTAGACATGACTCTTTTTTTCAAGAGTTTTTATTGTATGAAAAAATGGATACCGAGTAAAATTGTCTACATGTAATATTTATGTTGTTATGTAAATGTTATGACCTAATTCTCTAAAACTCTAAACCTGAAAAGATCCTCAATGTGAATTGTCCATTTAATTCAAGATTATTTAATGTTTATGGTCGGGTCCTTATATTCTATGGATTGTTTTTGGCTATGAAGTAGCCAACTTGGGTTGATATTAGATGGGTTTAAGTGAACACTAAGATACTTAAGTGAATTCAATTTAAAAGAATGAGTTTATCCTAGTTTATCACTTGGGGTGGATTAGATACATTATTTTTCAACTATTTCAATTTCTTATATTTGAGATGGGTTTATTTAAGAAGATCAAACAACATCATAACTTATTGGTTTATTACCTACACAATTTAATACTAATCACCTATATACTTGAAGGATCAAAGTTTTGATCACTTCAAGGTAAAGGTTTGTATTAGCACTTGAAGTGTGTGGCCTTAAATTCAATAAGGACGAAGGAGTTTAAAGATCTTCAAACAAAATTCTCAATTAAAAGAAGTGATTAGAAATTAATGGAGTGAGAAATAACATCCAATCCACCCTCTTGCTACTCCCTTGTATCAACCCATAATTGGTTTGTCCCTCCATTGATTCTATGGTTTCAATGGAAGCGGAAAGTACACTCATGAGGGAGGAATTGGAGAAGTGAAAAAAAGACAATGAAATAACTATCATTCCACCGTTGTGTGATAATTTCACAAGGTTTGGTGTGAATAAATTCACACCTTGAACCAACAGTATCAAAGTGATATGAATAATAACAAAATAAGAGTAGAAGAAGAAATTTTATTAAGAAACTAATGTGAATTGAACAACTTACATGAGGAAGAAAAACTCAAGGCAACAAAATCGCAGCATAACATTACAATTGAACAAAGCACCAAAGATGAATAAATCCTAAAACACCACTACCTTAAATAGCCATTTTGGGAGCCTTGGGTCTAGCTTCCAATAGTGAAAGTCATCCCACTTGAGTATGATAGGCTTAGGGTGGTGGAAAGCTTGTGGAACTTAGACTTTTCCACTCTTGACCCGAGGTGGCAGCCAGCTTGCATCCACCGAACATAATAACCTAAATGAGATTCTAGATGGACGAATTAGAGTGGGTCATAGAAGAATAAAATGAATCTCCGGATGTCCCTGAACCGTCTGTAAAGTTTCAGCCTAAAGAAGTTTATGGTTTACATATATGTGTAAAATGGTGGGCTGTTTTTCTGGACCGCAGAATCTGGACCAGAATTTTATCTCTAAATTGGGATGCATAAAAGTCCCTTTAACACTCTGAATTCGCTCTTGTCATTGTTGGGTGAAATGTTCCCCATGATGTCATATATATTCAGTTAAATTTTGAGAATTATTGAGCTTGTATCTTGGCCTCTACAGTCTCTTTATTGGGCTGTTATCCAGTTTACTTTGTCCAGAATGTGTTGGCATGAAAGTCCATTCTGGTGGTCTTCCAATGTGAATCTTCAAGTGCTCCAAAATCATTAATTGTTCCTTATAGAATGAGATACCTGAAAAATAAAATATGAAAATAAAATATGAAAATAAAATAAAGATCATTTTGTATTTTAGGAGGTGTTTAAAAATGTATCATATAATAGTGCATTTTAAAAGGGAATTACAATCATAATGTGAATTAATGTTCAAAGTGTAAAATGCACTAAAATGGTGTATATTAATAATAAATCACATGAATATTATATATATTAACAATGAATATTAGTCTCATTTAGTGGCTAATCAAAACTTAAAGGATGAATTTGAAATGAAAAATCTGGGAGAAACCAAGTATTGTCTTGGATTACAAATTGAGCATATGTCAAGTGGTATATTTTTGCATCAATCAAATTACATTGAAAATGTCTTAAAACACTTTAATATGAATAAAGAGAATCCTTTAAGTACTTCAATGGTTGTTCGGTCTTTAAATAACGAGAAATATCAATTTTGACCTTATGAAGAAAATGAGGAGTTGGTTGGTCTAGATGTATCTTAGTGTTATCAGAGCACTAATGTATCTTGATAATTGTATTTGTCCTAATATATCTTTTCCTACTAATTTATTGTCAATATTTCGTTCAACCCCTATACGAATTCACTGGAATGGAATTAAACATATTTTTCATAATCTTTACGCCACTATTCATTTGAGTTTATTTTATTTTAACAGATTAGAAAAGAAGATGACTGGTTTTGTAGATGCATGTTATTCATCTGATCCGCGGAATGCACGATCACAAACTGGTTATGTGTTCACAGTTAGAGGTATCATCATATCTTGGAGATCACAAGAGTCGACACTTGTTGCATCATCTTAAAATCATGGAGAAGTAATAGCATTACATGAAGCATGTTGAGAATGTGTTTGGTTGTGATCTATGACTCAACACATTCGAGCGACAAGTGGATTGTCTATGGACTGTAGCCCAACAATATTATTCGATTATAATACTACATGAATCACACAATTAAAGGAAAACTTCATCAAGAATGATCGAACAGAACACATGCCACCAAAATTTTTATCCTTTACACAAGAGTTAATGAAAAACAGAAATATTAACATGTAATATGTTCGATCCAGCGATAACGTTGCATATTTATTTATAAAAGGCATTATCAACCGTTATCTTTAGAAAGCTTGTACATGATATAGGGATGCGTAGATTGCAAAATTTGTAATGTAATGTAACTTTCAAGAGGAGTCTACGTAACTGTACTCTTTTCCTTCGGTTTTTTATCCCACTGAGTTTTTCCAGAAAAGGTTTTTAATGAGAAACATATGACATTGGTAGGAGTGTGCATCCCAAAGGAGAATGTTAGATGGACACTGAATACGATTGATGTTTTCAACGGGGGTGGGTTGTCCACCCCCACCAATCTCCCTCTTCTACCTACCATTGCACTACCTATAAATGGGTACCGCAACCCTCTTTGGTTCGATATATGTGTGAGGGATATATTGTGGAAACACTAATAAAATTTTGTCTCTCTTACTATCACCCAATTTCTCCTTTTTCCGGATACTCAATTCATCCATGTTTTATTATTACTTTTCATAACATAAACTGATTTTATTTTATTTTTTAATTTCTAAAACCTATATTAAAAAAAAAAAAAAAAAAAAAAAAAAAAAAAAAAAAAACTGGACGATCCATAGGGGGCACTTGAATCCATCTCTCGACTGGAAGCCGGGGACGCGACGCAACCGGTTTCCATAAACCCCGATCGTCCACCCTGCCCGTTAGATTTCCGGTACGCTTAAACCCTAGTCTGCCTGCAAAACGCAGCATGTCTGCCCACGTTTCTGAAATCGCTAATGCGGCAGCGGGAATTGAAACCCCACCGAATCGAACTTCGTCAGAACCTTCCAGCCTTTCAAACAACATCCGGGCGATTCCAGAAGAAAAGGGCCCGGATTCATCTGATCCATCCCAGGTCCGGGACAGCGGGCAAGAAGAAGCAGTGGCGGAGGAGGGGGAGGATGATGATGCGGGGGAATGCGGATTTTGCTTGTTCATGAAAGCGGGTGGTTGCAGGGACAGCTTCATTGCTTGGGAGAAATGCGTGGACGAAGCGGATAAGAACGAGGAAAACGTTGTTGAGAAGTGTTCCGAGGTGACTCGGCTGCTCAAGGTCTGTATGGAGCAGCACGAAGATTATTATCGCCCTGTTATTCAAGCAGAAAAGGCTGCTCATGAGAGGACCGAGAAGGAATTAGAGCGAGAGAGAGATGCTCTAAATGCGACAACAGAAAGGGCTGCGGAGGTGGGGGAATCGGCGCAGGATAAGGCTTCTGTAAGCGAGAGGACGGACCGGAAGGATGCTTAGATTAATTAAGAGCAGAAAAAAGCTCCCCATGATTTTGTTTGATCAAAAATAAAGAATAGAGATGCTTTTCTAGATTCTTTTGCTGCTCGACGGTTTTTCTGTCAGCGATTGCTTGTTTGGAGATCGTCAGAAAGTGCAGAGATTTTGAATTCTGTAGTGACGAGAAGTAGAAGATCAATGCTGCCATCCAGATGGCGAGGTCAGATATCCTACGATTCATCAAGAGTCGATCAATATGACAACTTTACGCTCATGCATTCTCTTTTCATGGCTCTTTAGAAAGATACATTTAATTTTTCTTGGTTATTGCTGTTTCCCATGCTGTAAAAAGATAATCTTGAGTTCACATTATGTCATTGCGGAGTTTCTTCTGTCTGGTTGTCAGTATAACGTGGGCTTGCACCATGTTTATGATTATTCATTGATTTGCTTCAACCTAGTTGGTGTAAGATAATGAAACACTGGCGTGGTGGTGTTTCTTCTCAATAGATTATTATAGATCTTCAATTTGGTTTCGGGATGAGATGCCTCTGATTTGGATTATTGCACAATGCATAAAATCATGGAACCAATATGCAATGCATATTTGATTAACAGTTCCTAGCTTTTTGATAATTTGAACTTAGATTTGCTTATGTATTTTGTTATTTGTTCAGTATAGCTACTGAGCTTGTTGCTCACCCTTTTTGTCTCTCTTTGGTTACATATAAAGAAAGAAAAATTAAAAAGAATCTTAGAATCTAGTTGGGTAATTGGTTAGTTGATAATCTAATTTGCAAGCTTATTAATTTTTCAGATTCCAGATTCTGTTCTAACCATGTCATTTTTGTATATTGTGTTTCTTCATGATTAAGGCTTTTCATATTGCTAGAAATCTGTATTGCCATTTTCTTTGGCAGAGGTACAGGATTTCTTGTATTAGATAGTACTGCCTTACTTGACCTTGAAACTGGGATGATTTTAAACCTTGAACCTAGCCTATTTTGACAGCAAATTCAGCTATTAATCTGCCATTTCTTAGAGAGAAACAGTACAGCAGTTCTAAATTTCTACAAGTAGGCCTGCCAGAATATAATGCCAGATTTCCAGATTAGAACAACACAAACAGGAGTTATGTATGTGTGTATAAACCCACAACCAAAGCTGCATGATCATGTAATTGTTTCCCACTGGAGTCATTGATTCTGATTGTTGAATTTTACAAATTAATTATATGAAGTTATTGATGCATTGCTCATGAATGATTAGAAGAGTCTGCATCACAATAAAAGAATTAGTGTGTTTGGGTGTTTGGACTCTTGGAATAATGAAATTTTTTAAATTTCAGATTTGGGTACTAATTCCAAGTGCTGGATATTAAATTTACCTTCATAATAAAACCTGTCAACAAGTTTGACTTATTAAATGTAGTTAATGCCAGTTTTGGTCAAAAAACATGGAAAACTCCAATGAAGGACCAAAAACATTGTGAATTTTAAATTGAAATGAGATTTTACTTTATTCTAAAATAATGCAGGTCCTTAACTGGAATTAGGGCCCTATTTTGGTCCTCAACTGTCATTGCCCCATCTTTTTATGTTTTTCTATTTTTGATCCAAGGATGAATATCCTTGTTTCTTGATATCATAACAAAAAAGGATAAAGATAAAATCTTTGTACTGATCTGACAAGGGAATTGTTGCTGTTTTTAATTTTTTTTTAAACTGCAGTGTGATGAGGTAATTTGCCTACAGTGGCTCTTTTGTCTCCTGGTGTCTGTTCATTAGAGCTTCTGCTACCTTAACCAGTATGCTAGTCATGATTTTTTGCATTCTAGTTTTCAAAATCTGTTTTCAATTGCAAAACCTGTTGGGATTGAGCCTGACATCGCAGCTGAAACAGTCACATAACACCAGAATCATTCACGTGGAAACATTTTGTCACCTGAAGGAATTTTTGTCATACATCTTTGACATTTGAAGGATTTTTTACAACACGTCCATGAATGTACTATTATGTTGTACCGTTCGCTTGATCTCCACAACCAAGGACTTTCGACACATTGGTCTCTATCATGGATATCTTTGCACGCCGTCGTCGACAATTCTCTCTCCATTGTTGCGTGTCATCGTCTTTGTCATCTCTTCTCCCGAGTCGCAAACACGATAGTCCCTTCCTGGTTCTCTTATGCGACAACTACATCTTGGCCTGCCTCTCATGACCCTCTCTTCTCTGCGCGGCAAACCAATACACATGCCTTCTCCCTATTACCGCTCGTCACTGCTCTTGCAGCCCACTATTCGTTGCCCACCTGCCTCCCCAGCTACACTTCATTTTCTCTCACAAAGACCGCATCTTGGCAGCCATCTTCTCTTTCCTATTCTCTCGCCGTTGCTCTTTTCGATTTCCCACTTTCTCTCCTCTCCTCAGCAGTTGTTCACTTCATTCTCTCTCTCTCTCTCTCTCAGAGACCGCATCTTGGCAGCCATCTTCTCTTTCCTATTCTCTCGTCGTTGCTCTTTTCGGTTACCCACTTTCTCTCCTCTCCCCGGTTGTTTACCCACTTTCTCTCCTCTCCCCAGCAGTTTATAGAGACATTCCGCTGCCCACTTCCCACTATTCTCGTGTTTCTGTGCCTCTGTTTGTCATCGGCTTCATGGTCGTCAGCTCCACTGGTATCGACTCTACCATAATTGAATACATCATTATCAACTCCACCTTTAGCGAGTCTCCCCCTCAATGAGACTTCATCCCTCTATCACAATCATCACAGGTCCATGATCATTGCCTCCGATACCACTGTTGGGACGAAGTCCGACTTCACAGCAGAAGCAGTCACATAACATCAGAAATAATTCACCAGGTGATATTTTTTCACCCGAAGGAATTTATGTCTTACATCTCTGTCACCCGAAGGATTTTTTACAACACACCAGTGAACGTACCATTTTGTTGTACCGCTAATCATCACAATCAGGACACGCCACTTGATCTCCACAACCAAGGGGACCTTCGATACAACAATCCCCATCATGGATCTCTTTGCATGTTAGGTTTTAAGTTTTAGAGTTAAGAATTTTGAGATTAGGGTATAGGGTAAATGTTTTTGGGGGTTGTAAGTTGTTTTTAAGGGTTTTTTTGGGGTTTTAAAAGGGTTTAAAGGGGTTTGAATGAGTTTTGAATGGTTTTTAAGGGTTATTAGGGGTCGACGATTCTCTTTCTATCGTCGCATGTCATCATATTTGTCATCTCTTCGCATGGGTTATCGCAAACGCAATAGCCCCTATTCCATTCTCTCTTGGTCTGCCCCTCGCAGCCCTCTATTTCCCTATTTTTTATCGCCACTGATCTTACAGCCCACTGTTCCCTGCGCACTTGCCGCCCTAGTGGCACTTCATTCCTCTTTCCTATTCTCTTGTTGCTGCTCTTTTCAACGGCTACATTTTACCCACTTTCTCTCCTCTCATCAACAGTTGTTTATGGATTTAAATCGTCTCAGGTTGGGGTGCCCAACATGACCCTCAGGTTGGGTTTCGGCCAATGGCCACGTCGCTGGAAATTTGGCGATGTGGCGGCCATCCATTGGCCAACCTCACCCTCAGGTTCAACAGTGAACCTGAGACTTTTTTCCGTTGTTTATAGAGGCATTCCGCTGTCCACTTCCCACTATTCTCGTGTTCGTGTGCGTCCGTTGGTCTACCCCACGAACACCGATGCAACCTTTCCCGCATCCCTTGCACACGAGGACTTTCATCTCCCACGTCCGATTGTTTTTTCTTTTCAAATTTTAAATATTCCCAATAAAACCGTACCCCAACCAATGGACTGGTAGGACTGTCGCTCCTTCATTTCAGTGAACCGGTTTAATTTGATTTGTTTTTATAATTGTGTGGGATTGGACCGTCTCAAACCGAAGGGAAGACCGGTTGGACTGGTCGGTTTTGGCCATAAACCGGCAAGACTGGTTAGTTTCTCCTCTTTTTATCAATTTTTATTTCTTTTTATTATGTGTATATATACGTGTTAAAAATAGCTATATAATATTAAAAAACATATAATAATAAAACTGGTTCGATGATCTGGGTTAATTGATCTGATTGATTCTGATTCGACTTTGACACCTATCCTTTCTGGAAACATTGCTCCATCTCAACCTTTTCTTTGATTCTGGTGTTTTATTAGAAAAAATGACGATCTGGACCAAAACATACATTTAATGACAGTTTTAAAACCAAAAAAATGAGAAAATGCTAAAGAATTACAAAAAAGATTATAAATTTTCAAATGGAATGAGATTTCACTTTGATCTAAAATAGAGGTTATTAACTGAAATTAATTGTTCCTTGATTGTCATTGCCCTCTTTTCTTATCAATGCACTTTGTTTTTTTGGTTAAAAGTTTGGGTTTGATATGAATTATAATTTTGTGTGGAGTTTCATGGGTGTAGTTCAGTGGTTACGTCTCTATTGTACCTGTGACGGTGAGTTGAGGAGGTCTTAGTTTCGAACCTCCGCATCTTTATGTTTCTTTCCTTTGTATCCCCACCCACCTATGTATAATTTTGTTTGGATGTCATGATTCCTCCTGAAGATTACTAATAACTCTTCATATCCTTTATCCATAGTGTAAATCTTAACTGTTGGATTTTCATAAAGAATATAAATCGATATTAGTTTTTAAATATCGCCTAACATGAAAATGCAGGTATACGAACTCGAACACGTTTAGCATCCATAATATCCAAATTTGATTAATATCCGTTTAGCAATACTCAAACCGGTTAACATATACAATTATATCCTATACCAATTCCCAACGGGAAAAATTAAAATAACATGGTGTATTTGCTAGGATGATATAATTTTAAAAGCCGTTTATATTAAAAAAATCTTAAATAAGTTTATAAAATAAAATCTATTTTTATTTATAAAATAAAACCCGTATATATTGAATTTTCATATTGAAATTCCCACGCTGACACGCTCCCTCTGGCGCAAGTTCCCAAGGTAAACCATTTTTTTTCTGTATGAATTATATTAAAGTTGTTGTGAAATTGATCGAACGCTGATTGAAACCGTGAAGCATTTCGAAACCGGAAATGTAAGATCGATCATAGGCGAAGCGTATCGTTGAGAAAGCGAATGTCGAATTTGCGTATGACGATGATAATAACAAATAGAAATACAAATACAAAAGAAATACAAGAAGTAGAGAACACAATGTAGAGACAAAAGTCAATTTTATTTCATTAACATATCACCATATTTATAGAGTACATGAGGTCTGATCCAACGGCGAGAATATGAAAGATTGACCATTAAGAGAGCAATTAATTGGGAATTGAGGAGTCATCATTATTGTCATAATTATGACATCCATTAATAACGTTTCATAACACCCCCCTTGGATGTCATAATTTCATGGAGCCTTATTTAATCTTCACTTAAAAAAAACTACGTGGGAAAAATAAGTGAAGCCAAAATAAAAGAATTACATGTCATGCTGCCTCATTAAAAACCTTATCAGGAAAAACCAGTGGAAAAAACCTGATGAAGGGAAAAAGAGTGCAGTATTCCCAACTCCCCCTGATTATATCATTTAGTTGTGTCTTCAAGACATCAATTAATATTATTATTTAATTACGTCTTCAGGACATGAGAGGAAGACCAAAAGTGATAATGAATGGTCTCATTGAAAATTATAACTTATGGGGAATGCCAACAATTGCCATTAATTATAGATATCCATAATAGTTTATAAAATTCCCTTGGATATCTGCTATGATGTATGATTGCCTCATTAAAAACCTCATCAAGGAAAAACCCTTTAGGGGAAAACACTTGATTAGGGAAAAAGAGTATAATGACATCAAGTCCCCAGAGTGTTGCCTCGTTAAAAACCTTATCAAGAAAACCCAGTGGAAAAAACTTGACTAAGGGAAAAAAAATTACAACAATTACATCTCCCATTCATAATGATCATCATTTAACTCATAGAATGTCCATGATCAATTCATAACCAAAACATTCAGTTTTGAATTTTAGAATAATAATAACTTATACCCTTTAGATTTCAATGAATAGGGAAGAACATTACCTTGCATCATAATATGATTTATTGTTATTTGCAAGGTACATATGCACATGTACATGCATATCCTTCAGGGATCAATAAAACATGCATTCATATTTAATCCTTCTGGGATAAACATGTTCTTCATCAACTCCTTATGTATGAAATCTATCACTCTTGGAAGCAAGAGATTTAATTATTCATTAAGAGTAAAACCATTCAAAAATTTAACGTTTCATCTTCAGGATGATTAATTCAAAATACAAGGACATTCCGTGTAATTTCATAGTCAAATAATTCATTGATTTTAGAAAACTCTTCAAGAGTTTAGATGTTTTTCAAAACACCTTAATAATATGATGAATATAATGATTCATACAAACCATGATATGATAAATTCAATTTATATTCTTCCTTAACTTAATATGGATAAATCTTATTCAGTTCACCGCATAATTTATCAGATTGGGTGGAACTTCCATAATTTTGAATATGCTTCAGGCATTTCGAACCCTTCTGGGATTATATATAAATATCCAAATATACAAGGAAGAATATTTCTTATAATAAGATTATCAATATTCAATAGTCTTGATAGTTTGGATACTCAATCCAGAACTTTATATGTTGAACATTTCATAAGTTCCTTTAATAATTTTGGTCAATTATTACGATGTCGACATCTGTCAAAATCCATTGTCATCAATGAGTTTTAAAAGCATTTATATAAAATATATCATCAACAACGTTTGATTGAGATCTCATAATTTTTCTGGTACCAGTGTCACTACAGGGACAATATCTAAAAAGATATAATGTTGTCGATATATTCATTTTCCTCTTCAAGGGAAAATATATTTATTGCTTTCTACTCATGATGAAAAATGATTTTATATAACCAGTTCAACCACAATTCAGGTGTGTATAATCAGACTATTGATTTCCAACACTTTACATCCATGTAAGTGTTGTGAGAATCTTGTCAATGGTTTTGCACGACCATATAATATATGATACTCAATATTTCATTTAATCAACATGCATAACATGCAATATATACTCACCAACAACAAATAACACATGCAGTCATTTAGTGGATGCATCTTTCATATAGATGGATCACATGGTAGGCGTGCCCCATATATACTTCTTTATAAGTATATGATAAATTTATTTCCATAATAACTGCTAATGATATAAATAATTTGTTAGAGTTGGTGTCCTGAGAAACAACTGGTTATACTTTGATTACATGAATGTACACTTATTATATATTGTTCATTGTTCTGCATGACTATAATATAATAATGTCCTGGAATATTTGTTGCATTAATAAGGTCATGGTAGATCCCCGCTATGATGAGAACCTTGAAATGCTATAACAATATTCTTAAATAAAGTTCTACGGTTGGATGACATACTATGATAGGACACATAGTATACAGACCGTCATGTGCGAGTACTCGTAAGAAGACGAGACTCTCTCTCATGGAGTTCGCACTTGGTAATCTCCAAGATGAGAGATTATGAGAACAGACCCACCAGTAGTAATTCCGCATGTCTTGGTGTCATCAGACATTTCTATCTACAAGCGTGTGTAATGATCCTTAGACTGGAAGATTATCATTAACTCATGTCATGACTCGCGCACTTAGATTTGCTGATAAAAACCGTCACGAGGATAGTTGGCAGGAAGTAGGGTACGTTGGGTGCGTCACGAATGACATGTTGTTAATAGATAAGTCGAAGAAGAATTTGTCCCTTCCATATTTATGGAAGTAGATATCTTGGGCCCTTTGATTGAAATAGAACTGTCACCCAAATTCCATGGCCATGATGTTCGATGAGTTTATTTCTGGAAGTCAAAGAATGACGGATCAAGCATATAGGTTTATGACACTTCCATGAAACCTGCTTCATGAGATATTGATACAAATGGATTAAATTACATGGTAAGCGTTCGTATGAGGTGACACATCAATGCGGCGTCAACTTTTTTCTCTTGGGTGCCTTGACCCATTGCTAGACAGTAATCTTGGACTTTAGGCAAGCCCGCCTAATGCCAACGAGAAAGAGGCCTAGAGGGTCACACACTAAGCATATCCAAGTATCTCAAGTAGAATAACGATTATTCCCACATGTGGTTTAATAATTATTCAAGGAAGCCTAAATCATTTTAATGTTGGAAGAAGAATAAAATGAAAACAAGATATACACGCCGTGTACATTGAATGTACACGCCATGTAGTTTTCATTTTGGAAAGGAAATGAAAAACAAGTACAGACCGTGTATTAATGATTACACGTCGTGTAGTTTTCCAGTCGGGATTTTGAGGAAATAATATTGTTTTATTAAATGATATTTATTATAATCAGCATGAGCGCATGTCAAGGAATTAATGATTCGACATGGGGGTTTTCAATAAGAGTTAATGAAATAAATAAAACACGTAACGCGTTTATTTATTGTCATAACTCTATAACGCATGTCAAGGAATTAATGATTCGATATGGGGGTTTTTAATTAGAGTTAATGAAATAAATAAAACGTGTAACACATTTATTTATTGTCATAACTCTATAACAACAAACCTGATTATAAATATCCTCATAACCCCAACACTTTTCCCTAATCGTTGTGCACAACACATCTGGAGAATTATCTCAAGGACAAAAGAACTCCTTCCTCCAAGAACGCTCTCAAGACCGAGAGAGATCCTCCTCCATCAGATCAAGGCGATCTAAGGCGGATAACGCAAGCAAAGGCTTCTCCATGCTAGCACCCGGAGATTCCTTTGGCGACGTCCATAGATACGGGGTGCACATGTGGATCACCGCTAGAGGAAGTCTACACTTGGCTTCTGCGACGCAATTACGAATCACATCCGAACGTGATCAGAAATATCAACGAAGAAAGAATGTCATAAATGGTACTTCTTGTCAATTAATTAAATTAATTATAATCAACCTGTGACGATCCTCCATTTGTGGTTCCGGGACTATTCTTCTTCTTTGTCTATTTCTGTGATTCGATCCGTGGAGTCTGACATTTATCATCGTATTGATCCCAGATTGATCATTGCTAATGACAAAAAGCCAAGTGGGCACATCCACCCATGAGCTTCCACTACGCCTGGGACCTTCAATTGGTATCAGAGCGATGTTACAATGTTGATTATAGTTATTTAATTTTCGTTGATAATTTACACATTTATATTTGATTCAATTCAAGATAAATCATTCTATAAAACTAAATGAACGAGATCTGTTATTCCTCCTTCATTTCTCAATTCACATCACAGAAACGTCCTTTTAATTTTAATTTTGATTAAAATAAAAATGAGGAACTCATCCGGAGGAGCCACTCATTCTGTCTGTACAACACAGGAATACACGACGTGTAGTGAAATCAACATGCTGTGTACTTAGGTTCAACGAACCGGTACTAGTTTGCCAAACCACATCGTGTGAATTGGGCATACCTAAGTTATTATTACACCATGTTGACCAGAACTGAACGGCGCATGGAAACCGGAAAACACAGTGTGTATGTTGAATCAACACGCCGTGTAGTCCGATCCGACCCAGGTGAAACCATGTACAAGGAGAAGCCATGTACCGCGTACACGAGATTTCCAGGCTAGTAACCGCGTAACAAGGAAGTACACGCCATGTTAGATTAATCTACATGCCGTGTACTCCAAAATTTCCAAAGTACAGAAAACACACCAAAGCCCCCAGTGTGTACTTTGGATAAAGGGTGAAAAAAATACACGCCGTGTAATATAGCTTACACGCCGTGTACTTTCCAAAAATAGAATTTCACTAGGTTTCCTCCATAGTACAAAGACCCGTACAAGGAATATGGATGAGAAGAATCTCAAGGAAATTCAGAAAGGAATTTAAGATAAAGAATTGATTAATTATAAGATCATAATTAATTGAATTCAAGCATGACTTATCTTGAATAAAAGAACAATTAAAATAATTTGAATACTAAATATGTGTAAATGTCGTTGCATGCTATGGATGATCATGAGCTAGACCAAAGACCCTTTGTGTGTGTATGGTTTCATTTAAATTCGTTGTCCTGCGAGCCTTCTTCTAATAAAATATAGGGCATGCATGCCCATGGTTTCTTTAATGTAAATCCCGTGTAATGGAGGATCTCCCAAGCTAGAGGAGACGGTTCAAAATCCAAAGTTGAGGTGAAACCAACCCAAGAAGATACAAAGGTTGACAGGTGGGAGCTACAAAACACGAACCATCAGGTTCAAGGTGTTTTCCCCTAGGTCAGGGTTAGCTTATCAAAACTGCTAGATAAGCTAACCAATAGAAGCTCATGATCATGCCATCTTATTTTATTTCTGTCTGATTGCATGGTTTATTTATTATGTATGTGTTGTCGCGATCACATAGTTAATGAAATAAAAAATCTTGTAAAGATGGAATAAAATAAAAATCGGACTATGTGTAAACATTATCAGAACACGATTAATCACTTAAGCAAACATCACTTAATATTAACAAGCACGTGATAATGCGAAACTACGCATGAAGGATTAAAATCCCTCAAATACCATATTAAGTCAGACCAAGCCTTCCGTTACTTGATTAAGGGCAAGACTCAATAAAACTATGTGTTTGACCAACCCTTGTTGGGACACTTACTTTTATAAAGGAAGCTCTTATGAAAGTTTCGGGTTGACTTAAACATTTTACATCAATAGGAGTAGCCCTTGCTTGACTTTTTGTAAAATGGATGCAAGTGTTGAGAAAATCCAAGTTAGGATTTTAGGATTGGGGAGGCCATTCAACAGATCAAGGAACTGTAAGCTCATAGTTGGAAAAGACCTGCCTACCTAAATACCTTTAAATAGCTTGACCAACCCTTGTTGGGGTTATGCGAAGGGGAATATGGATCCTTGAAACTAGAATGACATGTAAACTAGACATTCCGAGTTCAATGGTGAGGGTCATTGGGACTTGATAAAATAGTGGGAGACTTAATAAAATTTATTATTTCTCATAAAATGTAATCAAGAAAGTACTGATAAATCTGCTCTTTTAATTGGTAGAATCAATGTGAAAAACTCATCAACCACATTTTCTCTGCGATCAATTTTGGATAAAGATAATATCCTCACCGACAGTAACTTTCAGGAATGGTTTAGGTGCCTTCGGGTTATCCGACGCCATGAACGAAAGTTTTACGTACTAGAGTCCTCACTTCCTGATTCGCCTACCCAATGGGTGAGTGATGGAGATTTCCTGGTCTATGATCAAAATTTGAGCGATGCACTCGACGTTCAATGTTTGATGATGTCATCAATGTCTAGTGAGCTCATGAAGTCTCATAAATACATGGATTCCTATAGCATGCTCGAGCACCTCTGTGGTCTATACCAGGAGAGAGCAAGACAGGAAAGGTTTGAGATCTCCAAGGATCTATTTCAGAGCAAGCTTGGAGAGGGTGCCCCAGCTGGGCCTCATGTAGTCAAGCTCATTGACTACATTGAGCGCTTGGAGGTTATAGGTTTTAAACTCCCTGAAGAACTGGGTACCGATCTAATTCTTACATCACTACCCCAGAACTTCTCCAAATTTGTTGTAAATTTCAATATGAACAACATTGAGAAGTCTCTATCTGATCTTCTTATCCTCATTCGCCAAGTGGACAATGATATGAAGCATGCAAAGCCTTCTGTCCTTATGGTGAATAAAAGGAAAGGTAAGGTGAAGATCTTTAAGCCCAAAGCTACTTCAAGGCCATCCAAAAAAATGAAGATCAAATGGGAGACAAGAGAACATGAAGCTGTTTGTTTCGCATGTGGCAAGAAGGGTCACTGGAAGAAAAACTGCACCCAGCCAAGGAAGCAAGGGGAAGCTTCAGGTGCATTTGTTATCGAATGCAATCTATCTATTTATACTAATTGGGTATTAGATATTGCTTGTGGTGCTCACATATGTATCCAAATATAGGAACCAAGTAGATTCAAAAAGATTGACTGAGGTGAGGTGGATCTGCGAGCAGCCAACAAAGCCAGACTTGCTGCTGTAGCTGTCAGAGACTACCACCTCACATTGCCTACTGGGATGGTCTTGGTATTAAAAGGATGTTATTATGTACCCTCTATAACTAAAAACAATATTTCAATATCCAGATTAGATACTGATGGATTCATCTTCAAGTTTGGAAATGAATGTTGCTACTTTTATAAAGATAACATTTGTTTTGGTAGGGCACATTTATATAAAAACCTTTATGTGTTAGAATACACAAACCAAGTAATGTAAATCGATGACAAAGTTAATTCACATGACTCATACCACACCCAACTTTGGCATCACTGGCTAGGTCATGTCAATGAGAAACGTTTGAAAAAATTACATCAAGATGGGTATTTAGATTCTTTTGAACTAAAACCACTTGGTGTATGTCATGCGTGTCTACAAGGAAAAATGACCAAAGCCCTATTTAGTGGGAAAGGTGAAAGGGCTAAAGAGATTATAGAATTAGTTCACACAGATGTGTGTGGACCATTTCCAGTTGAAGCAAGGGGTGGGTTCGTATACTTCATAACTTTTACTAATGATTTTAGTAGATATGGACATATTTACTTAATGAGGTATAATTTAGATTCTTTTGATTAGTTCAAAGAATACAAGAATGAAGTTGAGAACCAGCTTGGTAAGAAGATTAAGAAACTCCACTTAGATAGAAGAGAAGAATATCTTAATCAGGACTTCATTGATTTTTTATGGGGTTTTGGGATTCTATCTCAACTCACTCCTCCTTACATGCATCAATGGAATAGTGTAAGTGAAAGGAGGAACCGCACCCTGTTGCACATGGTGAGATCAATGATGAGTCATGCGAGTCTTCTATTATCCTTTTGGGGATATGCATTACAAAAATCAGCACACATACTAAACCAAGTACCAACTAAATTGATAAATGGTATTCCATATGAGTCATGGAGTGGGCGCAAAGCCATGTTATCAAATTTACATGTGTGGGGTATCGAATCATTTGTTAAGGCCTCTTCAGGTAACAAACTTGCACCTCGAGGCACAAAGTGTACCTTTATAGGATATCCCAAGGAAACAAGGGGATATTACCTATACAACCCCTCAGATAAAAAGGTTACAGTGGCAAGACACGCCATATTCCTTGATAGGGAGCACATCTCTAAAAGAGATAGTGGGAGTGAGATAAACTTCGATGAAGTCGAGGCTCAAGATACACAGGAGTTGGTACAATAATAGATTCCACAAAGCCCCGTGGAAGAAAAATTAGTTCTAGAGACACAATAACTACATAGGAGCACGAGAGAGGTGAGAGAACTAAAATGATATGGTTTTATTATCCTTGAGGATGGTGACTCATTATTGGTTAACAATGATGATCATATTACCTACAAGGAAGTAGTTGAAGGCACAGATATTGCCAAGTGGAAAGAAGCCATGAATTCTGAAATGGATTCCATGTACCAAAACCAAGTCTAGATTTTGGTAGATCCTCTAGTTGATGTAAATCTTGTTGGTAATAAATGGGTATTCAAGAAGAAACTGGACATAGAGGGACAAGTTAGCACCTATAAGGCATGACCGGTTGCAAAAGGTTTTAGACAGCATCATGGAATTAACTATGATGAAACCTTTTCACCGGTTGCGATGCTGAAATCCATCAGAATCCTATTGTCCATTGCTTCTTACCATGACTATGAAATTTGGAAAATGGATGTCAAAATAGCATTCCTTAACGAGAACCTCCAGGAAGATGTCTACATGACACAACCTGAAGGGTTTGTGACTCCAAAGGATGCCAACAAGGTATGCAAGTTGCATAAATCCATTTATGGATTAAAGAAAGCATCAAGGTCATGGAATATTTGTTTTGATGAAGCCGTAACAGAATTTGGATTTGTTAAGAACAAATGTGAGACTTGTGTCTACAAAAGGTTTAGAGGAAGGACAGTTGTTTTCTTAATAGTATATGTTGATGACATATTACTAATTGGAAATGAAGTACATTCCTTACAGTTAGTTAAGGCATGGTTGGATAAATACTTCTCTATGAAAGACTTGGGTGAGGCATCATATATTCTTGGGATCAAGATCCATCGTGGTTGATCCAAGAGAATGTTGGGCCTGAGTCAAAGTACATACATTGACAAGATACTGAATAGATTCAGTATGGAACAATCCAAGAGGGGGTTGTTTCCAGTGTCACATGGCATTCATCTTTCCAAGAAAATGTGTCCTCAAACACATAAGGAAAGAAAGAAAATGGCAAGGATCCCTTACGCATCCTCAATTGGGTCATTCTGTATGCTATGCTATGTACAAGGCTAGATGTTTCTTATGCATTAAGTGCAGTAGACAGATATCAAGATGATCTAGGAGATCGACATTGGATGGAAGTAAAGACTATCCTTAAGTATCTGAGGCATACTAAGGATATGCTCTTGGTTTATAGAGGAGATGAGGAACTAGTCATCAGAGGACATGTAGATGCTAGTTTCCAGACTGATCAAGATGACATGAAGTCGCAGACTTGATACATATTCAGTTTGAATGGAGGTGCAGTGAGCTGGAAGAGCTCAAAGTAAGGTGTGGTCGCATATTCTACAGCAGAGTCTGAGTATATCGCAGCTTCTGAGGCAGCTAAAGAAGCAGTATGGATGCGAAGCTTCATCCAAGAGCTATATGTAGTACCTAGAAGTAAAGATCTTATCACACTATATTGTGATAATACTGCAGCGGTGACACTTGCAAAAGATCCAAGGTCACATCAGTGGACAAAGCACATACTTCAGAAGTATCATCTCTTGAGGGTTTTTTCTCAGAGATGTGAAGTTGTAGTGAGTAGTATTTCCATAGATGACAACGTGGCAGGCCCCTTGACTAAAGCCCTGACTGAGCAGAAACATGATCATCATGTGAGGTCTAGCGGACTAAAAGTCGTAGGTAGTTGGCTTTAGTCCAAGTGAGAGTTTGTTAGAGTTGGTGTCATGAGAACCAACTGTTTATACTTTGATTACATGAATGTACACTTATTATATATTGTCCATTGTTCTGCATGAATATAATATAATAATGTCCTGGAATATTTGTTGCATTAATAAGGTCATGGCAGATCCCCGCTATGATGAGAACCTTGAAATGCTATAAAAATATTCTTAAATAAAGTTATATGGTTGGATGAAATACTATGATAGGAAACATAGTATACATACCATCATGTACGAGTACTCGTAAGAAGACGATACTCTCTCTCATGGAGTTCGCACATGGTAATCTCTAAGATGGGAGATTATGAGAACATACCTACCAGTAGTAATTTCGCATGTCTTGGTGTCATCAGACATTTCTATCTATGAGCATGTGTAATGGTCCTTAGAATGGAATATTATCATTAACTCATGTCATGACTCACACACTTAGATTTGCTGATGAAAACCGTCATGAAGACAGTTGGTGGGAAGTAGGGTACATTGGGTGCGTCACGAATGACATGTTGTTAATGGATAAGTCGAGGAAGAATTTTTCCCTTCCATATTTATGGAAGTAGATATCTTGAGCCCTTTGATTGAAATAGAACTATTTCCCAAATTCTATGGCCATGGTGTTACGACGAGTTTATTTCTGGAATTCAAAGAATGACGGATCAAACATATATGTTTATGACACTGCCATGAAACATGCTTGATGAAATATTGAGACAAAGAGATTAAATTACACGGTAAGCGTTCATATGAGGTGACATGTTAATGCGGTGTCAACTTCTTTCACTTGGGTGCCTTAACCCATTGCTAGAAAGTAATCTTGGACTTTAGGCAAGCCCGCCTAATGCCAATGAGAAAGAGGCCTAGAGGGTCACCCACTAAGTGTATCCAAGTATCTCAAGTAGAATAAAGATTATTTCCAAATGTGGTTTAATAATTATTCAAGTAAGCCTAAATCATTTTAATTTTGGAGGAAGAATAAAATGAAAACAAGATATACACGCCGTGTACATTGAATGTACACTCCATGTAATTTTCCAATCGGGATTTTGAGGAAATACTATTGTTTTATTAAATGATATTTATTATAATCAGTGTGGGCGCATGTCAAGGAATTAATGATTCAATATGAGGGTTTTCAATAAGAGTTAATGAAATTAATAAAACGCATAATGCGTTTATTTATTGTCATAAATCTATAATGCATGTCAAGGAATTAATGATTCGACATGGGGGTTTTCAATAATATTTAATGAAATAAATAAAATGCGTAATGCGTTTATTTATTATCATAGCTCTATAACCACAAACTTGATTATAAATATCATCACAACCCCAACACTTTTCCCTAATCGTTGTGCACAACAAATCTGGAGAATTCTCTCAAGGACGAAAGAACTCCTTCCTCTAAGAATGATCTCAAGACTGGGAGAGATCCTCCTCCATCAGATCAAGGTGATCTAAGGCAGAAAACGTAAGCAAATACTTCTCCACGCTATCACCCAGAGATTCCTTTGGCGATGTCCAGAGATACGGGGTGCCCATGTGGATCACCACTAGAGGAAGTCAACACTTGGCTTCTGCTATGCAACGATGAATCACATCGGAATGTGATCAGAAATATCAAAAAAGAAAGAATGCCATAAAAGTTACTTCTTGTCAATTAATTAAATTAATTATAATCAACCTGTGACGATACTCCTTTTGTGGTTCCGGGACTATTCTTATTCTTTGTCTATTTCTATGATTCGATCCATGGAGTCTGGCATTTATCATCGTATTGATCCCAGATCGATCATTGCTAATGAAAAAAAGCCAAGTGGGCACATCCACCCACGGGCTTCCATTGCACCTAGGACCTTTATAATTTACCTCAAAAATGGGTACCTTAGGGTAAATTATTATACAGGGGAATTCATAATGACTTAATGATAATAAATTCATTGATAATTTTGTAGACATGCATCCATTAAATAAATTCATCATTCTCCCCCTGATGGATGTCTACTATGTTATCAATAAATCAATGTTCATGTATACTTGAATCAATATCTTTCATTATAATTGATCCTAGATGGCCTAAATCATCATGTCATATATTTGAAGTGTTAGGATCAGTAAACTTCTGGTTTATCATTATTGATTTGATTATACACAAAAAATTATTTATAATCACTTTTTATGAATGCTTGTTACATATCGAGGTGCCTCTTTTGTCTCCATATGATATTCATATTCAAGAATATCATTCATATATATCATTGAGACTTTAGATATAACAAAGAATTAAGAATTTGTACTACCAGGTAGGAATATATTTGCTCTTCTGGAGTCATTTATTAATTTTTACTACCGATAAGTGTACTTATATGAGCATATACTAACACATATATGAGTTATTTTGAAGCATTTAATCAAAATAATATCTATAAATATTTCGCTTCAAGATCTACGCATATAAGATCTCTAGGACCTTTCATTGTGAAAACTCATATTTTTCGTTATAATTTCCACTTATGGTGGTCGATGAATTCATAATATAATCATAACTGGTTAGGCCCATCACCAAGCGGATTATTGCATAATTTAGAACTTTTGGCCAAAATATTTTGGAACTTCGGGTCCAAATATTATTTTACAATACATCTACCTAGGATAGGGGCCCCCACATCTTTTAAAGCGGGTGAATGTGGTAGCGAGAACCAATGTGGAAGAATCTTCTAGATTCACAACACACACCTCATTGCCATCCAAAATTATAAATCATTGAACAACATTCACTTTACCAAATGAAGGATTAATCATTTGATCAAACCTCATCAACTCTCAAATATTCATGATGTCACAAATCATATCAAAAATTTTCATGAATAATTTCATTCACTTCAAGGAATGAGATATAGTAATTAATACTACATTCACATAGGGGAATTAATTCATTCATAGGATTTCATGATCCATGAATGACAATTTATTATTTATCAATAATGATCATCTTGCATAAAATATAAATTTTATTGACTATGACGATCATTGTTTTAACCACTTCAGGTGGTAAAATCATTTTCATAATATATATCAGATTATCAAAACTATGTAATTCAATCATTTCATTTATGAATTATATGAACAACAATATCCACTTTAGGGGATAGTTGAATTACATGAGATGATATTGATAATCTATAAGAATATGATAAATAAGAATGTTTCCCTTGATATTGTTACCGCGAGAACAATAAATGATAAATGAAGATATTCTTCAATATAATGTCAAAGGACATTATTTTCATATAATCCTTTAGGGATGCAATGTTTTATAAATATCAATAAAATTCATTGTTCTCTGTAAATATTTACTATCATCAAACCACTTCTGGTGGTTATATTTTTATTATTTGTTATAAAAAAATACAACACAATGATCATTCGCAAAACATCATATTCACCTCGAACTTGATTTATAATAAAATCAAATATATTTTCATTCACTTCAGGGAATGAAATAAATAATTTTCAATAAATATTCTCATTCACTCTAGGGAATAAAATAAAATTATTTGTTTGAGTTTCATAGTGTCTTCAAGACAATTGTATGAATATTCAATTCAGTAATTTCATAAACTTCATCCACTTTGGGGGATCAATATATATAAAATATATTTATTATTGTTCATCAAGAATATTTAATTTCTCTAAAACATTTTATAATAAATAAAATAAAGAGAAAAGAAATAAAAGAAATATATACAAATATTTAAAGTAAACATCATATCCATCATGAACCTTTATATAGTATAATCAAACTTGACACCTTCAGGATGAAAAAGAAATAAGAGATATGAAATTTCATGGTTCATGAAATGATTATCAAACTTTGGATCGACGTATGACAGGTGCACAATGATCATCAAACTTTGGCTCGACATACGATGGGTACACAATGTTCATCAAACTTTGGCTCAACGTACGAGAGGTATTTGATTTTCATCAAACTTCGACTCAACGTACAATGAGTACATGATGTTCATCAAACTTCGTCTCGACATAAGATGGGTACGCGATGTTCATCAAACTTCATCTTGACATACAACGGGTACGCGATGTTCATTGAACTTCGTCTCGACATACAATGGGTATGCAATGTTCATCATTCAACAGCTCGATGTACGACGGGTATGCAATGTTCATCATTCAACGGCTCGACATACAATGGGTACATGATGTTCATCATTCAATAGCTCGACGTATGTTAGGTACACAATTTTCATCATTCAACGACTCGACGTATGATGGGTACGTGATATTCATCATTCAACGGCTCGACGTACAACGGGTACACAATGTTCATCATTCAACCACTTTTGGTGGTGTAGTTTTTTTTATTCATTTTATGAATGATGTTTTTCTTGGCATCTACTACATCGATTGTTAATCAAACACATTCTTTCCAAGGAATGAAGTGAAATTTGTCAACCGTGAGTCATTATAGCTCTTCAGGAGCTCATTATTTTTCCCGCAACAAAAGATTAAAAAAATCATATATTATTTTCAGATTTATCAAGAGGGGAAAAATAAATGTAACAATATCTTACATGTAAAATAAGACTCACCTTTTTGATGTAGCACTTCGAATGAGTGAATTCAATGTGCATGTGAATGAGTATGTCAAAATAACAATGTTTATAAAAAATGTGACATACCTTTTTCCTATGAGATTTTTCTTATGCCCATGATGGGGATGAAGATAGTGACGTCACGATGCATAATACAGAGAAGACGATCATGCTGATAACATGTTGTGAAATCGATCAAACGCCGATTGAAACCATGAAGCATTTCGAAACCGAAAATGTAAGATCGATCATAGGCGAAGCGCATCGTTGAGAAAGCGAATGTTGAATTTGCGTATAAAGATGATAATAACAAATGGAAATACAAATACAAAAGAAATACAAGAAGTAGAGAACAAAATGTAGAGCCAAAAGTCAATTTTATTTCATTAACATATCACCATATTTAAAGAGTACATGAGGTCTGGTCCTATGTTGAGAATATGAAAGGGTGGCCATTAAGAGGGAAATTAATTGGGAATTGAGGAGTCATCATTATTGTCATAATTATGAAATCCATTAATAACGTTTCATAAAAAAATTTGTATTATTTTTATTTTTAAATCACATGGCGCATCAATAATTTTTATATGAAGTGATTTCAATATAATTTTTTATATGTATGTATATTTGGGTTTAGAGTGCCCTATAAGTGGTACATGAACTTGACCCAATGAATAATCATGTATTATGTTTAACTCCCGAACTTGACCTGAACCCAGTTTGGAGGTACCCGAACCCAATTTAATCAGGTCAGGTACCTAGTTATCAGGCACCCATTATCATCCCACTCCATATTTTGATTGTAATTTCATGTTTGTTTTCCATTGTTTTTACCTTCGATTGACATTACAATTCATCTATGATTGACCACACATTTTCGATTTCAAAATCATTGCTGTTTCAATTGACATTTCAATTTCAATTTTCTAACACATTATTAGCTGAAAAATAACAGGCGAAAAATGTTTGTTTAATCAAGTAAGTCACATTTTCTTAATGAACATTACAAAACTTGATTTTCTCACTCTTTTCATTTCTAAAAAGAACTACTTGTTATGGATTTTGGATGCAAAGATATATCTTGAGGCATATGGCCTTAATAAGACTATCAAGATGAATAAAAATGCTTTTGAACAAGATGGTTCCAAAGCTATAATTTTCATATTTGATATGCCCTGGAATGAATGGAGTTACACTGTGAGGGCAGGTGAATGTGTAGACCTATTTTTACCAAATTTAAATTACTTTTATAAGCTTTTACCCATTTTGGTATTTGAACCCTTTTTTTCAGTTAAGATAAGTGGATATGTTTATGTTTTACCCAACACACAACACTATATTAAATGTAGTAAATAAATTAAATAGAAACACATAATATATTTACAAGGTTTGACAACATCATGACAAATGTACTCATTGGTGTGATTGATTTTTCACCCTAAATCAAAAAATTTCCACTATATTACACAAGTTTTTATGATGAGTATCTTGTCAACCCCATAGTGCATCTTTCACTAACACAACATCTCATTTTGCTTGCATAAATATCATGTATCTCACTGGATACAGAACATCTCACTACCGATTACAATGTCCCTCCCAAAAACTAGTGAACAACATCTTCTTTGAGCTCTAGGATGTCACTATATCAAAGTGATTAGATCTTCTTCCTTAGAATTATTTGACTACTGGTATATATATCACTAAGATGTATGCAATTCAGTCTTTGTAAACAACTAATATCCCATATCTTGTACAAAATCTGCTCCCTAACTTTTCTAAACTTACGAGCCAACTGTGATATTAAAAACCTAGTAACTCCTCACTCTGAAAGGCTCAAAACCTAGATCATGAATAATAACATTAGTGTTGGTCTCTCTCTCTCTCTCTATCTCAAACTTCTTATTTCTCAATCGCCTTCTATGATACATAGATATCGTGAGATAGGCTTTGTAGCATGCTTCTCTTTCTCCTTTTCTTTTTATCCTCCTCCTGCTTCTTCTTACTTCGACGAACTAGATTTGATCAATAGAATCTGGTTGACTTCTTATTCTTCCTTAATACCCATAAGGTTCCTCTTCTTCAAAGATGTATCAATTTTTTCTCTTCTTAGCACTACTATTTCTCTCTATTCTTCTCACCTTTTATAATTGAGATCACTATAATGTATTTTCTATATATTTAATATAGAAAATATTTTCATCAATCTCGGTGCCATGATCCTCCATATCATTTTCCCCAACTACTTCACATGGGCATGCTCCCATGACCACCAAATATTCCTTCTCATTAAACCACTTATCTCTAGTGGTATTCTAGAAATACCAATTTTTTAATTTCTTTCTCATTTTCTACCAAGAGAATAATTTTTCCTTTTAATTTAACTAGGAAACTCAAGAATCTTATTCTCAAATGAATTCCACAAATAACCCACAAATAAATCAATCTCCAATAATGCATGAAAAACATATAACATTAATATGTTGCGGTGTAACTCTTTTCTTCACGAAAATGACAATGTATGAGTTTTAGAATCAACTTGCATTTTAATTCCTATACTTCATCACGATATGATCTTTACAATTCATTGTAATAATCACCAACCTATTTGTGATATTTAAATCTCCGTAGAATAGTCCAAACATAATCACATATGATTTCCATTTTTTGGAATTCCTTAATTTTAGATTTATTTAATTTCTCAGAATTTCCTCTTACTTTGATCTTCTTTTCCATAGTATGAAGATCATCCTCTCAATCACTTTTCTTGAATCATAAACCTATTTGTGATATCCAATCCATTAAAGTTTAGTTCCCGCATTGATTGAATTTATTTTACTTAGAATATTTATCTGTATTTTCTCACATATTTCATCCTTTATAAATGTCACAAATTTCTCTCTAAGTGTTGGACCCTCATGTTTTTCAGTATAATTCATATGCATCATAGTGATTCCCTCTTTCCTTTTCCAAATTTTCAATCAGAAATTGATTTTTTGTAAGACTTCACAGGTCTTATGAAATCATTGTAATTTCATGCCTTTTCTCTATAATTTCATGTATTTGTCTTATTTTCACTCTGCAACTAATATTTCCCAAGGATTATTAAGTATTATAAAATATTCCAAGAGTCTTACAGTCTCATGCCTCTACCAAATTATGACTATCTAAAAAGTATTATGTTCATAAAAAGTCTTACACTTAGAAAAAGTCTTACGCTCCATAGATAAAGTCTTACGCACTCCTTAAACATTGTCTTACGAAACCATAAATTGTCTTATTCCAACTCCAAAGCCTTAAAAAAACTCAAATAAGTCTTAAAAAATATTAAAAGTCTTATGAAATATTCTAATATTCTTACACAATCATCCAAAGTCATATGAAATGCATATGAAGTCTTACGAAATTAGAAAAAACTGAATTTCATACTCAGGAGACAAAGTCTTATGTTTTACATGAAGTATTATGAAATATCATAAAGTATTACGAAATGAATTTGAAGTCTTACGAAGTAAGGCTTAACTATTTTCTGACTTAGGATACAAAGTATTATGAAATAATATGAACACTATAGGAATTGTAGAAGATTTTGGTGGTTTCCAAAGCCACTGATAAATTTTTGAATAATTTTTAAAGCCCTTTTTCCAGTGACATTTGTGGAAAGCATCTCCAATAGTGATATTTAGTAGCAGTTTTTATTAAATCACCGCTATCTATTTTAAAAAATTACAATCATCCTTGAACACCCCCTATCCTCAAATCCCTTATATCACTCAACACCCTCTCCCCTCAACACTGACACCCTCTTCCCTTCAACACCGCCCAATGCTGGACCCCCCTCACCGATACCCTCTCCCCTCACCGATATCTAGGTTTTTCTATCAGGTTCATTTCAGTGGTGTTTCATATAATGTCTCAATAAATATTATACATGTTATTTGTTTCATAGGGTATTGTTAAATGAAATATAAGGGATTGATTAAATGTTATTAGTGATATCATAAAATGAAAATTTTATTTTTCGATTTATTAAATTTCATTTTTAGCTTATGTTATGTCCTTGAGATTATTTACCCATTTTATTATGAAATTCATATATATTAAATTATTTAATGTGTGGTTGAAGAATCAATTTAGTGTGGTTATTTTATTAATTAATGTTTGGAGGTGTGGTGTATGATTATTTCATGTTCATTGTTTTCAATTAATATACTATATTGATAATAAATCTCATGGGAATACATAGATTAATTATAGAGGGTAATCTAGTGATAAAAACACTACTAGGTTATGATTACAAAAGCTTTCCTTATTTTCTACTTAGTAGAGATTTCATAAAATTAATGATGTTCTAGATTAGGATTCTACTTTAAGTAGTTCCATTTTAGGATTTCATTCTATATTAGTTCAGTTAGTCACTATAACTAGTGATTTATAGTTACTTTAGAAATATACTTTTATTAGTGGCTTATATACCAAATATTGGATGTTTTAGTGCTAGGATCCTTGAGCTTTGATCCATCATATGCTAGGTACTCTCCTAGGATTCTTTAAAATGAACTAAAATATAAATAAATTTTTATATATGATTTGACTTATAGATGCATATATTAGTTTAAATTTAGATAACATGTTGAAAATTAAATGAATAATATATATTTTTTTGTTAATTTTTACATGATTTTCATAAATGTAGAATGGAACTTTCTACACAAAATTAAATCTGTACAATATAGTTTATTTTATAATTTTATAAATAGGGAATGTGTTGTAATCTCACTTTGTATCTTTACTTACATTATTCATAAAAAATTAGTGTGTATGTAGACTTGGTTTCATTAATGCATGTAAGAGTTAGGTTCCATATTTATATGGAAAGTATGTGATAGTTTTTATTTTGATTTAGAGGAGTTGACTGGTGGGTGGTGTAACTATTCACATTGATATGTATAACACTTGGTAATTTGGGTCACAATTTCAAATATTCACTTTTTTATCATTATTTATTCAACCTCTTCTACTTCACATACCCATTATTCCTAATTATTAGACCCACATTGGATTTATATATTATAAATGGTAGTATATAGTAGTTGATCATTATTTTCAATTTTTATGTCTTTGGGATTTAAGTTTCATTGAGTATTATATTTTGTTAACGTTCCTCATTATGAATGATTCAATTTCTAAAGTAATTATATTGATATGAAATATATAATACATCTATTATTCACATTATAATCTAATTAAAAAAATTCAGTTTCTTTTGATAAAGATCTTTTAAAATGGATTTTATAAAAATATGACATGGATTGATTGATTTAACTTATTTTTACATGTTGGCATACCATGATATATATATATATATATATTCATGTTTCATATTCCATAATTTGTAAAATATTCCTTTCACTTAAATCTATTTTATATTTATATATAATAATATAATTATATTTTATATTTGAAAGTGTGGGAAGTCAAGTACATCTGAATAAAAGTTGGATTACCTTAACTTGGAACACATCTTTGTATGTTATCAGTTTGATCATGTTTTTGGATTTTTCAAATGAAAATTGATCTGTAGATGAAAGAATCAAATGTCCATGTCCTAAATGAAAATTCAGATGATGGTTAAAGAGAGATGAAATATTTTATCACTTGGTATTGAAATAAATTTCTCCTCATTATGTTCATTGGATTTTAAATGGAGAATTGAGAATTATAGAAAATTCGAGCATTTATATATACAGTTAAAATGAAAAAGTTAATTCCATGATAGTGGATAATGAAATTTAAAACTTGATAAATGATGATTTTGAAACAATAGGGAAAAACCATCAACAATGCAAAAAATTAGTTTATTTAGTTGTTGATGTTGCAAATATTAATGATGCTTTTATAACTACAGGACAACTTTATCAAGATGATAACATATTAATGGATGCTGATGAGGATAAAAATACAAAGGAAAACTCAACTGATAAAAAAAATGAGTTTCATAAATTATTTACAGATGGAAATTAGGAATTGTATGAAGGATGTTCCAAATATTCAAAATTGTCCTTTCTGCTGAAGTTGTACCACATCAAGTGTTTATGTGGAATTACAAATAAAGAAATGTCTATGATATTGGGATTTTTGTGTGATGCATTTGCTGAATCTAAGATCCCTGTATTATTTTATGAGATGAAGAAGATTATTATCAATATTGGACTCAATTATACAAAGATACACACATGTACCAATGATTTCATGCTTTATTGGAAAGAATATCCAAATAAAGAAAAGTGGAAAAGTTGTTGTACTTCTAGATGGAAATTAACAAATAATGATGTTAGTTTGAATCAGCATACTACCAAAAAGAATTAGAAAAAGAAAATTACTAGAAAGGTTTTACATTACTTTCCATTAAAACCATGATCGCAAAGATTGTTTATGTTATCTAAAACCACTAAACATATGAAGTGACATGCTTTTCATAATAATAATGATTAGTTCTTGCAACATCCAAGAGATTAAAAAACATGGAATAAATTTGATTTATGACATCCAAATTTCTCTTTTAACCCTAGAAATGTATGCCTGGGATTAGAATTTGATGGATTCAATCCTTTTGGGACTTTAAGTAGTAGTTACAATATTTGTCTAGTTGTTTTGATCCCTTATAATCTACCTCCATAGATATGTATGCAATAGAATTCATTCATCATATCGATGATTATTCCTTGAAATAAAATGCCTAGAAATGACATTGATGTCTACTTTAAGGCTATTATTTAGGAATTATAGGAGTTATGGAATGATGGTGTAGAAATGTACAATGAATCTACCACACAAATGTTTAAAATGAATGCTTCTTTGATGTGGACCATTAATTAATTTCATGTACTAGGAAATTTTTCTAGGTGGAACATACACACTAGTTTGGCTTGTCCTATTTGTAACTTTGTTTTTGAGTTTCAATAGCTTCTTTATAGAAAAAAGTTGTGTTTCACATGTCATCATCACTTTTTTTATACATCTCATAGATCTCGGGTTAACAAGTCATATTTCAATGAAAAAACTAATTTGAGGTTTCCACCAAAATTATTATTGGGATCACAGATCTTGGCATAATTATCAAATGTTGGTATAGAGTTTGGAAAATATTTTCAACTAAATGATAGTGGAAAAAGAGTTAGAACACCGCCAATTAAGATTAGAGCAAAAAAATAAAAGGAAAAGAGCATATTTTTTGAACTTCCATACTGGGGATTTAATTTGTTATCTCATAATCTTGAAATTATGCACATTGAGAATAATGTGTGTGATAATGTACTATTTCCATTTCTTAATGAATAGGGAAAATAAAAGGATCATTTAAATGCTTTTAAGGACTTATAATAAATTGAAATCAAATATGATCTATGGAAAAATGAGAATGGGAAGTATCCTAGAACTATTTCACAATGAAAAATCATCAGAAATATGTTTTCCTTTAAAGATTACAAAAATGAAAGTACCTGATGGATATTTTCTTAATTTTTTAAGATGTGTTGATTTGAATTTCTATAAGATAAATTGATTGAAAATTACTGAATCATATGTATTTATGGATTATTTTCCACCTTTATCAAAACATAATTTGTTACCTAACAAAATATCCATCATTCTGATAGAATTTTTCACATTATTTAGACAACTTTGTGAGAAGACATTAAGGAAAAATGAATTGGATAAAATTCAGGAAATAATTGTAGGGACACTATTTATTTTCAAGATATTATTTCCCTAATCATTTTTCACTATGATTATTCATCCAATGGTGCATTTTTCCAAATAAGCCTAAATCGGAGGGCCCGTACATTATCAATGGATATATCCTATAAAGATATATTTTATTTTAATATATCTTTTCATTAAAAAATTATAATTTTCTTATTAGATATTTAAATACTTTATTTATTAATTTTTTACCATTCATCATTAGGTATCTTGGTCATTTTAAGTCTTATTTGAAAAATAAATCTCACTTAGAAGGATTTATCATAGATGGTTACCTTGCCGAAGAGTGTCTAACCTTACATTCAAGGTATTTGGATTCGATAGAGACAATATTCAATCGAGTGGGACATGTTAATGATAATATAAGTCAATTTTAGGCTAATAATAAGTCATCAATGTTTCTAACTTTAGGTCAAGAAGTTAGAAAAGTCTCTTCATTTTCATTTAAAGATATACAGTTAAAACATGCACACTGATATCTGAAACTCAATACTAATATTTTTGATCCCTATATCAAATAATTCAGGAAACAAATGAAAATATTCCTTAGGATACAAAATCTAAATGAGAAAAATAAAAAGAGTTGTTACTAAAGAAATTATTGAATGATTTACACATCGTGTAAGTTTTTAATATAATACACAGTTTAAATATATTGACAATTATCTAAATTATGTAACAAATTTTTATATAAAATTTTATAGGTAATTAATTATAATAATCATGCCAAACTATATTAATATTTTTTGTTTTTAGATTGAGTTCCTTTGAATCATGTTAGGAGGTTCAATTTTTACAGTATTAGTGGTTTGAAGTTTTATACTGTTGATCACATGGAAGGTTTGAAAACAAAAAGAATTGGTATATTAAAAATTGCATATCATGGTTAATATGAATAGTCAGATGATATTATTAAGTTAAATTACCATTGGAAATTTACAGTCATGTTATTTAAATGTAATTGGGTCAATATTAATAGGGGTATGAAGAAAGATTCATTACAATTTACTTATGTCAATTTCTCTCAGTTGATCAATACTGGTGAGTGGTAAGAACATTATCTATATATTATGGATTCCTAAGAAAAAATGGTATATTATGTTGATAATGTCACGAATCCATCCCACCAAAGATACCATAATGAAGGGAAATAGATAATGATCCCCCCGAGTCCCATCTCCAGTAGGCCCTAGGTTGGCGATTAGCATCGAGGGTATAAAAATCTCATAAATGGGAGGAATTACCCTCTATAATATAAAAAAGATCTAGAGATAAGATGAATCAACCACAAGAAACTCCATGACATAATGTAAAGGAACCCAAAACCATCCCACAATGCTTGTATAAATAAAACTAATACATGTAAAATTCTTCAAAAGTAAATACCCAAAATAAAAGCTAAAGTAGTGGCACGATAACTATCTAAAGGTATGAGCTAGTAATGTCCAGCATGATCTATTTAATTCTACTAGAAACCTGAAAATAAGTTTATATTCATAGGGTGAGAAAAAAAGTACACTAATTAAGATAACCAAAGTTTCTTGTGCACACGTGAAAGAAGCATATTAATGCACCCATGAGTAAACAACATAACCAACCATACCTAAACAGGTCAACTATCCAATCCCATCCTCACCATGGAATTCTCACCAAATAATGAAATCCAAGTATAATAACATAATAAGACTCATATAGATAAAGGATACCATGTGAATCTTTTCCACTGATTTTATACTCTCACACCCCAACATCATACATCATGGAGCTCCCATATCTTCTGAATAACATATACCACCACCCCATAACATGCTCACATCACATCTCACTTAACGATTTCCAGGACACTACCCCACAACATGGTTACATCTCATCTCGCCCCAAAAAAACCAATTAATCACATCAAAACCATAAATAGAGTAATAGGGTATTTTGAACATGAAGAAAATTAACCTCATGACCTCATCCTACCATGTACGACCCCCATCGTAAGCCGACCCACTGTACGGTCATATCACATCTCACCTGAAGACACCCGAGCCACCACCACACAACATGGTCCCATCACATATCACTCGAAGACACCTGGGACATCACCTAGTGAACTATCATACCTCCATCCATCACAAACTATGCATATCTACTCTCATGTAAGAGAGAGATGAAAAGATCGGGAAACCAACCACCCATCACCATCATCAAGATGTTGGAAAAACACCCCCTATATAAATGTATGGGTGACGACACATAGTGATCAATGTGGGTGGGGTGAATATAGAAAATTACAAGGGATATAAAAATATATATAAATATACAAATAACCCCTATTGTATCCATTATAAACTCTTATGATCAAAAAATCAGTATCAAATCATGTTCTACTTCTTGTCTTATTGGTTTTTTTATTTTAAGAAAGTTTATAAAGTTGTATAAAAACTATTATTATAATAACATGTATATTGTAGAAAGAGTTTTTGTTTTTATAAGATTTCAGGTTTAAATGTTGGTACTCTTGAAAATATAAATCCCAGCAGACCAAAAATATTTGATGGTGCAGACTATGATTAATAGAGTGATAAAATGAATAAATTCATTATTAAAACTGATGTTGATAGTTTTGTAATTTTGATCAGAAATTATAAGATTCCTAAAAAAAATATTTATACATTTAAAAATCAAGAAAATATCAAATATGAGTTGAATTATCGAGTAAGGAATAATTTTATATATTATATGATAAGAAATATATATAATTAGATATCTTATTGTTAATCATCTAATAATATTTGGAAGAAATTGTAAGTTACACATTTTGGAAATTCTAAAGTTAGTGAGACTAGAAGAGTAATGCTTAAAGCAGACTATCAAGCATTTGATTTCCTACCCAGTGAATCTGTTTCAAAGATGAATCAAAGATTCATGACAATCATGAATAACTTAAAATATTTTGGTGAGAAGGATCTTAAATATGAGATCATAGTTGAAAATATTATAGAAATAATTTTCTGAGAATATAAATCCAAAAATAATAACTTTGGATGATATGAGAAGGATAACACATTTAACTTTAGATTTTTTGATTGGTAATCTCATGCAGTATGAGGGTAGATTAAAAAGTGATGCTGAGAAGATAAAGAAAAATAATGGAGGAGTTTATTTTTCTAAAAATTTAAATGTTTTTAATAAAGTTCATTTAACCAAGAAGGTTTCAAATTTATCAAAGAAAAAGAAATTTATAGTTGAAACTGGTAGTAGTTATTCAGAATAGTCCAAAAACAAAATAGCCAATCTAGCTAAGAGGATGAAAAAGATTATTGGGAAGAAGGAATTTCAATATAAGTATAAGAATAATAAAAAATATATATCTGATAAGAAATATTATTTATAAGTTATTTTCTATTAATGAAAAAAGGTTCGTCACATTAGACCTGACTATATAAAGCTTAAAATAAAATAAAAGAAGGATTTAAATTATGAAAGGAATTCTAAGAAATACTATAAGAACAAGAATAAAAAAATTATGAAATCTTAATACATATAGATTGAAAGTGGTAGATATATTTCATCAAAAATTTCATTTGATAGTGTAAGTGAAGATAAGAAGAATGTCGGGTTTTTTGCTGAGATTCCAAAGATCAATAATTCCTTTATGGATAAGGTAACTACTAATTTCTTTACCAATCTTAATTTAAATTAAAATTATCCTAAGAGTGATAGTGATAATAATTCTACATATTTTTATGAGAAATATTCTTCATTATAATAAAATAACACTCAACCTAGTTTTTAAGAGATATCTTGATTTTCAAAACAACTAGAAAGATAGAATTGGAAAATTACTAAAAAACATGATATTGCTAAAGCAAGAATTTATAAAGAAAACTCAAGAATTTCTAAACTCACTAATGAGATATAAGATATTTTAAAATAATTATATAGAACTAATTTTTGAGAAATCTAATCATTCTAAAGATTTATAAAAATCTAATCTCAAAATAACTAGTTTATCAAATGATCTAGAAAAACTTAATTTGAATACAACTTCTATTGATGCTAAAAATTTAGTTGTAAAACTAAATTATGAGATATAAAGTTTGAAAAAGATTTTATCAAAGTTTACTACTGGTAAAGAAAACTTTTATAAGATTTATAAATAAATTAGACCTCATCAAGATGTATCTGGAATGAATTTTACTAATAAAAAACATATTTTTCAAAATAAATAATTTCTTACAAAAAGTGATCTATTTTGTATGAAATGTCAAAGTGGAGGACATTGAAAATGTAATGTATTGTAATTTACTTATTTTTTTAATTATATGGAATTATTTAGAGACCGTGAAATCTGACAGTGCATGATTCCGAGGCTCGGTGTGTCTGAAATGATTTTATGAACATTTTTTAAGGTACACTTTGTAAATGTGCGAACGACGTTTTATAACTTTTGAACCAGTGCTCAGATTAAAAATCTAAGGGCACCGTTGAATTCCCAGCACCAGGATTTTCTTAAGGGAGGCTTCAATTCGACCGCAGTAGGTCTGGAGAAAAAGTTATGTTTTGGGACTTCTAAAAGAAAGTAAATAAAATAATTTTATTATTTTATTTTGTTTCTAATTTATCCTCCAATGAACAAGAGGAGGTGGGAATAGTGATGTTTCAATCCATTGAATGGATTGAACCTTCAATATAAGTAACAACAACGTTGGGGAAATTAGGAAGCTTCATAATTAATGAGCTCCCATTAATTCCCAACGTTGTTACTTACCCTACCCCTCTACTATTTATATGGAGCTTGGGGGTAGGTGACGACACAGCTTCGCCAAGAAACGAAGTGATGAAGGAGTGCTGTGATGCCAAACCCTTGGAGGATGGTGCCGGTTCCGGCAAGCGGTGATGAGAGACACTGAAACCATGAACCGAAGGATGACGTGCAAGCAGCATCATTGGAAGCCTATTGTGGGACAAAGATCACCAATCCACCTTCAAGCGTGGACGTTCTCCGAAGTTTTTTGAGGTAGGGGTTTATCTTGTTTTAAATATAAAGAGTTTGTTGAACCCTTTAATCCCCCCTCATGATTACAAGCTAACACGGAGGGCGTGGGCCTAACGAACTCGGCCCGGACCCTCCGTTATCTTGCTACCCTTGCATTCTCTGTGGAATACCACTGGCGTGACGACACCAACTAGCTACGATGGAGGATGTGCTCCACCGCGCACCGCAAGAGGAGGCCGTGACAGTTAGTGGAGGGGCCGACACTGGCCAACCGCGAGGGAGGAGGAGGAGGCGCACCCGCGCTGCCAGAGCAACCGACCAAAACTCGTCAGCAACGGTTGTCAGAAGAGGTGGCCGAAACACCAGCCACCCGTGGAAGGGGAGGCAGTGCGACCAGAATGCCGCCGATGAGCAAGGAGGCCGTGGACGAAGCAATGATGGAGGAGGCTGAACACATGCCTTCGGTGGGTTCTGCGGCGACCCGACGGTGCCCACGTGGCACCACCGTTTCAGAAGCTTAATAGCCTCCAAGAAATTTGGGATACTAGGGGCTAGCACCCCCCATTTTCCAGCTCGGCGGACCATGGGCCACCCTCCTGCGGGCCACGCCTCACACGGCTGGGCTGCCGCCCATCGGGCCGCATGCCTCGCGGGCCGCCCCCTTATAGGCCACACCTCCGTGCGGGTCGGGCGACCCCTTACGAGCTGGGATGCCCCTCTTTGGAGGCCGGGCCGAACCTTAGCCCAGCCTGCCGAGCCCGTTGCAGCCCTACCCAGACCGGGTCGGGCCGGGTCTAACCGGACCCGGGCCCAACTGGACCCATAAATGATTAAAAGACCATATCTCGAGAACTGGATGTCCGTTTGACGAACTATATCACCCCATGCTTCCACGGTACGTTTCCCTTCGAATAATGCAATGGTGTGCATTGTACGCAACTTCGAGATTTTAACACACCACAACCAATCAAACTAGCCGTTATGAATAGTAATACCTACTTTTTGAAATTTTATAAATTCTATCTCTCAAAATGGACTTCATTTTTGGATTCGGAATATCGAAATTATCCTAGGGTGAAATTTTGGTACTTTTCGGATAAATTTCATATTTTGATGAATAGTGAAAATTACTAAATTTTAATTAAAAACAACTTTTTTAATCAAAATAATTAATAGTGATAAATTATGAATTTGAGTGGTTTTAAAGTATATTTATAATATATTTCTACCATGTAATGCAATGTGGTTCATTGAACATAATTTCACATTTAAACCAGACATAAACAAGTGCCAATCTTTTGATAGTTATTATCTCTTAAAAACACGTTTTTTTGTTTTAACAACGGGAATTAATTTTAAATTAATTTCTGCCACTTTTGTGTTTTGAATTTGGAAAAATGGATTCCATATTTTGAATCAGGATATTCAAATTGTGTAAATAGGTAACATTTATTTTTAGACATTTTGCATAATTACTTCGGTAAATATTTTATTTACCATGGTCAAGGGGTAAATCCGATAAACAAGGGTTAACAAAATAATATTATAATAATACTAAATTACCCTAAAAAATGTCCTAGCTTTATTGGTTGATACATTTTCGACCATAGGAATCTTTGGGTCGATTTGGGAACCCCATGGAACCACTTGTAGGCGACAGGGACACTTTATTTTAATTAAGTGAAAATGAATACAAAAATGACACAAACATATATCTTTTAGAAAAACAATTTTTACATAGGGTTATATATGTTGGATTTCCAAATATAAATATTCATTAGAAAGATAAAACGATTTACTACATAATTATATTTTATTTATAATTTTTAGACAATAAATAAGTTAATTTATTTATGACACAATGGTGATGCAGTAATTACCATAATAGTGAAAAATTAGAATAATTGATATTATAAATACCCAAATAAATATAATTTGAGACTTTTATTGAATTAAAATAATTTTATAGGTTACTATGACATATTAGGATTGATTTAATTAACTTTTTTAGAATTAATAATTCTGTTATGTGTTTCAAAAAAATCAACTATTGAATAGTTTCAAAATTGACATAAAAGAGTTTTTAAAACAAATATTATATTATTAATTGATATTAAATTCCTAAAAATCTAAGGTTTGGCCAAGAGACTTATATCATGATATTTATATCATTAATGGACCACTTGGGGATCGCTTGGATTTATATAGTAAGTTTATTAACTATATAATATAAAAATACAAAGTGACATGGTAAATGTCAAACTAATTAACTAAGAGTTAAAACTAAAAGATAAGGTTAATATAGTGACCCAAACCTGTCTAAATTATATTGGCTGAAGGGTTTTAGAACTATCCCCACCTTAACATTTTAATAATCAACTTTGGAGCCATTATAAACCGAATATGAATTTATTATAAATTAATATTTCTAGCTTTTCCAAAGGTGCCTCTCACCCCACTTATAAAAGGGCACTCCTCCTTCTCATTTCTTCACACCTTCAAAGCATTTTGGTTCAGCCAACCCCTGACCAAATACTCTCTCAACTTCCCTCACTACAACCTAGAGACCTTAGTTTGATCATAAAGCCATCCTAAGGAGCCCTTTTGATCAAATCAAAAGGAAGAACCCGAAGAAGAGGTAATGTTTTCACCACCCCTTTTCAAGTTCCTTTATTCTTATACTTCTTCTTTATTTGTTATTACAATTCTAAAATAATAAATCTAGTATCATATATATGCTGTGATGTTATTATAAATATGGTACAACCATATTCAGTATTCTATCCACCCTTTGAATAACATGTCACCACACGTGCGTACGTACAACTTACCGTCTCCACGTCGTGGTGTAATTGTTATTCAATATATTATTATTTGGATGGGTATAATAATGATGTGTAACTCATGTAAATAATAAATATAACATGATAATGATTCTGTATATATGATATACCACCCAATTATAAAATAATGATATTGTCACTCGTGCGTACGTACAGACTACCGTCTCCACGAACGCGATGAGATTCATTCTCCATCATATCCATTCATGTATAATTATAATTTGATGATTTAAAAATAGTATCTAAGGACTTGATATAATTCTGGATATGAATAATATACATCCCATTAATAACTAATATGGCTCACATAACAAATAATATAAAGTAAAATGAACCCGTTAACACCCGAAATGACGATAATTCTAAGATATTAATAACAAATCATTGTTAAAAGATCATATATGATATCATATTAATTCATATGATTCTTGTATAATTAAATAACAATTATTTCACCATTATACAGGAGGTTAACCTACCTTCGACCAATGAAAAAGTACAAAGTAAGGGGTTTCTTAACTCACTCTTAATTTCGTGAGAATTCCATTGTTCACCACTTAATTATTGCATGTGGTGTATGTGTACTGCCCATGATTGTATTTATTGTGTAATATACTTTAATTTATGGGTATTTACATCATCATGGTATGATACTTCTTTCATGGGTGTATGTTTCGTAAGTTACCTAATCAATAAGGGAATTTGAAATTTCAATTTCCACTCATTTGGCTTTACGCACATTTCATTGATTATATTACCCCAAGATTATGTGTGGAATCACTATTCATTTGATATGTAATAATTTACACTACCCTTCCTGTGGATATACTTTTGATACACATAATCACTCCATTGATAATTTCTCAATTCATTTATATGAATTTGTTATGGGTAATTTTAACTCATTCACCATTTGTTGAGTTAAACATCCAATTCGTTGGTGTTGTTTTTACAAGAATATGTGTGAATATACTTTGATTGTTTTACACCGAATATCCAATCATATTTAGTGTATTTATATTTATCACACATAATTATGTCATTGATTTATCCTTAACCTAAGGATATGGCCTTTATGATAGATTTCATCTCAATTTACATTCCATTGAGACTTCTTTGTTGATATACACCAAATCACTTTTATGTGGTGTATATAATGTACTTTGACGTAGTATATCATGAATCCCTTTATTCTAATGATATTACAAAGTTTTTATTACCTCAATTATTTGTATTCAATTGTCTCTTTTTTGGTTAGAATCTCTAACTAAAATACCATTTTTAAATGTTTTAAAGACTTATTCATCTAAATCTTTCTCATTAATGTCCATGTTTTAAAAATGGTTTTAAGGATTTATTTATATGGAAATTAAAGTTTAGAAATTAAAACTCCTTTTAAAAAGTTTCAAAGTGGCATGGGACACTTTGATTCAAAAATCTATTTTTAAATGGCTTCTTGACAAATAGTGTGACTTTTAAATGATTTCAAGAAAAAGGGGGATATTTCTCTCAAATAGTTTTGATGATTATTTTCATCTATGTCAACATCCTTCATTATTCTTGATTGAGGTTAATGTGATACAATAAAATCTTCCATATTGTATCGAATGAGTTATGTTTGACTATGGATGTTCTATTTTTATACCATTCATGGTTTGTAGTTAAAGTATTGACATTTCGTATGCTAGTTTTAATACGAATGTTTATGTTATGTTTAAACCTGTTCATATGAGGAATTCATTGGACTTAATAAGTGACGGGTGGAGCCCGCTATAGCTCCTCGATGCATCGGTAGGTCTCATGAGACAAACTAGTGTCTTGGCATAAGGCCTTGGCAAAATCTTATTTGTAGTCTTGGCACGAGGCCTTGGCTATGTGGTTATGATAGTCTGGCATTATGCATTACATCATTATGAAAGTGGTTATTGATATTGCATGTAATCATTCGACTAGTAGAATATCCATGTGAGTAAGTAAATGACATTATTTCATTTTACCTTTTCCATTTTATGCTGAAGTTCAAGTTTAAAAGGCTTTTGTTTTAGTTATAAATTTCCTTAAGTGTTTATGCTTATCTATGAAAGCTTCTGCTATAATGTTATCCTTACTGAGCATCTAAGCTCACCCCTTTCAATGTTTTATTTTCCCAGGATTATGAAGAAGTAATTTATGAATGACCTGCAGGGATAGTATGAGGGGATATGAAGACAAGATGTTGTTGTAGTTTTTTTTACCTTATGATGTAATGTAAGACATATGAATATATCTAGTGTTTCCAAGACTACTAAACTAATCGGTCTTTCGAGACTTGATCCTTTGTGATCATGCCAATGTTATGTAATAATGCACCGACTCTGGGTATTTAGGGTCGGGGCATTACAATTGGTATCAGAGGAAGTTTAGTACAAACCTTGGAAGCTAGATTTAGATAAACTCTGATTAGAGCACGTAGACTTAAGATTAACATTGAGGATTAGTATATAATAACTTCCTAGAATTTTGGTATTGTAGAGATTTTGTGAGTTTTCCAAGCAATACATACCTGTCTGGATACGAGCAGGTAGAGGCGGCTCTGGCACAGATGTACCTAGGGGTAAAACCTGAAAACACCGCTTTGAGCTAGACTCGAACGGGAACTGGTGCACGACAACGGGCCTTACTGCACTCTTGGTTACGACACTCCCGGGGGATATGCTTAGGATAATTTAAAATTTCTTTACAAACCAATTTAAAGTAATATATATATAAGATGAGAGTAAATGACCTTGGTTAATCCTAATATGTTTCAAATTGAGAATATGATGACATGTTAATCTCTAAATGATTTTACGACTACTGTTACTCACACAATGCTTTCTCGTTTTAGTCAATGGATGGATTCCAAGGAAGTCATAGTGACTTTGAGAATGATGTACAAGGTGGGAATGGTGGTGGAAATGAGCAACAAAATGGAATGTTGATAGGCGTAAAGGATATCGTCTTTATGCCAAATCAGTTTTCCAAAAATCTGATCAACAACATATATATTAACCAACTACCAAACTCAACAAGGAAGAGAAAGGTGATGAATGATAAGAGCTCCAGCAATGGAGACTATGGAGAAAAGAACCCTCAATTTTCATCATGCAGGAAATGTGGAAGGAGACACCTAGGAATGTGTCTCAATGGGACAACGAAATGATTTACGTGCGGGAAGGAAGGACATAAAGTGAATAATTGCCGAAGAAAAATGAAGAGTACTATGGAAGAAGATAAAAATGGTCCCAAGAGTCCATTTACAGTCATTTTCCGTAAATATAGGGGACCTAGCCATTACCCGAGTGAATGTCCTATTCTATAGGATATTTTCATGGTCAAAGAAGAAGCTATGTGGAAATAAATGGTTGGAGAAATGTTTAAAAAGTATTAGCTCTCCTTTTTGATGGTTTTACTTTGGAATAATTTTCTCTTGTATTTGTAACCCCGCAGTTTGCCATGTGAGAATGATATTTGAGGAAGAACTGTCTCTTCTCTTGTGGATATTGGTATAAATAACCATTTGGTTTTATATGATCATTGGGATTTGAAAGAATTATAAGTTATTATAATTTGGGATGAAAATGCAAGGTATGATATAACATTTGTGGTTAAATTATGTTATTTTGATGAATTTATCTCATTTTGGTAATATTATAAAATATAGTTTTTGAAAAAGGACAACACGTAGACCGTGTGACAACCCGTCACGTCGGACAAAGCTGTGGGAATCAAACCCACAACCAAAGTGCGATTGGGATTTATCGCCTACAACTGGACTACGTGAATTCCCTGGTTAGTGTGACTATTTTTTTTAGTTAAATGATTTTATTGATCAATAATATGTTGATTTGGGTTCTTATGTCTTATCAAATGAATACCCTTAGTATAGGAAAATGATTTGGTGATTAAGTGATAAATGTTATTTTGGAAGATGTTCACTTTGTTGGGAACACTATATGTCCAAGTAAAATAGAATACTATGGGATGTCATTAGAGAAGTAATGGTGGATTTTTATCTATGTTTTTATTGTGGATCTATAGTGATTTTGGTTATTTATGGAAATGATTAACCTATAATAAAGAATATGTGATTAGGTTAATTACTTTTAAGTATGTGACTTTAAGAGTAGATGATATCATTTGGAGATACAATTTAACATGGAAGACTACATTCTTATAAGGTTTGGGTTTCAATATTAGTTTGGATTATATTGAATGATTTTAAGGAAAATTTATTATTGAATGGTATTTATTTAACTTTGGGGTATTGTTGGTTTAATTTTAGAAATTAAGATTAGTATTTTTTTCTCTAATGGAATATACATTTGGGGGATCATCAGATCTTATACTAACCATTTTGGTTTTGATTAATCTCTAAATACAAGTTAAATATATAGTTTATCCTACATGGATCATGTATTTCTATAGAAGTTTATTCTATCTCTTTTATTGTGACCAAGTCTTCTTGAATACTCATTGTTCAAAAAAATAAGTTAGTGGTAAAAAGTTATTAATAATGAAACTCTACTTAAAAAGTAATTATATCTCTTTATTTTCTTAGTCAATATCATAAATGAATTCCTCGTCCTTATGTAATGTAACTTAAAACAAAAAAAATGTTGTCCGTTTACTTTCCTACTAGGGGACTAATGGCCGTTTGTCCCAACACAAGTTTGTGGTTTTCTTATTGTTAACTTTCTCCTGATCATTATTTCTATCCCTCTCCATCAGAACTTGACACTTAGTTTATCATCCATATCCACGTTTTCCTATATGGAATCCGAGTATGGGTTATCTTGGATGACCTTTATACCTCTCTTTCTTTCTTTTAAAGTGATAGTTTTATTGAATTTTTTTCCGACGTGGGAATTTCCCTTATATTCCCAAGAAAAATTTTAAAAATTGCGAGGATGCAATTTATTGAAGGAGGGGAGAATGTAACACCCCATTCTTCCACGGTACGTTTCCCTTCGAATAATGCAATGTCGTGCATTGTACGCAACTTCGAGATTTTAACACACCACAACCAATCAAACTAGCCGTTATGAATAGTAATACCTACTTTTTGAAATTTTATAAATTCTATCTCTCAAAATGGACTTCATTTTTGGATTCGGAATATCGAAATTAGCCTAGGGTGAAATTTTGGTACTTTTCGGATAAATTTCATATTTTGATGAATAGTGAAAATTACTAAATTTCAATTAAAAACAACTTTTTTAATCAAAATAATTAATAGTGATAAATTATGAATTTTAGTGATTTTAAAGTATATTTAGAATATATTTTTACCATGTAATACAATTTGGGTCATTGAACATAATTTCACATTTAAACCAGACATAAACAAGTGCCAATCTTTTGATAGTTATTATCTCTTAAAAACACGCTTTTTATTTTAACAATGGGAATTAATTTTAAATTAATTTCTGCCACTTATGTGTTTTGGATTTGGAAAAATGGATTCCATATTTGGAATCAGGATGTTCAAATTGTGTAAATAGGTAACATTTATTTTTAGACATTTTGCATAATTACTTCGGTAAATATTTTATTTACCATGGTTAAAGGGTAAATCCGGTAAACAAGGGTTAAAAAAATAATATTATAATAATACTAAATTACCCTAAAACGTGTCCTAGCCTTATTGGTTGATACATTTTCGACCATAGTCATATTTGGGTCGATTTGGGGACTCCATGGAGCCACTTGTAGGTGATAGGAACACTTTATTTTAATTAAGTGAAAATGAATACAAAAATGACACAAGCATATATCTTTTAGAAAAACAATTTTTACATAGGGTTATATATGTTTTATTTTCGACTATAAATATTCATTAGAAAGATAAAAATATTTTCTACATAATGATATTTTATTTATAATTTTTAGACATTAAATATGTTAATTTATTTATGACACAATAGTGATGCAGTAATTACCATAATAGTAAAAAATTAGAATAATTGATATTATAAATACCCAAATAAATATAATTTGAGACTTTTATTGAATTAAACTAATTTTATAGGTTACTATGACATATTAGGATTGATTTAATTAACTTTTTTCGAAGTAATCATTCTGTTATGTGTTTCACAAAAATCAACTATTGAATAGTGTCGAAATTGACATAAAAGAGTTTTTAAAACAAATATTATATTATTAATTGATATTAAATTCCTAAGAATCTAAGGTTCATCCAAGAGACTTATATAATTATAGGTATATAATTAATGGACCACTTGGGGGTCGCTTGGATGTATATAGTAAGTTTATTAACTATATAATATAAAAATACAAAGTGACATGGTAAATGTCAAACTAATTAACTAAGAGTTAAAACTAAAAGATAAGGTTAATATAGTGACCCAAACCTGTCTAAATTCTATTGTATGAAGGTTTTTCGACCTATCCCCACCTTAACCTTTGAATAATAAACTTTGGATCCATTATAAACCGAATATGAATTTATTATAAATTAATATTTCTAGCTTTTCCAAAGGTGCCCCTCACCCCTCTTATAAAAGGGCACTCCTCCTTCTCATTTCTTCACACCTTCAAAGCCTTTTGGTTCGGCCAACCCCTGCCCAAATACTCTATCAACTTCCATCACTACAACCTAGAGACCATATTTTGATCATAAATCCATCCTAAGGAGCCCTTTTGATCAAATCAAAAGGAAGAACCCGAAGAAGAGGTAATGTTTTCACCACACCTTTTCAAGTTCCTTTCTTCTTCCACTTATTATTTCTTTGTTATTAACATTCTAAAATAATAAATCCAGTATCATATATATGCTGTGATGTTATTATAAATATGGTACAACCATATTCAGTATTCTATCCATCCTTTGAATAACATGTCACCACACGTGCGTATGTACGACTTACCGTCTCCACGTCGTGGTGTAATTGTTATTCAATATATTATTATTTGGATGGGTATAATAATGATGTGTAACTCATGTAAATAATAAATATAACATGATAATTATTCTGTATATATGATATACCACCCAATTATAAAATAATGATATTGTCGCTCGTGCGTACGTACGGACTACCGTCTCCATGAACGCGAAGAGATTCATTCTCCATCATATCCATTCAAGTATAATTATAATTTGATGATTTAAAAATAGTATCTAATGACTTGATATCATTCTGGATATGAATAATATACATCCCATTAATAACTAATATGGCTCACATAACAAAGAATATAAAGTAAAATGAACCCGTTAACACCGGAAATGACGATAATTCTAAGATATTATTAACAAATCATTGTTAAAAGATCATATATGATATCATATTAATACATATGATTCTTTTATAATTAAATAAAAATTATTTCACCATTATAAAGGAGGTTAACCTACCGTCGACCAATGAAAAAGTACAAAGTAAGGGGTTTCTTAACTCACTCTTAATTTCGTGAGAATTCCTTTGTTCACCACTTAATTATTGCATGTGGTGTATGTGTACTGCCCATGATTGTATTCATTGTGTAATATACTTTAATTTATGGGTATTTACATCATCATGGTATGATCCTTCATTCATGGGTGTATGTTTTGTAAGTTTTCTAATCGATAAGGGAATTTGAAATTTCAATTTCCACTCATTTGGATTTATGCACATTTCATTGATTATATTACCCCAAGATTATGTGTGGAATAACTATTCATTTTATTATGTCATAATTTCCACTCCCCTTCCTATGGATATACTTTTGATACACATAATCACTCCATTGATAATTTCTCAAGTCATTGATATGAATTTGATAAGAGTAATTTTAACTCATTCACCATTTGTTGAGTTAAACATCCAATTCGTTGGTGTTGTTTTTACAAGAATATGTGTGAATATCCTTTGATTGTTTTACATTGAATATCCAATCATATTTAGTGTATTTATAATTGTCACACATAATTATGTCATTGATTTATCCTTAACCTAAGGATATGGCCTTTATGAGATATTTCATCTCAATTTACATTCCATTGAGACTTCTTTGTTGATATACACCAAATCACTTTTATGTGGTGTATATAATGTACTTTGATGTAGTATATCATGAATCCCTTTATTCTCATGATATTAAAAAGTTTTGATTACCTCAATTATTTGTATTCAATTGTCTCTCTTTTGGTTAGAATCTCTAACTAAAATACCATTTTTAAATGTTTTAAAGACTTATTCATCTAAATCTTTCTCATTAATGTCCATGTTTTAAAAATGGTTTTAAGGATTTATTTATATGGACATTAAAGTTAAGAAATTAAAACTCCTTTTAAAAAGTTTCAATGTGGTATGGGACACTTTGATTCAAAAATCTATTTTTAAATGGCTTCTTGATAAATAGTGTGACTTTTAAATGATTTCAATAAAAATGGGGATATTTCTCTCAAATAGTTTTGACGATTATTTTCATCTATGTCAACATCCTTCATTATTCTTGATTGAGGTTAATGTGATACAATACAATCTTCCATATTTTATCGAATGAGTTATGTTTGACTATGGATGTGCTATTTTTATACCATTCATGGTTTGTAGTTAAAGTATTGACATTTCGTATGCTAGTTTTAATACGAATGTTTATGTTATGTTTAAACTTGTTCATATGAGGAATGCATTGGACTTAATAAGTGACAGGTGGAGCCCGCTATAGCTCCTCGATGCATCGGTAGGTCTCATGAGACAAACTAGTGTCTTGGCACAAGGCCTTGGAAAAATCTTATTTGTAGTCTTGGCACGAGGCCTTGTCTATGTGGTTATGATAGTCTGGCATTATGCATTCCATCATTATGAAAGTGGTTATTGATATTGCATGTGATCATTCGACTAGTAGAATATCCATGTGAGTAAGTAAATGGCATTATTTCATTTTACCTTTGCCATTTTATGCTGAAGTTCAAGTTTAAAAGGCTTTTGTTTTAGTTATAAATTGCCTTAAGTGTTTATGCTTATCTATGAAAGCTTCTAATATAATGTTATCCTTACTGAGCATCTGAGCTCACCCCTTTCAATGTTTTATTTTCCCAGGATTATGAAGAAGTAATTTATGAATGACCTGCAGGGATAGTATGAGGGGATATGAAGACAAGATGTTGTTGTAGTTTTTTTTATGTTATGATGTAATGTAAGACTTATGAATATATCTAGTGTTTCCAAGACTACTAAACTAATCGGTCTTTCGAGACTTGATCCTTTGTGATCATGCCAATGTTATGTAATAATGCACCGACTCTGGGTATTTAGGGTCGGGGCGTTACACGAACCGTCTACGAAGTTGAAATCCTTGGATCAAGACAGTCATTTTGGTATAATCCACTTGAGTTTTGGATAAAGTTGGTGTTTTTCCAGGTTGGATCAAACCTGAATCCAACCGGGCCCTCAAAACTAAAATGCTTATAACTCACAGATCGGTCGTCTGATTGACACGCCGTTTGTTGTGTTGGAACCCTTAGGACATGAAAGTCATTTGGGTTACTTCTTTGTGGAGATTAGTGGCGGTCGAGGTAAGACCGATATCTCGAGGGTAGATTCTTTGGAGCTCGAGCGCACCGGGTGTGGGGGATCCATTGGCTAGAAGTGAGTCAGAGGTTGGAGATAAATCATACTGAGGTTAGTACCGAGTGATCCTGTGTGGGTCATCACTTACCGATCCTGTGTGGGTCAGATCCTGTGTTGGTTAGAACTTAGCGATCCTATGTGGGTCAGCGCATACCAATCCTGTGTGGGTCAGATCTTGTGTTGGTTAGCGCTCAATGATCCTGTGTGGGTCAACACATAACAATCCTGTGTGGGTCAGTGGGGGTTAGTACCTATCGACTTCGGGTGGGTCAGATCCTGTGTGGGTCATTGTGGGGGTTATTACCTATCTATCCTATGTGGGTCAGACTCTGTATGGTCAGCATCAGTGCCTCTTGATAGAGTAAGATGATCTAGCTTCTTGACTAATCATATCTACTTCTGTTCTTTACTTATATACCTGATTGTGAGACGAGTCTTCTACCTTCATGGTGTTACATTTGTGGTATTCTTCCCTCATGTGTGAGATGAGTATATCTTGATAACTTAGGTATATGTATGAGCATATACCTAAGTAGAGTTGATGTCTTTATTTGTGGTTTTTACTTTGTGCAACTCTAGTAGACCTATGAGGGTCTCAGGGTCCCTACTGAGTATCATTATACTCAAACCTACACGGGCTTTGCCCACAACTTGTTGTGTCTTGTGCAGACGATGAGCAGTTGGGCTGAGACTTAAGGGAGCTAGGACCAGATGGTACATGTAGGAGACAGGCTAATGTGGTGTACTGTGGAGATGATCTGTACCTACCCTTATGTAGGATCCTCGGTGGACGATCCATGAGCTGTTTTGTACTTTCCAGTTGTATTTTTACTTTCTAGTTGTACATGTACTTTACAGTTGGGTTTGTATTTCTAGCCCCTTTACTTTTAGCACTCTTTTTACTATAGAAGTTTACTTTATGGTTACATCCTTATTGTGTTCTAGTCGATGTGGTTGCTTCCTATTGTATTCTTGGACTATGTGTTTGTACAGGTTAAAAAGGAAATGCCTTCCCGTTTTAGGGATACACCTTTCCGGTGCTAGTCACCAGCCCCTGGCCTATGGAAGGCGAGCTTGGGGTAGTCATGGCATGGGCCCCGTGGGATGGGTCATGACAAAGTGGTATTAGAGGGGTCAGTTCTACTAGAAGAACCAAGAGTCTATGTTTTTAATGGAGAAATAGTGTTAAGTGTCTTGAGTTTGGGTTTCAATTCAGGGAGTCCAATGTTGGTGTGACGATCAACGTATCCATACATGAGGACCTTGAATTCTGTTTTCTTACTCGGTACACAAAAACACTAGTTTCATTTGTTTTGAAAAGTTTTCATGATATTTATTGAGTCAGATCAATAGGTATAACTTATTGACCATGGTGCACATGTTTTCTTTCAGGATGCCTCCATGTAGATAGCCAGCCAGGATTCCCGAGAGAGTACACGATAATGGCTCACTGAGCGATGAGGCCTCGGTGCAGGGCCTCTAACAACGTTAGCACCTTCAGGTGGTGTACCAACAAAAACACTACCTATTGGGAAGCTGTTGGCATTGGCCCCACCGGTAGATGGTGCATGCCGACTGAACGCATTGCACAAGTTCCAGCGGCAGAGGCCTCTGAGGTTCTAAGGTGAGATGGATCTGCAGGCGGTTGAGGACTGGATGGAGGCTGTGGCCAAAGTTTTTCGCCCGGTTGGGACACCAGCCGACCAGATGGTGATCCTAGCTTCCAGCCTTTTCTAGGGTGCAATAGGGAGATGGTGGATCCTAACGTTACAGATACACGATGAGGCAACCCTCACCTGGGTAGATTTCGAGGGCCTCTTTAGGTCAGAGTTCATTCTGTAAACTCTATGCTCTGTACTTATACAAGATCCGCTACACTTACAATAGGGCAGCCTGACCGTGGCCTAGTATTCAGCAAGGTTCACCATCCTCTCATGTTACTCTACCAACATGGTGTGAGATCCTTTATTCAGAGCCCGAACTGTCAAGCAGGGACTCCGACAGGAGATCAGATCTTCGATGGTATCTCTCATCATCCCAACGCATGCTGGAGTGCTGGAGAGAGCAATCTTGGTGGAGAGTTTCCTAGCTGAGCAGACACCGACAACGAGACCCACCACCAGTTGAAACGTAGCAGTGTCATCTGTGGCTGGTAGTAGGCAGATGACACAGAGGTCCAAGTGGACCAGACCTTATGGTGGATAACCCTGGGACACAGGGTCGGAGGTGCGGTGCTTGCGAGGCATAGGAGGTTAGCTGGGAGGTAGGGTGTGCTTCACGCGTGGAGGGTAGGGTCACATGGCTCGCGACTGCCCGACCCGCTGTACCGAAGATCAGTAGATGGTCGAGGGACCGCTGTGATAGAGGCAAAGATTCGATCAGGGAGGTCTATAGGCAGCTGGCGGACGTGACAGAGGAGATGGCCGTGCAGCTGGCGGTGGGCAACAATTTGAGGTTCTACCGCCACCACCTGTAGGAGGTCCACCCTGACCACAATGAGCAGGTGGATAGGGACGAGCTGTAATGACCTGAAATTTTGAACAATATTTTTTTCCTAAATTTTGTGTATTATTTTATACTCAACAAAATTTTATCCTTTAATTAAGGAAGTGAGTATAATTAAAATGATACCATTGGGTTTTGACTGTTATATGACCGTTGGTCAATATGACCATTGGAATCTAAACTCTCAATGTTACGATTATTGTTTATAAATACAAGTGATCTTGGTTAATTAATACATAAAGAAGAGTTGATGACCTCATCTAGTAGACTTGGGTCCTATGAAGCCCATCTGCCAGAGCTTGGGAAGGAGGTAGCATCTCTGGGCTTTTCTCTAGACCAAGACCAAGCTAAGCTTCAACATGTGAAGCTTGAATGGAATCTTCTAAGGGAGAAGTTCAAGCTGATAGAAATCACCACTCGGGCAATGTTGTCTAAGCCACCCCAATATTCTATCACCATACCACACCTTACACTTAGGTCCTATACATGTGTTATAAGGGCTATGTAATGAGGCCTTAGATACTCTTTGTAATCCCTTGTTATAAATAAAATTTTTATTTCTTTTTATGGTAAAATTTGTGATTTTCAAATGTCTGGATAAATATAGGATGAATGTTATTGATGAATTTTGGAAAAAGGGTATTTTGAAATATTTATGTAAACTTTAAATAATTAATAATGTGAAATGATTTTCAAAAAATGCTCTTCTACAGTTGTGATTAGTAAGAAATTTAGATTCTAATAAGATAAAATTAATTTTTTTAGTAAACAGTAAAGTATGAATAGTAATATTACCCTTATGAATAGTAATAAATAGTAAATTGGCCAAAAAATAGAAACTTCACCCATGAATGTATAAATATAATTCAGACATCTTAAAAGTGAAAAAAATGATCATAGTATAAGTATTGGTATTTTTCTGTCCTAAATATTTCAATTACGATTTCATGATTAATTTAATAATTTAAAATGGAAATTTATTTTCATAAAATTTAATCATAAATTATTACTTTATTTTATCATGGTTATAAAATAATTTTTTGTGACCATTATTAATTTCTCAAGGTGTTATAAAATGAGTTATAGTTTTAAAGTTGGTTTTTTAAATAAATTATGATTTTATTTAAAAATTAAATTAAAAATATTTAGAAAATTAATTTCATAAAATGGAGTTCATTTTTGAATTCAGAGCATTTATATTAGGTTAGGGTGAATTTATGATATATTTATTAAATGTTTTGTTTTTCGGTGAATATTGAAAATACAGTTTTGAGTTTCGGGTGTTTAATGACATCATTAATGATGTAATAATGATGTAATCATTCTGGTAGACTTTTAAATAGTAATATATTCTATTATTTGTCCCAAGTGTCCAATACCATGGGCCAATACCATGGGAAATCCCATGGTTTTGCAAATACCACCGATGCGGTGTCCCTTGAAAATTAATTAATTATTCCCTCACTTTTGCTATAAATACCAAGACATTTACTCATTAATTTCATTAAAAAATCCTACTTAAGGAATTTCTAGTCTTTTTACCTCCCAAGGAGTCCTCCCAATGTTCCCTCAATCCCCCAAGGTACTAAACTTCAAGCTTTCGAAGTCACTCTTTAAGGTAAGGGAACCTTTCACCCTCATCTTTTAAGTCATGAGTCCCTTTATGTTATGTCTTCTAGTTTTCATATTATTATTTTGGGGTATGTTCTTGTATATCCTTATTACTGTCCATTTCATTTCCAAATGATGAGAGAACCTTTCCACTCTCATCAATTTATTTTTCTGAATTTTTACGTGACGCCGTTAGGCTGCCGAATTTTCGTAAAAGAAATCACATTTTCTCTTTTCTTTCAAGTTTCATTTTCATGTGGTATTTCATTCAAATATCCATACCATGATCTTATTTATTTTTATTATGTAACTCTACTGAAAAATTATTCATTTATTTATGAGATACCCTTGTCCGCTCTCTTTTTATTATTTTCTAAAACCATGTTATATAGCCGTTATGGTGTAGAAATTTCGTCTCAAAATTTATATTTCACTCTCTCATGAAATTATCTTGTTTTATTTATGTGAATAAACATACCTATTTAGTTTATATGGGTGTTCATAAACACACAAAAATGATATATTTGATTCTATAATTGACATACATATAACCCTCACTCCCTTTCCATGGGTTATAATTGACATAATGATCTTGTTTTTAAGTACTTTTTAAACGTCAGGATTTTGAAATGAAAGACATTTCCTTAATTCTATATGGGTTATTTATGAAATTTTTGATTATAAACAATTTGGATCACATGAAAATAAATAGATATTAAGGGTTCCCCATGATATCACTTCAATGCATTGGGTAAATAACTAATCTCCAAAGATGACAAGTTTTACGATACCTTGGAGAATAACCTTGGTAATGTTTTTATGACACCTTGGGGATGAACCATGGTGATATGTTCACAAATTTATAAAAAAAATGTTATAGCCACATATTCAAGTTATTATTCATGTTCTTTTTATTATGATATTCCTCTTTTTCCATTGCTCACGTCTTTATGTATTTCATCAAGTTCTTATTGATATCACAAGTAAACTGATTTCCTTGATTTCCTTACCGGGCCTTCTGATCATCCTTTCCTTTGATGTATGTCTCCAGGTTATGAGATGAAGTAATTTTAATTAGGATGAAATTTTAAAGAATATTTTCAAGGGTATTTAAAAGAGTGTTTTAAGTTTTCATGTTTTTTTTGTTCCTGATTTCCAAGACACTAGACTTTAAAGATCATCTGTTTGTAAAATGTAATGAAAAGTTATGTAATAAAAAAGCGGGATGACATAGTTGGTATCAAAGGATAGTTTAGTTATTTATAGAAATTAGTCTTTGAAAAATTTACAAATAACCCTATAGAAATGTTTAAATATAGGAAAACTTCTTGGTATTTTTGTGAGTATTGAGTAAGTGGTTTATCAAGAAAATACATCCCTGTCTGGATATGAGCAGGTAGAGGAAGCTCTGGAAAAAATGTACCTAGGAGTGAAAACTCCGACAAGGATTTTCAGGCTTAACCCAGGGTATCTGGATATACAATAATGGGCCTTACTACACTCTTGGTTACGACACTCTCGGGGGATATGTTTGGTTAATCATAAGCTTTTTATGAATCCTTATGAAGGATTTATAGAGAAATATAATTGTTTAAGCATGAAGTTTTAAGAAATAAAATCTTTTATAGTTAAAATATTATTTAATGAAATAAGTTTCTCAATAAGGTTTTATTATTTTAGAAAATGGTGGGAAATAGGAGGAACCTTGAAAATGGTGACCTCAATGGACCATGCGCTGATGGCCCTTCAATGAAATCTAGAATGGAAACTTTCATGCAAATGATGAACCAAATGACTCAAGTTATGGGAAATAACTTGAATCAAGATGAGAGACCGATCTCACCATGAAGGGAACAACATTCTGTTGAGTCCTTTATGCATCAATGACCACCAAACTTTAGTGGATCGACCGACCCATTGATTTCTGAACAGTGGATAAACTCTATAGAGAAAATATTTTTTGTGGTCTGTTGTTTAGAGAAAGAGAAGGTCACCCTGGCTGTCTATCACTTATAGGGAGAAGCTGATCAGTGGTGGGAACTGATTAAACACATGAGGCCAAGAGTGGAGGTTGAAGCTATTGAGTGGGAGGAGTTAAGAGGGATATTATTCAGTAAGTATTTCCCTCATTCCATGAGAACAATAATGGAGAAGTAGTTTCTCGAGCTGAAGTAGAAGGAGAATGAATCTGTTGGAAGCTACGAGATGAAATTTAAAAGGCTTTAACATTACACCTCTAGCTTTTTCATGGATCCAAATGGTAAGGTTGATAGATTCTTCGGTGGACTGAGACCTCATATACAGAATAATCTAGCCGACTGAGACTACGATAACTATGAGGAGATCATACAAAGTGCTATGAAAGTCGAATTGGAGTTTGGTGAGACATAGTGGTCTCATAAATCCAATGACAATAAGAGATCAATGGAGCTAAGATTAGGGAGGATCTTCAATTAGGGAAGAGGAGGCGAGAAAGTATAACATCCCACATGTAATAAATGTGGGAAAAAACATTCAGGGAACTGCATTCTCGAGAGCGGTAAGTGCTATAAGTGTGGAAGAGATGGCCATATCACTCAGAATTTTTGTAGTGAGGTGAAGCCATAACTTCCCAACACTAATGACAAGGGGAAGATGGTGCAGACCCTACCTGATGTCCAATGCTATAAGTGTGGACAACTTGGTCACTTTTACAATCACTGTCCAAATCCAAGGTTAGTGGAGGGGAATCACCATCAGCCTCAGAAACGGCCAAGGGAATAAGATCATGCTTTTTAAATCACTAAGGATGAAGTTGAAGCACCAAATGATGTGGTGGAAGGTACTCTTGTTGTTCTCTCAAATCTAGCAAGTACTTTGTTTGATTCTTGTTCTACACATTCCTTTATTTCCTCCAAGTTTGCAAGAAATTTAGAATCAATTCATGATTTTATAAAATTAGAGTTATCAGTTAAGACTCCTGGTGGGATTATCCAAGAATTGTCAGTATTTAGAAACTCTAGTATTTACTTTAGTGAGCCCAATATTATTGAAAATCTAGCAGTCATTCCCATGCTGGAATTTGAAATTATACTAGGGATGGACTAGCTCTCAATGTATAATGATAAGATAAAATGAAGAAGCATTGAAATATCAGTAGTCTTGAATGAAAAACCTATAGTTATCTTCCAAGGAGAGATATCTCAACATGATCTTTGTCTAGAAGAACCTCTTATATCCTTATTTATGGAGTTGGTCAGTGAAGAATAAGAAGGAAATTAGAGTTTAAGGATAGAAAATTTCCCCATCATCTAGGAATGTGTTAATGTATTTCCTAAGGAGTTACCCAGACCTCCCCCAGAAAGAGAGGTAGAGTTCTCCATTGAACTCGTACCTAGATCTCATCCTATTTTTAAGACCTCGTATATGATGGAAAATGTGAAGTAGTAGGAATTAAAGAAACAATTCCAATATCTTTTGGATAAGGGGTTTATTCGACTGAGTGTGTCTCCTTGGGGAGCACCAGTTCTCTTTGTGAAGAATAAGGATGGATCGATGCGACTATGCATTGATTATAGAGAATTGAATGGGATCACAATGAAGAACAAATACCCTCTCCCAAGAATTGATGACTTATTTGACCAACTTTGTGGGGATCAATTCTTCTCTAAGATTGATCTTTGATCTGGTTATCATCAATTGAGGGTGAAGAAAGAAGATATTCTAAAAACTACCTTCCGATCCAGATATGGGCATTATGAGTTTGTTGTTATGCCCTTTGGACTGATTAATTCACCTGCTATTTTTATGGATTTTATGAATAGAGTCTTTAAGGACTACCTTGATAACTTTGTGGTAGTTTTTATTGATGAAATAATGATATATTCCAAAAGTCATGAGGAGAATAAGGACCATCCAAGGGTTATTTTGAAAACTCTATGGAAGAAGAGGATTTTTGGAAAGTTCAGCAAATGTGAATCTTGGTTAAAACAAGTTGCTTTCTTGGGGCACATTGTTACAAATGAAGGAATCACAATTGACCCTGGAAAGACACAAGTTGTAGAGGAGTGGCCCCAGCCTACAATAATAACTGAGATTTGTAGTTTCCTTGGATTAGCGGGATATTATAGGAGGTTTTTTAAAAACTTTTCACGACTTTTTAATCCTTTAACAAAGTTAACTCAAAAAGGGGTCAAGTTCATATTGACAAAGAAGTGTGAGGAAAGTTTCAAAGGGATGAAGAAGAGATTGGTTACCGCACCCATGTTAACTTTTCCCTCAAGTGGAGAAGGATTCATTATTTTTAGCGATGCATATCTGAAAGGGCTTTGGTGCGTCCTCATGAAAAATAAAAAAGTCATTGCTTATGCATATCGATAGTTGAAGAATCAGGAGCAGAACTATCCTACACATGATCTGGAGTTGGATGCGGTCGTTTTTGCTCTGAAGATATGGATGCACTATCTTTATGGGGAGAAATGTGATATATACACAAACCATAAAAGTTTTAAGTATATTTTAACACAAAAGGAATTGAACATGAGGCAGAGGAGATGGTTGGAACTTCTCAAAGACTATGATTGTTCAATTCATTATCATCCCGGAAGAGCAAACAAAGTCGCTGATGCATTAATCAGGAAAGACCCAGTTGTTATTTCCAAGATGAGGATTCAAAGAGATCCTTTAATAAATGATCTAGTAAAGCTAGGCATGGAAATTATAAGGGAAGGGACATCATCAACCCTAACCCAAATTATTTCTCAACCATCATTACTAGAGAAGATCAAGAAAACTCAGAAAGAAGATCCTTTATTACATAAGAAGTTTGTGGCTGTGAAGGATGGGTAGTTTCCTGAGTTCAATATTGATCAAGAAGGTGTATTTAAATTTCATAAAAGAATATGTGTTCCATCTATTTTGGAAATAAAGAAGGATCTGATGGATGAATCCCATAACTCTACATTCTCTATACATCCTGGGAGTAGAAAAATGTATAGAGACCTTAATGATCATTGTTGGTGGGATAATATGAAAAGAGAGATTGTTGACTACACTTCATGGTGCCTAATATGTCAGCAAGTGAAGGAAGAGTGACAAATTCCTAAAGGGGTATTGCAACCATTACCCATACCAGCATGGAAGTGGGACAATATCACTATGGACTTTGTCATTGTTCTCCTGATAAATTCTAAAGAAAACAATGCGATATGGGTTATTGTGGACCATATCAGCAAGACTGCCCATTTTATCTCCATTTGGGAAGATTTCTCTCTTGATCAACTTGCCAGATTTTACGCGAAGGAAGTGGTAAGGTGGCATGGAGTTCCACTTTCTATTTTATTTGATCGTGACCCAAGGTTCACATCAAAATTTTGGAGAAGTCTTCCACATGATTTGAGCACTGAATTGAATTTCAGTATGGCATATCACCCCAAAACTGATAGCCAATTTGAAAGGACTATTCAAACACTTGAGGAAATGCTGAGAACATGCTCAATGGAGTTAAAAGGAGGATTTGATCAACATCTCCCTTTATTTGAGTTCTCTTACAACAAAAACTTCCACTCAAGCATTAAAATGGCACCCTATGAAGCTCTTTATGGGAAGCGATGTAGAAATCCTACTTGTTGGGATGAAGTTGGTGAAAGAAAGCTTCTTGGGCCCGATCTTGTGCAAGAGATGATAGAAAATATCCATTCCATCCAGCAACACATTAAGGCAACTCAGAGTCAAAAAAAGAGCTATGCCAACAACTGTTAAAGGGACTTGGAGTTTGATGTTGGTGATAAGGTATTTCTTCGAATTTCACCTCGGAAGAGAGTCATGAGATTTGGGAAGAAAGGGAAGCTCATCCCTAGGTACATTGGCCCCTATGAAATCCTTGATCACATAGGAGTAGTGTCCTATTAGCTTGTACTCTCTCCAAATCTATCACAAGTTCATGATGTTTTCCATGTATCCCTCTTGAGGAAGTACATACCTGACCCTTAACATGTACTAAATCCAGAGGTGGTACAACTGGAACATGACCTCTCTTATGATGAGAAGCCGGTATAGATCTTGGATCAAAGAGACAAGGTTCTACGCAATAAGAATACCCATATTATTAAGGTGTTGTGGAGGAATCACAAATGCGAATAAGCCACGTGGGAACCATAGGAGTCTATGAGGTAGAAGTACCCACACCTTTTCTCTTATAAGGGTATGAATTAAAATTTTGGGGATGAAATTTCTTAAGGGGGGAATAACGTAATGACTCGAACTTTTGAATAATGTTTGTTTCCTAAATTTTTGTATTATTTTATACTCAACAAAATTTTATCCTTTAATTAATGAAGTGAGTATAATTAAAATGATATCATTGGGTTTTGACTGTTATATGACCGTTGGTCAATATTACTATTGGAAACTAAAATATTAACGTTACGATTATTGTTTATAAATACAAGTGATCTTGGTTAATTAATATAGAAAGAAGATTTGATGACCTCATACAGTAGACTTTGGCTGTACGAAGCCCATCTGTCAGAGCCTGGGAAGGAGGTAGCATCTCTGGTCTTTTCTCTGGACCAAGACCAAGCTGAGCTTCAACATGTGAAGCTTGAACGAAATCACCTAAGGGAGAAGTTCAAGCTAATTGAAATCAACACTCAGGCAATGTTGTCCGAGATGCCCCAAGATTCTATCACCATAGCAAACCTTACACTTAGGTCCTATGCAGGTCTTATAAGGGGATCTGTAACGAGGCCTTAGATACTTTTTGTAATCCCTTGGTATAAATAAAATTGTTACTTCTTTTTATGGTAAAATTTGTGATTTTCAAATGTCTGGATAAATAAAGGATAAATATTATTGATGAATTTTGGAAAAAAGGGTATTTTGAAATATTTATGTAAACTTAAAATAATTAATAATGTGAAATTATTTTCAAAAAATTCTCTTCTATAGTTGTGATCAGTAAGAAATTTAGAGTCTAATAAGATCAAATTATTTTTTTAGTAAATAGTAAAGTATGAATAGTAATATTACCCTTATGAATAGTAATTAATATTAAATTGGCCAAAAAATAGAAACTTCACCCATGAATGTATAAATATAATTCAGACATCTTAAAAGTGAAAAAATGATCATAGTATAAGTATTGGTATTTTTCTATGCCATAAATATTTTAATTACAATTTCATGATTAATTTAATAATTTAAAATGTAAATTTATTTTTATAAAATGTAATAATAAATTATTACTTTATTGTCTTATGGTTATAAGTTAATTTTATGTGACCATTATTAATTTCTCAAAGTGTTATAAAATGAGTTATAGTTTTAAAGTTGTTTTTTTAAATAAATTATGGTTTTATTTAACAATTAAATTAAAAATATTTAGAAAATTAATTTCATAAAATGGAGTTCAATTTTGAATTCAGATCATCGATATTAGTTTAGGGTGAATTTATGAGATTTTTATAATTTTTTTTGTTTTTCGGTGATTAATGAAAATACAGTTTTGAGTTTCGGGTGTTTATGACATCATTAATGATGTAATAATGATGTAATCATTCTGGTCTACTTGTGAATAGTAATATATTATATGAGGTTTCCTAAGTGGCCAATAACATGGGAAAATACCATGGGAAAGACCATGGTTTTGCAAATACCACCGATGAGGGGTCCCTTGAAAATTAATTAATTATTCCCTCACTTTTGCTATAAATACCAAGACATTACCTCATTAATTTCATTAAAAAATCATCCTCAATGAATTTATAGTATTTTTACCTCCCAAGGAGTCCTCCCAATGTTCCCTCAATCCCCCAAGGTCCCAACCTCCAAGCTTTGGAAGTCACTCTTTAAGGTAAGGGAACCTTTCACCCTCCTCTTTTAAGTCACGACTTCATTTATGTTATGTCTTCTACTTTTCATCTTCTTATTTTTCTGTATGTTCTTGTATATCCTTATTTCTTTCCATTTCATGTCCAAATTATGAGAGACCCTTTCCAATCTCATCAATTTATTTTTCTGAATTTTTAAGTGATGCCGTTAGGTTGCCGAATTTTCGTAAAAGAAATCGCATTTTCTCTTTTCTTTCAAGTTTCCTTTTCATGTGGTATTTCATTCAAATATCCACACCATGGTCTTATATCTTTTTATTATGTACCTATACTGAAAAATTATTCATTTATTAATGGGATTCCCTTTTCCTCTCTCTTTTTATTATTTTCTAAAACCATGTTATATAGCCATTATGATATAGAAATTTCGTCTCAAAATTTCTCTCTTTCTCTCATGAAATTATCTTGTTTTATTTATGTGAATACCCATACCTATTTCATTTATATTAGTGTTAATAAATACACAAAAAAATTATATATTTGATTCTATAATTGACATATATATAACCCTCACTCCCTTTCCATTGGTTATAATTGACATAATGATCTTGTTTTTAAGTACCTTTTAAACGTCCTGATTTTGAAATGAAACCCATTTATTTTATTCTCTATGGGTTATTTATGAAATGTTTGATTATGAAAAATGTTTCTCACATGAAAATAAATAAATATTAATGGTGTTCCATTACAGTACTTCAATGCATTGGGTAAAGAATTAATCTCTAGAGATGAAAAGTTTCACGATACCTTGGTGAATAACCTTGGTAATGTTTTTATGAAACCTTGTGGATGAACCTTGGTGATATGTTCATGAATGTATAAATGAAATGTTGTAGCCACATATTCAAGTTATGATTCATGTTATTTTTATTATGATATGCCTCTTTTCCATTGCTCACGTCTTTATGTTTTTCATAAAGTTCTTATTGATATCACAAGTAAACTGATTTCCTTACTTTCCTTACTGGGCCTTCTACTCACCCTTTCCTTTGATGTATGTATCCGGGTTATGAGATGAAGTAATTGTACTTAGGATGAACTTTTCAATAAGCTTTTCAAGGGGATTTAAAAGATTTTTTTTAATTTTTCATGTTTTATTGTTCTTTATTTCCAAGACACTAGACATTAAAGATCCTCTGTTTGTAAAATGTAATGAAAAGTTATGGAATAAAAAGGCGGGATGAAATATGAGCTCAGCTCCAGGAAGCTGATTCCTACGAACACAGTGCTCCTGAGATGATTATAGGTAAAATCTGTGTCTACTCCTCCTTATATACAGTAATTATAGACATAGGTTCCAGTCACTCATTCATTTCCATGACTCTCATTTGGGCCTCAGAGATTCTGGTGGAGCCGTTGGCTCGATCCTTACGATTAGAGACTCATACGGGATAAGATTCAACAATTACACACTGGTGCCAATAGTGTGAGCTTACTCTATAAGGTGAGATCTTCGGCTGGGATTTTCTAGTAGCAGCGTCAATGCCTTACGATTTTATCTTGGGTATGGACTGGTTATCCGCAGTCCATGCTCATATTGACTGTATTAGGTGAAAAGTGTGGTGTGTCTGCGTGGATGGGACCAGGTTTTCCTTCACTAGTGAGAGGGGAACCTTTGCAGAACAGGATGGACTTACCTAGAGGAGGGTTCATCCAATCACATATCAGTCGAATAGCCTTACCCTCAGAGCAGTTTAAGTTGAGAGTCTGAGCTATCCTGTAGTGGTGGAACAATATGCTGATGTCTTTCCTAATGATATTCCGGGACTACCTCCACGCAGAGAGGTAGAATTTTACATCGACCTATACCCCAGGATGACACCTATATCCACACCAGCATATCAAATGGACCCTTTGGAGCTCTGGGAGCTGAGGGTACAATTGGAGGACTTACAATGGAAGGGATTCATAAGGCCCAATGTTTCTCTATGGGCATCCTCAGTGTTGTTTGTCAAGAAGGCAGACAGAAGTTTAAGGCTATGCATATAATTCCGGTGCCTAAACTAGGTGATCGTGAAGAATAAGCATCCTTTACCGAGTATTGATGATCTATTTGGTCAGTTGAAATAAGATAAGTGGATCTAGTGAAGATCAAAGCAGTACTTTCTTAGGAGACACCCAGGAGTGTTACTGAGGTGTGGAGCTTCCCTGGATTAACAGGATACTATCGAAGGTTCGTACCTGATTTCTATAGAGTATAAGCACCTATGAACTCCTTGAAAAAGAAGGGGAAACCCTTCTTGTGGTCAGAGACATGCCAATAGATATTTCAACAGCTGAGGCATAGCTGGACCAACACTCCCATCCTGAGGTTACCGGAGGAGGGAACTGACTACGTGGTTTACTGTGATGCATCAGGGACCAGACTCGATTGCGTCCTGATGTATAATGATGCAGTGATTACTTATGTCTCACTACAGTTGAGGCCTCATGAGCATAATTACGCAACTCACAACTTAGAGTTGGTAGTAGTAGTCTTCACATTGAAGATGTGGCGACACTACTTGATGGGTGAGCGGTTCATTATTTACTCAAACCATAAGAGTCTCATATATATCTTCACATAGAAGGATCTGAATTTGAGACAGGGACATTGGATAGAGTTCCTCCAAGAATATGACTTTGAGATAGTATATACTCCTGGTAAGGGGAATATATTGGCAGATACACTTAGCCCGGGATCGAGTTCACAACTATTGAACGAGGCTTTAGAGCAGTTAGCCTCACTTCAGATATCCTACATGGATAGAGATGAGACAGTCTACCTCTAGTCGATGGTAGTTTCCACTCCACTCCTTCAGTGAGTCAGGGAGGCACAACTCAGAGATAGTACCTGCGAGACTACACGTGCTCAGATATCCTCAGGCCATGCACCTGATGAATATTCTAAAGGTGGGGAGCATGCTATCCTTTCAGAAGATGTATAGTTGTACCAGTGGTTCTACGAGAGGAAGTGATGAGGGAGTTCCATACACACCCCTTGGCAGTACATTAAGGAATTATGAAGATGTATCAGGACCTCCAACATCAGTATTGGTGGCCAAGGATGAAGAATGAACAAATATGGAAGAATTTTTATGCCAATAGGAGACAGAGACCCTTAGAACTTGAGGAGGGAGATCATGTCTTCATACGGGTCTCACCATGATGAGGATTACAAAGGTTTGGCCAGGGCGGAAAACTTTCTCTGAGATTCATCGTACCTTTACAGATTTTCAGCAGAGCTGGCGAGGTGGCATAACGGCTAAATCTTCCCCCACAAATGCACCGGGTACATAATGTTTCCCATGTGCCGCAGCTGACGAGATACATGCATGATCCATCACACGTTATCGACTAGGGTGAGTTGGAATTTGATGATGCGATGAATTTTATGGATTTCCCAATGGAGATAGAGGATCAATAGGAGTTAGTCCTTCGTGGATGGTGGATCCCTCTAGTGTGAGTTTGGTGGCAACACAGGAACCTCCAGGAGAGCACATGGGAGCGAGAGACTCAAATTTGTGCTCAGTAGCCTCTTTTGTTTAGTTTTACTTGTTTTGGATTTTGGGGACGTAAATCCGTAATGTGGGGAGAATGTAATGTCTCAGAATTTTTGTATATATTTTTTAATTATATGGAATTATTTTGAGATTATAATATCTGAAGGTGCGTGATTCTGAGGCCCGGTTTGTCCGAAATGATTTTCTGAACTTTTTTTAAGGTATGTCCAGTAAACACGTGAGCAAAATTTTCTAAATTTTGAACTGGTGCTCGGATTAAAAATCTAAGGGAACCATTGAATTCGCAGCATCAGGATTTTCTTAAGGGAGGCTTCACTTCGACCGTAGTAGGTCTGGAGAAAAAGTTAAGTTTTAGGACTTTTAAAAGAAAGTAAATAAAATAATTTTATTATTTTATTTTGTTTCTATCTTATCCTGCAATGGATAAGCAGATGTGGGACCAACGATGTGTTAAGCCATTGAATGGCTTAACCCTTCAATCTAAGTGACAACAATGTTGGGTAAATTAGGAAGCTTCTTAATTAATGAGATCCCATTAATTCCCAACGTCTTTACTTACCCTTCCCCTCTCCAATTTATACGGAGCTTAGGGGGAGGTGACGACACTTCTTCACCAAGAAACGAAGTGCTGAAGGAGTGCCGAGACGTCAAACCCTTGGAGGATGGAGCCATTTCTGGAAAGTGGTGAAGAGCGACACTGAAACCATGAACCAAAGGATGACATGCAAGTGACATCGTTGGAAGCCTATTGAGGGAACAGAGATCACTGATCCACCTTCAAGCACAGACATTCTCCGACATTTTATAAGGTAGGGATTTATCTTGTTTTAAATTCCAAGAGTTTTTTGAACCATTTAATCCTCCCTCATGATTACAAGCTAACGCGGAGGGCACATGCCTAACAAACTCGACTTGGACCCTCCGCTATCTTGCTACCCTTGTGTTCTACATGGAATACTGCCAGCGTAGTGACACCGATCGACAACGATGGAGGTGGCGCTCTGTTGCGCATCCCAAGAGGAGGCCACATCACTAAGCTGCAGTGGTCAGCAGAGTGGCCAACATCATCCGATCGCGAGGGAGGAGGAGGCGGTGCACCCGAGCCACTGGAGAAACCGGCCGTGGCTCATCAGCCGTGGCGGTCGAAAGAGGCGGCCAACACACCAACCAGTCATAGAAGGGGAGGTGGCGTGACTAACGCGCCTCTGGTGAGAAAGGAGTCATCGACCGAAGCCGTGGCAGAGGAGGCTGAACCCGCGCCTCCGGCAGGTTCCGTGGTGACTGGACGATGCCTACGTGGCGCCACCGTTTCAGAAGCCGAACGACCTCTGGACTGTTCGGGATGCTGGGTTCTAATGCCCCCCTTTTATAGATCGGAAAACCATGGGATGACCTCCTATGGACTACACCTCATGCGGCCGGACCACTGCCCAGCGGGCCGCCGGCCAGCGGGACACCTACCCCACAGGCTGCCCCCTTGCGGGCCACAGCCCCTTGCAGGCCGGGCCACACCTTGCGGGTCAGGATGCACCACCTTATGGGCTGGGCAGCCCCCTTTCGGGCCCAGATACCCCTCCTTGCGAGTCAGGCCAGACCTTGGCCCAGCCCAGACTGGGTTGGGCTGGGTCGATCCGACCGGGTCGGACCAGACCTCGGGCCCAACCGGACCCAGAAACGCTTAAAGGGCCATATCTTGAGAACCAGACATCCGTTTGACGAATATTCTATGGTTTTGGAATCCTTGGATATATGCGGTCATTTTGGTATACTCCAATTGTGTTTTGGAGAAAGTTGGAGTATGACCGGGTTGGATCGAACATGAATCCAACCGGGACCTCGGTACTAAAATGCTTATAACTCACAGATCAGACTTCCGATTGATGTGCCGTCTGTCGTGTTGGAACCCTTATGACATGACGGTCCTTTGAGTTACTAATTTTTGGACCTTAGTGGTATTATAGGTATGACCGATATCTCAAGGGAAGATTTTATAGAGCTCGAGCGCACCGGGTGCGGGGAATCCAGTGGCTGGTAGTGAGAAAAAGGTAGGAGACAGATCATACAGAGTTTAGTACCGAGCGATCCAGTGTGGGTCAGCACTTACCAAGCCTGTGTGGGTCAACACTCAGCAATCCTGTGTGGGTTAGCATATACCAATCCTGTGTGGGTTAGATCCGGTGTGGGTCAGCGCATACCGATCCTGTGCAAGTTAGCGCTCAGCGATCCTGTGTGGGTCAGCACATACCAATCCTGCATGGGTCAGATTCTATGTGGGTCAGCGTGGGTTAGTACCTATCGACTCTGGGTGGGTTGGATCCTGTGTGGGTCATTTTGGGGGTTAGTACCTATCGATCCTATGTGGGTTAGACTCTTTATGGTCAGCAGTAGTGCCTCTTGATAGAGTATGATGATCTAGCTTCTCGACTAATCATCTGTACTTCTGTGCTTTAATTATATACCTGATTGTAAGCTGAGTATTATACCTTCGTGGTGTTACCTTTGTGGTATTCGTACCTCATGTGTGAGATGAGTATATCTTAATAACTTAGGTATATGTATGAGCATATACCTAAGTAGAGTTGATGTCTTGCTTTGTGGTTTTTTCTTTGTGGAACTTTAGGAGACCTACGAGGGTCTTGGGGTCCCTAATGAGTATTGTTATACTCATCCCTACATGGGATTCGCCCGCACCTTGTTGTGTCTTGTGAAGACAATGAGAAGCTATGCTAATACTTGAGGTAGCTAGGACCATATGGTACATGGAGGAGACGGGCTGATGTGGAGTGCTATGGAGACAATCTGTACATACCCTTCGGGTAGGATCCTTAGTGGATGATCTAGGAGATTTTTTGTACTTTTCATTTGTATTTATAATTTCCAGTTGTACTTGTACTTTACAGTTGGGCTTGTATTTCCAGCCCCTTTACTTTCAACACTCTTTTTACTACAACAGTTTACTTTGTGTTTACATCCTTATTGTGTTCTAGTCTATGTGGTTGCTTCTTGTTGTATTCTTGGACTGTGTGTCTATATAGGTTAAAAAGACAATGCCTTCCTGTTTTAGGGATGTGCCTTTCTAGTGCTAGTCTCAAGCCCCTGGCCTATAAAAGGTGGGCTTGGGGTAGTCACGACATGGTCCCCGAGGGACAGGCCGTGACAGGAAAAATAAATGTTCTCTAAATAAAGTTCAATCCATAGGTTTTCATAAATATTACTTTTCCAAAGAATTAACATCTACTCAGCATTATAAAGTTGAAAAAAATTTAGATTCAAAAAACATTACTTTCTAATAATACCAGATCCAAGTAGGTTTTGGATTCCAAAATGCTAATATTTTTGTTTTCCGGATAATGAGAAATGTAACAACAACAATATATGGTACATGGATAGTGGTTGTTCTAGACATATGACTGAAAAAAAAATCTATTCAAGAAGATCATTAACATGAAATGAGATATTATTTTATAATTCATAGAAATTCAAGAACAAATTACAAATATATTTAATAACCCCCTTATATATGACATATTTGAATATATTAAGAAGAATCTAGGAATGATCAATAATAATTGATCATTCATATATACTTCTTGTTAACCAGTATGCTTACATTAATGAACTCCTTTTCAGGGGGATACATATATTATAGTTTTATAAAAACTATGATTTTCTAAAAACTGTAGTTTTTATAATATTTTTAGTTCTATTCCAATTTTTTTTTTTCAAAATTTAAAATATTTACTAAAAAATTAGTTTTTCAAATTTTTTCATATTTACTAAAAAAATTGTTTTTCAAAATTTTTCAAATTTACTAAAAAATTATTTTTTCAAAATTTTATTGATTTACTAAAAAATTAATTTTTTAAAAATTTCGGATTTACTAAAAAATTAGTTTTTAAACATTTTTCAGATTTACTAAAAAATTGTTTTCTAAAATTTTTCGGATTCACTAAAATCTTTTGTTTGTTTTTCTATTTTTTTTGGTTTTAATATAATATTTACTTTTTATAAAAAAATAAGAATAATTTACCAGAATAACTTTCTTACAGAAAGTTACATCTTGACTCTAAAAGGTAATTTCTAATACTTAGTTTTTACTATATTTTATTCTAGTTGTTTTGTTTTCATTTTATTTGTTTTTGTAATAGTTTTTACAAAATTTTCCAAAAAAACAATGCATATGATATTTAAAAAACAACAACATTAAGAGTTCATATTATATTTTAAATCTTTCTAGATAAATTTGGATTGTGAGATTATATAGGGGATTGAACCTAAGATGTCTAATCATTAGAAGTCTAATTGTCACCCTGAGCCTATAAATACATGTTTGGGTCACCACATCCCACATTAGTTTCTTAATCAATTGATGACTCTCAGCCTTCAAATTCATTTTCAATACGATCATTTTCCATTCATCTGATCTGAATTTTATTCATCTGATTAGATGTTATCTTTTAGTTCAGTCTTTTAAAAAATGACTACTCCCAAAGATATTGAAAATAGATAAGTTTTGAAAGAAAGATTGATAGAGAAAATATGTTATGATAAAACTTACTTCTTATTGAAAGAAATTATAAGATTTTAGGGATGGGAAAATTTTGTGTTAAAAAGGAAGAATTTGATCTTCATTATCTATCTATAGTTAATGGATTTTATTCTTATGTTGAGTTCACTATGGAAGATGATTTAGAAGTCATAACATTTAAACTTTCTGATGAGTCTTACAAGTTAAATATTGAACAAGTTTTATCATGAACCAATCCGGGGTGTCATCCAACCCAACACCAGACTCGGCTCGTGGCATGGCCTAAAGGGTGTTCTTTATCCCCATGGTCTAGAAACTAGTGCAAGAGTATCATTAACATACTTCGGGAATGATTTTACCCAATTACATAAACATGGTATGTTGAGTCAAAATTCCTCTTTTGACTTTTATATCTTATTTTGAAAATCACAAATGTCCCTTTTCATGTTTATCGTATCGTACTGACCGTACTGATCGTACTGATCATGCTGATCGTACTAACCATAATGATCATACTGATCATGCTGATCGTACTGAACATGCTGATCGTACTGAGCATGCTGATCGTACTGACCATGACAATCGTACAATGCTGATCGTACTGACCATGTCAATCGTACAATGCTGATCATACTGATCATGCCAATCGTACAATGATGATCGTACTGAATATGGGAATTGCATTGACTCTGCTACTCATATCTTTCATTACATACTTGTTTTGGAACTTAGTCAAAAACACATGTTTCATATAAATCATACTCATGATTATCTTGTTCATATATCTTGTTTTAACCAATATGAGGTCATTGAGTTAGTTACAAACTAATCAAAACGATGTCGTGCTTTCTGTTTCAATATGACCGTTATGATGCCATGTGTCCAAGTCCCTCCGAGTTTTTCGGAGAAATATGACCATTGGAGGAGATGTAACCGTTGGAACCTAAGGCCTATAAATAGGAGGTCATTTGAAGCTGAGAGTACAACAGACAACTGAGATACTTTTGGAACAACTGCGATACTCTACTTCTATCAAGTTCTAGAGAGAGACACTGTGACTTCTCTCATCTGCTTTGTGCGTCCGATCATCGTATCGAGGGATTTCAAGTAATTGAAAGACAGAGGTGCCGATTACATACAAAATCAAGGGCTGCCAGGGATAGGCAGACAGACGGTCCGATCATCGCATCGAGGGCTGCCGGGGATAGGCAGACGGACGGTCCGATCATCGTATTGAGGGCTGCCGGGGATAGGCAGACAGACGTTCCAATCATCGTATCGAGGGCTACCGGGGATAGGCAGACAGACGTTCCGATCATCGTATCGTGGGATTACCAAGGTGTTGGTGAGACAGACCTTTTATCCTAGGTGAAATGATAACCCTTCTCTTTGGGTCAAAAGAATTGTAATACTTTTACTTTTCTGCTGCTGCTTGTATTAAAAATGCATTTGTATTGTTTCCTTTCTTTTTTACATATTCAATTGTAATTGTTTCAATTACAATCATTCTATTACATATTGTATTGATCGATTCTATATTCTTTAAGGTAGAATCATTCATTTTTATATTACTCTGATTATTGTGTTCATCTCGAATACAATTGTTTTACATTTCATTAGTATTACATTACTTCATACCATTTATTCAATACAATTGTGGTTGTTTGAATTGTATTAGTTTAAGATCCTTTAAACTAATCTCTTTAAGTATTTAAACTCAAAGTTTTTTAAACATACAATTCACCCCCCTCTTGTATTGTTCCATATAATATACATATACATCTACATATTCGATCCAGCAATTGGTATCAGAGGAGGTTTTCCACTAATTTGTATTACTTGTCCTATTTTTACTTACTACACTAACGTGTGGAGTGGATTTTTTTTTGTTTTATTAGATGGAAGGAATGAATATTGGGTCAATAGAAAATATAAATCCTTCTAGACCACCTATCTTTTATGGGAATGATTATGAGTACTGGAGAGATCGTATGAAGACTTTTTTGATCAATACTGGCGTAGACAATTTTATTATGCTTACTGGAGGTTACAAAATTCCTGACAAAGAAGTCAATACTTTCACTAACCAAGAGAAGCAAGAATATCAACTGAATTACAAGGTACGCAATACTTTATTATGCTCTATGACCAGGAATATATACAGTCAGATATCTTCATATGAAGAAGCCAACTGTATTTGGAAGAAATTATAAGTCACTCATTTTGGTACATCCAAGGTTATAGAAACAAGAAGAGCAATGCTTCGAGCAGAGTATCATGGATTTGTTTTTCCTTATGGAGAGCCAGTATGTAAAGGGAAACAAAGGTTTATGAAAATTTTCAACAGTCTACAATCCATGGGTGAAAAGGTCCTTGATGATGAAGCTCTAGTAGATAAAGTTATAGATATAATTCCAAATGAATGGGAGTAAAAAAGGATAGCTATTGATGAAAACAGAAAAGTTTCCCAAGTTACTCTTGATGAACTCTTTGGAAATCATCTACAGCACGAGACAAGAATGAAGAGAGATGTTGATTTCAACAAGAAGAAGAATGGGAATGGAAGTGTAGCCTTTACATCTAAAGCTAAAACACCTGAAAGGCTTACAAGATCCAAAGCCAAGAAAGTTGTTATATCTGATTCAAGTGATTGTGATCTTTCGGATAATGAGCTAGCCAATCTTGCTCAAAGGATGAACAAGATTGTGGGAAAGAAAGACTTCAAATATAGATTCAAAAAGAAAGATAGGAAGGATAAGAAAGATTCAGAAGTAAATTATTATGAATGTAAGAAAGTAGGACACATAAGGCCTGATTGTCCTTTACTAAAGAGAAAAGATAGAAAGAAGAAACACTCTGAAAGAAACAATAAAAAGTTTTACAAGACAAAGACAAAGAAAGTCTTAAAGGTAAATGATACGTGGAGTGAAATTGGTAGTGATTCTTCAGATGATTCTTCAGAATATGAGTCCTCAGGACGAAAGAATATTGGACTTATAGCTAGATTACCAATTGAAGATCATTGTCTCATGGCTAAGGTACATAATGCTGAAGATATTACAAATGTCTCTTTAAATAAAAATCATACTGATAATAGATATTATGAATCTTCAAATGATGAATCTTCATCATCAGAAGATGATACATTACCTTCTTTTGAAGAAGTATCCAGATTTTCTAAATTACTTGAAAATGAAAATTGCAAACTCAAGAAGAATCTTGAGAAAGAAAATTCTAGAATTACAATTTTAACTAAAGAAGTGTCATATCTTTATAAGGATCTTGATATGAAAACTTCTGATTTTGAAAGTATTTTAAAAACCTTGATAAAGTTAAATGTGACAAAGATAAACTTTCTAAGGATCTTGAAAATGTGATTTTTAAGAAAAATGTTTTAAAACCTAACTGTAGCTCAAATTCAAACGTTTCAGAGAATAAAAATTTAGTTTTAAAATTAAAGTCAGAAATTTTTTACTTGAAAAAATGTTTGTCAAACTTTACTCATGGAAAAGAAAATTTTGACAAAATGTACTCCCAAATCCGACCCTTGAGAAATCATTCTGGACTTGGTTATACTTATTCCAAACCGGTTTTTAGCAATAACTATTTTGTTCCTCAAAATACCCCGTTTTTCTCTAAGTGTCAATGTGGAGGACACTGGAGAAGAGATTGTTCTCTTAACAAAACTCCATATTTAAGATTTCATAAAGCTCATTTTGAAAAACAAATGTGGATTCCTAAAATTCTTTTATCTAACCCTTCTGGATCCAAACAAGTTTGGATTCTGAAAAACTAATTGTTTATTTTTCAGGAAAATGAGAAGTGCACCAATAAGAATATTTGGTACATGGATAGTGGTTGTTCTCGACACATGATCGGAAACAAAGATCTCTTTGAAAAGGTTATCAAAACAAAATGTGGAAAATTTACCTTCGGAGATAATGCTCAAGGAAAGATTGTTGGTATAGGTAATATCATTTTTCTTTAAAAAGTTCTTATTTCAAACGTTTTGTTTGTTAAAGGTCTTAGGCACAAACTCATCGGCATAAGTCAATTATGTGATTAAGGTTACCTTGTGAATTTTATAAATGATAAGTTTCTAGTTCACAATTCCAAGGATGAGTTCATTCTATCTTCTCATAGGAAAGATAATGTTTACACTATTAACTTAGAAGACTTTAGGAGCCAAAACTTACCCTGCTTAAGTGCAATAGAAGACCAATCATGGCTATGGCATAGAATACTAGGACACTATAATCTGAGAAACCTTAGTAAACTTTCAAAACAAAGACTTGTGAAGGGACTACCGGACATTAGATATGATTCTTCAAAAGTCTGTGATCCTTGTCAATTTAGCAAGCAACATAAAACTATCTTTAAATCAATTAATGATGTTTTAACTTCTAATGCATTGCAGCTAGTGTATATGGATCTTTTTGGTGCCACACAAACTAGAATCATTGGAGGAAAATACTATGTATTTGTTTTAGTTGATGACTTTACTAGATTTACATGGGTCTATTTTCTTACAAAGAAATCTGAAGCCTTTTCCTATTTCAAAACTTTTAGATCCCAAGTTAAAAATTAGAAAAACCTACCATTGATAACTATTCATAGTGATCATGGTGGTGAATTTCAAAATTCAGAATTTGAAACTTTTTTTAGTAAGAAAGGTATTACTCATAATTTCTCAACTCCAAGAACTCCTCAAAAAAATGGTGTTGTTGAAAGAAGAAATCGTATTCTTCAAGAAATGACTAGAACCATGTTGAGTGAATACTCAATTGCTAAGAACTTTTGGGATGAAGCTGTTAGTACTGCCTGTTATACTATAAATCGTGTTTTAACTAGACCGTTTCTTAATGAAACCCCTTATTAGTTATGGACTGACTGAAAAACTAAAGTTTCGTACTTCAAAGTTTTTGGGTGCAAAGTATTCATTCTGAATACAAAAGGTAATCCTCACAAATTCACACCAAAATATGATGAAGGAATCTTTCTAGGTTACTCCACAACTTCTAAGGCTTATAGAGTTTTCAATAAAAATACTTGTACTGTTGAGGAAACAGTACATGTAAAATTTTATGAAACTGATCCTTTTGTTTTCAGCCAACCCAAACCTACATCCTCAGATGTGTTTTCTAAAAATGTTTATTAACCGTTATTTGAAGATCATTCTGATAAGGAAAATATTCAAGAAGACACTTCTGAAACATTTACCACAGAATATTTTCTACCATACATTGATGAACAGGTTTTACAAAACCCAATTCAATTGTTTCTTAGGAATCATCCCAGTGATAACATCATTGGTGACGTAAATCAACCTGTAAGGACCATAAATTCCTTAAGAAATGAAATAGAACATCTTGCTTTTCTTTCCCAATTTGAACCTAAAAGTCCAAGTGAGGCCTTAGGTGATGAAGATTGGATCAAAGAAATGCAAGATTAACTAAATGAATTTGAAAGGAATCAAGTCTGGACTTTATTTGATAGACCTAAAGAAACAACTGCAATTGGTGTAAAATGGGTTTTCAGAAACAAGTGCGATGAAAATGGAATCACTGTAAGAAATAAAGAAAGACTTGTTGCTAAAGGCTATAATCAACAAGAGGGGATAGACTATGAAGAAACATATGCTCCTGTAGCTAGACTTGAATCTATTCATATTCTATTAGCCTTTGCAACATAATTTAATTTCACACTGTTTCAAATAGATGTAAAATGTGCTTTTCTAAATGGTTTTTTTCAAGAAGAAGTTTTTGTCGAACAACCTCCTGGTTTTCTAGACCCAAAACATCATGATCATGTTTTTAAACTTACCAAGGCTCTATATGGTCTTAAACAAGCCCTTAGAGCATGGTATGATAGACTTACATGATTTCTTTTACAAAACAATTATACAAAAGGTACAGTAGATCCAACCCTTTTTATAAAAATAGAAAATAAAGATGTCTTGATTGTTCAAATCTATATTGATGACATCATATTCAGATCAACTCAGAAATCTTTAACTGATTATTTTGCTAATTTAATGAAATCTGAGTTTGAAATGAGTATGATGGGTGAGTTAACATTCTTTTTAGGTTTTCAAATTTCTCAAAATCCAGAAGGAACATATATATATCAACATAAGTATATAAAATATTTACTCAAAAATTATGGATATGACAAAACTAACAGTATTTGCACTCCAATTGGTACCTCAAATACACTTGATCTTGATGAAACTGGGAAAGCAGTAGATCAAACAATCTTTAGAGGTATGATAGGAAGTTTGCTATACTTGACAGCTAGTCGACCAGACTTAATGTTTTCTGTATGATTATGTGCAAGATATCAATCTAATCCAAAAGAGTCTCATTTAAAAGCCGTAAAGAGAATATTTCAGTATTTAAAAGGCACTATGGATCTAGGTCTCTTTTATTATTTGGGAGATGATTTTGTTTTAAAAAGTTTTTCATATGATAACTTTAGTGGTTGTAGAATGGACAGAAAAAGTACATCTGGAACATGTCATTTCTTAGGAGGTTCTCTGGTTTCTTGGTCCTGTAAGAAACAACACTCAGTAGCGCTATCCACTGCTGAAGCTGAATATATAGCAGTTGGAAGTTTCTGTGCTCAAGTATTGTGGATGCAACACACACTCACTGACTATGGATTGAGTTTCTCCAAAACTCAAATTCTATGTGATAATACTAGTTTTATAGATTTTAGTAAGAACCCAACACATCACTCTCGTGCAAAACACATAGATGTTAGGCATCACTTTCTTAGGGATCACACACAAAAAGGAGATATTATTCTACAATTTATCGGAATGCAAGAACAACTTGCTGACATTTTTACAAAACCATTACCTTCTGATAGGTTTGAGTTTATAAAACAAAATCTAGGAATGATTACATTAAAATAATCATTCATATCCACTTTCTATTTTACTTTTCTCTTTACAGCAAACAACTCCCTTTGAAAGGGGGAGGACATTTCTTACTATGTTTTTTTCTTACTATGTTTTTTTTTCTTACTATGTTTCTTTTATCTTTAATTATTTACTCTCCTGGTATGTGTTTTTGTTTTTCTGTTTATCGTATTGACAGTTTTATAGTATCATTTACTTTTCTTTTTATTGTATCGACCGATCATGGTAATGAATTTCTTTTCCATCATATCGACCGATCATGGTAATGAATTTCTTTTCCATCGTATTGACCGATGGTGGTAATGATTTTATTTTCCATCGTATTGTCTGATGATGGTAATGATTTTCTTTTCCATAATATTTTCCGATGATGGTAATGATTTTCTTTTCCATCGTATTTTCCGATGATGGTAATGATTTTATTTTCCATCGTATTGTCCGATGATGGTAATGATTTTCTTTTCCATCGTATTGTCTGATGATGGTAATGTTTTTCTTTTCCATCGTACTGTCAGTTCATGGTAACAAGATTTTTTTTCCATCGTACTGTCAGTTCATGGTAACAACTTTGTTTTCCATCGCATTGTCAGTTCATGGTAACGAGATTGTTTTCCATCAGCTTGTTTGTTCATGGTAACAACATTGTTTTCCATCGTATTGTCAGTTCATGGTAACAATATTGTTTTCCATCGTATTGTCAGTTCATGGTAACAAGATTGTTTTCCATCGGCTTGTAAGTTCATGGTAACAAGCTTGTTTTCCATCGTATCGACCATTCATGGTAACGAGATTGTTTTCCATCAGCTTGTCAGTTCATGGTAACGAGATTGTTTTCCATCGTATTGTCAGTTCATGGTAACGAGATTGTTTTCCATCGGCTTGTCAGTTCATGGTAACGAGATTGTTTTCCATCGACTTGTCAGTTCATGGTAACAACTTTGTTTTCCATCGTATTGTCAGTTCATGGTAACGAGATTGTTTTACATCGTCTTGTCAGTTCATGGTAATGAGATTGGTTTCCATCGGCTTGTCAGTTAATGTTAACGAATTTTTTTACATCGGTATAACGATTGTTTTTTTCCCGTACGATTGTATTTTATTTTTATCTCTACTAAAACCAATAATTACCTTACGTTCTCCGGCAAGTACTTTCCATTTTTTTAAATTTTGTTTTTTCTTTTGTTTTTATCCTAACCATTGATTTTTTTTCCTCTAATCTTGAAAGTAGAAGATCAATGGTCACCCCTATATCACCTATAAATATCCCCCCTCCCCAAACCCACATTGGTTTTTCAGGTTTTGAGGAAAAGCTCTGCTCCAATGTTTTTAAGTCATCGTACGATCTTTCATCGGTAGTACCTATATGTCTTAGTCCTCTGCTAATACTCCCGCCGAAATGTCTTCAAAGACTTTTTCAGAGAAAGAATTTTTCAGAGAAAGGTTAGTTTCTCGGGAATTTTTTGATTCGTATGATTCCACAATCAGAAGAATCATTCTGTTTCAAGGATGAGAGAATTTATGTGTTGAAAGACCTATTTCTCAAGATCCGATTATCTTTGATAAAGTCAGTCAGTTCTATAAGACCGTATCTTTCGACAAAGACATGACTATAAATTTTTCTGTGTACGATAGAAAGTTATCTATGTCTACGAAACAAGTGGCTCATTTTCTGAATGTCCCGATAGAAGGTGATTCTTTCTGTCCATCCCATAAACTACTAGAAGAGGTCGGTATGTTTAATAGAGAAAGTTCTGAGAAGTCTCTGTTTGTTATAAATTAAGAGAAGAGAAAAGTGGCTCATCTTTCTCCGGAGAATCGATTTGTGACTTTATGGATGCAAGGTTTTCTTATCCCAAGTAAAGGGGATAGAGAAACTCTAAAAGTTTATGATATTTTTATGCTTTACTATCTTGTAAATATGAGAAAAGTAAATCTCATGGGATATGTTTTTGAAACTATCAAGAATGTCAAGACAGGAGGAATTAAGTCCCAAATGATTATGTATCTAGCTATCCTTACAAAGTTTATTCTCTAGAGTATGAAGTTTTTGCAACATTCCTTTGAAAGGAAAGCTGATAGATTTGAAGCCCTCCTGGATTAGCAAAAGTACGATGAAGAAGTTGAATGTTTGTTTTGATCAGAAATCAAAACTTTTTGTTAAGGATGTAGAAGTTGAATCTCCTCAAAATCAATCAGCACCTATACCAGCCAAAGACTTTCAATCTGCTGGTATTACTCAAAAGTCTGACCCCCCAAACCAGCTCAAAGCCTAAGAAGAAGCCAAAGTACAGTAAAGAAGTTGTATCCAAATGGATAAAGGATAAGGAACAAAGAAAGGAAGGTGATCCAAAGTTTGGACTTGATCCAGCTGAAGCGTTTTCTGAAAGAATTAGGGTAGAAGAAACCCTTAAATCTGAAAAAAAAGAAAACTGTTTTGAAAAGAAAGGCTCAAGACTTTGATATCTCTAAAGTCTTGAAAATGGTTGAGGATGCAAGTTCTCAACTAACGGAAGAAGTTCATCAAGAACCCATCGTACAGAGTCTTCCTAAAAAAGAAAAAGGAAAACAAATATTAGAAGAGATACAAGAAGTTGAAGAAGAGGAATGATATTTTATTTTATAATTCCTTTAGAGTTCGAATAAGAGTATAGAGGAATCGGTTCAAAAGAAAAGTGAAGGTATTCAACAAGTTCCTCATGCCGATCAAGCACCTTTTCAATCTTCTGAAACTCCGGATAGAATTTCATCTCAAGTAAAGAAAGGTGCTCAATCCTCTCACACTAATAAAGTTATTTTTATTAGTGATAAAGTGGAAAAAGAAAGAAAGAAGAAAGAAAAATCAAAAGGAAAACAACCAGTTGTAGACTCAACCCGATCAAATGAATTGGCTTCATACGATGAAGATACTGATTCAGAACACACAATCTCTCTCAAGAAGAGTGATTACATTGTCTATGTTTTGAGAAGGGTTGAGAAGACCATTACATATTTCCCTAGGATGGAAGGGAAGATTGATTTTATTACTGAAAATCAGAAAAAGAAGTTTGGTTCTGTAAAATAATTAAGAAATAAAGTTTTGTCATTCGAACCCGATTTGAAAGTTCTTTCAGAAAGTTCGGCTGCCTATAAGAAGTCCTGCAACAAGATGACCAAGTGGTCGTACAAAACATAGAGCTCAGTCAATGATCATGAGATAACAATTGAAGATATAATAAGGTTGTCAAATGAGCTTTAAATTTCTTTTAATAATCTTAAAAAAGAAATGGTTGAAAGGTTGAATCTTTTGTCTTCCCAACGAGCTCATGTTCCTTCAGTAAAAGACTTGCAGGAGAGAATGAATGCCTTTCAGGCTAAGTTTTCGAAGGTTTCATCTTTCAAAGATGAAATAGTTCTCTTGAAGAAACAGAACTCTGGGTTATCCAAAGATAAAAATAATTTTCAAGACAGAATTGATACTATTGAAGAAGTTATCAGAGTTCAGGAAGAGACAATCAGAAATCAAGATCAACTCTTTGTTGATCAACAAGACCCTCTCAGATCTCAGGGTGATGCTATTTCTGAAGACAATAAGGAGATCAAAAAGATGAAGGAAGTTCTTCATGAGTTGATCAAAAAGGAGAAGGAAAGATAAAACAAGTGACTTGTATTTGTTCTCAAGTTTAGCATTGATTGTTATCGTAATGAAATTTCTTTTATCCATTGTCTTGTATTTATTTTCTAACTCTTTCAGACAATTCAAGTTTACCAATTTCTTTTTGTAAATCACAAAGGGGGAGAATGTTTATAAAGGGGGAGAATGTTTTATAAAGGGGGAGAATGATTTACAACACTTAAAGGAAAATCTACGAATACAATCCTTAGGAAAGTCCATACCTAAGGGGGACTTAGTTGTATTCAATTTCTTATTCAGAAGAGTTTCCAATAACTCAGGGGGAGATAAGTATTTCTTTTAGTTTTTATTTTGTGATTTGTGCTTTCCAAAAAGGGGGATATTGTTGAGTCAAAAGTCCTATTTTTACTTTTATATCTTGTTTTAAAAATCACAAATGTCCTTTTTAATGTTTATCATATTGTACTGACCATACTGATCGTACTGATCATGCTGATCGTACTGACCATAATGATCGTACTGATCATTATAATCGTACTGACCATGCTGATCATACTGATCATGCTGATCATACTGACCATGAAAATCATACAATGCTGATCGTACTGACCATGTCAATCGTACAATGCTGATCGTACTGATCATACCAATCGTACGATGCTGATCGTACTGAATATGGGAATTGCATTGACTCTGCTACTCATATATTTCATTACATACTTGTTTTGGTACATAGTAAAAAACACATGTTTCATATAAATCATACTAATGATTATCTTGTTCATATATCTGGTTTTAACCAATACGATGTCGTTGAGTTAGTTACAAACTAATCAAAATGATGTCGTGCTTTCTGTTTCAATATGACCATTATGATGCCAGGTGTCCAAGTCCCTCTGAGTTTTTCGGAGAAATATGACCGTTGGAAGAGATGTGACAGTTGGAACCCGAGGCCTATAAATAGGAGGTCATTTGAAGATGAGAGTACAACAGACAACTGAGAGACTTTTGGAACAACTGTGATACTCTACTTCTATAAAGTTCAAGAGAGAGACACTGTGACTTCTCTCATCTACTTTGTGCGTCCGATCATCGTATCGAGGGATTTCAAATAATTGAAAGACAGAGGTGCCGATTACCTACAAAATCGAGGGCTACCGAGGATAGGTAGATGGACGGTCTGATCATCGTATCGAGGGCTGCCGGGGATAGGCAGACGGACGGTCCGATCATCATATCGAGGGCTGCCGGGGATAGGTAGACAGACGTTCCGATCATCATATCGAGGGCTACCGGGGATAGGTAGACAGACGTTCCGATCATCATATCATGGGCTTACCAAGGTGTTGGTGAGACAGACCTTTTATCCTAGGTGAAAGGATAACCCTTCTCTTTGGGTCAAAAGAATTGTAATACTTTTACTTTTCCACAGCTGCTTGTATTAAAAAGGAATTTGTATTGTTTCCTTTATATTTTACATATTCAATTGCAATTGTTTCAATTACAATAATTCTATTACATATTGTATTGATCGATTATATACGCTTTAAGGTAGAATCATTCATTTTTATATCACTCTGATTATTGTGTTCATCTCAAATACAATTGTTTTACATTTCAATAGTATTACATTACTTCATACCATTTATTCAATACAATTGTGGTTGTTTGAATTGTATTAGTTTAAGATACTTTAAACTAATATCTTTAAGTATTTAAACTCAAAGTTTTTTAAACATACAATTCACCCCCCCTCTTGTATTGTTCCATCTAATATACATATACATCTACATATTCGATCCAACATGGTAAACCATAAAAAATAGACATTTAGATGATGTATAACCAAAACCAAACAAGACATAACAATTTTAAGATTTAACATTTATAAATTTTAACCAAAAACTAGAAAATACTACAAAGAAAGGAAAACATAAAACATCCTAGAAATCTCTGTACAACATGAGGGACATTACACTCAATGCACCACCACCAACACCTCCAACAAGGTCCACTAGCAACCCGATCCACCAACATCATCGTGATACATCTTTCCTTAACTTGAGTCATACAAACAAAGTCTATATACACCCAAAGGTGTATGTAGGGTGTGACCTAAAGCATAGTAGGATTCCACCCAAAGAAAGGATTCCATGATATAACATTAAATTACAAATTAAAATTCTTATTCATGAAAAAATGATTTAAAATATTTTTAAGAAAACATTTTAAGAAGGACCATTTTCAAGGGAAAACTTTCAAGGAAAACCATTTCTAAAGGAAATTTTTTTTAGAACAACACTTTTAAAGGATAATTCTAAAGGAAAAAATTTACTAAAATAAAATTTATTTAAAATGAAGTACACTCAAGGTCAACCGTATGCCGATGGATGGTACCACATCATATAAGTTTCATGTCACACGAGAGAATCATGGGTAAATCCCTAGGGGTAATCTAGATAGAGTGGGACTCTAGAACCTTGTACCTTAGTGAAATGTGGTATACTAACCAAAAACGTCAACATCCCCATGCACAATCCACTATAGGAGAAGCATCCGAAATTATAGTGGTGATCAATCATCATCATAGTTTAGTTAGTATTGTAATTCATTAATCCTGATAAGTGAAACTAGGACAAGACACTTCTAAATCACTAGCACACTAGATCTAGTTAACCCACCAAGATACCTAGGATTCAATTTGTGCTCAATACCATCTCACATATTACAAAAATCACCACATTCAAAAATCATTATCAAGGACACAAGGTAAACACCACTTTCACAAATCATTACATGAAAAACACCCTCTTTATAAGCAAAGAACCTTCCATTTTACACACACTAAAACCATTTAAAAAATACATTTTCACCACTTGAACAATTCAAGAAACCCAAAATTTTTAATGGGCCAATCCCCTTTTTAAATCCATGCATTTTCCGATTTCATTTCACAATGTGCTACACATCATTTACATAATTCACCAATCACATTTATAAGTGTATAATAAAACAAACATGCCAAGTAATCCATTTTCACATAAAAACCCACTTTCAATACACTTGTACCTCATGTTCCTTTAATTTTTTTTAAAACCTTTCACATAATCATAAAAACACCACCAAGGGTCACCACAATGAAGCAGATACACAAAGTAACCATTTTTTATTGAAGACCCCATTTTCATCACATATGCATGTTAAAATCTTTCCAAATCATATTTTTCACCACACAAGAAAATCATAGAGAATATTTAAATATCCAAACTATCATATAAAAAACATCTAAAAATGTTAGATCATGGAACCACCTACCTATCACTTAGAGACTTCCAAAAAATGGCGTGAAACCTCAACTTCACCACCACAAGACCATAGAAAGGAAATATTGAACACTAAAAATCAATAATGAACCATAAATAATGAGTTTCAAACCTAAATAGACCACCCAAACAACTGGAGAAACAATACCCCAAAGAAGAAGAGGAGAAATCCTAAAAAAGAGGGGAAATCAAAGAGGAAGACCACTTACTTAAAGATCCATTGAAGTTTCCATGTCAAATTCACCAAGATAAGGGAGACCAAGTGATATAATAGGAAGGGAGGGAGGATCCTAGAGAAGCTAGAATGGGGGAGAGAGGGGTGGATTTGGGGTAAAAACACAAGGGGACACAAAGGTTATTTTAGGTTTTTTAATGATCTATACATTGTTCATTATTATCCCACACAATTTGTTAAACCGTGCGGCGATCATGCACCCCTCTGTTTAAGAGGAACCTACTACATGGTTAGTCTACACAATCTGACTTACCATGCATAATACATGAAGTATCTTCTGTTCAAAAACTTCTACCTACTGCACAATTACCTAGGTCGGGGCATAAATTTCTACTAACTGTGCGCCTCATGTCGTATGACCCAAATTTCCCATTTTTATCCAAAAAATCAAAGATAACCCTTTAGAAAAATCTAGACCAAGAAGAAATGAAAATATTACCACAAAATCTTAGACCCATCAGAACTAGTCCCTAAAATAAAAATTGAAACCCAGATTAGAACTGAGTCCAAAAATGAAAAGAAAAACCCAGGTGTGACAATTCTCCCCACTATAATGCTTTCCACCCCTGGAAATCCACAACAAGGCCTGATCCAAAAACAAAAATCGATACTCCTCCATAGCTTAAGGATATTAATAATAAACATAACATGAGAATAAAGTAATAATACTAAGAACAAGAACATAAGTTTATAAGTTTAAATGTGGGAGGCCAGAATGGAATCCCCACCATGTGCCTTCTGCCCCCAGAAATCCACAACAACTCCAGTTGATTGATCAAATGAATATAAATCCTCATAATGCATAAACCAACCTAAAACCAATTCTGAAAACACAATTCCACAACCTTTCTTCAAAAAAAAAAATGGTAGGAACACTCCCACCAAAATTATTACACATGGGAGGAACTTGAAATTAAATTGATCCAATGAGACTACCCACTACCAATCCAACACCAGAGATGAAACTAGATTACCAACATAAGGAGACCTAAATAAACTCCCCACCATTAGGAACAAACTGGAATTACTTTAATCTATAAGAAATCTCAGTGAGACCTATGATGGATCTCCCTACCATAAGAACCAAATAGCTTAACCAACTAGCACATACCAATATGGGAACCCGGCATCAGCCAAATCAGAAACTTCCTACATGGTCCAAAGAGCATGAACTAAAAAACCCCTTCACAAGGGATCTGAAAATAGAAACTCCTAACCAAATGGAAAACATTACGCAGTTCACCAATCCCAATGGGACATGACTGCTTCCAGATGAGTGCAAACCAAAACTGAAACTAATTTACAAAGCTTACCACACTAGGAAATCCACATAGAGATTTGAGAAAATGAGACATCCACACCTCCTTATGACTAAGGAAGAAGTATTCCACCCCCACTGGTCTCAACGAAGAATGAGGACTTCATGAAATTATACAAAAAATGAGACCTTTCCAAAACAAAGGAGTTACAATAGAGAGGCTTGAACTCTCTCCATCCAACACTGGAGACCAAGCTAAACCAAGGTCCTTCACTCCCCACGTGATTCCTGACTATGAACCAGCTTCAATCTGGGGCCTATGGATGGAGCCTTGATATTTGAATCATCTCCTTATTCGTAGTTAGGCGATGATAATTCTTGATCAGAACACTCTCTTTGGTCTCATGAACAGCTACACAACATTCCAGGAATAACCAAAGGAACACAACGCCCCATGAGTCTCACTTTTCTCTAACATGAAAGCTTCACCAAGACAAGGAATTATAAAATGTATATGCATCATCCATTTTTCACCAAAAATGAGAAACAATAGAAACAAGATACCCACATAACACTCCTCTATCTATATAGAGAAATTTTGGATTTTCTAAAGCTAAACACGTTTACGTTAAAATAGAAGTTCTCAAAATAATCACAATCCAACTCTTGAATTTGGATCCAAAAAGGCCAGACTCCCAGACGTCACCAAAAAAAACCATTAAAAACAAATAATCATTATAAAAAAATGGGATTTGATCCAAGACCCAAACAACACACTATTTTCAAAAATGGACACGATGAATTCTTATGACCAGACTTTACAAACTAATGGAACAACATGATTCCTTACTTAAAAGAGACTGATAAAGGTATATAGGTCTTTTAACACTACATCTATCACCAATAGCCTCAGACCAATTATCACTCTCCTCACTAGAATCCCCTTCACTGCTTCCAGACAAGACCTTGAAACATAGAGGTGACAAATCCAACTTTAACGACTCAAAAAACTCAAGGAAATAATGGATTATTCCTATTCTAAACATCCACTCTTCCACTTTGAGAGGATCCATTTAACCAAGAAAGATATGTGAATAACATTATGAAGCTCAAGAAAAGAGACTATTTGTTGATCAACTAGAGTGTATGCCAATGGTGAACCACTCGTAGCTACACCACAATGTCCATCAAAACTTTGCGGGGGTGTGAACTTTTATAAGGAGATGAAGGACCCTATCAAGGATGATATGTTGATCATAATTCACCACAACCATACACCAAACACACATGGACCAACTCAAAATCTTCCCAAACACTTCTCAAAAGAACCCACTAGCCATTATTTTTAAAACCAATTCATCAAAAAAGCACAAAATTGAAACTTCATTCAAACAAGAAGAGTTTTCAAACACAAAATACCTCCCAAGAAACATTCCCAAATCACAAGAAGACACAACACACAACAAGGTTATCAAAACACCACATTTCCTCTTAAAATAAATTTTTGAATGAAAAAAATATTGGTGGGTTGCACACTCACCAATAGTCTTCCATAGAGTCTCACACATGCATATTATCATTCCATACTGGGCACCCATCCATTCATACTAATCTAGAAACTCACCCAATCATTCCATTATCCATAAAAATTTCTATTTATTCATGTATGCGATCACTCATGGAAATAACAAAGGTTAAAATAAAACTTTTCCATTTTTCAAAACAAAAAATTCAACCCACATTTTCAAATTTTTAATTTAGTTCCAATTTCAAAATTTAATAAATATTTTCAAAATATCACTCACCAATGAGTCAAAAATCATATTAAAACCCCACACATCAAATCATTTTGTCTTTTATGAAAATAAAATCCCATGGATTTCATCTAAAAATCCAATTCATCCCATTTTAAAACCACTTTTAGTTCCAATTCATCCCATTCAAAACATTTTTGAAAGATCAAAAAATCTATTTTAAAATAGGTTTCCAAAACCTGAATTGAAATAGTTCAAGTTTTCCAAACCACCACTTTTGATAAATCATAGGTTTTGATTGTAAAAATCTGATCTCGATAAACCCATCTATATTTATTCAAAAAAAAAATCATTTTATAGAAATACACTTTCTTTAAGATTATTTCAAAATTATTATGAAAACTTGTTTTCCATATTTCCAAAACCAACCATTTCCACATGGATTTATAGGCTCTATGAGATCATAAAGACTATTGAACAAACTCTCTTTTCATTTACCAAACACAAACAATCTTCAAGAACCAAAGGAACCAAACGAAACCCGTCTTCCCATAGAAAATCAAGTCATATCACGAGGTGTGTTGGCTAGGCACCCCACTCATAACTAGGAAATCAAGTCCCAAGAATAATAGATCCAATCTACCCAGACTCTTCCCTAAATAACGTGACCCAAAAAGAGTGAACTTGATATGATACTATTTTGTCACAAACCAAGCCAAAGTGCCATCCAACCCAACACCCAACCCTTCTTGTGGAATGGCCCAAAGAGCATTCCTAATCCCCTAAGTCTGGAAACTAGTGCCTATGTATCATTAAAATAATTTGGGAATGATTTTACCCAATTACATAAACATGGTAAACCATCAAAAATAGACATTTAGATGATGAATAAACAAAACCAAAAAAGACATAAAAATTTTTAGATTTAATATTTATAACTTTAAACCACAAAACTAGAAAATACTACAAGGAAAGGAAAACATAAAACATACCAAAAACCTCTATGTAACATAAGGGACATAACCCTCAAGCTACAACCACCAACACCTACAACACTGAACACTAGAAACCCGATTCTCCAACATCATCACGACACAACTTTCCTTAACCCGATTCATACAAAAAAGGATACATACACCCAAAGGTGTATGAAGGGTGTGAGGCAAAGCCCTGTAGGATTCAAAAAAATAAAGGATTCCATGCTATAACATTAAAAGGAAAATTAACACACTAATTCATGAAAAAAGTATTTAAAACATTTTTAAGAAAACGTTTTAAGAAGGACTATTTTTAAGGGAAAAATTTCAAGTAAAACCATTTATAAAGGATTTTTTTTCAGAACAACACTTTTAAAGGAGTATTCCAAAAGAAAACCTTTACTAAAATAAACTTGATTTAAAATTAAGTACAGTAAAGGTTCACTATATGTTGACAAATGGCACCACATCATATAAGTTCCATGTCACATGAGAGCACCATGGGTAAATCCCTAGGGGTAATCTACCTCAAGTGGGACTCTAGAACCTCATACCTCAGTGAAAGGTGGTATAGTAACAAAAAACATTAGCGTCCTCATGCATGATTCACTAGAGAGGAGAAACATCCAAAATTATAGTGGTGATCAATCATCATCATAGTTTAGTTAGTGTTGTAATTAATAAATCCTACTAAGTGAAACTGAGACAAGAAACTTCTGAATCACTAAATAACTAGATTGAGTCGACCCACCTAGATACTCAGAATTCCGTTTATGCTCAATACCATCTCACATATTACACAAATCACCACATTCACAAATAATTATCAAGGACACAAGGGAAACACCACTTTCACATATCATTACATGAAAACCAAACTCTTTATAAGTAAAGAACCTTCCATTTTACACACACCAAAACCTTTTAAAAAATACACTTTCACCACTTTCACAATTCAAGAAACCCAACCATTTCAATGGGATAAGCCCCTTTTAAATACACACATTATCCGATTTCATTTCACAACGTTCTACACATCATTTACATAATTCAAAAATCATATTTATATGTTTATAAAAAAACCAACATGCCAAGCAATCCATTTTCCTTTAAAAAAAATACTTTCAATACACTCTCACCTCACGTTCCTTTGAAAACATTTTTTACGCATTTCACCTAATCATACAAACACCACCAAGGGTCACCACAATGAAGTACATACACAAAGTAACCATTTTCTCTTGAAAACCCCATTTTCATTGCATATTCATGTCAAACTCTTTACAAATAATATTTTACGCCACACAAGAAATTCATAGAATATATTTAAAGAGCCAAAAAATCATATCAAAAGTGTCTAAAAATGTTAGATCATGGAACCACCTAGATCTCACTTGGAGACTTCCAGAAAATGATGTGAAACCTAAAACACACCACCAAAAGACCCCAGTAAGGAAATATTTAATACTAAAAATCAATATTAAACCCTAAAGAATGATATTCAACCCTAAATCAAGCACCCAAACCACTGGAGAAACAAGAACCCAAAGAAGAAGAGGAGAAACCCTATAAAATAGGGGAAATCGAAGAGGAATACCACTTAATTGAAGATATATTGAAGTTTCCATGATAAATCCTCCAAGATAAGGGATCTTGAGGGAGCCAAGAGGAAGGGAGGGAGGATCCTAGGGATAAGAGGCTCGAATGGGGAAGGGAGGGGTGGACTTGGGGTAAAAACCTGAGGTAACACAAAGGTCATTTTAGGTTTTTTAATGATCTGGATAGAACACATAGTTTGAAAAACCATGTGGTGACCATGCACCCCTATTATGTTTAAGAGGAACCTATTACATGGTTACTCTATATAACTTGACTTATTGTGCAGAAGCTGTGTGGTAGATTATAACCGAAAACTCCAAGATGCCACATAGTTACCTAGGTTGGGGCATGAAATTTATACTAACAGTGTTCCAACCATGTGCCTCATGCTGTCTGACCCAAAATTTCCATTTTCTCCAGAAACCCAAAGATAAACCTATGGGAAAAGATAAACCAAGAATAAATGTAAATTTTACCTCAAAATCTTATACCCGTCACATCTGCTCCCTGTGAGAAAAATTCAAACCCAAAAGTGAAATGGGTCCAAAAATGAAAATAAAAACCCAAGTGTGACAAGTTTAAGAACTTGTGAAAATACCATTGGATGGAAAGACTTATCTTACAACACATAAGGTTCTGAAAAATCTAGGTTATTTTGAGAAAAATAAGGTTAAAACATCTTTTTTTCTTCATACGATAAATTTAGAAATGTTTACCATTTGAAACTGGATGAAAGAGTTATTAATTTGTGTATGTAGGGATACTTAATTCCAAGTAAAGGTGAATGAGATATTTTTAAAGTACTGGACATATTTGTATTTTATTTCTTAATGAACATGAGGAAAACCAATTTGGAAAATTAAGTTTTCTTATCTGTTGAAGCAATTAAGAAAATTATGATGAAGTTGAGAATCCAATAGTTTCCATGTTTTATCAATAAGATGTTGATAAATTTTATGTTTGTAATGGAGATAAAGAATTAGGCCATGGTGATAAGAGAAAAGGTATCATTAATAAGCGAAGAAACTATTTCAAGGAAGAAATTAATTTTCATGCCGGAGTTGAATAATTTCTTTTAAAAACTAGATAAAGTTGCATTCGATGAAAAATTTCAACAATTAAAGTAAAAATTAAAATAAAATGGAAAACTAGTTCTTAACCACATAGAAATTAAAAGAAATCTAAATCCATGAATGATGAGGTTTATCAAGATCTGATGAAAAGAAAGGAAGAGAAGAAGCCTAGAGATATGGAATTTGGTTTAGATAAAGAAGAATCCTTATCCTTAAAACAAAAAACTAAATAATTTTTGAAAGTAGGGGAGAAGAAAATGAAATATAAGAAGCATTTTTATGAGGCTAAAATAGTTGAGAGTTTGATGAAGGCTGTTGGAAAATAATAGGGATATATTCATACAACTATTGGAGAGGAAGGACAGGCAATACTTTCAATTTCTACATTATCTGTGGTCCAACCGATTGCTCAGTCTTTTCCTAAAATTTTTCACCCAAATATTACATAACTATAAGTTTTTGGAAATTATAATTCTTCTATTTCTACACAAAAATGAAAAGGAAAAGTTGTTGAAGTTTAAAAATATGTTCGAGAAAAAGTTCAAGTTTAAGTTAATAAAAGTTTGAAGAATCCTATAAAATATAATGTTAGAAGTGAATAAAAGTTAGCCAAATAGTTAGAAATATAATTAGAATAATATTATAAAGATACTTATTTAGTGGAATTGAAAGAAGAAGAATAGTAAGAAAAAGGTTCTTCAAGAACATCATCTTTTACTAATCAGTTGGATAAAAATACTGATTTGGTTGTTTATAATAAGGAATAAAGTTCTGAAAAAGAAGTTGAAAATTAGTAATCCCAAAAAAGAGTGTTAAAAAAAGTTGATACTGATAGAAATGTTGATTACATGGAAGTTTCAAATTCTAAAATAGAGAAATATAAAGAGAAGCAGAAATTAGCTGTTAAATCATTAAGGAGACATGTTTCTGATGTTTCATCAGATTCAATATATTCTCAATCTACTCATTCCAACCAGAGAATGGAATCCAGATTTATATATTTCAATAAATATTTAAAAAAACATGTGGATTATATTCCATATCTACCAAGTATATAATCTAGGAGTAAGCATATTCAGAATAGTTTAAATGTTCTAGAATAATTAGAAGCTCTAAACTAGTTAGTTGAAACTATGGTGAAAAATGAATCTGAATTCAAGTTTTCAAAATTTGAATCTAAATTTGAAATAAGAAGATTTTTGCATAAAATAAGATGGATGAATGATACCAAAATAGTTTTGAATATTTATGATGAATATATTGATGTTATAAAGAAAATATCTTTGGAGATTGATGATTCTTATCATAAGTTATTTTTGACAGTTCCTGAGAAGTTGGAATTAGTTGACTATTTCAATTATTTATCAAAGTCTCAAGATCATGATATTTTTGAACTCAAGTAGAAAAACATGTTGCTTAAATAATAAGTTTGGAAGTTTAAGGAAGCTCAGAATACCGATAACCAGTCTTTCAAAGAATAAGCTGATATACTAAAGAATGAAGTATGAAAGTTTGGAGTGCTTGAAGGAAGGCTTGTAAAGTTGTAGGAAACGACACCAAAACATGATAAGAACCAAGAAGAGTTTTGAGAGATAAAATTCATAGTCAATAATTTGCAGAAGAAAGAATAATTTTTTACTTTCTAAACTCATGATTTATAAACATAAATTTTGAATGAATGAACGTTTAAATGTTTCTCTATATACATATTTTATTGAATGTTTTCCAATTATGGTTGGATGAATGTTCTTTCTATATTTTATTTTGGATGAATGTTTATCTTTCATAAATTGTTTCATAGTATTTTCATCACTAAAATTTTAGGGACTTCCTACCTACCATATTTCTTTTTGAAAATAAAAAGGGTGAGAAATATTTAGAGAAGTAGTTAAGGGGGATAAATATTTGGAGAATTAATTAAGGGGGAGAAGTATTTGGAGAAGTAATTAAGGGGGAGAAGTTTTTGAAGAAGTAATTTAGGAAGATATTATTTATGGGGAGATGTTATTAAGAAGTTCTCTTATCTTATTCTTCAAGAAAAAGTTTTTTTAACAAAAATGTAATCATAAATAAAGGGGGAGATAAGAAAGATAAAGGGAGAAGAATTAATAAATGAATAATGGGCTGTAAGTTTTTAAAGTTATTAGTTTTATCTTTAAGATTTATGTTTTTTGATTTTCAAAAAGGGGGATATTTTTGAGTAAAAAGTTTTACTTTCTATAATTTATATCCTTAATTTTGAAAATCATAACACACTCCTAAAAATAATATTTTACTAAATTTATATTTCCTAAGTTTTTAGAATGTTTTTGTAGAAAACAATTTATTCCACCGAACATAGAAATATTTATAAACTGATAATATAAACTTTCCATACAAGTTTGATCTATTGATCTCACTAAAGGTTGATCCATCAACTGACTAAAGTTTGATCTATAAGATTGACCAAAGGCGAGTCCATCAGATTGACCAAAGTCCAATCCATCATATTGACCTAAGTCCTATCCATTAGACTGACTAATTTATTGTATATCAGCATGAAAAAATCTAGTCTATTGGTATGAATGAATCTATTCTATAAGTGTGAAAAAATATTGTCTATCGATATGTCTGAATCTAACCCATCAGTGTGAAAAAATCTAGTATATTGGTATGAATGAATCTAATATATCAGTGTGAAAAAATATAGTCTATCGATATGAATGAGTTTAGTCTATTAGTGTGAATGAGTTTAGTCCATCAGACTGATATATTTCATTCCATTTAAATAATAAAGTTTTTTATTAGAGTCAAAATTATTTTTATTAGATGAAATATATTTTACAGTATTGTATTGGTGCTACCAAAATTATATTGGATGGAGATTTATTTGCTGATTTTTCAAGTTAGAGATCATCTAAGGCTCTTGAAACCAACTCCGAGAATCATAGAAACATGACTCTTGGAGGTGTGCCTATAAATAGAGGTATATTAGAGGAGCTAGAAGATGATTATTTTTAGAACTTCACCCTTCTAAATATTTCTTTGTTGTAACTTATCATTACGATTTTCTTTGTAACATTTCATAGAGTTTCCATTCTAAGGATTCCTTGTGAGGATTGTAAAATCCTTGTAATGTTTTTATATTTTTATTATTTATCCAATCAAGGTTAAGATCAAGGGATTCTGGGGATAGGAAAATGGTTGGATATGATCATGCTATTTGAGAGCTTTTGGTAGGAAGATAAAGCTGATTCCAATCTTTATGATCAAGGGATTTATGCTAAAGAAATATAGGCTTGACAGTTTTGTTGAAACCAAGGATTCCTTAAGTCAAGGTTATTGAATTCTTTTATGCTGAAGGTTAAAGTATACTTATTACTTTTATAATTTTTTTTCAGTTTAATAAATAAAATTTGTAAAGTTTCATTTTACTCTTTTCTACATGTTGTTTCATTTCCTCTATGCATTTACAAGGAAAGTTTATTTTACTAAACTTTTATGTACTTTGATATACCTAATGAACTAGGAGTTTGTTACAAGTTACTCTGATCATTAGATGCAATCTTAGTTCGGTAAACATAATAAAGAGGATTGTTGAGTCAAATGTTTTACTTTATACACTTTCTATCCTTATTTTTTGAAATCACAACACAATATTAAAAATTACGTTTCACTAACTTTATATTTCCCAAGACTTTAGAATGTTCTTGTGAGAAAAAATTTTATTCTACCAAAAATAGATATATTTATAAACTAATAATATAAAATTTCCATATTAGTCTAATCCAATGAACTGACTAAAGTTTAATCCATCAGACTGACTAAAGTCTAGTCCATAAGACTAATCAAAGTACAATCCATCAAATTAATCTAATTATAGTCCATCAGATTGGCCCAAGTTTATTCTATTGGAATTAAAAAATATAGTCTATCAGTAGGACAAAATTTAGTCTATCATTATGTTTGAATCTATTCTATCAGAGTGACAAAATATAGTCTATCAGTATGACTAAATCTAGTTCGTGTAAAAAAGTATAGTCTATCGGTGTGACTGAGTTTTGTATATCAGTATGACTAAGTTTAGTCTATCAGTGTGACTGAGTTTAGTCTATTGGTGTGATCGAGTTTAGTACATTAGATTGACATATTTTATTCCATCATAATATTAAAGTTTATAATCAGATTCATAATTATTTATATCTGATGGAATATATTTTAATGCATTACAATTGTGATATCAAAATGATATCAGATGGAGATGTATTTGCTGAGCTGTCAAGTTGGAGCTCATATGTGGTCATTATAACCAACTTCGAGAATCATAGAAATATGAACATTGGAGGCATGCCTATAAATAGAGGTAAATTCAAGGAGCTGGGAGATGATGCTTTTGAAAAATGAACACATCTGAATATTACATTATTAAAACCTCTTATTATGATTTGATTTGTAATATTTTAGAGATATTTATATTCTAAGGATTCTTTATGAGGATTGTAAAACCATTAAAATGTTTTTTTATTTTTATTTTGTATTCAATCAAGGTAAATATCAAGGGATTTTGGGGATAAGAATATGGCTAGATCTGATCACCCTGATCGAGAGATTTTGGGGATATGAAGATAGAGTTTATTACAATATTTATGATCAAGGGATTCTTTCTAAATAAAGAAAAACCTGATAGTTTGGTTGAAACTTTAGATAACTTAAGTAAAGGTTATTGACTTCCTTTACACTAAAGTTTAAAGTGTACTTATTCCTTTTATAAAGTTTCTGTTAGTTTTCTAAATAAATTTGTAAAATTTCATATTACTTGTTTCTAAAAGTTATTTTATTTTGTATTTTCATTTACAAGGAAAGTTTGTTTTACTAAAATTTTCTATACATTGATATACCGGGTGAACTCTAAGTCCGTTATAAGTTACTTGGATCATCAGATGCAATATCAGTCTGATAAACTTAATAAAGAGGTTTGGGTTTTAATTAGTTTAAAGTTTTTAAACTATAATTCACCCCATCTTGTAGCCATTATAAACTATTAGAATCCAATAATATCCACACACAAGCTCAACCTATGGGTTCACAACAAAACACCAAACAACTCACAATATCCCCACTTTTGTTGCCACCACTAAATGAATAGCACTACACAAACCACAATCCATATATCAAATTTACAACCAATTTCATTATCCATCCCATTCATTTAATTATTTATAAAAAACCACATTTAATCACAAAAACCATCATTTATTTTTTCATTAAGAATTTCCATCCCATTAACTAAACCAACCCAATCCATTTAAAACATTATTAACCAGTCATTCCATCACTACCCTAACATATAGCACAACATAACCATTCTCGCAAGCTTATCATCATTCCCATTGAACCATCACCTTAATTCCACACAAGAATGAACAAACAAACCATCACCTCAATTCCCCAAAATCATGACTAAACAAACCATCACCTCGACGCCCCAAAATAATGGCCAAATAAACCGTCACCTCACTGCCCCAAAAGCACAACCGAACAAACCATCACCTCTCCACCCAAAAGCATGAAAAAAACTACACATCACCCCACACTACATCATAGCCACACATCACCACCCCATAACACAACCACACATCACAACACATCAAATATCATTTTACAGATTAAAAAAGGTAATTTTATAACATTTCACTTTATTTTAGGGGTGTTATCACAAAGCCATAAATCTAGGGGAAATAATTTTATTAACTAAATATAATAGGTTATAAAATTTCCATTTTAGGGTGATATAAAAAAAACACAATAAGGGATCACAACACATATAAAACTAGTGAAAAAGATCCCCCAAAAACCAAAATTTTTAGTAGGAAATTCAGCCCATACAATCACAATATCACAATAATGTCAAAGATGTAAAATCATGTGAATCATTCCCCTTTAAACCTTAAATTTCAATTATCCAATTATTTATATTTAATAAAGCTAGGAAAACCATCCCCCATAAATAAAAAAGATCAAACCCCTCCCGTATGATACACCAAATGAGAAACAAAGGAAAACCTACCTCAAAGGAGATTTTCCAACTATATGTGCACCATGTGGTGAAGAAGAAACACCCACAAACCACAAATGCACATGGGAAAAAACATATCAACTTAAAATGCACCCAAGGATCATAAAAAAGCTAATATCACCCAAAAACACAACTTCACCACTATAGTGGATCCCTGGGAGAATAATGGAAGAAAAACAACCAAGAAGAAGAGAAAGTCTTACCACTGATCGCCAACAGGCATCCACTGGAACCAATGGATCAAAGAAAGAGGAATGGGGATAAAAAGTCTCCAAGAGTTCTTAGGGTTTTCCCAAAATGAGAGATGAAATCCATGTATTAATGATGATGGGTTCATCCAAAAGACCTATTTATAACCTGGAACTTGACACATTCATGTCATGAATCCCATTCATGATGTGAATTCCATAGGGTTTCAGTTTCGGCTAAAAATTCAGTCACCTCAGATTCTATTTAATAAAACTTGTGAATTAATTTCATGATGTGAATATATTTCATGGATTCCTACACCACTACACACGATACATGAATTCATCAGTATAATAAGCCATGAATCACCAACTCACATTGTGAATCCCTTTCACAACATGAACCTCATGCTGCAACACTCCTATAGCTCCATCCTCTACCAGAAACTCTAAAACCTCCTCAAGCCTCCTATGAACACTCCACAACCACTAAAACTAGAAAAGTAATGGTCCAAAAAGGCACATACCATTACATCATATAACACTCAAATGATTCTCATCCTCTAGAATCAAAACCCAACTCAATAAAAATAAAGGGGTCTGAACAATCCCCATACGAGATACCTCTCAAGGATCTTGTCATACTATAAACACAGACACCATCCAATCTCACCAACCAAAAAACCCACAAAATTCCCTCAAAATAACATCACCATACAACCACACTACCACCTCTGACCAGAAACAACACCACATCATCTGGTACCAGCCACAAACCACTATATACCACAAAACCACTGTACAACCATCTCAACCTCCATGCATCCAAAAACAACAACCACTAGAACCAACAAACTACACTTCCACAAATATACAAATCAGGGAATTCCATCCCTCATGTCAAGATATTATCTGCTCTGGGTGACATTGACTCACCCACATGGTTTTAATTGCATCATAGTATAATGTGTATCGATTAAGAATCAATTACTCCCATTTTTATATGTCAAAACTTTATCACACATCACACATAAAGAAAAAAACTCATAAAACAAAAATATAAAAACATCACTTCATCCAGAAAAAACCCAAAAAATAGAGGAAACTCAAAACAACTCCGGGTACTGGGCACACATCCACACCTCTCGCTCCCAATTAATCTCCTCTAGGACACCATGCCTCCACAAAACATGAACCAAAGGAATGGTTCATACACACAAAACCTTCTCTTAGTGATCCTAAATATCTACCATCATCTCAAAAAATGTTGCACCATCCTCAATATCCAACTCTCCTTAGTCAATGAAATGAGAGTCATCATGAAGATACTGAAAGAGTTGAGATATGGAAGACGTCGAGGATCCTATCCATCCACATTGGAAACTCCAACTGGTACAACACCTTTAAAACTCACCCCAACACCTCAAATAGCCCAAAAAATCTGGGATAAATCTTACCCCATGCCAAACCTCCAATTCCCACATCGAGGGGAAACCTTCAAGAACACATGGTCCCCAACCTCAAACTCTAAGGGCCTCCTACTATGATCCGAATAATACTTTTTTTGGTCATATTATTATTTGATACTCTCATGAATATAATGAACCTTATATATTGTGCACTAAAGCATATTAGAACTAATAATTGCTACCTACCAAACCTCTATATAGAACAATGAAGAATGAAATGGATACCTGTGCAAGGCCTCAAATGGGGTTATGCTAATGGAAGAGTGATATCTGTTATTATAAGAAAACTCAACCAAAGGAAATTTTCATTACTAAGATCTACCGAAGTCTAATATACACACCCAAAACATATCCTTAAATTTAAAAATAGTCTTCTCTATCTTCCCATCCTTTTGAGGGTGGAAATAAGTGATAATGTGTAACTGAGTGTCAAAAGCATGCTGCAATCCACTATAAAAATGAAAAGTAAAATTTTCATCCTGATTTGAGATAATGGACCTCATAATTACATGAAACCACACCACCTCATTCCTGTAACTCGTAGTGAAAGAATCCACTTCACTCGATTCCTTAATCACTAAGAAGAGGGCCAATTTCATCAACTGATCCATGATCACCCCAATAACATCAAAAAATTCATAATCTCGGGGTAACTAAGTGAATAAATCCATTGAAATGTCATACCATTTTCACTCAGGAATATAAAAAGGCTACAAAAAATCATTTGGAACATGATGATCAGCCTTTACCTGTTGGTAAACCAAGAACCTCTCCATGAACACAACCACCATCTATTTCATCAAGGACCACAAAAACCGCATCCTCAAGCCACTGTACATCTTGGAAACTCCTAGTGTACCAAAAAAGGTGATCTATAAAACTCATGAAAGACTCCCCCATGCATCGCTATTAGAAAATAAAACCTCCCATGAAACAACATCCAGTTTTGACCATCCTTCGACCATCCCTTTGGGGCATAACCATGGACAACATGATCATGCATCACCTTTTCCTTTAAGTCCCCCCTAAGAATCTCACACCTACCAAATCAGAGAATAATTCACCATCATCTAAAACAAACATCCTATACCATCATCTAAACTTCATTAAAAGTGTAAGGATGACAACTCCTCCATTACTTTACAAACATACATGGAATCCTAAACAATATCCCTTTTCAACTTCCTACTCAAATTATCAGCCATAATATTTCCCTTTCATGTGGTGTAAGAGATATTGAAATAATAATCTTGAAGAAATTCCATCCACCTCCACTATCATATATTTATATTACACTACAAAAATATATACCTCAAGATATTGTGATCCTTGAATACCAATAAATTCTCCCCAATTAGGTAATGCCTCCAAAACTTTAGTGCAAACACAACCGCTACTAGCTCCAGATCATGGGCGGAATAGTTACACTCATGGGGGTGAAACTTCCTAGACCAATATAAGATCAAAAATATCTATTTCATCAATATTCACCCTAAAATTAGATAGGGAGCATCAAAAAACACCTAAAACAACACACCCTCCTTAGGTAACTCAAGCACTATAGCACTGAAAAAATTATCTTTTAGAAAACTGAAGGCTTCCTAGAAATAATGAATACAAACAAAGGCCTAGTACTTATTGTTCAAATATATAAATGGGCCTGAAACTTGAGAGAAATAAGTCATAAACCTCTAACAATAGCTTGAAATAACAAGGAATCTAGGAATATTTTCCACGTTTTTGAGGTTTTCACAAGAAACAACTGTGTCAAACTTTGATGATTCTAATGTCACAACCTGATGAGATACCACATGACTGAGGAAAATCACCTCCCACATCCAGAAATTACACTTAGAAAACTTTCCATAGAGCTGGTGGAATCTAAGTACTTACAAGACTACTTTGAGATGATCATCATTCTCCTCCTATGACTTTGAATATATTAATATTTCATTGATGAACATGACTATGCAATGGTCTAGGAATTCAAGGAACATAGATTTCATGAGTTCCATGAACACAATAGGTGAATTCATGATAATGAACAACATGAATTCAAACTTAAAGTTCCCATACCTATATTTGAAGGCAGTCTTCGGGGTATTGTCCTCCTTCACCCTCAACTAGTGATACCAAGATTGCAGATCAAACTTAGAAAACCAACTCATCCCTCTCATATGGTTGAGAAGATCATATATCCTTAGAAGAGGGAAACTATTCTTGATCATTACCTGATTCATCCACTGACAGTCTATTCAAAATATTAGAATACCATCCATATTCTTGGCGAATAACACTAGAGCACCCCATGGTGACACACTAGGCTGGATGAAACCCCTTAACATCAAATCATCCACCTGAAGTCTCAAATCATGAAACATCTAGGGTTCTATCTAATAAAGATCCATTTAAATCAAATATTCACTTGGCTATAACTCTATCCCAAACTTGAAATCGCACTGAGGGAGTAGGGTCATAACCTCCTATCAAAAAACATAAAAAAACTCTCTAAAAACCTTGGGATCATCCACTATCCCTATATCCAATGATTCCATAAACAAACAATCCATAAAGGGAAGAAGGGGCTCCATATGCCTAATTTCCACTTGGAAACTCCACTTGCCAATGAAAACCACACGTTGGCCATCCACATCCAAGAACATGACTCTCCTATGGAAGTAGTTGATAATAGAATGCATAGAATACAACCAGTAAATGATAATAATGACATTGTAAAATTTCATATAAATTAAGAAAATATCCCCATGGGATTAGTGTGACCCCATCATCAGTCTACACCCCTCACACATATCAAACAAGCTGGTCTAGCCTCTGTCTAGTGTAGTCAACACTATGGGCATTGGAAGACCATTTATGTCTAGGCCCAAGGTATGAACAAGAGTGGGTGAAATAAAGGAGTGAAAAATCCTGAATCAAATAATGAATAAACAAGAGTATATGACAAGTTGAGCGTACCTCAAATGATCTCTGGCCCCTGTAGCACTATTTCCTCTACTGCGTGAAACTAACCATGACCATCCCCTCTAACTCTATAATAATGGACACCTCCATGACAACCCTTTGGTTGAGTTCTCTGAACATAAGGAACATTATGATGTCAAACTATACCTACTCTATCTCCCCTTGACATAGTATAAGCCTATTTCCCTTGCTGCTAAAATGGTCTCACTAACAACTACCACTGAGGAAGACATTGAACCTATCTGCCTCTCCCTATCTGATCTTGAAAAACCATTGGGTAATGGTTCTAGTGATGTACATGAAACTTACAAACAAAACATGTTGGACCCAATCCCCAAGGAAAATAACAAAAAACACTGGCCCTAGAAGGTCAGAAAGGAAGCTGCTAAGGTCTACTGGTCAAAGCCTCTAAGGAATTGAGGCCTGAGACCTTCTAATAACAACTCTTCTCATCAAGGAATCATGATAGTTCCCCTATCATGGAAAACCACCTCATGATTTCATCCACTCGATCACCTTCACCTTCTTCAAAATCACTCGATACACCAGCAACATAAAATGAGAAACCACATACTAGATTGAAGGATGAAGTGCCTCCTAAATATGTCTCGCATGAGACTCATTAGCAAGAAAAAATATCTAGGAAAAAACAGAGAAGGTCCTTGAACTTAATTTCCCAATACCGCATTGACATACTCCCATAAAAAATATAAATAAGATCCTACATATTTACTAACTTCATGGTTAATGAAAGGAACAATGCTTGAAACTCTTTCTGAAAGTTAAACTATAAAACATCCACTTCATTCTACTCACCCAGATACAACTTCCACCATTGATTCAAAACTACCTGCATCTGACTAACATAAAAAGGGACCTAGTATCCCATCAGGTCTCAGATCAAACTAAAATTGATCTTGATCTCCTCAACCATCTCTCTATCTCCACATTCAAAACACTTCCCTCATACTTCGCTAAGGCCTTCTGGTAAAAATCCTATAACACCCTATGCCAAGCCCCAACCTCCTATAATGGATCAACCCTATAGTGATCAACAAGATTATCTTTCTAAACCTAAACTACCTGATCCACACATAGATGATTTATAAGAGACATAGATGAAAATAACACCAGAATTTCCTAATCCCAGTATTATGGAATTTTATCTAGATTTATTTTAATTCACTTTATTAATTTTAACCTTCCCAAACAACCCAACTCAAATAGGAACATAAGTTATCATGATTCATGTACCTCTCCTAGATCTCTACCTTGAAAATAGGTCCACATCACTTAGTAATTCAATAAGATCAGAGTCCATGCACTAGATCATGGGTGCCCCTAAAGTCCTATTTTTAGATGGTATCCCTAGACTATGCCACACACCAAGGTCAATTGGAACTATTTCTATACCATCCCAAGAAATCCTCAATGTTTCTAACTCCAAACTCCACTCTATCTCTCAAACATCACCTATTATGCCACTATATCATGACCCCCTCCTTCCAAATATACCGTAATGAGGGGAGAGAGATAATGACCCCTGAGTCCTACCTCTAGTAGGCCCCGGGTTGGTGACTAGTACCGAGGGTATATAAATATCATAAATGGGAGGAATTAACCTCTATAATATTAGAAATATCCATAGATAAAATGAATAAACCACAAGAAAATCCATGACATAATGTAAATAGAAACCAAAACCATACCAAAATGCATGCATAAATAAAACTAATACATGTAAAAGTCTCTAAAAATAAATATCCAAAAGAAAAGTTTAAGTAGCAACACAACATCTATCTAAAGGTCCAATGTAGTAATGTCTAGAAGGTCCACGTAATCATCCTAGAAACATAAAAATTAGTTTATATATGTAGGGTGATCATACAATTACACTCAATGGGATAGACAAAGTATATCATGCACATGTCAAAGAAGCATACTAATGCACCCATGATCAAACAACAGAAACCACATAACCAAAACAAGTCAACTAGTCAATACAATCCTCACCATGGACTACTCACCAAATTACATAATCCAAGTATAATGACATAATAAGAATAATATCGACAAAGGGTAATCCACACCATTTCCTACTAATTATCACTCTCACACCCCAATTTCATACATCTTGGCACTCCCATATCTTCCGAATAACATATACCATCACCCCATAACACAGTCACATCACATCTTTCCTGAAGACACCTGAGCCACTACCCCACAACACAATCACATATCATCTCACCTGAAAACACCCATTTCATCACATCATCACCATAACCAGAGTAGTAGGGTATCATAAACATTAAGGAAATCAACTTCATGCACTCCTAATACCATGTACAACCCCTACCATAAGCCGACCCACAACACGTTCATATCACATCTCACCTGAAGACACCTGGAACACTACCTCAGAGCACAATGACATCATATCTCACCCAAACCTAGTGCACTATCAGACCTCAAACCATCACAGCCTGTGAATATCTACTTACCTATAAGAGAGAGTGGTAAATAGTGGTTAGCCATCTATCCATCCATCCTCATCATCAGGATGTTGGGAAAACACCCTCGTATAAATGTATGGGTGTTGGAAAATAATGATTGATGTGGGTGGGGTGCATAAAGAAAATCATAAGGAACATACAAACACACACACACAGACAGATATATACATATCCACATAGAATCCCAACCTATGTTTTCACAAAAAAAACACTAACCAACTCACAACATCCCCAATTTCACATCCACCACTAAATGCATAACACCACACAAACCATGAGACACATATCACATTTCCAACCAATTAATTATCTAGACCATTTTTTTAATTATTTATCAACAACTAAATTTAACCACAAAACCCATTATTTATTTTTTCATTAATAATTTCCATACCATTAACCAAACCATCCCAATCCATTTAAAACATTATTAACCAGTCATTTCATCAATACCTATGCATTTATCATAACACAACCATTCTCACAAGAAGATCATTATTTCCATAAAACCATCACATCATCACCACAAAATTATGGACAAACAAACCATCACCTCACCACCCCAAAATCATGAATAAACAAACCATCACCTCACCACCCCAAAATTATGACCAAATAATCGATCACCTCACTACCCCAAAAGCGTGGACAAATAAACCGTCACATTTCCACCCTAAAAGTATGACCAAAAAAACTACACATCACCCCATACCACATTAAAACCAAAAATTATTACCCTACAACACAACCAAACATCACAACACATCATAGATCATTTTACTGATTTTAAAAAGGGGATTTTATCACATTTCACTTTATTTTAGTGGTAATATCACACAAGCTGTAAATTCCGGGGAGAAAATTTTATTAACCCAATATAATTGGATATCCAATTTCTATTTTAGGTTGATATCACAACAACCAAACAACAAGGGATCCACCACACATATCTAACCAACAAAAATAAATCCCCTAACAAACAAAATTTTCATTTAGGCATTCATCCCATACAATTACAATATGATAATAATTTCAAAGTTGTAAAAGTATGAAAATCATTTCCATTTGTCCATTGAATTTAAATTATCTAGTTATTTATCTTTAATTAATCCAACACAACCATCCATTATATATAAAAAAGAGAAAACCCCTCCTACATGATACAAAAAAATAAGAAATGAAGGAAACCCCATCTCAAAAGAGATTTTCTAACTTGATGTGCACTGCATGGAAAAGAAGAGATTACCTTAAAACAAAATTGCACATACCATGTATAAACCTAAACTACACCCAAGGATCATAAAAATGCATCCAAAATAACACCCCAAACCAAAACTTCACCACTACATTGAATCCTTGAGAGAACAATGGAAGAAAGACAACCAATAAGAAGAGAAGGGATTACCATAGATTGCCAACGAGAATCCACTAGAACCAACAATCAAAGAAGTATAAAGGGGATAAAAATCCTCTGAGAGCCATCTAGGGTTCTCCTAAAATGATAGAGTAAATCCATATCCAAATGAGGAAGTGTTCAGATGAAAGAACTATTTACATCTTGGAACTCAACACTTTCACATCACGAATCCCATTCACAATGTGAATTCCATAGGGTTTCAATTTCCACTGAAAATTCATTCACCTCAACTTAAGTTTAATACATGTTGTGAATCCATTTCATGTATTCCTCCACCAACACAAAAAATTTGTGAATTTATTGGCTATACAATCCATGAATCACCAACTCAAGTTATGAATCTCTTTTATGATGTGAACCTCTTGCTACAACACTCCTATAGCTCTAGCCTCCCTCAAAAACTTCAAAACCTCCTCAAGACTCCTACGAACACTCCCCAACCACTAAAAATAGAAAATTAATAGGATAGGAAGGAATGATCCATTATAGATAATACAATAGATGACAGGTGGATTTTTTCAACTTATAACTGAGAGATATGTATTATTTGGGTGATGATGGTGAAATAATATGTGAGTGAACCCCATCAAAAAAATAGAATGATTTTTTTGTACCTGATGATACTAAAAATTTCAGTCTTATGAGGGAGAGTAAAGAAGAATAATAATGAATAGAATAATAAGAAATAATATTAACAATGGAATATGATAAAAACATGACCAATCAAGAATAGAATTTATAAGTTGTTTTTTTGATATTAATAAATGAAAGGAATATTTTTTTAATATTAATAAATGAAAGGATTTTTTGATTTTAATAAATGAAATAAATATTTTTTATAGGTATGAAACACTAAAAGAGGTTTAATGAAAATACATACTCTATGTCATAGGATTATCATTCTCCCTTAGCGATATAAGGTACACTTCATCACATACCTTTCACACTTTTTTATTCCATTTCAACTTATACTAATATGATTTAATCCACATGTATGAATTATACTAATGATATTTATCAACCATATAGGACACCTATGATGGATATTTCTTATAATATGGCTGATTTTTAGCTTCCATCTAGAGGTTATTACTGGGTCACAATCATCGATATGTAATTCAATATGAATACATTAATTTCTTAAATATTGATACTAATTATTTAATTTATATGTTAAATAGATGAAAATAATAATATAAGGGAGACAAATATAAATATTCAATATGTGTGGAATCTCACTAATGTAAAATTAGTTGTTCCTTTTGATGAATATGGGGAACCCACTTAGGATGAAACTTTCATATTTGGGTAGTTACGATGACATTTAGCCTGTAAAGTGGCATCCTTACCTATTTATTATTTAGATTGGAGACACATTCCATTATAATGGTAAAATGAGTTTCTTAACTCTCAAATAAAGGTACTATCATTATTCTATATTCATATATGATTAAATTAAACATCGTTACTTAATGTGTTAATAATATAACATATTTTAAGTATTTATTTGTAGATGATGTTCCATTTTTATGTGCCATATTTCATTTTATTTCCATGTACCTTAAAAAATTTAGAAAAAAATGGAATTATTTCAAGTGGTGATTATGGAATAAATTCAATGACACATATCTATCATTGCTACAGATGTATGATAAGGTCCCCAAAGGCATTCCAAGGGACCAATGGAATTTTTTTGACCATCATCATGCTGAATCTCATAATTTATTTTATTAAATTTTAATAGATTAATAATAATTTTTTAATAACATGTCAATTTTTATTAATATATAATTTCTTCAGTTAATTTTCATGAGAAATTATATGAATTGAGAGAAGGAAATGATTCCCCATACTTTTGGATTGGCTATTTTCATGATGAAATGTCATGAAAATATTACATACAATTTATTACAATAGATATCTACAAAACTTCAAATAATTTTATTTTTAAAAAATATCAGTTATTTAATTTTTTGAAATAGGCGAAGGAGGTAAATAATTCTATTGTAAGGATATAATTTTGGTTTGATGTTCACAAAAAATATGGAAGTTATGTCAATAACCCTATAGAAAACATAGGGTTAAACATTTTTAATTATTTTTTTAAGTTAATAAATTAATTTATAATATAATATTATTTAATTTACAGTGTAAACTCAATGAAGCATGAGATGCCAAACCTACCTTGTCAATTTCAGTATTCTTGGATATCGATGTGGCTTGAGTTCTTGGAAAAGATAATTCTATAAATTTTTGAGGGATTAGTTATTATCCATCTCCATCAAGTTTGTTTGATAAGGTACATAAATCTTCATTAATGATATCAGTAGGAGGGGGGGGGGTATAAGTTTTGGTGATCCTAGTTCACAAAAGGAAATTGGTGCACTAAATAAAACTATTAAAAACCAGGAATAACTTATTAATACATAGAATTATCAGATCTCAACATTGGAGAGTGCATTGGATATTGTGTTTCAAAATATGAATGAAATTTTTTTCAAGGAAATAGAAACAGTCATCAGGGGTGAAGTAGTGAAAAATTACATAAAATTACACCTATATTATTCATTTTAGTAGTTATTTTTTTCATTAAATATTGAAAATGATTTTTAATGAAGAAATTTCATGTCCAAAATAATATATTTTTAAAGGTTTTTTCAAATAATTTATTATTTACAATTTCAGATTCAATTATAGACTTAAAATGAAAATATATAAATTAAATTTCATCAGATATATTCATGTATGTAAATATATATCATTATTTTCTTAATATGATGAATGTTTACCATGGGATAGTAAAATTATCCCATTTTAATTTTAGAGTCTCCCATTAATAGGATCTCATGGTAAAGATGATCCTAGTTATGGTTGAGTTAGTTTTTAGTGTTGAAATATTGAGTATGAGATAAAATAATTCAAGTGACAACTATTAGAGCCTTATGATGGGTTGAATTGAGTAGTGAGTCTCATGCATCATATAGTGGCTCATCATATTTTCTGGGTATGTAGATGGATACCAATTATTCATTATTGTGCTATTACTTAAACTGAATTTAGATCAAATCATATACCATTTGAATTGAAATTAATTTATTATTAATTGAATATGATCATTACTAATGTGTGGTTAACTACTTTAAATGTAGGCACTGGAGGTGGGAAGTGGTGAAGGAGGCGATGGTCAACAACATGAATGAGTAATGGAGGGAAGGGGTTATACATCTCAGTAGTGTATCCAAGATTCATGTGTGGTGAAATTTTGTACACTATGATGTAATTTAACATTGTATCATATATAATGTAATTTTTGTTAATGTATTGAAGTTATTTTTTTTTTGTTATACTATATTGGATGCTTGATATTTGTATATATTTCTTGTGTATTGGTTTTTGGTGGATCAAATGAATATGGATTCTATTGTTTCTGAAACTATATTACTAGTGGTGGTTTTAAAAACCATTAATAAAATAGGGGCAGTTAAAACCACCACCATTTTTTTTTCTCCAGACTAATTTCCACTAGTAAAAAAACACCACTATATTTTCATTGTGGATAATTATAGTTAACCAAGACTTTTTAAAATATTATTACATAATTTTTAACATAAAAATCCATTAATTACAACTCGAATATCATGAGGCCTATTGTCTTTGTAATACTAGGTACATAAAAAATCAAAATAAACTAAAACATAACATATTTTTTTCTCCTTAGTGAGCTCCTAAATCTCTTTGAGATCCTAAAACTGCATATGATAACGTAAGGAATACATAAAATAAATGGGTGAGTTAAAAATCCTATAAAGGTAATAAACATGATAAAGAAACATAACATATGAGTCAATTATATAACATGATATCATAAAATAGAAGGCACATGAGTAATCACATAGAAGAATAATATAAAGATAATGCTATCAAAAGATCATGGAATCATAAGAAATGTGGAATAAATAAAAAAATGACATAAAAATGAGTCAAGGATAACTACCTAGATAATATAACATGGTTTAAAAAGTCCCATAATGGATTAGGTTTACTCCCTAATCCCATACATAATGTTTCATGCGACTAAGGATTTACCCAATGTATTGGAGCGCTATTTGGGAACACCCATAATAAAATGTTCATGATTATGTGTGCCAAAAAAAGGAAATCAATAATAAGGCATACACATAAGAATTACTCATAGAAATAAAATGGGTTTTATAATCTTGTCTCATATCATAACCAAAATAGTTTTCTTAAAGAAGGCATTTGAGATATGATCATAAGGAATGTATTACCCCATCAAAGGGAGAATAATATAGATATATATTTGATAGGAATATATATATATATATAATTTATAAGAATTATATAACATTAGATAGAGAGAAAGTGATTTGGAGAGATAATGTTCCTAACCCAAAGAAAAGGGTGGTTTACAAATATCCCTTACACCTATATGCAAAACATCTATAGATATCATAATATCCATCCCATTTAAAGAGATTTTTGAAAATACTTATAAAAATATAAAGAGGGTTTTTATTTGAAGAAAACATGGAATATTATAAATAAAGTAAAATATCCAATGACGGTTACAATATCAGGAAAATTCATTGTCTCCATATACATTAAAATAGAACATTTCTTTTGTCTTTTATAAAGAAATTTAAAACATTATATATAAAATATGAAAAATATTCCTTTCGATTTTTTTGAAAGAAATTAAAAATTGACATAAAATTTCATTTATAATTCATTTATGTCTATATAAATACATCCATAAAATATTTTAAAAAATATGGACATGGAATAAAAATATTTAGAAAATAAATCTTTAAAATATATATATGAAGTTTTTAAAATAAAGTGTAACTTACGTAAAACCTTAAAAATATTCCTTTTCAAAACATTGTAAATAAATTAAAATATAGTACAAAATGAACTTTGAAAAACATTGATTCATAAATAATAATTTTCAGGAAATATTTATAAGAACATGGATATGAAAAAGGAATGTTTTAAGGGAAACATTAAAAGATGATTTTTAAAAGAAATCCCCTTACCACTTTGGTAAATTTTGAATTGTAAGCCCCATAAAAGAGTTAAATCAAATGAAAATTTAAATGTCATGAAAATAATTATGTTCATTATATAACATTTCAAAGGGGAAGTATATACACCAAACAAAAGAACAATTGGTGAATATGGTATAAGTCTCCCATAAATAAAAGCGAGACTAGAAATCCATTACCTTGAGTCCAGACTTATCATGTATGTCCTTTATATTCAATATAATAAAATTATATCAATTATTTGTTTTATTAAGAACCTTTTATAGGTTTAATAAATTATACTTAAAACATTTACTTCATTTATTTTAATTATATATTTAATTACTTAATCAGTTATGTCCACATCGAGTGTTTTGAGGACGTTCAATTTATAAATTCAAAATAACATCAGTGTGTTGAACATGGTCAAAGGGGTCATTGTAACATCATATAAAGAATAATAATAATTACATATTAATAATTTTATATATAAATTATAGTTTTAAATATAACTATGAATTATGGTTATGAAAAATGAACTACACTACAATCATGGAGAGGGTTGGCTATGTGTATGCATTTGTAATGTTTCCATTTTTTCAACGAACATGATGGAAAGAAGGTAAGTTTTATCTTCAAAAAATGATAATAATATAATAAATATCATATTATTCCTTCAAATAAACTTACATATACCATCTATGTGATGCAATAATAAAAAATGAATCATATCACTTCACAAGACGGTAGTCTACCGTACACACGAATGATGTTATCATTTTTCAATGGATGGTAAGGTAAGAAATTATTTGATATATTAAATTTATAGAATGATTAAAATTTAATTAATATAATATATAAATATTAAATCCATAATCATGAAAATACATGATAGGTGATGATGGAAAACAAATTACATCATTTCGTGATGTGGTAGTCTACCATACACACGAACGATGGTTTCATTTCCCATTTGATAGAAGAGGAGATGTATATAGATATGAAATTAACATAATAAAAATATCAGTATATGGGATATAATAATGTAATTATATCATCATTATTGAGTAAGATTTTATATAGGTGGAAGAATAAATTAAACCAAGATGCTTGGTTAAGAACGTCACCTCTTCTTCAAAATACCTTTTAGGATTATACCTAAAGACTTCCTAGATTGGATTTATGATCAAAACAAGGGATCTAGAATGTGGGTATGGAATTAGGGAATTTATTTTTTTAGTTATTTTAATAAACTCAAGGCTTTTAAGTGTGCAAAGTATAAGAGAGGTGGTTCCCTTTTATAAGTGAGAGGGAGTGACATTTTTGTAAATACCCAAAACTATTCAATAACGGGAAGTCACTCTCAATCCAAGTGCCTCCAAAATTGATAAATAATTGAGTGTAAGTGTGATATGGTATATAAAAACATAAAAAATTCAAAATAAAATATTTTTTTAAACACGCTATACCATTTACCTCTAAGGTTACTTACTTTTACAATTTTAGTTTTTCACCAGAGTAGCTAGTTTTTTTACTATTTTTACTATTCATTGTGAAAAAAAATTAAGTTGAAATTATTATATAATATTAATTATGTTGATTCAAAAAATTCAATACATTTTACCAAATTCAAATAACATAAGTGAAGAATTCAATTTAAAATTAATCCCGTAAAACGTGTCGAAAAACAATTTTTTAAGAAATGCATTTTTTAAGAAATAAATGAACTTATAATAAATCCATGAATAAAAATCATCATTATATGAATTTTAATTCATATAAATTGATCTATAAATATAAATATTAATTTAAATATTTTCTTAATAGGGGTATTTAAATTAATTTTTTTTAAATGTTGGGGTCGAAGCCTCATTTTATTATTAAAGCAAAGCAAAGACCTCTTTAACTGGGTAGAGGGAGACCCATTACATAGCCCGAAGGCCCAATGGGCATTTAGCCCATTACATGACCCGTAGGCCCATTTTGTTGGCCCAAAGCCCATTCTGTGAATAGTACTGCTACAGTACCGCGTTGCTATAGTACTTCACAGTACCCACTGCTGCTACAGTGCTCTGCCGCCGCTACACTGACCTGCTGCTGCTACAGTGCCTGCCGCCGCTACAGTGCCCACCATTGCTACAGTGCCGCCGCCGCTACAGTACACTCCAGTACTGCTACAGTACCTACGCCCAATGGGTTTTGAACCCCCATTTTTTATGTAGATTTAAGGGGTGCTTACCACTAAGCCAAACCCCAACTACAAGGGTATTTAAATTATTTAAAATGAATAAAATTTATGTACTTAAAAACAATTTGTAGGCACATGATCCTTGGCCCAGTTGGTGAGGTACCCTTAAGTGCATCCACAAGACCCAGGTTCAAAACCAGGTAGAGGCATATTTACGGGGTACTGTAGCAGTACTGTAGCAGTACTGTACACTGTGTAGGTACTGTAGCAGAACTATACACTATACAGGTACTGTAGCAGAGTTTTATACTATGCGGGTACTGTAGAAGTCACTATAGAAGTTACTATAGCTGGTACTGTTCGGTACAGTAGCAGCTGGAACTATTCACCTTGGGCCACCAGTTTGAGCTTGGAGTCCTTAAGGCTTTCGGGCCACCCATGACTTTGGGTCAATAGGGATTTCAGGCCACCTCAAGGCCTTCGGGCCACATGCAGTTGCCCCAGACACACTACAAAAAATGGAGTAGCCCCAGAAGAGGATTCAGAGCAGGTGCACTCACCAGAGTAGAGCCAAATGGATTATCGGAATGAGAGGGTATGACTATGACATCGATACCAGCCTGTGCTTGCACGGGAAGCCTAGAAAGATGGCCATGAAAAGGTGGAGAGCTACTATCATGATGCAGATGATGGGGAGGGGCAGTTCCTTGTAGATAGTCTGGTTGAATTCCCTAAGACCTTCAGGTCATGTAATCTCCTAAGCCTACGGGACTTGTAATCTCTAATACTACAGGCCTTTTAAGGGTTCCCCCTAATCCCTTGAAAGGGGGGTTTTCAAAAAATCAATAAAAATGAAGGCCTTTGGGCCATTCGGAGTAAAAACAATTTGCAGAAAACAACTTTTTTAAGCATAAAAATATAGTTATACCAAAATCATTAAAATTGATGATTAAAAAGAAATAAATTATATTATTATAAATAAAATGGTTCATATGTAACTTTAATACCAAATCCAAAACATAATGTAACTTTTAAAAAACTTTACTTAATAAAAATAAATGACAGTATTTGAAAAATCAGCAATTTTAACTATTCACTAAAAAATAAACCATTTTATAAAAATCACAAAATTTAACCCTAAGTTAATTTTTATATGATTATTTAAAAAATTAATTTTATTTTATTAAATACATTTTCTAAAATTTATATAGATCAGTTATAATAATTTCTCAAAAAATTAATAATTGTTTTGAAGAAAACATATTTTTTTGAAGAATAAAATATCTTTATTAAAAATTGTGTGCTTATTTCATAAGAATTTATAAATAATTTTAGATCAATTAGGAATTTTATATATATTTAAAAAATTATTTAATACTATTCATACTTGTTAATTTAACATATAGGTTATAACGATCATATTTAAATGATAATATTTCATGGTTTGCTTAGGCTCGATATTGCGTGTTGTATATGTTATAGAACATAGTCTTATTTTTAAAATATAATGGTGTTATATTCTCCCAATATTAAATAAATTTCATCCTTATAATTTTAGCGTGTGCTCAGTAATCAATGGTTTGACATTTGAAAATTCCTTTTTGGAAAACCCATATCATAAAAAGGGTTAATGAAAATTCCTCTTAAAAATAGGGAAAGGGAAATAAAAATGTTATTTTAAATAACATAAAACTAGGTTTCAATAAATGGAGAAAATTTTTGGGAAGTCAAAGCATTATTTATAAATAAAATCCATTTTGGAGATAATGTTATAGACTTTATTTAGGAGAGAAGAGACCATCGATTTATCAAAAATGAATGACACTTTTATTTCACGATGCTTTTCATGAAGTTGAGGGATCCTTTTACCATATAGATTAAGAACATAAGGAAATACACTCACTTTAAAATTATAATTTAATCCTTTAATAATTTTTTATCACAATCTCATATATTTCTCCATACGATGATTATTCAAGATAAATTGTATGCCTAAAGCACTAAAATCAACTTCTAACAGATCACATGATTCCACAAATTGATATCAAGATATTACTATTATCTTTAGACATTTATAAAATCCTAAAATTGTTACCATAAGCTTAGATGATTCCCAAAATGAATACATCTTCATATTAATCTCTAAATTCAAAGATCAAATTAAATCATTATATAACTAAATAGGCCTATATACCAAATAACCTCAATATTCAAGGATTTAATTATGTTCTTACCAAATAATATTTCATGTAAAATCACATGTCATAACTTAAGTTTATATATACATTAACCTAATGAAACATTTCTCAAAATTTCATTAATCACCAAAAATCCTAAAAAACAATTCAAAAATATTTGATCCTAAAATAGTTTTTCAAAAATAAACTTAATATATATCCATAAAATATCTTAAGTAAAACAAATTTCATACTAGCTAGTAAATAATATTATCCATTAGTAGGTTTTACAACCTAATCACCCTTTATTTGTGGTTCAAGTCCTATAGCCTTGCCTGATATGATAGGTTTTCATCCTAATTAAAAGTTTTCCTTATTCTAAAATTAAGTAAAAATGTGATAATCATATTATTAATTAAAATTTACCCTATAAAGTTATTAGTAGTACGATGAACAACTTCAAAAATGAAATTATTCATCAAATCACTTTACCTCTAAGGTTTTCGATCCAGCTTATTCTTTTCTATAAAAAAATAATTTTAATTGACTATAATTACTTCAACATCAAGAATGTATTAGAGATCATATTTTACTCAATCATGTGTTTTTATATAAAATATCAAATTAACATTAAATTAACTTTCAAGGTCATTAATATCTTCCAACATATTCTTTCAAATCCTTAAATAAAAACTACTGTAAAACAATCCTTAGAAGTTTTATGATTCTTATAAAGAGAATACCATTGATAAAAATACTTCAAAAAAATTATTCTAGAGTTAAAACACATAAAAACTTCAATCTTTTAACTTCAATGATTTTTTTAACATATTCCATTAGGAATCAATCCTTTTATTAGGGTATTAAATCATCTAATGACCAAGTTCCCCACATCTAAAACATTGAACTATTAGTAGTTCCTTAGGTTTAACTTTATTCACCTATATATTATTAACTATAATCCTAATTTTTATTTAGAAATTAACTTCTTTGTGACATCCTTTTCGATACATAAAGCATCTTCCATCTATTTTAAAGAATTTTCCATGGCTCATATTTCCACATTTTGGACATGTAATGAATTGAATATTCTTTTATTTATCATCTTTAACACTTGAAATTCCATGATATTACATCCTTCTATTCTTTGATATGTTTTTAAATTAAATAATATTCCAGTTTTTAATCATAATTTTATATATATCATTTGGAATAAACATAATATTTATAAATTCCATTCCTATTAGTTTAGGCATCTCATTATGGAAATAATTGCATTGACCATCAATTTTTTTATTGGCATGATTTCTCATATTTCCAACCATTAACTAAAATGAATAAAAGAAACAATATAAGAATGAATTAACATACAAAAGTGGAAACTTATAAACCTAGAATGAATAACTTATAAATGATATGTATATCCTAACTTATGAGTCTATAGGTTTCAATCTAGATTATCCATGGTAACATTTCCTATTAGGTTTTCTAAACTAACTGTTTGTTTAATTACTTCATAATATTTTGTAAATAGTTTGTGAATCTCTAAAACATATCACATGTGAGTTTCAAACTAGTTGTTTAGTATGTCTCATTTTCATGCACTAGGTGATGATCGATTCAATCCCAATTTTCCCCTTTTGAAATTATTACCCCTAGGTAAAACTATTCTATATAATATCCAATTTTAGTATCTAGATAGGGATGTAATTTACTAGAATCTACTCACTCTATAATTCACCAAAATCATAGGATTTTTTTCTATATATAGTATTATCCTTGTACATAGAATATTCCTTTTGTCTTTTATAAATAAATTAAAATTTTTTTGTATAAAATAAGGAAAAATATTCCTTTTTCAAAAACTTTGAAATAAAATAAAATGTGACATAAAATTTAATTTGTAATTAATTTATGAATATATAAATATATTCATAAAGTAATTTTAAAAATATGGAAATGGAAGAAAAATATTTAGAAAATAAATCTTTAAAATAATTTAAAACTGGGTTTTAAAGTAAAGTGTCCCTTAAGTAAAAACTTAAAAAGATTCATTTTCAAAAAATTGTAAAGAAAGTAAAATATGGTAAAATATGAACTTTAGAAACTATTAAGGCATAAATAATAATTATATTAAAACATTTTGAAGAACATAAACACAAAAAATAGAGTTTTAAGGGAAACTTTAGAAGATGATTTTTTTTAAAAGAAAGACCCTTCCACTTTGGGAACTTTTGAATTATAATCCCCATGAAAGAGATGAATAAAATGAAACTATAAATATCATTAAAATAAGGTGGTTCATGATGTAACATTTAAAATGGGTAGTATATACACCAAAAAAATTAATAAGTTGTAAATATGGTATAAGTATCCCAAAAATAAAATCAAGAATATAAATCCCTTATATTGAGTCTAGAATTGTTGTGTATGTACTTTATATCATGTATAATAAACTTATATCATTTTTTTTCTTAATAACCTTTTCCATGTTTTATCCCTTATACTTAAATCATTTACTTAATTTATTTTAATGATATATTTAATTACTTAATCAGTTATGTCCACGTCAGGTGTTTTGAGGATGTTTAGTTTATAAATTCAAAACAACATCAGACTCGCCTTCACTTGACCTACTAATGATGATGCAATAGTTAAGTGTGAAAAAACCACCAATTATCAATCCTAAAACACATATATATATGATTCCATGAGTAATCTCATCATCTTTCTCTTGTATTTTGAATTTTGAACTCCTAAATCTTATGATTTCCTTATTAGAGAATTTATGACAGCATTCACCTTCCCCAGGTCATATGTAATATCGAAGTTTAATGTTTAAATATAATCAACCCACTATATCTTCCACATATTCAATTCTCACTAGGAGAATATATATCACAATATCTTATGGTTTGTGTAGATGAAAAATCTCTCACCAAATAGATAATGGTTCCAACACTTCAATTTATGAACCATAGCTACTAGATCCAGATCATGGTAAGGGTATTTATGATTTTGGGGTTATAGATGACAAGACCCATAAGTGAACACCTAATAACTATTCATTAGAAAAAATCTTAGTATAACTCTCATATAATTTTAATAGACCATATAAATAATCCTAGGATCCTAAATAATAATAATTAGAGTAGATGTAGATCTATTCTTCAGTTCCTAGAAGGCATGCCTGAACCCGCCATTCCACTCAAACATGACCCCCTTATTAGTCAACCTAGTAATAGGTGATTCCAAGTGACAGAAGTCCTAAATGAATTACCTATAACACCCTAACAATCTAAGGAATCTATAAATCTCTAACACATTATAAGTATCAACCCAAGACATCACCACTTTCACTTTCTTTATATCAACTATGATTCCCACCTCTTAGATCACATGTCCAAGAAAGCGCACCTCCTGAATCCAAAAGTGAAACTTTGAGTACTTGACATAAATACTACTTACCCAAACAATACTCAATACAATCTCAAGGTTCTCAACATGTGACTTCTGGATCAATGAATATACTAAGATGTCATTGATGAATACTACATTTAAAGAGTGTAGGTAAGGATAAAAAATCTAGCTCATGAGAGCCATGGAAACCATTGACACATTCTTCAGACCAAATAGAATCAAAAGATAATAATAAATACAATAACTTCTCTTTAACACTATATTGGGTACATCCTATGCCCTGACTCACAAATGATGGGAACCCAATGATAGATTGATCTTAGAAAAATATCAGGCTCCCCTCAGTTGGATGAATAAGTAACTAATCCTTGAAAAGGGATATAAATTCTTCACCATGACCTGATTTAGATTTTATAAATACATTAATAGCTTATGGAAACCATATACCTTCTTGATGAATATAACTGAATCACCTTAAGAAGAGGTACTCAGATGGATAAAACCCTTTTCCTCAAAACCATTGATCTATACATTCTGCTCTCTCAACTTGAACAATTCCATATGATATGGGAGAATTAATACATACACCATACTTGAAACAAGATCAATCACGAGTTCAATAACCCTTTTAAGAGTAAGTCTTAATAAATACTCAAGAAAAATGTCTTAGAATCAGTCCACCATTAGAGGAAAAGTGGCTAGAACAATCTTCTTGTATTCTGTAGGAACCATAACCACCACCTACACTATAATATCCCTACGCAATTGAAATATGGTCCATATCTACCTAGGTCAGTATCCAATTCTACCACCATAATATAATATCCCCTAATGGATATAAAATATATCTACCTATGGTAGCAGTTAATGTGATCATAAAAGTGTGTCAACCAATCCATCCCGAAAAATAACATCAAAACTTTTCATATCCAAGACTAGTAAATATAACAAATGAATGTAGCCCATAACCACTAAAAATCACATAATAAACCTATTAAAATGGTATAAACTCTTCCTAAGAGGTGTATTGAGCACAAAAAACTTGATAGAAAACTCTGTGGTCAACTCGAACTCAGATACGACTCAAGAAAAAACAAAGGAATGAGAAGCCAAAATATTAAACAAAGCTACAAAAAGTTTCAAGGAAATGAGAGATGTACCTCTAAAATTTAAAGGACCATAAAATTAATTAGATGAAACCTATTTCAAATCATAAACTTATCCTACCTCTAATTCGTATCCCTACCCCTGGGATCCTTGACTCTCCTAAGGGACTGAACCTTGAGGTGTCAACTTCTATGGTTACTAAGACCCACAACTAACTCCATGGCCCAACTTCATAAAAATATCCCTATTATCCATATGAGGCCCACTTAACCAATCCATAGAGGCCTATATCTACTTGGACCCTCTTCCCATATCTAATTAAAATAAACTCGAACAAAATAATTGAATATTTCATATTCCTCCATATGAATGGAATCCACTAAACGTATCAGTACACATACTTTAGTAATACCTAGACTTCCTATAATAAAATAATATGGGAGGGGTGCCTCTTAGATATGGAAGAGATAAACCTATACCCTTACCAAACTACCTATCACTACCCTAGTAAATCTTCTTTGACCTACTCTTCCCTTAAACAGAAGAGGAACCAACAATGATTCTCAAAATACTATCACTTGGTTTGATAAATAAGGGAAGAATTCATACTATACCATCATCTAAATATCCTTTCTCAATAGTGATATCCTTACAGAAAAAATTTGAGTATGTAGTTAGGTCCAAGGTCTGGACCTAGAACCTCACCTTATGATGAAGCTCTATCTCAAACCTCATGTACTTTTGAGCCTCATTACTAACCAACAATGGAGAAAAATAGATCAAATATCCAAAACAGGACACATAGTTGTCCATAGACATCACCCCCAACTGAAGATCTATAAAATCATGAGCTCTATACAACCTAAAAATATTAGGGAGAAACACTTATAAAAATAGGTTCTTGAAATATTCCCATGAAAAAACCTCATCTCTCTGAGCCTAAATCATCGACCCCTACCACTTCCTGTTAGGTCCCTATAACATATAACATGCTAGCTTCACTCAATGGTGATCAAACATCTCTACAAGCTTGAATATTCCCTCAAGAATCTTGTTCTAGTCCTTGAAATCTTTAGGACCTCCCAATTCAAGCTTGACAAACCAATTCCTTAAAATCAGCCAAAATATTCTCACATTAGGGTTATATAAAGGAAAAAATAAGATATATAGGAAGAATGAGTCATCTAAGGGATATATGGGCTTAAAATTACCAATATAAACCTTCTACTATGAAAAAAACTTCAAACCCTTATGGGAGGATCGAACATTACCAAGGAGGAAGACCCTAAGTCTTATATGCCACATGAGGGTTAGGGAGGAAGAAGAAGTAGGTAAAAATTAGGTTTCAAGAAGAGTTATAAAATTACTATTCAAAAAAACTACATGGTCGCATGGTCACAGTGTGACCTAGGGGGTCATGATGTAACCAAGTACATAAATAGGACCCCAAACTTTGTTAAGGCAGTCACAATGGTACCAAAAAGTGTCACACTATGACAACCTATAAACTATAGAAATACAACTTTAGGCCTAGTTTGATCCTTTAGAACTCACTCCCAAGCCCACTCAAACACTTGAAACAAACAAGAATCATCAAGATACATCAGAATAAATAAAATGTAAATGTAACACATCTTAAAATTATAGGAGAATTATAATCAAATTTTTATACTACAACTAATATTTTATAATACTTATTAATTCTTATGAAATATTCTAAGAGTTTTCTGGTCTCATTCCTTTTACAAATGATTACTATCTAGAAATTCATATTCTCAGATAAATACTTACACTTAGAAAAATTCTTATGTTCCACGAACAAAGTCTTACACTCCTATGGAAAAGTCTTGTGAAATAAAAAAAGTCCTATTCCAACTCAAAATTATTATGAAATATCAAGGAATTATTATGAAATATTCAATGTCATATAAAATCTTCCAAGTTTATTATGAAACCATAAAAAGTATTAAAAATTTCATCTGAAATCATATGAAACAAGAATTATCCATTTTTATAAATATGGATAAATAGTATTAGGTTTTTTATAAAGTCTTACAAAATGAATTTGAAGTCTTAAAAATTAGCACTTAAATTTTTTTATGATACACGAGATAAAGGATTATGAAATATCATGTAGTCTTATGAAATTATAATGAATTTATCATTTCAAACCTTAAATACATAGTCTTAAAAAATCCATTATAACTATTATTAAGTGATATAAAGTCTTACATATCATAGTATAAGTTCTCCAAGACTTTTACAAAATTCATCTCTAAATTAATAAATTATTTAAATGAACTCCGAACTTATTCAAATCATTCTAAGGACTTTGAACCATTTCATAATAAATCAAATAACATTATGAATTTATTTGACCTTATGAAACCTTTACAACACCATCACCAAGGTATCCTATAACATATAAACTCTTCTTTGAGTTTACAATAAAACTTCACTACCTTCTCATTGATGCTTCAAATCAGAATTCTCCAAACCTTTATTCAAGAGATATTTTTCACTGTATTAAATACCCTTCATTCTAATCAATCCTTAGGTGGTTTATAAATATTCTAGAAAAATATTTATGCTTTTAATAATACCCATTTGAGATTTTTACTTATCAAACTCTTAAAAATTCACTTGAAACATGTTGTATTTAGTGAATTTATCTCACATCATCACTAGATATTGATTCATTACAAGACAACTTAGAAATAATTATATTTAGAGGCCTCTCATGAAGTGATAAATTCACTCTTCTTTACCCATAAATGTATATATAAAAAACATATCCATATTCTTTTTGGTAGCTTTTCCATCACCCAATATTCCAAGATATACTTATTGAAATTCTTTTTGATGACAGATAATACTAACACAAAACTTTGGATTATTCACTTTTCCATCACCTAAAAAAGGATACAAAGAACTAATATTTTATAGTGAGGGGTCATCTGGTATTGTGGAAAAATATCAAAAAATGATATGGTCACATTAGTCTAGTAATATTACCAAGATCATGATATAAATGAAGCCACTTTTGATTCATAGATTTTAAGTTGGTAAGTGAATATAACTCCAGGATGTTTAAAATTACAACATAATTAAAATCTTTCAAAGAAAAAAAATACCAAAATTATTATGTTAGGAAATATGTTACCTATATTTCATGTTTCGAACATTATTATAAGACACTAATATCACTAAAAGGATTTAAAAATTATTCTAAATTAATTTCTTTCATTCTTATTACTGAACAAAATAATGATCTATTGATGTAAAATAATAAAGTCTGATGAACTGTTTTAGATTCATTGAATGAAATTAATATGACTACTCATAATCATGGTTATGATAATAATCAATGTGATTATTATCAATGAAAATATTCTATTCATGGTGAACATACATAAAATTAAATAAAGTAATATTCCACCAAAAGTGGTCAAATAACAAACAACTACATTAGAGGAAATCAAAATACGATTAATGTGAATGTTTTTGATATGGAATGAAGAGTAACTAACCATGTACTGATATTACACTAAAATAATTTTTTGATATTTATCAACAATCAATTAAAGTGAATGATAAAAAAGTTTTAGTAATTTTTTACCATACCATAAAGTATGATGATGACATAATGAATTTTGTCATCTATGATTATTTTTTAAACACATAAGGTGTTTAGAATAACAAGAATAAGTATATACTTTTGGATAATATTTTATTTATTTTTGTAATGTTTTAATAAAATTTGTGTGTTTCATATTTCCTTCTTTCTTTATTTTTCTCATGATATATATCTTGTTTCTCTTTTATTAGAAAAGACTGTTATGAATCACCCTATTGTAATTAATTTTCATAATGAAGATATTTGTATCATTGAAAACAATATGATTCATGAGATACTTAAAAGTATTTTATTTACCACAAAACGGGACATTCTTATGTAAGAAAAAAAACCAATAGAGAAAAATTAATTAAAGGCTTTGGAAGGAAAAATAAATTCCTACCTGATGATTCATAAATTTTAATAAATAATTCATTTTTTTCTCCCAAGTTTTCATTATTTTAAAATTATTTTTGAAAATGAATATCACATTGAGACTATGAATGAAGTAGGTGTTGAATATTGTGATTCACTCTTGGTTTGGATATGAACTAATTTTAATGCTTAATATTTGGTACTTAGATATCCCTAGATTTTCAAGGTGATCTGGAGTTTTGTATGGGACAATACCATGGATGAAAATGGTTCTAGCATAGATAGGATAGCTACGGTGTGGACAAGCTACCTATGGTGTGGAGTTTTTGAGGTGGATTTTTTGTTCCACTTACATTTTTGGTATTTCTACACCATGGATCATGTTGCGGTTTAGGAAGGTTGAGTGGTGTGGCATTGAGGATAAGGATGCACCATAGTGCTTCAAGGGGTGATTTTGGGTGGTTTTTCCAATTTTTGGGTAGCTATGCAATGGGGATAAGGAGGCAGCGTATCTCGATTTTAGCAATGGGGATCTACGGTGTGGTGATATTGGCTATGACATAGTACCCTCTTCTAAAATATAGGATCTATTACATGGTATAAACCATGGTTCTCAAAAATTATTTGACTAGATAGGATGCAATATGGTTTCTTACACTATGTCATGGTTGGAACCTCTTTCAGTAGTCCCACACCACTGTTCTGTAGGATATGTTGCGTCCTTCTTAAATTCAGACTACATATAAATACTAAACCCCTCCCAGATTTTTTTTTAAAAATTTACCTCTTGAACACTAGTTTCCCAAGAGAACCTTTTGAAGTCATTTGAATCCCCTTTCAAATGTATTTTAACCCCAACCTTGGGAGATAATGTTTTGGTGGTTTCTCTCCATTTTTGATGTAGTTGTCTCTATAAAAGGGTTCTAACACATAACTACTTGATATTATTGTACAATTACTTTGGTTTGTTATATTAAAATTATGGATTAGATATCCCGATGCATTTGATTCATGAAATATAAGTTTTTAAAAGGTTTTTCTTTTAAAATTGAATTGGGAACACTATGTGTTCCATAAAATTCCTCATGGGAGGTTTTGGCCTAAAAATGGATTTTCAATCATGGAAGTGGTAAAGATTCATTGTTAAAATGTTTATTTATTGGTGTGAATGAGTTTCAAATGGTTTTAGAAAACTTTTCACATTGGGAACATTGGATGTGTTGGGAAATGGTCTTGTCACTTTAGTGTGTATAATGCCACTAGAGTATTTTGATATAGAAAGACAATGATAGTACTCAATATTAGTTAGATTCACATGATTTATATCTTAGTGTTTTCTTTTATGTCTGAGTATGTATTCCCATAGTCTAGATCCCAAATATTGTGTTTTTTCATTTATTCTTGGTTTTACACATGATGGTATATCTCATGGTTGGTTGCTCGCTTATTTACTTTATGGTATATCCATGTTTAGTTTTTCTTATGTATTCAGGATTTATCATCTATACTTTTCATATTACTTATTTATGTGAATATGAAAGGATTTTATGAAAACCAAAAAATGTTTTACGAAATTGTTTCACTTTCAAAAATTCTTTATAAAATGGAATTTCTTTTAAATCTAGAGCTAATGTTTTCATTATATTAGAATTTGTATAGATTATTTTTCTATATAATAATAGTATTTTTTCTCAAAACCTAATTTTCCATTTGTGCATTTGTAGATGTGGTTTTGTAAGACTTAGGTAAAGGGAAAGGATTCATATAGTTCACCGACTTCTCTTGGTTATTATATACTTCGTATTGGGACAGTTTGGTGGTCACATACAGAATATTTTTAGTATTTTATTAGTTAATTTTAGGTTTATACCTTTGGAATCAAAGTTGTATCTCTCATGGAAATATACTCTTCTTTCGCTTTTTACTCTATTAATTCTTTAGTTATACATGTGACTTGTGTTGTTTTTTTATACTCACCTTGTGGAAGATCCTATTGGGAGATATCTCTTATACTCTATGAAAATAGAACATGGATACTAATGAACTGATTAGGAAATTAATAACTCAATCCATAAAGGAATCAATGGAATAATTGTCTCTGATGAGTTTATTCACTGAGATGATCTTGGGAGTAGAAGAGGCCAGTGGGAAGGTTTTCTTAGCCTTTGTAAAGGATGAATCATCATTAGATGATTAGATTCAGTATGAACAGTTAAAAGAAACTGATTTCTCACATTTTAGTGAAATCCTAAATGATGGGGAGACCTTGGGTGAGTGGTCTTGATCTCCCATTGGCTCTTTGAGTTTTATAGGTAGGTTGGTTGTTCCCATATCTATAAGGTTGTAATTGATGGATGGTGGTCACCAATATTGTTGGTTCATATAACATAGGAATTCCAAGATGTATCATGATATGAGATATTTTTATTAGTGTCTAAGTATGAGATATTTTATTTCAAAATTTGTCTCATGATGCCTTACTTGTCAAAGGATTAAGACAGAATACCAGAGACCTAATGGTTTCCTGTAATATTTTACCTTACCGATATGGAAGTGAGATGATATTTCTATAAAATTCATCATTAGTTTACCACAAAATCCTAGTGGTAAGTATGCAATTTTGGTGATCATTGACCAGTTTATGAAATCATCTCATTTCCTTCCTATCAAGGAGATGAAGAAAGTGGAGAAGCTCAGGCACCTATACGTCTGAGAGGTTGTGAGTCTTAATGGGGTTCTATTTATGATTGTTTATGATAGAGACCCATGATTCACATATACGTTTGGTAAATATTTTAAATTGGAAATGGGTTAAAATTTTAAATTAATAAAAAAATATCATCCAAATATGGATATAAAGATCTAGAAAGTTATCCAAGTTCTTAAGGATATACTCCAAGCACGTGTGCTTGATTTTGGAGGTTCCTATGAAAAAACATCTTCCTCTGGTTGGATTTTACTATAAAAATATTTATCATGATTTAATTAAGATAACAACCATTGAAGCATTGTATGGGTGACCTAGATCTACCTTGTGCTAAGTAGAGTTGTGAGAATAGTACTTGGTTGGGAAAATACTTGTTCAGAAGATTACAAAAATGGTCTATTTGATCCAAAAGAGATTATTCATGAAACTGAGAAAAAATAAATCCTATGAGGACCTTCATTTTCATCTTCTTGAGTTGATGATCGAGCCTTTTTTATAACTTCACATCACTTGGGACAACATTAGTTGGGAAATCAGGGTAAGTTGGCACTGAGGTTTGTTGTCCCCTTTGATAACATGGATCAACTTAGAAATCTAGATTATCAGTTCTACTTACCATCACATTTTAAATGGATTCATGAAGTGTTTTTTGTTTCCCAGGTGTTGAGGTATCAACCATACCCTTACCATGTGATTGAATGGGAGGATGTTGATAATGAACCCAACACTACTGCAGTTGAGAAACTAGTTGGAATTATTGATCGCAAATAAATAGTGTTATATAGTAAAACAATTCATTTGATCCTTATACTGTGGTAATTCACACGGGATATCCATAAGACATGGGTGTGGTAAACATTTATGAGGTAGTAGTGGCCTTATCTCTTTATGAGTTAAGAATCATGAGCACTTTCTAGGGACACAAATCTTTCATGGTGGGGAGAATTGTGATTCTATATAAGTTTCAATACACTCTCCTTTTAATGATTAAGAGTTGTTAATTGAAGTTATTGAAATTTTTAAGGCTATCTAGAGTTTTAAAAGGGATTGTTCTATGGATAGGAATGGCTATGGCATGGATTGTTTAGCAATGGTGTGGATGAGCTGGCTACAGTGTGGAGTTCATGAAGTAGAATTTTGGTGCCACTGTTATTTTTAGCATGGATTCTCCATGGAACATGGTTAAAACATTGGAAGGTTGAGTGCTACAGTGTGTAGGATTAGGCTACACTATAGTTCTCATATGGGTGATTTTGTGTGGTTCTACCAAATTTGGGGTAGCTTCATCGTGGGGAGTAGGCTGTGGTGTAGATCACTTTTGGAAGCGAGGATTTGTAGTGTGGTGATCTCAGCTACATTATAGTACCCTATCCTGAAATATAAGATCTGTAGTGTGGTTCTTATATTTTATTTGACAAGATATGCTATAGCATGGTCCCTTACACTATGTTTTTGTCTGATCCTCTTTCAGTAGTCTCGCACCGTGGTGCTGTAGGCCACATCGTGGTCTTCTTAAATCCGAATGCCTATAAATACTAAACCCCTATTGAACCAAAATTTCTTCCAACATTATCTCTAAAACCCTATGCACCCAAGAGATCCTTTTAAAGGCCTTTAAATCCCATTTTAATTGGATTTTAACCCTGGATTTGGAGATCAATTCTTGGCAGTTTCTCTCCATTCTTGAGGTAGGTGTCTCTATACAAAGTTTCTAACACATGAATTAATTGATTTTTTTAAAATTACTTTTGATTATTATATTAAAATGATGGATATAATATCAAGGTTTATTTTCTTCATGAAATATATTTTTAAAGGTATTTTTCTTTAAAAATATATTTTTTACACTCTGTGTTTGATAAAATTCCTTATGGTCGGTTTGACTTAAAAATGGATTTTCAAGAAAAAAAGTAGTAATGATTCATTGTGAAAAAATTTATTAAATAGTTATCATGGTTTTCAGATGGTTTTTTGGAAAACATAGCACATTTGGAACCTTGAGTGCATTGAGAAATGGATTTGTCACTTTATTGTGTGTAATGCCACTAGAGGTTTTTGATATCGACAGATTGTGACAAGACTCTATATCTATTGGAGTCACATGATGTCTTACTTAGTGTTTTATTTTATGTTTGAGTATATATTCCCATAGTCTAGAGACAAAATCTTGTTTTTTTTTCATTTATGCTTGGTTTTACACATGATGATATATCTCATGATTTTTTGCTCATTTTTTTAATTTATGGTTTATACATGTTTGGTTTTTATTATTTATTCATGACTTCTCACTTGTATTTTTATATTCCTTATTCATGTGAATATGAAAGGATTTTATGAAAACCAAAGGATGTTTTAAAAAAATTGTTTCACTTTTGAAAATGGTTTATAGAATGGACTTTGTTTTAATGTTAGAGTTAATATTTTAATGATATTAGAATTTTTATATATTATTTAGTGAAATCCTACTAGGATTTTATGCTCACACCCTAATTTTTCCTTTGGACATTTTTAGATGCAGTTTTTAGGAATCAGGTAAAGGGAAAGGGAATAATTAGTTCACCAACTTCTCTTGGTTCTTGTTGACTTCATGATGGGATTGTTTGGTGGTGAAATATGGTCACGTGGAGACTCATTTTAGTCTTGCCATAGTTACTTTTAGATTTAGCCCTTCGGGATTGGCATTGTATGTCTCATTAATATATACTCTTCTTTCAATTTTTACTTTGTTAGTTCTTTAGTTATAAATGGAACTTGTGTTGTTTTGTTTCACGTCACCTTATGGATGATCCTATTAGGTTACTTGTCTAGTAGACCTAGGTTGGTTCATTACAAATATATTTATATAGAAATCATTAATAATGAGAAAAAATTGATTCAAGTGAAACATTCAATGTCTCCTTCTGATTTCTTCTATGATAATATATGTACAACAAAATAAAATATAGTAAACTAAAAGTTTACTGACTATGATAAAATTATTATATTCCATTGTTGTTTAGGTCATAAATGATTAATTAAGATGATAAAATAATTAAATGTATGTATTCTCATACGTTGGTTGATAAAAAATTCATAGACCTAATGATTTCTTAGGAACAAGAAAATTAATTTTAAAACCATCACCATATAAAGCTGGGACTAAATAAACTTATGTTTTTGGAAATAATTCATGGTGATATTGATGGAGATATTCCCTAAATCCATAATACATTTGATTTTCTTGGATATATTACATTGTATGATAAGGGTATATCATAAAGTATTATTTTCATTATATTATTATAACATATCATATTAAACAACTTGAGAATATTATAGTGCACTGGATCATATCATATGACACACAAAGCACACTATGATTAAGAACAACATTTGAATTTTAAGAGTTATTGATATCATAAAATATGACAGATAATGCAATAATCCTCATATTTTGATATACTGATATCATAAGATACAATATCATGTAAAATCTTATTTTCTCTAAAATATAAAATATATATTGAATTTCATGATATAAAAATGTTTATAAATTATAGAAAGGACATTTTAGGATATTTATTTAAATTATAAAATATTTAAAAATTAATCATTTATAATTTTTTTATAATTATTTATCAAATAAATATTATATAAATATTAATAGTTAATATTAAAATATATTTTTCAAATTATATGACATGAATTATAATTTGGATATAAATGGTTTATATAGAAATTATAAGTGAAATTTATAAAGTGTTTATAAATTTAAAAATAAGGAAATAATATTAAAAGGAGTTTATATTAAAATTATGAATTTTCCAAATTAAAATGCCTTATTTTAGAAAATTATTTTAATCATATCAAAAGGGGTTTTTATAATTGATATGATCAAGGTTTAAATAATATTAAATGTGTGATATTTTGAATATTTATATAATATGTGAATAGTTCATATATATAATGTTTATAATTCGAATATCATATATTTAATTAAATTCCATATAAATGATAATATGAATGAGTTTATATTATAAATAAGTATAATTTTTTTCTATTTATTTAATTATTGATTACTATAATGCATTACTGAATTATAAACAATACTATAAAATTATAGTTTCACGTTAGTTTTTTTTTACTTTTTAACATGGGTTTTTAATTGATGTTTATAAAGGCAATGTTATAAATAATAGATTCAACATATGTTTTAATAAAACCGATGTCTAAACCTTAACTTAAAATTAAATTTAAAGGGTCTTTAAATGGTGGTTTTTTATAAACTGACATGGAAAATATAGAATGGAAATTTTAACATCAGTTTTAAGGTAAAACCAATATTGTAAATCTTATTTTTAATATGGAAAAAATCACTAAATAATTTCAATGTTGATCATTAAATAAAACTGACATTGAAAGATGAAACATTGATTATACCTTTGGAGGTCGATTAATACCTAAAACTGACATCGAAAGTGGATTTCAATGTTCGTTTTCTCTAAAAATTGACATTGAAATACTTTAATGATTACTTTCAACATCAATTTTTAAAACAACCAAATTTGAAAGTTCAATATTTATTATTCCTCATCTGTTTGTTAAAAAACCGATGTTTAAAGATATTTTTTTTAAAAAAATATACTAAATTACGTGACCAAAATTTGGAAACCTATAAAAAACCATATAACAAAATATAACAAAGATACAACATAGAACATACCTATAAAAAAAAATCATAATTTAAAAACATAAATTAGAAAAAAAATTCTAAATATTTTTTTAAACCACAATAAGAATAAATACATAATAATTTATAATTTAATCATACTTGGTTATCCTTTATGCATTCCTTTGAGATAGTTAGGTTGATACAACTTTACACAAGGGTCAAAATTGAATTATTGTTTTTGAATCCATATGTAACTCAAACTAATAGATATACACAAAATATCATAAACCAACTTAAAATAAGCAATTTATGCTAATTCAATAAACCAAAATTGTCCTAATATGAATTTATAACACACACAAACCAAATAAATCCAATTAAAATAGTTTAAAACTCAACCATCATAATAGAAAATTTTTAAGTAAAAATTCTCATCAATAAGAAACATCATTTCAACAAGACCAAGAATGATCAGTATTCATTTTGTAATTAAATAATTTCACTCATCATAATACACAATTGAAATTAATAATCCCAGATAAAACTAAACACCATTTTACTCAGTATAAATTTTAAAATTCTTCAAATTAAATCACAAATAATTTGAATCTATCATTAAAACCATGAAGTATGTTTTAAATTTTAATGACTAAATTTTAACTTTAAATTTAAATTAATCAAAAAAATAAGTATTCAAAACCTATTTTTTATTCAAAAAATTTTATAACTCACATATATATATATATATTTTATTAAAAATATTGCGCATATATAACAAAAAAAATAAATTTAACACAACCAAATATAAAATTATAATTAAAAATCCATTTTATTTATCTTTATAAATTAATTATAATCTCAACCAAACATGACTATATATTTTGAAAACTAGTTCATAAATTTTTATAAAATCAAGTCTATTTGGATACTAAAGTCTGTATCTTTATTAAATTTATTTATAAAATATAATAGCTGAGAAAATTTTACTTTTTAAATCTTGAAATTCATAAATTTTAGAAAGGAAAGCATGAATATATTTTTATAGTTTCTTTCAATTAAATAAAATATAAACCATAAAACCTCTAATTAAATTATGGTTTCTAAAGCCTCCATTTTTATAGTCATGAAAATTTAGCACCAATTAAAAAATTCACTCAATTGAAAGGTAATAAGATTAAAAAACATGAATCTTAAAACAAAATGTTAATATAACTAACCTTATCAAATTCTATCATCATATTAGTTATGATTATCTCAAACATGAATCCTAAAACAAAATAATTGCATTCTACCCTTCTTTTTTGATGATGAAACTACGGTTTTGAAACATTAACTTAAAAATAAAAACCAACACACACACACACACACATATATATATATATAAGACAAAACATATATTATCTAATATAAAATATATTTACTAATAATTTCATATAGTTGAATTTATTTGGATTATGTATCGATAATTGATCATTATTAAACATTTTCCATGAGATTTATTTTAATATATCAATTATCAAAACACATATAACTAATAATAATTATGAATAAAGAACATATAAAAAAGAATAAAACTTACTTGTTTAACAATTTTCGAAATATTTATGTACTCTTCCTAATATAATAACTTAAAGTAAATAGTAACCTTGTAAAAAAAACAAAATATACCAAATAAAAATAGAAAAAAATATGTATAAATAATAATTTCATTAACTTTAATTAAAATATACACAACTAAAACATCTGAAATCTATGAAAACAAACAAAATATATAAACTTTAAGAAAAAAATATTGTATAATTACTCATTTTTTAAAATTAAATTAAAATATACATACCCGATAATTTAAAATTTAACCAAAATTAAAAAATAGTTTACAAATAGGAAACTATTAAAAAAATACCAAATATAAAAACTTTAATTAAAAAAATATTTTCTATTTACTAATATTTTAAACTTTAAATAAAAGAGACATACCTTATAATTTAAATGTTAACCATGCATAAAAAATAGCTTGAAAAATAATTCAAAGATGGGTAAGTTATTCATTTGTATATGAATCAACCTCATTGAAAATATATAATAAAAATGATTTTTTAATATTAAAAAATATAATATTATTATATAAAACCTATAATAATTAATATAACTATCCCTTATCAAATTAAGTCATCATCATAGTTATGATCATCTCAAACATGAATATTTAAACAAAATAACTACATTCTACCCTTCCTTTTTGATGATGATAGTATGGTTATGAAACATTAACTTGAAAATAAAAACATATATATAAATATATATATAATTCAAAAACATATATCATCTAATATAAAATATATTTACCAATAATTTCACACAGTTGAATTTATTTTTCTTCATTATTGATAATTGATCATTGTTAAACCTTTTCTATGACCTATGTTTTAATATATCAATTATCAAAACATGTATAAACAATAATAATTAATAATAAAGAACTTATAAAAAAAGAATAAAACTTACTTTTTTAATAATTTTCTAAAATATTTACACACTCTTCTTAATACACTGACTTAAGGAAAATAATAACCCTATAAAATCAAACATAATATACCAACTAAAAGAAGAAAACAATTTGTATAAATACTCATTTATTTGACTTTAATTAAAAGATAAATACCTAAAAAATCTAAAACCAATAAAACAAAAATAATATACCTTCTTTAATAAAAGAACGATTTTATAATTACTCATTTTTTAAACATTAACTAAATGAGACATACCTGAGAATTTAAGGGCTTGTGTGGTGTGATGATTTTTTTTATAAATCCATAACCCTTTATACAGTATATAAAAACCTTGTAAAAATAAAAACATGTACCAACTTAAAACAGAAAATGGTTTTATAAATACTTAGTTTTTAAACTTTAATTAAAAGAGACATAATTAATAATTGAAATCAAAATCATTCATAACAAATAGTTTGAAAAAAAATTGTGAATATGGGTAACTTCATCATTCATATATGACTTTGTATCACTGAAAAGATACAATAACAATGAATGTTATAAGATTAAAAATTAGAATATTTTGATATAAATCATAAAATAATTATTATAACCAACCTTATAAAGTTCAGTCATTGAACCAAATGTGATTATCTCATACATGAATCTTAAAACATAATAAACACATTCCATCCTTCCTTTTTGATGACAATAATGTGGTTATAAAACATTAAATTGAAAATAAAAAACCAATATATATATATATAACTACATATTATATAATATAATATATATTTACCATTACTTCCGTGTATTATATTATATTTGGATGGTTTATTGACAACTGATATTTGTTAATCTTTTTCCATGACTTGTATTTTCATATATATCAACTAAAAAAACATTTGTAAATAATAAGAATTAAAAATAAAGAACTTATAAAAAAGAATAAAACTTACTTGCATAACAAGATGCTATTTTTTTATAAACACCACCTAATAAATAACCAAACCAATATAATGTGCATTCACATGTGTATAATATTCCTAACATTCAATTACCTCTACAATATAAAAAATTAAAAATTAATGACATAATAATGAATATTACTTAATAATTATCTTAGTGTTCTTATGCATCAAGGAATGGAAAAAACCAGCACCCAATCTCTTTATTTGATAATCTCTTAGATATATATACAACTCTAGAAGGAGTTCTCACATATTGTACAACCATTAAAATGAATTCTGGATATATATGACCATAGACACCAATGGTATCATTTTTAATAGAAATATTGTGTAGATACCTATTTAAATAAGTAATATAGTAAGTTACTTGAAATAATATTTATTTAAATAAAGAAAAATTGAATCATAAATTTACTTACATAGAAAAAAATTATAGCACAAACATACTAAACCCATAAAAAATAACCAGATCCATGATATATTTTTGAATATTCATAAAGGACAGTCTCTTCCACATATATCATACATCATTTGAAACACATAAATGTTATCAAAGGAAGAAGAAACCTAGGACAATCTTTTTATCCCATCAAAAAACTTAGAAGTATTTAGAGTTGTTAGTTCCTAAACCTTTTTCTTCTTTTGTACTCATTATTTTGATTTTAGATATTCCTATATAAATTAAATCTCAAAAAAATTATAATTAATTTGTAATAAAATTTAAATAAAATTTAAAAAATAATGAAAACCTCGTATGCTATATTATGAAGAAATTTATCTAATCAAAGTAAATAATAACCATACAATCTCCAAATTTGGTAACCACCTCAGTATAAAATGGAAATAAACTAGTTGGATAAAAAATATCATATACTAATATTATTACTTGACATAAATACATAAGATGGTGATGTGAATAATCCCAAAAAATATGTATGACTTTGTATGCTATAATACATACATGGGGATCTCCAGCATAAAACTCATAGTATATGGTCGGGTTTGGATGAGGAGTTGGAGGATCCTAGTAGGAATTATGGGAATGTTGTGCATGTTGGGAAAGCTGCATAGGCTATGCAAGATGTGAAGGTTGTGCAAGCTATGTAGGATATTATTGACTCATCGATTGTTCAAACATATCCTGTACAACTGATTGAATTTTATCATCCATTTATTTTTAGATCTTTCAGCTCAACTTTTGAGGAATCTATTTATGTGTATCCTAATTTATTACTTTTATGATCAAAAAATTTCCTAACACTAACACTTCCCACATATCCTCTTACATAGCTGGGGTGTTCTATCTTTCATAAAGTAGTAGATAGGATGTCCCCAACCCTTTGGAGTAAAATTACCCTGTGTCACATTCTTCTAAAGTTCATCTTGAAATGAAAAATTAAAATTTTATATAATTGTTGTTAATTTATAAAATAAAAACCTTCATGAAAAAAAAAATTAATTTCTTATAATTTTTTTATTTATATCATTAGATTTCTTTTTAAGATACTTTTAGTTTTTTTATTATAACTCTTTTCCATTTCACATGGTGAGTGGGGGGAGATGGATGACCGAATTTGACTTCTTCTAAACCACTAGTAGATTAAGATATTAATGCATAAAACTTTTCTATAGTCATTTTCTCCTACAATAAATGATACCCTCCATGTGATAAAGTATAAGGGTATACGTTCTGAAACTAGATATCTTAATGAGATATCTTGGAGGACTGTTACATAAAAATAAACTAATAAGTAATCAAGTAATATATAATAAATTTTATAACATAAAATAATTATCATACCATAAATGATTCTTCATGTCACATATAAAAAAATTCATTCCATTTATCTGCACTTAAAAACCCATACTTGAGGCATGAGTTTTCATTTTGTAACTTCCCAAAAACATATTTTTTTGTCAGTTTTTTTAAAATATCTCCATCAGACTACAACTAAAGATAGAAATATTTTCTTAGTTTCTTTCATTTATTCAAAATTTAATGTCATCTCTAAATGAATAAATTAAATATTACCCATTTAAAATATAAATTTTTAAAAAAATGAGTTAAAAATAAATTAATTGAGATATTTTACCATTATGGACTCCCACAATTTCTCTTTCATCGTCTTGTCGATGGACCTCCAATAAGGAAATAAAATGCTAATCCTGTAATAGATCTACATGGAGATATAACTTGTAAACTGCGTTTCATTTGATCTAGTTGTGTTATTATTATCATTAAAATTAATTTTTATTCTCTGGTCTCCATGAGCTAGTGATAGTTTTGGTAAATATGTAATCCCACATTTAACAACTATATAAATAAATTTATCTATATTAGAAGGAGAATAATCCTCCGTATGAGGCACATTAGTAGGAGGCACATCAGTATTCCTACAATATTTTTTGTAAATTAAAATTATTATTTCAATAAATTATTATATTATTGAATATTTAATAATATAAAAAATTAATATACCTCAATAAATGTTAATTTTCCTCTATGTATATCATTGAAATAAGAAAATGTAATTAAATTCTATGTACCTACATATTATTATAAAATTAAATATTTGAAAACAATTATTACAAAAATATGTAAGTAAAAATTTAGTTTCACACATGTGTAAGTTTCAAAAAATAAATTATGTCAGAATTCTTAACCAAAAAATTTGAAAGTTAAACTGTTATATTTAAACATTAATTCTAAAACGATAAAAAAATTTATAAATTTAAATATCATAGTTACAAAAAATTGTTTTATATGTGTAAATTTAACCAAAAAATAATGATGTGCGTCGGGTTTTCCAATCAAAAAATGTTTAGACATGACTATTTAATAAATAATTAACACAAAATCATATAAATAATCAAATATATACACATGTAAATTTTAAAAATGAAATAAAATATAAAAATTTAACTTAATAATTAGGAAAGTAATATAGAGTCTTCCCATATCCCTTCAGCATGATCCTTTCATACAACATAGACTATCTCTGCATTATAGTCATTTTTTTCATTAGAAAATAATATAATAGATGAATTAGCCTTGTAAGAACCTGGTTTTTTCTGTGAAAGACTTTGGAATATTCTTGATGATATTCCAGAGCAGTGCCTTCAAACGGCATGCGATTCCGAGCCCCGGAATGGCCGGAATTAAATTTTCAGTGTGTTCACACAGGAAACGCTAAAAATATGGGATAAACCCTAAACGGAGTTCCAGATCATAGATCCGAGTGTACGGATGGGTCCAGAATGGGGTGCTTACCCTAGGAGCGACATAAAACTTGTCGACGCGAGACGTTTGGACCCCTCTCCTGCTTCTGGAATGTTAAACGGATAAATTAATTAATTAATTTATTCGTTTATTGGAGAAATGCTAGTATCTCTTAAACGGTGGCTCGGATCGAAAAACCGAGAGCACCGTTGAGTTCGGATCGTGCCGTTTACCCTAGGAGGGGTATATGTTTCGCGGGCGCGGGCCGTTTGAGAAAAATGGTCCCAGGGGCATTTTCGTAATTTGGTGGCCTCGGGCGCTAAGTTTAATAACTTTTGAACGGGGTCTCGGATTAAAATTCCGAGACCTCCTTTGCGCTCTAAGCATCGTGTTTACCCTAGGGACTCCCTCCTTTTTGTCAGTTTCGGGAGCGGAGTCGGGGGCGTGCCGGGCGGGGTGTTTAAGTGTTTTTATTTAAACACGCACCCCCCTTCTTCCTCTTCTTCTTCTTCCTCACAACCTCTCCCCTTCCCTCCACCATTTCGGAAAACTCCGGCGAGGTGAGCTCCGGCGAGCCAACTCCAGCGAGGCAACGGCGCGGGGTGGATCGCACGGGAAGCGTCGGGCGAAGCCCCACGAGGTAGGAGTTTTATTTTGTCTGTTTTTAAATTCCCGTCTTCTTTGAGCCTGATTTATACCATCCAATTTCCGCCCGATATTCTAAAAAATCCCATAGATTAGTAGACCTCGATCCGAGATTTCCGACGCACCTTTCGGATGTGAAATTGGAGCTCCGAGGCATCCGCAGCGGCCCGGCGAAGTTGGGGGTGGTTTTGCGGTTTCCGGCGGTCGGCAGGGCGGTCCGACGAGATGGCGCGGCGGAGCGGCTCGGCTCCGGGCAGGCGGTGCGGTGGCTGTGGCTTCGGAAGGCGGAGGCAGCCGCGACTTCGGAAGGCCGCGGCGGCGGCAGCCGGTGGCGCCGGCAGGGCGTCGGCGAGAGCGAGAGGGGCCGCGAGGCGGCGGCCCTGTGCGGCGCGACAACGACCCGCGCTTTGCGAGTCGTTGTGTGGGATGAGCGACCGACCCTCGTGGCTGGTCGGTGGAAAATCCTGCGCGGCGGGCACACGGGTGTGAAGGGGAGAGGGCCGCGGAGCGGCGGCCCGCAGCTCGGCTGGACCGGGCCGGCCGACGTGGGCTGGCCCAAGCAGGGTGGACCGGCCGGACCGGGCCGGTCCGGCCCAAGGGGCTTTGCCCCTCAGTTTTCGGACGCCCGTATTTCAGGCTACGGGCGTCCGTTTTGCGCGCCATCTGCGGCAGCGCAGAGTTTGCGTCAAGGGGAACGTTTTGAGATGGTTTCGGGAATTTTTAATTCCCGAAACGAGGGGCCGCTGAGGCGCGACGCGTCCTTAAGTGGACGAGCATTTTTTCGGGATTCTTGTTTTGGACGGCGCAGACGCGTCCGAAATCCGTTTTGAGCGCCGTCAGCGGCGTTGTGACCCTGGCACTAAGGCGGAGGTTTCCAGTGCGGTTCCAGGCGTTGAGGCTAGAGTTGAGGCGCGGGCCCCACGACCCGTCTTTTGAGCTGCGTGCAGCTTCTAGCGACTTTTTCCTCGGTCGTCCGTTCGGGGCGTGCGAGCAGTCGATGTTGGGTGTTTTTCCGAGGGCATCATGTTGGCGCAGTCTGCCCGCTGTAATTCCACACGACAGTGCGGGCCCCGCAAGGGCCATTTCGGGATTTGACGGTGATTTCCATCTTTATCATCGGGCGACCGTTTTGGACAAGTGAATAGTCCATCTTGTGTTCTTTTTCGAGAGGATCGCAACAGTGCGATCCGTTCGTTGAGATTCGGGACCGAGATGCAGGTCCCACGTGGCACTGCTCGTGTGCGTTGTGCCGGAATGCATCTTTTTTTCCAGGTACCCGTTCCACGCAAGGAATCAGTCGATTTGACGTGCTTTTCCGAGAGCTTTGCGATGGTGCAGTTCGCCCGACCTTTTTCGGGGACGTGGTGTGGGTCCCACCCGAACCCGGCTACGGTGAATAGTGCCCTTTTCACCGGGTGTCCGTTTTGGGAGATTGAGTACTCAATCCTGTGAGTTTTTCCGAGGGGATCGCTGTGGCGTGATCCGTTGGTTCAGTTTCGGGATCTTGGGGTGGGCCCCACACGGGTTTGGTCACGGTGAATAGTACATTTTACACCTGTTGACCGTTTCGGGCGAGTGAGTAGTCTAACTCGCGTGTTTTTCCGCAAGGATTATAACGGTGTGATCCGTTTGGTTGTACGGAGCCTCTTGCGCGATCTTATTAAATGTGGAAACATGGAAGGTGCTCTAGTAGTGGTTCGCCCTACCTTGTTTGTAGCGGGCCCTTGGCGTGTGATCGCGCACTCTTGGGAGAGTGATGTAAGTGGTTCACAAGATGTGGTTGGCCGTGCCCGGGCCTTTGAGTTGGAGATGTTACGTCACGCCTTCGTGCTGACGTTGGGTGCCATGTGCACGATAGCCATTGGGCTGGAGACGAGGTATACTCTGGGAGTATACGGGAGCACTTGGAGGTATGTGTGGTTTGTACCTGAGACGTTCGTGTGCTTGGTTGGGGTTGACTTGGGGCCACACGTCGTGTGGGCCCCACGTGCGTGCCGTGTTCTGCTTGGCGTACTTGGACCTCTCGCGGCGTAGAGGGTCCCTTTGTGCTCATTTGTTTGGCTAGCAGGGTGGAGTTTATTTCCCCTAGCTTTGTGCTCTGTTGTTTGACCAGCAGGGTTGAGTGGTCTTCCCCTGGTTTCGCTCGCGATGGATTGGCCGGTAGCGGTGCTAGTGGCACCCAGTGCTGGAGCAGACGCTGCACCTCTTTTGGGAGAGTTGTTCTGAGTTGAGTGGTTGAGAGACACCCACTCCGTGTTCGGTTGGCCAGTGTTGTACTCTCCTGTAGAGATGGCCAGAGCAGTTCTGAGTTTTACCCTCCAGCGGGGCTGGGCAGTGGGTTACTCATCGACTTCCTCGGGCTTACCCTCCAGCAGGGCTAGGCAGTGGGTCGCTCGCTGACTTTTAGGGTTTACCCTCCACCAGGGACTGGGCAGTGGGTTACCCGATGCTTTTAGGGTTTACCCTCCAGCAGGGACTGGGCAGTGGGTCACCCGACGCTATTAGGGTCTACCCTCTAGCAGAGACTGGGCAGTGGGTCACCCGACGATCTCTTGGGGGTCTACCCTCTAGCAGGGCTGGGCAGTGGGTCACCCGTCGTCTATTCCAGGTCTACCCTCCAGCAAGGCTGGGCAGTGGGTCGCCTGTCGACTTATTCCAGGTCTACCCTCCAGCGGGGCTGGGCAGTGGGTCTCCTGATGATGTATTATGGTTTACCCTCCAACGGGGATGGGCAGTGGGTCGCCTAATGATGTATTAAGGTCTACCCTCCAGCGGGGCTGGACAGTGGGTCGCCTGATGATGTATTAAGGTCTACCCTTCAGCGGGGCTGGGCAGTGGGTCACCGGATGATGTCTTATAGTTTACCCTCTAGCAGGCCTGGGAAGTGGGTCACCTGATATTTGGTTATGAATTACCCTCCAGCGGGGCTGGGCAGTGGGACACCTGTTAGCATTCCAGACTCAGTCCTCTCGACTAGGCTAGTCTGTGGCTTACCTCCGTGATTACCGGAGCGGGACCCTTGGTTGTACGGGTCGGTGATGGAAAGACTTTGGCTTTGAGGAGACCTCTCGACTGCAGGGCAGGGACGAGGTGTGGTTTGACTTTCCCTAGAACTCTCAAGTACGAGGGGCGCTTTCCCCACCAAGACGCGTTCTTGCGACGCGATCTAAAACCATGTGGGCGAGTCAGTGCCGCCCAAAGCGGATAGTATCAAGGTGCGGTGAATGAGCCCCTTGGCTTGCGGTTCAGGGAAGACGTGCAGGATATGGGGCATCAGTGATGGGGTTACACTGGGACTGTTGGATACTCTTTTCTTGGGCTGAGATACGGGACGGAGATCCCCTTACGAGTTTGTTCGGGCTTCTTGGCAGAGCACAAGGATATATATATACCTCATTTCTGGTACCCACTCCTTGGGTTTTGGCTGATCTCCTTCCAGGAGAGGCGAAGACGTGCGGGGTATGCCACGTGCTTTCCGTGTCTAGCTTCTCGTGGTTGGACTAGTCTACTCTCCTGCTATAGGTAGCGAAGACTCGACGGGAAGTCCGTCTTCTCACCGTTTCCAGATCCTTGTGTCTGGATGAGTCTATCTCCTTTCTCTTGTTGGGTTGAGCTGTTACTCTTTACTGCACTCTCTGTTGTACTCCCTTTTATTTTCCTTGTTCGCTCTACTTCTCACCCTTCGGTACCTCCTTTGTTGCTCCCTCGAGCCTTCGGGGTATCCTACTGAGTATTTTTATACTCACCCCTACTTGGGCTTTTCCCGCACTTGGTGTGCCCTTGAAGACGACAGACAGGTGGAGCATGACTTCAGTGGAGCGTAGGAGCTTGGGAGCTTGGACCGCGTGCAGTGGTCGTGGCCGGGTTCTAGGTGGGAGACCCGTCAGCAGTTTCTTCTTGTTTACCTGTTGTCGGGTTGTGGCACCTTTTTGTTGGGCGCGTGTTTTCCCCTTTTCTTTTCAGCTTGTACCTTGTACTGATTAGAGGTCGATGCACATTTGTGGTATATATATAGTAGTTTCACTTTCCTTTTCTTTGCTTGTATTTACTTTTACTCTGCACTATTGCATTGAGTTTGCTGCGTGTGTGTGTACAGGTGCTTAGGCAAAGGCCTCCCCGAGTTGTTGTGCCTTCGGCGCTGGTCGCCAGCCCCTGGCCAATGGAGGCGGGCCTGGGGTAGTTGCGGCTCGAGCCCGGGTAGGTTTGGGTCATGACAAAGTGGTATCAGAGCTGGTTCATTCCTTGGGACGTTGTGCGGTCGTCCCTAAAATAGGAATTGGTTGGGATATAGAGAAACAATGTTAACGTGTCTCGAGAGCGGCTCTTATGCCAGGGCGTCCAGTGATGGTGTGGCGGACGACGTATCCATTCACCAGGACCTTAATAACCTTCTTGTCAACTCGGCATGCTGAGACACTTGTTGCAGGGAAATTTGTTTGTGCATCACATAGGACTGAGTCTTGACTGTCCTTCTTGAGTCATCTCCCCATCGTTGTTGTTGTGGTATATACATATATGCTCATCTGACCGTGGCACTCCTTGATAATATTTAGGATGTCTCCGCGAGGACAGCCAGCCAGGATACCAGCTTTGGTTCGTGACGATGACCCTGTGAGCTACGAGGCCCCAGTCCAGGACCCATCATGCGAGCCCCTTTCTCCGGGTGGGCCGGTAGCATTACCCCCACCTGTTGAGCAACAAGTAGTTTCAGCAGAGCAGGCTGAGCTTGAGCGCAGGTTGAGCGTGCTCCGTGAGTCCAGCGGTAGAGACTGCTGAGGTTCAGTGGTGAGCCAGAACCTTAGGCCGTAGAGGTTTGGCTCGAGGCAGTGGTTCGCCTCTTCAGGTTTGTGCAGACGCCGACAGATCAGAGAGTGGCTTTGGAAGGCACCCTTTTTTTTGGAGCAGCTTGGCGTTGGTGGAGTATGGTGACTCAGTTTCTTGACGAGTCATCACTTTCGTGGGATGACTTTCAGTTGTTGTTCCATGAGGAGTTTTGCCCCTCCTGCTTGCGCTCCGTTCGGATTCAGGAGCTCCTGCAGTTTCAGTAGGGAGGGATGACGGTGGCCGAGTACGCGGCTAGTTTTCTAGACCATGCACGCTTTTACCCGGACTTGGTCCATGACGAAAACTTCTGAGCGCAGAAGTTTGAGCAGGGTCTCTGCCGAGAGATTCGTGCTGTCATAGTACCCTTGGGAATTTCCACGTATGTCGGGGTGCTAGAGCAGGCGCTGGTGACAGAGGGCTTCCTGTCATGTTTTGCAGTTGGTAGTGGCAGTGGGTGCGACGGAGCCGGGACGTTTGCCGTAGCTAGAAGCCGCCAGAGGACAGGACCTCGATATAGGTGGCCTTCCCACTGCTGGTTTTGGAGACGTGGTCGTATACCACTGTGGCGAAAAGGGCGCAGGGCCTCAGCTGAGGATTCCCTTCCGTGAGTGGATCCCGGGCTGTAGTCGTACACCATAGTGGAGCCAGAGGGCACTAGGGCAGCCTAGAGAGCGTCGGTGCTATGCTTGTGACGGGTGAGGTCACTTGGCACGAGACTGCCCGACCCGAGTTGCTGAGAGCTTCGGGCAGGCAGCAGGCACGCCACCACGGCAGAGGTAGCGCCGTGATCGGATTAGTGGTCAGAGAGGTGGTGGTAGAAGAGGAGCGGGAGGATCTGGAGGTGGGGGACGAAGTTACGAGATCTTCCCATCACCACTAGGCGGTCCACGTCAGGCTTCGAGATCTGACGGTTGGGACCGCGGGCAGCCGCGAGCTTTGGATGTCTACGATCCTACAGATCATGGGATGGTGAGAGGTACCCCTTGCGACTCTTCTACTTTTTGCAGTAGAATTTTTGGCTCTGCGTGTGAAAGGATTTTCTCCCTGCTCCTTGTTTGAGGTGTTACCAGGGTGACGCAGGGCATCGGGTGTAACCCTATGTTGGTAAGGAAAAAGGCGTGAGACCTTTTCCTTTAGTCGATGGTGTTGGATCCTTCACCTGTTGAGAATGTAAGAGAGCATCGATTGTGAAACCTTGGGTGACCAGATATCCTTGGGTGTTTCACTATATGGATATTCTAAAGGAGGGAATCCCCGGGCCTTGTTCCAGGTGCGGGCGGTGATTCCAGTCACGACGTGCGACGTAGAGGTTTGACCGGGGAGGTGGGCTACCCCCGAGAGCCTTCAGGCCATTTGAAACCATGCAGAGGGATGGCGAGGTACCCTACCGCCTTGCCCTAACCCCGAAGTCTGAAGCGGGTGCACGACATCGGCTAGGGCCGACCTTGGGTGAACAGATCAATCTTTTGGTCTGTGTGTGGAGGCACAGAGCTGCGAGTGGGTTCTTCTGGGTATGAGGAAGCCAGGTGTGGGCTTAGTACCCTGTGTTGCTCCCTAGTTTTGATTTTTGGGGATGGAAATATTGAAGGAGGGAATGATGTAAGAACCCGGTTTTTGCTGTGAAAGACTTTGGAATATTCTTGATGATATTCCAGAGCAGCGCCTTCAGACGGCGTGCGATTCCAAGCCCCGGAATGGCCGGAATTTAATTTTCAGTGCGTTCACACTAGAAACGCTAAAAATATGAGATAACTCCTAAACAGAGTTCCAGATTAGAGATCCAAGTGTACGGATGGGTCCGGAATGGGGTTTTTTACCCTAGGAGCAACATAAAACTTGTCGGCACGAGACGTTTGGACCCCTCGCCCGCTTCTGGAATGTTAAACGGATAAATTAATTAATTAATTTTTTCGTTTATTGGAGAAACGCTAGTATCTCTTAAACGGTGACTCGGATCGGAAAACCGAGAGCACCGTTGAGTTCAGAGCATGCCTTTTACCTTAGGAGGGGTATATGTTTCGCGGGCGCGGGCCGTTTGAGAAAAATGGTCCCAGGGGCGTTTTCATAATTTGGCGGCCTCAGGCGCTAAGTTTAATAACTTTTGAACAGGGTCTCGGATTAAAATTACAAGACCGCCGTTGCGCTCTAAGTGTCGTGTTTACCCCAGGGATGCGGTCCTTTTTTTCTGCTTCGGGAGCAGAGTCGGGGGCGTGCCGGGCGGGGTGTTTAAGTGTTTTTATTTAAACAGGCACCCCCCCTTCTTCCTCTTCTTCTTCTTCCTCACAACCTCTCCCCTTCCCTCCTCCATTTCAGAGAACTCCGGCGAGGCGAGCTCCAGCGAGCCAGCTCCGGCGAGGCAACGGCGCGGGACAGATCGCGCGGGAAGCGTCGGGCGAAGCCCCACGAGGTAAGAGTTTTATTTTGTCTGTTTTTAAATTCCCGCTTTCTTTGAGCCCGATTTATACCATCAAATTGCCGCCCGATCTTCGAAAAAAGCCCATAGATTAGTAGAGTTCGATCCGAGCTTTCCGACGCACCTTTCAGAAGTGAAATCGGAGCTCTGAGGCGTCCGCAGCGGCCCGACGAAGTTGGGAGTGGTTTTGCGGTTTCTGGCGGTCGGCAGGGCGGTCCGGCGAGATGGCGCGGCGGAGCGGCTCGGCTCCTGGCAGGCGGCGCGGCGGCCATGGCTTCGGATGGCGGTGGCGGCCGCTGCTTCGGAAGTCCGCGGTGGCGGCAGCCAGTGGCACCGGCAGGGCGCCGGTGAGAGCGAGAGGGGCCGCGAGGCGGCGGCCCCGTGCGGCGCGGCAACGACCCGTGCTTTGCGGGTCGTTGTGTGGGATGAGCGACCGACCCTCGTGGCCGGTCGGTGGCAAATCCCGCGCGGCGGGCACACGGGGGTGAAGGGGAGCGGGCCGTGGAGCGGCGACCCGCGGCCCGGCTGGACCGGGCCGGCCGGCCCAAGCAGGGCGGACCGGCCGGACCGGGCCGGTCCGGCCTAAGGGGCTTTGCCCCTCAGTTTTCGGACGCCCGTATTTCGGGCTACGAGCGTCCATTTTGCGCGCCGTCTGCAGCAGCGCGGAGTTTGCGTCAAGGGGAACGTTTTGAGATGGTTTCGGGATTTTTAATTCCCGAAACGAGGGGCCGCTGAGGCGTGACGCTTCCTTAAGTGGACGAGCGTTTTTCCGAGATTCTTGTTTTGGACGGCGCGAATGCGTCTGACATCTGTTTTGAGCGCCGTCAGCGGCGTTGTGACCCTGGCACTGAGGCGGAGGTTTCCAGTGCAGTTCCAGGCGTTGAGGCTAGAGTTGAGGTGCGGGCCCCACGGCCCGTCTTTTGAGCTGCGTGCAGCTTCTAGCGACTTTTTCCTCGGTCGTCCGTTCGGGGCGTGCGAGTAGTCGATGTTGGGTGTTTTTCTGAGGGCATCGTGTTGGCGCAGTCTGCCCGCTGTAATTCCGCACGACAGTGCGGGCCCCGCAAGGGCCGTTTCGGGATTTGACGGTGATTTCCATTTATATCACCGGGCGACCGTTTTGGACAAGTGAATAGTCCATCTTGTGTGCTTTTTCGAGAGGATCGCAACGGTGCGATATGTTCGTTGAGATTCGGGACCGGGATGCAGGTCCCACGTGGCACCGCTCGTGTGCGGTGTGCCGGAACACATCTTTTTCTCAGGGTACCCATTCCACGCAAGGAAGCAGTTGATTTGATGTGCTTTTCCGAGAGCTTTGCGATGGTGCAGTTCGCCTGACCTTTTTCGGGGATGTGGTGTGGGTCCCACCTGAAACCGGCTACGGTGAATAGTGCCCTTTTCACCAGGTGTCCATTTTGGGCGATTGAGTACTCAATCCCGTGAGTTTTTCCGAGGGGATCGCAGTGGCGTGATCCGTTGCTTCAGTTTTGGGATCTTGGGGTGGGCCCCACACGGGTTTGGTCACGGTGAATAGTACATTTTCCACCTGTTGACCGTTTCGGGCGAGTGAGTAGTCTAACTCGCGTGTTTTTCCGCAAGGATTACAACGGTGTGATCCGTTTGGCTGTACGGAGCCTCTTGCACGATATTATTAAATTTGGAAGCATGGAAGGTGCTCCACTAGTGGTTCACCCTACCTTGTTTGTAGCGGGCCCTTGGCGTGTGATCGCGCACTCTTGGGAGAGTGATGTAAGTGGTTCACAAGATGTGGTTGGCCGTGCCCTGGCCTTTGAGTTGGAGATGTTACGTCACCCCTTCGCGTTGACATTGGGTGCCGTGTGCACGATAGCCCTTGGGCTGGAGACGAGGTATACTCTGGGAGTATACGGGAGCGCTTGGAGGTACGTGTGGTTTGTACCTGAGACGTTCGTGCGCTTGGTTGGGGTTGACTTGGGGCCACACGTCGTGTGGGCCCCACGTGCGTGCTGTGTTCTGCTTGGCGTACTTGGACCTCTCGCGGCGTAGAGGGTCCCTTTGTGCTCATTTATTTGGATAGCAGGGTGGAGTTTATTTCCCCTGGCTTTGTGCTCTGTTGTTTGACCATCAGGGTTGAGTGGTCTCCCCCTGGTTTCTCTCGCGATGGATTGGCCGGTAGCGGTGCTAGTGGCACCCAGTGCTGGAGCAGACGCTGCACCTCTTTTGGGAGAGTTGTTCTGGAGTTGGGTGGTTGCGCGACACTCACTCCGTGTTCGGTTGGCCAGTGTTGTACTCTCTTATAGAGATGGCCAGAGCAGTTATGAGTTTTACCCTCCAGCGGGGCTAGGCAGTGGGTTACTCAACGACTTCCTCGGGATTACCCTCCAGCAGGGCTGGGCAGTGGGTCGCTCGCTGACTTTTAGGGTTTACCCTCCAGCAGGGACTGGGCAGTGGGTCACCCGACGCTTTTAGGGTTTACCCTTCAGCAGGGACTGGGCAGTGGGTCACCCGACGCTATTAGGGTCTACCCTCCAGCAGAAACTGGGCAGTGGGTCACCCGACGACCTCTTAGGGGTCTACCCTCCAGCAGGGATGGGCAGTGGGTCACCCGTCGTCTATTCCAGGTCTACCCTCCAGCAAGGCTGGGCAGTGGGTCGCCTGTCGACTTATTTCAGGTCTACCCTCCAGCGGAGCTGGGCAGTGGGTCGCCTGATGATGTATTATGGTTTACCCTCCAGTAGGGCTGGGCAGTGGGTCGCCTGATGATGTATTAAGTTCTACCCTCCAGTGGGGATGGGCAGTGGGTCGCCTGATGATGTATTAAGGTCTACCCTCCAACGGGGCTGGGCAGTGGGTCGCCGGATGATGTCTTATAGTTTACCCTCCAGCAGTCCTGGGCAGTGGGTCACCTGATATTTGGTTATGAATTACCCTCCAGTAGGGCTGGGTAGTGGGACACCTATTAGCATTCCAGACTCAGTCCTCTCGACTAGGCTAGTCTGTGTCTTACCTCTGTGATTACCGGAGCGGGACCCTTGGTTGTATGGGTCGGTGATGGAAAGACTTTGGCTTTGAGGAGACCTCTCGACTGCAGGGCAGTGACGAGGTGTGGTTTGACTTTCCCTAGAACTCTCAAGTACGAGGGGTGCTTTCCCCACCGAGACACGTTCTTGCGACGTGATCTAAAGCCATGCGGGTGAGTCAGTGCCGCCCAAAGCGAATAATATCAAGGTGCGGTGACTGAGCCCCTTAACTTGCGGTTCAGGGCAGACGTGCAGGATGTGGGGCATCAGTGATGGGGTTACACTGGGACTGTTGGCTACTCTTTTCTTGGGCTGAGCTACGGGACAGAGATCCCCTTACGAGTTTGTTTGGGCTTCTTGGCAGAGCATAAGGATATATATATACCTCGTTTCTGGTACCCACTCCTTGGGTTTTGGCTGCTCACCTTCCAGGAGAGGCGAAGACGCGCGAGGTATGCCATGTGCTTTCCGTGTCTAGCTTCTCGTGGTTGGACGAGTCTACTCTCCTGCTATAGGTAGCGAAGACTCGACGGGAAGTCCGTCTTCTCACCGTTTCTAGCTCCTTGTGTCTGGATGAGTCTATCTCCTTTCTCTTGTTGGGTTGAGCTATTACTCTTTACTGCACTCTCTGTTGTACTCCCTTTTCTTTTCCTTGTTCACTCTACTGCTCACCCTTCGACACCTCCTTTGTTTCTCCCTCGAGCCTTCGGGGTATCCTACCGAGTATTTTTATACTCACCCCTGCTTGGGCTTTGCCCGCACTTGGTGTGCCCTTGCAGACAACGGACAGGTGGAGCATGTCTTCAGTGGAACGTAGGAGCTTGGGAGCTTGGACCGCGTGCGGTGGTCGTGGCCAGGTTCCAGGTGGGATACCCGTCAGCAGTTTCTTCTTGTTTACCTGTTGCCGGGTTGTGGAACCTTTTTGTTGGGTGCGTGTTTGCCCCTTTTCTTTTCATCTTGTACCTTGTACTGATTAGAGGTCGATGCACATTTATGGTATATATATAGTAGTTGTCCTTTCCTTTTCTTTGCTTGTCTTTACTTTTACTCTGCACTGTTTCATTGAGTTTGCTGTATGTGTGTGTACAGGTGCTTAGGCAAAGGCCTCCTCAAGTTGTTGTGCCTTCGGCGCTGGTCGCCAGCCCCTGGCCTATGGAGGCGGGCCTGGGGTAGTTGCGGCTCGAGCCCTGGTAGGGCCGGGTTGTGACAAGCCTCATATAAATCAATAAAATAATCATTATACTCATCACCCAAATGAATTATTTTCCCTTATAAAATGACTTAACCCTAATATTTTGATGGATCAATGACATATTGTTTTTTGATTTTCATGTGTCTCCATGATAAATGGTTCCTCTTTGAAACTAAATCTTTTCAAATAAAATACTATAAACCTATAATCACCATGTTTCACACCACCATTACTATCAATCCAGTTACAAAAAACACCATGACTCAAAATTTAGTATAATTATTTTCCCATATATCCTAAATAACTCCAAAATATGCCGTTGATGCAGAAATTAGGTTTTCATCTTTGGAACTTGAAAAATTTAGTGATTCAGTGATGACCATTTCCCAACTATTTTGAATGAAACTATTAGCATCCTAATTTTGTGTGTGCAATACGTACTCATTAATATCAAAACCAGACTATGTGATCACATTAATATATTCCCCCTTCCAACCATTTCAATGTTTCTAATGCAGATATATCAGTGATGATTTTATATTCTAACCATGAAACAAATGTCTTTTTATACTCAATCATCAACCAGTTTTCATTTATTTTTAGATATTGTACCTTTAATTTAGAAATATGTGATGATATATATGGTTGAAACTCGTCTGTGTTATTCAAAATATATAAATGTGACTGCATCACTTCCTCACATGGAATAAAATTAACCTTTAAGCTTATAATCCCTCTACCTTTACTATCAACTATCATATATAGAGATATATAAAGACTAATATGCTCTAATATATAGAAATAATCAGAACATAACTTAACGACCTATTCCGATACATATTTTTGTATAACAGAGGCCTTCGATTGATAATTATTTTTAACATATCCCTTAAAAATTTTCATATATATTTCAAAATGATACATCCAAAATAAATAAAAAGGCCCAAATATTCTTATCTAATGCACTAGATGATTCACTAGATGAACCATTATACCAAAAAACATAGGTAGGAAATATATTTCTAATAAAAAATTTATAAGAAATATTTATTCTCTAACACATCTTACAAATTTAGATCAACAACTTTGATACAAATGGATTGGAAAAAATTAAATAACCTAATTATAGTTTTTCTAATAGGTGTTGGAAATATAAGATGTAGTGTGACTAGTAGTAGTTGTTTCATCAATACATAATAGTCATGAAATTTCATACCTATTAATTTAAAATCCTTCAATGACAAAAAAATATTTACATTTGAAGAATATCCACTGGGTAATTTAATACCGTGTAAACACTGACAAAAATCCATCTTCTCACTCTTTCTTAATTTATGACAAGATGGAGGTAAATATATTATGTTTTTTTTCATAGTGGGAGCTACCTCTAAACATATTAGCATTGATATCAAGTACAATAAATAATACAACCCATATTTTTTTCTTTCCTTTTATTTCTAAAAAACTTCCAATCAAACTATCACATTTGTTTTTTTCAACATACATAATGTCAACATTATATTTTATCTCTAAAAATATTCAATAAGGTAGTTTGAAAAAGATAGATTTTTAATCCAAATATTTTTAAGATAAACATAATTTCTTTTCTTTCGTAATTTTAAATCAATGTTTTTAAACTTTTTTTAATATTCCTCAACTAAAAATGGTTATGTGGTAAGATTATATTTCTATAAACCAATAATTTTTTTTCAATCTACATAAGGACGGTCAATTCCCAAAAATATTCGATGTCCCATGTACACTATATTTATTATATTATACAATTGATAATATAAATTCTATTCTTCCAAAATTAGACATTATTTATATACCATAACACTGTATCTAGATAAATTTCAATATATAGGAAAGTTGTTTTCAGTGAATATTATCATATCACACAAAAAATACTCTTTATTGTATTGATCAAAAACTATAACACCTTTCTTCCATATATGCTTTAAATAATCAATAAATGGTGATAGATACACATTAATATCATTTCTTGAATGTTTTTGTCCATAAATCATCAATCTCATTATTAAATATTTTTTATTAATATTATTATATATATATATATGGGGAAAATTTGTCAACTACCAACAAAACAAGACATTAACTATGTTGGATACTTTGGTTCTGATATGGATTCATTCCATTTGTGAACAATCCCATTACGAGAATTATAATTTCACTTCAAAAATCAAAAAAGTGTTTATAAAATCTCTTCCACTGTGGTGAATCAAAAGGGTGACATATGTTACCATTAAGGACGTGCTCGTTTGTTTTCCATATTTACCTTTTTACATCAATTAATTTTGCAAATAGATGCTAAAAACAAGGAATTATTGGAAGGCACTAAATTAATTTAGCAGGAGGTTTGATTATAGTACCTGAGAATGAATCAGAGTAGAATTATTGGAATTATTGGAAGGAATTATTGGAATGAATTATTGGATGGAACCAAATTAATTTAGCAGGTGGTTTGATTCCAGTACCTGAGAATGAATTATAGTTTAATTTTATATCCACCTTATAATGTGATGTCCTACATTTAGGATATTTTGATAAAAATTTATATTCTTTCATATACAATACACAATTATTAGGGAAATCATGTATCTTTTCATTCCCCAATTCCATTGTGAATAATATTTTATTTTCCACATAATTGGAATCTGGAAGCCCATTTCCTTTTGGATTTATATTTTTTAAAATAGAAAGCAACATAGAGAAACTTTTATCACTCCACCCATTTCTTGATTTCAATTTAACTAATCTCATAACTAATTATAACACTATATATTCAGTGAAACCTAAGAATAATGGTTTCTCAGAATCCCCATAAAATCATTCAAAAATTTCTTTTTTTGATGGTTTTAATGTCTTCATCATGAATTAATTCTTCAATACAATCCTCTGCATTATTCTAAATATTTTCCTCAACATTAGATGTTGAATTTTCTATTATTTCACCATGCTAGATCCAATGTGTATATTTATAGATAAAGCCATATAAAATGAGATAATACTTGATTTATCTAGAATTTGAAATTATCATATTAAAACACTTAATTCATAGACATAAAATCAAATATTTTTTTGAATATTTTGTTTAGAAAATTAGAAGAAATTATCAACTCCTTTTTCATATTCATTAGTGGTTCTTCATAAATTTATCTAATTACACTCTATTAAATACCAAAGATCACAATTTAAAAGGTGAGTATATTTTAACATATAAAAATTTAAAAATATATAAAAAATATATAATTTTAAACATAAAAAATATAATAAAAAAATCAATTATTGATAACCATTTTATCATAAAAAACAATTATGCACAATGATCAAAACATATTATACATAATTTATCTTCAAAAATAAAAAACAATTATACCCAATTTATCTTCAAAAAACTATACATAATTTATCTTCAAAAATTTATATATATTTATCTTTAAAATTAAAAAACATCTAAAAAACACTTATATATTATTTATATCGCATGAAAAATATAATAACTAATAAATAATTATCATAATAAAAAATTATCCTGAAAAATAATTATCATAAAAAGAAATTATATATAATTTATCTTATAAAAAATTACCATAAAAAACAATTAAATATAAAATATTAACTTACAAAAAATTATGCAAAATTTCTCCCGAATTCCAAACAATTATACAAATAATTATAAAAAATATTATAAAAAAATTATACAAAAATAAATTATAAAAAATCATCATAACACTTAAATAAAAAATTATATGAATGATTATAAAAAAATTTATACATAAATAACTTAAATACATTTATAAAAATAGTTATACAATACATATTACAAATAATTATTATAACAAAAAATTATCATAACAAATAGTTAAACAAAAAAAATATAATAACTTACAATTTTTTTTGATAAAAAAATTATATATATTTAATTTTAAAAAATAAAAATAGATGCAAATTTTGGAGTTTGATAATGAAAAATGCCTCCCAAATTATAATAAACTCAATCAAAGTTTACAGAAACTGAGCAAATACTTCAAGATTGATGGAAAAAAGTGAAAAAAAGAAGTAAAAACACTAACAAAAACCTCAAATTGTTGTTGTAGATCAACCGTAATAGCACAAATATCATGGAATAATAATCAAGGATTTATAATCCCAGATAAAGACCATAAAAATAGGATGAAAATCAGATTCAAGAGAGAATCAAAGGCCATCTATGGTCATCAAAGTAACTGGTGCCATAGTCGGCCAAGAGCCAGTCAAGAGAGGGTTTATATCAAAGGAAGAACTTGAAAAGTGGATAAAAATCGACTTGAGTGGAGAATCAAAGGTTCTAAAATACATCATCGGTTGAAAGTTGGTTGAGAGAGGGTTTTTATAGAACGAAAAAAAGGTCTTGAGTTGTTGGTATATTTTTTAAAATATTTTTTACATCGATTTTTCTTAAAACCGACATTAAAGAGTATTTTAAATCAAGATTTTACATCAGTTTTTTTAAAAACCAATATTAAAGAATATATTTTTAATGTCAGTTTTTGAAAAAATCAACGTTAAAAGCTATGTTAATTATTTTTAACATTGGTTTTAATTAAAACTGATGATAAAACTATATTTTCATATCTTTTAACATAAATTTTTGTCACAAAATATGTAAAACAGAAATCCCAGGAATTTTAACACTAGTTTTAATGTAAAATGACATTAAAAATTCCAACCTAATGTCTTTAATGTTGGTTAAAAAAAATGACATTAAAATACCAATGTTAAAGAACATATTTCTACCAGTGAATGTGTTTATAATTGATTTATTTATAAATTGTTTATAAATTATTTATCTCATATTTAAATATAATAATTGTTCATTTATTTAATTTATTCCCTACTGTATTCATGAATATAATTGTTTTATTATAAATAAATATATGCTTTAGTTTAAAATTTTAAACTTATTTTATAAACTGTCATACATGTATCTAAGTTGTTACTTACTGGGTATAATAATTAATTTAGTTTTATTCTACCTTAAATTGGTCTTGTACTAGTTTATGTGCCTGAATTAAGTAGTTGATTATAGTTTATATGTATTAGGTGTTAGATTTATGATTAAATTGACATATCACTTTTTTAAAGTATCCTTAGGTAGAGGGAATTTAGGTCTGATTGCTCACTAGCCTGGAGACCTATGCCTTATATAAAAAAGTAGGGGCTGAGAATCTATCATTCTAAACTTACACTAGTGAGGATTTTTGATTTCATACAATTATAATCCTTTACATGAAATAGTTTTATTTACCTTATGCATAAGATTCATTTGGATATGTATATATATAATTGGATTTTAATTTGAGTTAGTAACCCATTCTTTGAGTTGATTAAAGAGTTACACATCAATATAGTTCAAACATATTGATTTTATGTAAGGAATATGGTTCAAAACTAAATCATTAATAATAATGCATAAATGTAAGGGGAATAACATGGGATAAAATTTTGATATTAAATCCCCTTTCAAATACTAAGGGTTAGATTCCTTCCAAATCAAACACTTGTCAATACCTAAATTATCCAACTGGGTAGTTCATGATAAATTTGGGTTCCCCTAGATCATATTTTGTAAGGAAATATAGTAATAGGTATCCCTAATAGGATCATTTTCCTATTTATAGAGTTTAATTTTTGTTACACTTATCCAGGAGACATTAATAAGATTATGTTACTAAAGGAATATAGTTGAGTTTATCCATATAATGGATTAAATAAAGATATTTACAATCATCCTGTCACACCCTAACCTTTTATTTCCTTATCATTTTTATTTATTTATTAGTATTATCCTTGTTCTTGGACTTAAAGTTTAATTTTATTGAGTTTTTCAAAATTTTGAGGTTGCAGTGTTAGGTGCACAGTTGAATCATAGTTAGTTCTAACCACATGACAATTGTGAAAAACCTACAGTTATTTATCATTGTGATTTTAATAGTTGGCGCATGGTCTGCCTAACCATGCATCCAAACCACACAACACTCATTTTCTTATCTAGTGAGAGGAAAATGACTGGTTCATGGTTTTGTAAGCTATGTGTCCAAACCATGCGACCTACCCAGGAATTTAAAAATATATAATTACTAAAATAACACTCTTTGAATTAAGAACCAAATTGGATCCCCTCCCATATCATTCATTCGACACATACCATATATCCCTAGGAGTGGGTATAACTTTATTTCCTATTCAATTTTGAGCTATATCCTTTGATTCCAGTTGGATCATCTAAGGTAATACCATCTTCCCCACTCCTTCATTTCTTATCTCCTATTTATTCTCTTTACATGAGTCCATATTGTTTGAACCCTAGGGTATGTTTTTGAAAAATAATATTTAGTACATGGTGGTTTAGGATATTCAGATTGTTCCTCAGGTCATCTTCTTCCTTGTTTAAGAGTTTTACTTCATCTGTGCTTATTTAAGGTATGTGTTTATATGTAATTAGATTTATTTAGCATACCTTGGGTGATTTTTCTTTAAAAAATCTTTCATTTATAAAAAAACCATATTGTTAAGTTATTTTTAAAAATGATATAGTTTTATCCTTATTTGGGGATTCTCAAGTATTATAAAAATGTAAATTTCAATGGTGTTTAGGCCTTGTATTGTTAACACTGATTTATAAATCCCTCTAAGTGTTTATTAAAATGCTTCAATAACTTTTTAATATAAGTTATTTTTTTAAAATAATTTTTGATTTATCCATTGATTATAAATGTTTTATAAATGTGATAGATTATGGAATATAGTTTTGATTCAAATAAAATGGTTTCATTTAAAAATGTCTTTGATTTATATTGATATTTAGAATTATTTTTTTCATGTTTCATGATTCTTAATTTTTGGTTTGATTCTTATAGTATACGATGATATTTTAAATGGCACTATATTTTTTATTATTTGAGTTAAACATGTTGACAAAGAATCGAGTTTCATTTTTACATAAAAGTTCTATTTTCAAATTATCAAACCACATTTGGTTATAAAAATGAATTTTTAATTATTGAACCTTGAATTAATGTTTTAAAGACAATTTTAAAAAATTTAAAGCAATTTCATGTTTTAAGATATTGATGAGGTATTAGGATTGATCCTTTATCTTTACATTGTGATTTAAGTTTAATGGATATGGGGGAAATAAGATTTACATGGGGAAGATGTTTTGTTTTTATAAAGAGTGGGCTATTTTGGGGAAGGGGTTCTTGGAGAGGATATGAGGGTTATTGTTATATGTCATTGATTTATTTTCAATTATTATACTCACCTCTATTTAGTTGGTCATGGGAACTCAAGAGATTAGGTAAAGAACACTAGGAAAAGTACTGATAATAATGATGTGGTTTACCTAGCCTTATACCATGATACCACATTAACTATATATTATTGTGATATGTATAGGGTGACACTTACTGGGGTGGCCATTTTTTTCTAGTAATTGAGACTAATCTCACTATTAGTTCTATATAGTTGAGTATGATTAGTTCATTCAATATGATAGTATAGAGTCCTAGGTTTCCTTGAAATTATCTCCTTAATTTCACTCCCCTGATATTAGTTTGCATATGGTTACTATTATTTTATCATTTATCATTACATTTATTTATTTTCCTTCACCTAAGGGATTCCATTTATTTATTACATCCATTTATTTTGTTTCCCTATCAAAGTTTATGCTATTAATTATTATCTTATTTTCATGATTTAGTGGTTTTCATGTGATATGGTTATGCATTTCTTATTTATGGGTTTTTTCTATACATGTGTAATTTATTTATTTTTCATATCTACTCTAATTATCATTTTAAAAATAAAGTTTTTATATGTTTTTTAAGTTAATTTTAAAATAATTTTTTGGAATTCAATAAAAGACCCCCATAGTTTTAAAGGAACTTTTATATTTTCATTAAAAAGGGACTTTAATTAAATTTCCTAAAACTATTGGTTTTCTTACATTAAAGTGGTTTGATATTAATTATGTGTTTAGGTTACTAAAATATTTTTAAGGTATTATTTTGATGAAATATATTTAGAAATTATCATAGATGGAATGACTTACAAAAGGAATCACATAGAGACATTTATTGGTGACATCATACTAGAGTTTTATCTCACACCATACTCATACAACTAAGTGTCTATAGGAATAGTGGATTTTTTATATCTAGGTTCATGTTCTTAGGTAACTCCTTATTATGGAATCATTCCCTTAGATCTCTCATATAGTGGACTTGATGGCAATGTTAGTAGTAACCATGGGTCACAAGAAGATTATTGGATTATATTTTGGGGTTTTATTTATTTATTTTGGTCTATTTATATATTATCATTTTTTCCTATCATATCTCGATATCTTATCTTTGGTTTGGTCATACCTTTTTCATATAATGGGTTATACATTGGATGTTTATTTGTGGTTATGCTTCATTTAGTATGTATTATATTTTGGAACTAGTTATTTTATTTTGCATGGAAGTCCAACTTATGGATGGTCATGGTAGGTTTTCCAATGAGGATTACACTACTTATTTATTCTTGTTTATTGGGGAAAATCATTTCCAAGTGTGATTCTAATTATTCTCAAACACTAGTTTCTAACCCGTGGGGATCAAGAACTCCCTTCGGGCCTTTCCACAAGCTGACTCAGGTATTAAGTCAGGATAACCTAGGTATCTTTATGAAAAATGGTATCAATTCACTATTTTTTTTATTTAGTGTGTTATGGTAAATAATAGATAAGTGTGTTGGAACTCATGATTTAAGTGAGGGAAGAGTATAGATATCTCTTTTTCTCTTAGATCCTTGAGTTAACATGGGATTTTGGGTTATGAATTATGAATTTTATCCTTATATTTGTTTATGCTGATGTATTTTAATATGAATGGATGATATTTTGAATCATACTGATATTTTGTGGGTTATTTTACTTTTTTTCACATTTTAGAGTGAAAATGGATAAATAATTAGAGGTTCATAGTTATCCAACATGATTTTGAAAACTGAGTGGTGCCCCTATGCAAGGTATTTTTTAGGATCCTAGTGGATGTTTTACAGTTGGAACATAGTCATCTGAACCATTATTTCAAACCATTTCTAACCAATAACCCCTTTAGAATTTTTACGATGGACCTTTTAATCTTATATGTATCTTTTGGTCTCAATTTTTTACTAATTGGGATGAGTTAAGGAGAGTTTTTATGATGTTTTTGGTGTTATTTGATTTGAATTTGCTGATGTTTTGAGATAGAAACTTGATTTAACTCATGAGGGTTAGGTTTTGAAAAGAATAAAATATTTTTATAAAATGTATTGAAATGAGATAGAATGTTTTAGACATTTAAAATGGTTTCAATAAATTATTTTTAAAATTGAATAGTGGTTTCTAAGTGGAATTTTGAAACTTATAAAGAGGTATTTTAGAATGATTAAAAGGGGATAGATGGTTTATATTTGAAAAATGATTTTAATTATGTATTTTGGAAATTTTAAACTAATTTTAAGTGGAATTTATTAATGTTAAAATTTTTGATAGTTATTCTAAACTTCATTTTGAAGGAATTTTAAGTGAGAAGTAGTTTGAATTCTGGTTTTGTGGAGAAAATTTTGTTTTAAATGGTGAACAATTAGTTTTCAAAATTTAAAAGAATTTTTTATAAGTGGGGTAATATAATTTGGATATTTTGGGGCATGATAATGATTTCATTGTTGAAATCATTAGTTTAAAACTTTGTTTGGGTATAAATATCTTGATTTTGAAAGGATTTAAGGTGGGAATTCTAATTTTTCTTAGATTTTTGATTCTTTGGGTGGAAGTGGGGACCTACTACATTGGATTTTTTGACCGGTTATCTCTATTTTTTATAATAGTTTAATTATGGGTGTTCTTGATTTGATTATGTGTTTTTTATTATCTAGTATGCCTCCTAGAATAGTGCCAATGGGTTATATGAAGTCTATGTATTGGGAAGTTCCTCACGTTAGTATCTACGTTAGTTAGAGAATGGTCCATTGTAGTTAGATACCTTTCCCATAATTTATTTGGAGTGGTAGTGATGTAACATTATTGATATTTAATCTTAAACTAAGATTTCTTGGTTTAGCTTTTATTTTTCTTTTTTGTAATGAGTTTCTCATTATTATGTCAATGGTTAAGAACTTGATAAATGTTGATTCTTGAAAGATTAATTCTTTTGGACTTTAGTTCAAGAGTGTTCTCTTATGTCCTAGATTAATTTAATGATGTGACTAGTTATGACATAATGGTGAGAGTGATTCTTATAGGTAATCCCATAATGGGAGGTGACCCTACTTTTATAGGTCTTGGTGAAGGTCCATTATCACACGAGGAGAAAGTACTTGTATGTTCCAATGCAACCAGTTTGGTAATTCTAAGACCTTATTATTAAAAGACCTGGAAAATTATTTTTTATTGTATTCAATTGAGATATATTTGAAACTTATATAGATTGGTGTTTTATAGCCTAAATCTTGATGTTAGGTTAATGAATACTATTCAGGGTGTTCCTATTTATTTTCTATATTCTTCTCATCCCTTTCCTTATTGGGTGTTAGAGTTTGTATTGAAAAATGAATTATATTTTGAGGAATCCCATATCTTTTAATAATTTATAGAGTAAATGTTATATTGTGAAATTATAGTTTAACCTTCAATTGGGTTGTTCTATTTGATCATTTTGGTTAGAAATTTGGGATGGTCTAGATCAGGTTGTATTTCATAGTGGTTATTTTAAGTTGGAATCACTATATTGATCTACCATGTTAGTGTTGCTCTTAAATGGTGGGAAGACCCACCGTAGGTATCCATTTTTTGGTTTTTGATGGAGCTGTTAGGTGTGAATTTTTAATTTGGAGATAAATTCATGTTTGAGGATTATAATTGATCTCATTGGATTTTGTAGGCATTGTTAGTGGTATTTTACTTCTTTGTGGTTCTAAATCCTTTTTAATATCTTTATCCTCCTTGAACATGAGGGATTTATAAAGGAATAAAGTGTATGGTGGGTAGTATTGTCACACCCTGACCTTATATTTTATATTTAAATTGGTTATCTATTGATCTTATCCTTGTTCTTGGACTCCAGGTTAAATTTTATTCAAATTTTTAAAATTTTTATGGTTAGAATACTAGGTGCATAGTTGGAACATGGTTAGTTATAAACATGTGAAAATCATGAAAAACCCATAGTTATTTATTAGAGGTATTTACAAGTTTTTTTAAAGGTTTATATAACTATGAAACCAAATAGTGTGACCCCCCTTTCTTATCTAGTGAGGGGTTCATGGTTGGTTCATGATTTGGTAAACTGTGTGGCCAAACCATGCATCTTGACCAAGTATTTAAAAACTTTAAATTCATAAAATACCTCTCTTTGACATAATACCCAAATTGGGTATCCTCCCCTTATATTTTTTTAACACATACTAGGGATCACTAGGAGTGGGTCTCCCTTTATGTACTTCAAATTTGTGCTTCATCCTTCGATTTAGGGTGGATTATGTAAGGTAAGGCCTCCTTTTTCTTCTCATCCTACTTATTTTATTGTCCCCACTTTATTATCTTTACTTATGGACATTTTTTCTGAATTCTAGGGTAGGGGTTTGTAAAATAATTTATGGTTCTTGGTGGTTTAGAGTTTTAAGATCATTACTTGGTTCTTCTTCATCCTTGTTTAAGAGTTTTAATTCACCAACACTCATTTAAGGTTTGTGTTTCTATTCAATTGTATTTCAATGGAATATCTTGGGTGAATATGATTTATAAACTCCTTAATTTATTTAAAATACACATTATTAAGTTATTTTTGGTAATGATAAAGTTATTTTAATTTTTTTGATTTAAAAAGTATTAAATAAATGTAAATTTTAATGGAAATTTGGCCTTGTATGGTCAAAATTAATTTATAAATCCTTTTTAGTGTTTTTGAAAATGATTCAATGATTTTTTCATGAAAATTAGAATTTTAAAATAATTTTTATTTATCCAATGAATATAATTGTTTTCAAAATCTAAACGATCAAGGAATCTAGTTTTGATTAAAATAAAACTGATACTTATAAAAGGGGACTTAATTGATATTGATATTTGGTGTTCTTTTATTTCCATTTTACGATTCTTACTTTTTAGTTTGATTATTATGGTATGGAATGATATTTTAAATGGATTTGGATTTCATATTATGAGAGTTAAACATGTCTCTATGGAATTGAGTTTTATTTCAAAATGAAAGTGTTTTTTTCCAAGTATTGAACCACATTTGGTTGTAAAAATGGATTTCAAAGTCTTGAACCATGGTCTAATGATTTAATAACCCCTTTGAAAAAATTTAAAAGAGTTTAATGTTTTAAGTTATCTATGAGGTTTCAAGGTCTGATTGGAACTTTATGAAAAGAATTGGTATTGACCCCCTTACTTTCCATGTGATTTGAGCTTGATGGACAGCGGGAAGTATTTTTTCCATGGGGAACATGTTCTATTTTTATATAGAGGGGTTGGTTTTTGGGAGGGGTTCTTAGAGTTGAGGTAAGGGGTTGTTATATGTTATTAATTGATTTATTTATTATACTCAACCTCTATTTAGTTGGTCATGGGAACCCAAGAGATTGGTACCTTAACTCTAGGAAAATTACTTCTAGGTATGGTGCATCATACCTAGCCTAGGACCATGCTACCACACTAACAAAACATTGCTATGATATAGATTGGGTGTCACTTACTGTGGTGACCATTTTCACTAGGCATTGTGACAACTGTCATTATAAGTTGTGTGAATTTGGATATGATTGGTTCAATCACTATGAAAGTATATAGTCCTTGGTTTCCTTGAACTTAGTTTCTTAGGTCCACTCCCATGATATTGGTTTGCATGCATTTACTTTTATTTTACTATTTGTAATACTAGTTTTTTGATTCACTCATGGGATTATATTTTTATTTACATTCAGCCATTTATTTTCTTTATTATAGTTATTTCTACTACTTTTTATCATCTTTTCAAGTACTATTGGTTTCAGTGTGGTACGATTACATGTTTCTTATTCAAAGATTTTCCAATAAGTGTGTACTTTAATTATTTGGAATCATTATTATGATTATTATTTTAAAATTAAAGTATTCAAATGTATTAGAAGTGAATTGGAAAATAAAATTTTTAAATTCTATTAAATATTCCCACTTATTTTAAAGGTAATTTAATATTTTATTTTAAAAGGGACTTTAAGTAAACTTTCTGGAACTAATGATTTTATTCTAATAAAGTGGTTTGGTTTTTATTATATGGGTTGATTACTAAAATTTTAATAAGGTATTATTTCCATTAAATTTATTTTCAAACTAGTATGAATGTAATTACTTATAAAATGAACCACGTAGAGACATTCATTTGTGAAATATTACGAGGATTTTAGTATGAACCCTACTCATACAACTCAATGTCTATGAATTAAGTGTATTTTTAGGTCTAGATTCACATTATTGGGTAACTCCTTTTTATCAAATCCTTCACATGGATTTCATATGGATCAGATATGATGGTAGTGTTGGTAGGTTACCATGGATTATGAAGAGATTATTAGATTTCATTTTTGGGCTTCTATTATTTATTTTTATCTATGTATGTATTTTCCATTTTGGGACACTTGTATCTCAGGTTATTCTCTTTGGTTTTGTTATAACTCTTTTATATTATTGGTTATGCATGAGGTGTTAGTTCATGATTATGCCTCATTTGGTCTGTCTTATATTTTTGGAACCGTTTATTTTATTTTTCATGGAATCCCAACTTATAGAAAACTCATGTTGATCTTTCAATTAGGGATTATATTGCTTAATTTTTATGTTTGTTGGGTGAAACTATTTTCAAGTGTGTTTATCATGTTTCATACGCACTAGTTTTAAGTCTATATGGATCAATAATTCCCTTAGGGCCTTTCCATGGGTTGGCTCTGGTATTAGGTCAAGATTTCTTGGTCCAGTTCCTGACACAACCATTTAAGAGTCATATATGATATTATTGAAATGACGAATTAGCTAATAACTAAGTAGTGAGACAAATTTCAAAGAAGACTCATTGATCAGTGAAATATAAATCTTAGTACACTAATATATATGATGAGTGTAAAATGAATCATCATTTTAGTGGGAGAACATTTAATAAATTTTTTCATTAAATATATATAGAATATCATACTCCTATAATAAAATACTCTATTATAAATAAATTCATAATTATCATCCAAATTGACTTTGAGATCAATCCTTGAAAATAATTTTAGTATAATAAATCTCTAGAATAATACAAAACTAAGGAATTATTTTTAAAGAAGTAAAATTCCATGTATTATAGAAATAAATTCTTGAGTAATTGACTATTTAAGTTGTCAAACAAGTTAATCTAGATTCTTATAAGAAGAATAAAATAATCCAATTATGGTTTTAAATCATTATATACATAATAAAATAATAAAATTTATTCTCTAATCATATGATCAATATGATTGAGCATGTTTATGACATAGTGATACTAAATGTTTTATTTAAGTCTTATCTTGGATAAAAAATTCATTATATTAAAAACGTTCAAAAAATGTGAACGAGTTCAAGAAATTTTTACCCCATTTTTTTAAAGTGTTGAGGATAAATGAACTAGTTCATGTGATATCCAGGTTTTTCTGCTATATCAATAATATGAGTGGGTAAAATATTCAAACCAAAATAAGAAAAGTTAGTTGGTTAGTCCAATAATGTTTCTTCAAGAAACCAATCAAGGTTATCAAAACATAAACATGGTTATAGGAAGGGGGAAAATTTTTCTATATGATGTAATTATCTGGGATATTAGAAGGAGTTTTGAAAGATCAATGGAGAGTTTATGTCAGGTATTAGTGTTATAGAAATCAATTATTCAATTTTTAAAGGGTATATAATGTCAAATATATGTTTTACAAGTTTTATAAATATAAAATAACGTAGAATCAAGAAAGTAATTTATAGATATTGTAGTTTATATTAAAATGATTAAACAAACATTTTTTGAATCATATATTTCAATATAAAAGAATATATCAAGATCAGGTAGATCTTAATAATGGATGAGTATTTTTATCTTGAATTCTATTATTTGATAAGGAAAGTTGTGTATTAATTAAGTGTTATTATAAACAATATGAGATGATGGTTTTAATACAAATGGTTTATGATTCATAATATTCTATAACATGATTTAAAATAATATAAGGATAAAATATTTTATCTAGATATTGGTTAAAATATGAGGCATATTGTTAGAAATCAACCTAGGTTGACCCTAATATGGGATCTTGAGCTGACATGTGATAAGGCTTGAGAGGTGTCCCCCATTATTCTAGGCTAGACACTAGTACCAATCATTGGGCATGAATCAATCTGGAATGATTTATACCTTGAAAAAAACTATTAAATAATTAATAATAGATTAAATTAAATAAAAAATAAATAGAAAGGAAAAAAATAACTAAACATACCTCTTTGTGACCTCATGGGTCACTACTAACAATAGAACCAAACTATCCATAAGAAACATAAAGTAAAATTGAACTTGAAACTAAAATGATAAAGTAGGAACGAGTACTAAGATGCACAATAGGGATTCCAAAATAGAAACCACACCCTATTCCTTACTTTTAAAGAGAAAACCTTTTCTTTCTATTTTGAAAATATAAATATTTTCAAATATAGTTTTCTATTCCTTTAAAAACAAGTACCATACCAATACATCAGAAGAACCATTTACTTTTTTTATGTTCAAAATAGTTTTTAAATAACGAGAGACTATCCATGAAACCATTTATAAAATGAAACATGCAGTCAGGTAAGAGTATTAGTAGGAAAGTACAATGGTGAAAATTATTTTACGAAAGTTATAGAAAATATTGTAAAGTATAATATATATAAAATAGTTATCATGGGAATATAGGATTTATATATAGTAATAGATAGATTTATCAACATAAATATATGATACAATCACTGATACCAGATACCAACACTTTCCCCTAGCCCAAAACTTGGCGTCACCCTCAATGGTTCAACTGAGGGGCATATCCCATAAACAAACGTGTTTTCTAACTCAGGTTCACTAATCAGAGTGTTATACTAAACCAGTGTGTCATGTGCACATATAGATCTTTCCTACCTACCCAAGTATTCCCTTTAAATATAAATGGAGGTGAGTTTATCAAACTACTATATACATACATAACATATGTTTTACATCGAATCAAATAACTCACTTTCCCACCCCCAAACTCCCATTTAAGTGTTTCCCCTATTTGGTTTTAAAACAAATAAACATTACAAAATCCCCTTATCAGGATTACATCCCAATTTACACAATTTTCATATATCTAATCCCATAATTTAGGGGAAATCCTTAAGAGGGGTTTTCATTTTCAAAGGAACATTACAAAGTGCCAATCGATCCTCATTATTTTTAAATAAATATTGATTATTTAAAATACCATTTACAATCCAAATCTTTTCAAGTTCCATTTCACCCTTTTTCACTCATACAAAAATGATCCTCAATATATATATAAATACCATATTTACTAATATACATATTTATATAACCTTTTGTGAATATGTATAAAAAGTATACCTATATATATCCATATATGTATATTTATATAAGTCATATTTATAAATAAAATAGAATTAGAAACCACTTTAAAGATTTTTAAAAATAAAACATTCCATTAGGTCTCGGTTGGAAACTGGTCAGAACACCAAAGAAACCTTGAAAATCTCAATTTACATGATAGAAACCATTTTTAAAATTATTCACACACTAAGGATATGTGGAATTTCATAGAAAATTTGAAAACATGATTTATAAAAGGAAACCCATGGAAAAAACTTATAGAATTTATGAAAAAAATGAAAGAAAACTATTAAGAACATCATAAAAATTTTCTATAGTATATATGATTTATAATATAATGATGAGCAGGATAAGAGAGTCTCTTCTGGACTTAGGAACCTCCTTGTTTTAAGGGAAAACATTCAAAAAGAACTATTCAAAGTAATGTGTCTTACAGATGGGGACAAGAATACCAAATTATTCAATTCACTCCAAAGAGATAAAAAGTCAGCAGAACTCTCTCTTTATTGAAGAATGGAGACACTATCCTTGATGATAGACAAAGAATCTCTAACCATATTGTCTGATTTTATATGGACGTCTTTAATGTTCCCAAAAATACTGAGGATTTTATGGAGGGAATTATCCCAAAACTTTTCACTGAAAGTGATAACATTCTTCTCACCTTGATACCAACATATATTGAAATTAGGGATGCTGTTTTTGGACTCAAAAAGGAAATATCACCAGGACCAGATGATTTCACCAACAATTTCTTCCAATTCTTTGGAATGTCATCCAAGGAGGTGTTTATAAACTGGTTAGGCATTTCTTTACCGAATGATCTCATGATCAGTTCCTTAATGCACAATTTATTGCTTTAATTCCTAAGGTAGAGAATGATAGTGATATAGGTCAATTTAGACCGGAAAATCTTATTAATACTATACACAAGATTATTACCGAAATTATAGCCAATCATCTTACTAATGTTACTGAGAGAATCATCTCCTAGAATCAATTCAGTTATATCAAAGGAAGAAGGATACAAGACTATCTTTTTACTTATTTGGAATGCATTAATCTCTTTCAGAAGACTACAAGAGGAGGAAACATTGCTCTTAAACTTGATATCAGGAAGTCCTTTGACACCATTGATTGGGGATTTATTGGATGAATACTGGTTGTGTTTGGATTTCATATGATATTAATTCGTTGGTCTAACACTCTTATTAGCTATGCTCACATATCCATCCTTATTGATGGATCTACAAAAGGCTAATTCAAATGCACCAGAGGGGTGAGATAGGGTGACCCCCTCTCAGCTATCATTTTTTCAATCGTTGAAGATTATCTTAGTATATTGATACTTCATAAAGTCATCAAAGGATAAATCAAAACAATTCAAGTTGCTAGAGGTATCTCTTCCCCCTCTCACTTGATTTTTGCTGATGATATTATACTTTTTACTTAGGGAGATAAGAGGATCATAAAAAATATCAAGAAGACCCTTCTATACAATGATAAAGTTTCTAGTTAGGAGATTAACTGGATTAAATCAGTTCTTTTCTTTGTAAAGAACATCTATGGCTCCCGAAAACACTGCATGGTGCAGGCTCTTGGTATAAGGGAAGGATCCCTACCACTTACTTATCTTGGGGTACCCATGTTCCATGTAAGAACCCGTTGCTCTTACTTTGTTGATATGGTGAGTAAAATTAGAAGATCCCTCTCTAATTAGAAAGGAAACTCTCTCTCAATGGCGGGAAGGATTTGTTTAGTTAGACATGTGATCATCTCAAAACTTGTTTACTCTTTCATGGTGTACTCTTGACCTGCATCCACCATTACAACCATAAACTCTATTATGAGGAATTTTGTGTGCAGTGGTTGTATTATTGAACAGAAAGTTATTACAGCCCCCTAGAAGAAATTATGCTTGCCACACAACATGGGATGACTTGGCATCAACAAAATTGAACTTTTCAACCAATCCCTTTAGGATCACTTCATTTGGAGGCTAATTAATGAAAAATAAAACTCCCTAAATTTTATTAGAGCCAAAATACTTTGTAGGATGATTGAATGAAGAATGACTTACATGAAATCCTCAGTTTGGCCGAGTCTCAAAAGGATTTTCTAGAAGATTAAAATGTAGTCTCACTGGATTATAAATGTGGATTATTCCATCAAATTCTGGAAAGATAATTGGATTGGATCCCCCTTGATGGAATATATAACTAATAAATATCTAGACACATACTACAACGCCACCATCAAAATTACACATGAGAAGATGAACATGATGCCACCTCAAATTGGCCTCCAGGTTTTCATATATGATTTTTTGAACACTGAAGATATTATCATATGGGAACCAAGTGAATCATGAATTTTAGACTCTAAGAGATTTTACAATAACCTTTTTAATGCTACTGTACTGAGATTGGTAAGATTTATAAAAAATGGCTCTAGCCTTATCAGTTCACACTTCTTTGGTGCCTTCACCTGAACAAACTTCCAGTGGAAGACAACCTTTATCGCATTAGCATATCCCTCTACTCTAGTTGTTCCATTTTCCACCAGCACCGAGATGATATTAATCATCTGTTTATATTCTACAAGACTACTGCCTCCCTCTGGAAATCAATATTTGCTCTATTTGAGATGCATCCTCCGAGTGAGTCCAACATCTTGGATTTTTTGCTAAAAATTACAGCAGTTCACCTCTCGAAGAAGGTCCGATTTTTTTTATGGTTGCATGTGCTGAAGTCATCCATATAATATGGATGATCAGGAACAAATCTAGGCACAAAAATACTATTCTGAAACACAAAGAAGAGATAATAGAGGTGCTAATCACAAATCAACAGGACAATCTTTTACAAGATTCTAATTTTCACAAATCAATTAAAGACTTCACAGTTTTGAGAAAACTACGACTTCCTAAAAATTTTTCTAAACCTCTGGGCACAATGGAGGTCTTCTGGTTATGAACTTTTACAGGATGGATCGAATATAACTCGGTTGGCGCCGCGAGAGGAAATCCAGGGCCAACTGGCTAAGGTATTACCTTTTGAGACCATAATAGGGATTTCCTAGCAGGAGTCCAGGGATCTTGTGGCCTATCCACTGCTCTTGAGGCAGAGATGATGAATTTTATTAAGGTAGTGGAATTTTCTTGCCAAAAAAATTGGAATACAATATGGTTTGAAAGTGACTCATCCTCACTTTTCCAAGTAGTTAGAATGGGTCAGATTCATCTTGCATGGAAACTCACTACTAAATAGATAAATTGTCTGGACACTCTCGACTCAATGCATTATTTTATAACATATGTCTATCGTGAAGACAACCAACTTGCTGATGGAATTGAAAATATGTGAGCCTATGGAGATACTTTCACTTATCATTCCAGCACACCCTATGAAATGATTCCTATACTTCAAATAGATAAGTGTAAAATTCATTTATTTTGACTCTTGTAACCCTGTTACTTTTTATTATATGAAGCCATACTACTTGATTTTCTAAAAAAACCATTAAAATTGTTAAGAAATCATAGTTTTTAATGTAAAATATTAAATATAGGATAACCTACCCCAAACATTTCCACCTTTGACAATAGTGTCTCTAACATACCTCCATAAGGTCTAAAATTTAAAGAAAGACCAAGAGAGACCTTTAAAAAAATCCACCAAATTAAAAACAAAGGAACATGAACCCTCAACCATAACCACCGTGGTAGAGGAAGAAACAAGTAGAAAATAGATGGAATAAGTATAGGGGGAATATAGAAGGATATTACCTTAAATAATCAATCCAAAACCTTGAATAAACACTAATAATACACAATGAGGAGGAGAGGAACCAAGGGGAGGAGCCTAAGGGGGTCGAACAATCAAAATAAGAGGGTAGAGGGGTGATTTTTGTTTATAATTGAGAAATGTAATTTTACTAAAATCACATTTTAATTAAGTCTGGGCACTTCACATGGTTTGGATAAAAGGGTTTGAAAACTATGCACCAACCCCGTAAACTAGGCTTATGATTCCCCACACATGGGATGGCCTCATAGTTTGGAAAACTATGCACCTACTATGTTGTTTGAATCTAACACATTATGAAGGTTATCACATGGTTGATACATGGTTTGAAAACCATGTTATTTAATTATATGACATTCTATGCATGCCCATAAAAACTTCAGGTTCTTGAGAAAAAATACACATAAATGGATAAAAACAAATAGAACTCAAAAATAAATGAAATAATAGATCTATCTAAGGATGGTGTGTGACAATTCTCCCCATTATAAGGATTTATTCTACCAAAAATCAACAAAAGGTTTAGATACTCAATAAAAATGGAATGTTAAACCATTACTCAAGATGAGATCCTAAACATAAAGACCAATGAACCAAAAATAAATTTCCTTTCCAAACATGAAACTTTGCAACCAAAAATAGGATATAGAGATCATCCTTAAAGAGTCATCCCAAAAATACAAGGTGACAGTTACCGAGACCAAAGAACTCAAATTATTAGATGAAAGAATCAAATGAAAAAAGAGAGGCCCATATCTCTAAACATAAATAAAAATAAGGAACACCCTAAAACCTATTATATAAATTACTAAATAAACTCATCGTGGTCTTTTCGGGATATCCACAAGTTTCTATCACATGACCCAGGGTCTAAGACACTCAAAATACCATGATAGGGGTCAGGTGGGATGGGAACAAAGAATTTCACCAACAATTAGAATTAAAAATTCCCAAAAAAAGGATCATAAGGGCTTGAGGATAAAATTCACCATGAGATCCTTATATGGTGGTCTCCTTATGAGAGACCAAGCTATAATAAATGAGACATGGAATAAGAAACACCACCACTCCCTAATAAAAAATTTAGAATTTCAAAAAAGACACTTCCACTGAAGATAAAATTCCTAGAAGACTCATGACATCACCCTCTATTACCAAAAAAATATAACCCCATGAACCACAACATCCAAAACAAAATATTTATAATGAGATAAAATTTAAACAGTTCTTACATCAACACCATTTTCATCCAACTGATCTTGGATATTCTTTGAGAGAGTGGGTCTGGCTCTATGTCTCCTTTAGAAGAAACCTCTGTAAAACCTTTTCATATGACCTTGATGAACACAAGTATGATAAGACTTTGGTGGTCCTTAGCATGATGAATTCTTATACCCTAAATTTCCACACTAATGGGATATCATGAATTTTCTTCCAGATGAATTTGGTGAGAATAAACAAAATATCCTTTTCACACCACTTACCGAAAGGATAGAGATAACTCTCTCCCCTTTACCTTTACTAGAACCACCACCACCTTTCCCAAGGATATGAAAAACATAAACCAATTCAAAATATCCAACAAAGACAACTTTTTCCTGAACAAACTACCTCACCATATATTCATATGTTTCAAGGTTGAGTAAAGACACTACTATGATAATTTCTGGTCGATGACCAATTCAAAAGAATTAAGCCTTAAAGGTTTCATCTCCAGTTAGATATGGGAGATACAATACCAACTCAGAGAAACCCTTGTCATATTTTAACATTTTTAAATCATCCTATTAAAGGATATAAAATTCTCTAACCTTTATCATCCTTGTGTATTCAGATAATTACTTCTAGATTAACAAAGCATTGAATATTTCCTATGAATGGTCTTTTTGTGTTTTGGTATGAATAATGAACTTCCACCAATTCCAACTTAGGTCTTATATAATAAAGGTTGAGAAATTGAGCTTAAGAGGATTAAGAAACTGAATATGAATAAATATCTCCTCAATAATTCACAAACATTATTCAGATATTCCCAGTTATGGCTATTTGTAGAAATAAAGAGGATTCAACGATCAAAACTTCAGGAAATATTCTTGATATTGAGTCGTTGGATGAGAACCAATAGGATCAATGTTTGGAAAATATAAACAAAATTAATGGGATGAGACTCAATCAAATAAAAGTAATTCAGTGGAATATCCACTTGCAGATTATCTTTGAGATTCCTTAGAGCTTAGTGGGATCATACTTTAAGAATAAGAAGCCCAAAACTGAATCAAACACTACATAAATTTAAACTTCACATCTGAAAAAAATTTAATAACCCAAAATCAAAACTACATTTAAAAAACACTCATAATATAATAAAAATAAAAATTCAATAGATAAAATTCGAAAACACAAAAAGGAAATACCAAATAAAACTCACTCATCAAAACATCAAAATCCCCTTTTAAAAAACTCTTTGGAAGGCCAAATCAAACTTATGAAATTAAATATTCGACATTAGTATTATATGAATCTTCACACATATATACTAGATAACATTTAAATATACACCCAAACATGTATATTTACAAGAACATACTTACCAGGCATACACATTTATATATGTGAACACTCAAAGGGAATGCCAAGGGTCAAATAAAAAAGAGGGTCACATTTTAAATAATTCCTTAAATTAACCCAAAAAATTTAAACCCAAATTTTTCATTAAAAAAAAATATATAACTTCCCAACTCACTTTCCATTCCACATTTTACAACCTTTAAAAATCATAAACAATTTCCATTTAAATTTTAAACAACTCAACCTTTTTACTTTGGAAATAAAACTTTGATAAACCAAATACCATTTAATACTCAAAAAAATACCCCAAACTTAACATAAACCAATTAAAATAATGAATCAAAATAAACCAATACTTAATGAATCAAAATTCCAAAAATTCAAAAGGAATAACTACTACACATGGTTTGGCAGACCATGTACCAACTGTGTATAGATCATTGGAGGTTAATAAACACGACCACATGGTCTATGAATGGTTTTACAAATTGTGCACAATAACCATGAACTCTATGAATCCCTATAAAAATACACTCTAAAATCTTTAGTTTCTAAAAATACCCATAAAATCTCAAAAATAATAGGAAACACTAAAATAAGACTAAAAACATTAGAAAAATATGAGAAACAAGCTCAGATTCGAGACACAAACATGCTAGACCACCCTGGTAACTCAAGTGTCCCCCAAATAAGTGGTGATTAGAAACCTACTTGTGATTGGACACTTGAATTCCAAAAATCCTACCTCAAAACTACCAAACATCCCCAAATAATAAGGGTAAAACTCCTCTAGTACTATTTTTCATGAACCAACCCGGGTCAACCTCGAGTTGGCCCACAATAAGGTTCGAGAGGTATTATTGATCCTCCTTGGCTGGAAACCAGTGCTGGGCATCTGGAATGAACCAAATGGGAATGATTTATCCCATAAAAAGAAATAGATAAATCAATAATAATAGATTAAATAAAATAAACAATGTAATTATAAAGTAAATATACAACTAAACATACATCCATGTAACCTCACATGTCACCACAACCATATAACCAAACTCACTCCATGAGAATCCAAAAGGACAACTAAACATGAAATTAAAATGATAAAGTAGTCATGATACTAATATTATCAGTAGGGATTCCAAAATAGAAATTGTTCCATATTTTTTACCTTTAAATAAAAAACCATTTATTTCTAGTTTGAATATATAGATATATACAAATATGGTTTTTATTTCCTTAAAAAAAGTAGCAAGATGATACATTAGAAGAAACATTACCATTTTTTTTAAAAATAATTTTTAAAGAATGGGAGAGTACATAAGAAACAATTTATATAAAGAAATATGCATTCAAGTAAGTGTTTTAGTAGGAAAGCAGTACTGTGAAAATTATTTTATAAAAGTTATATAAAGTAGTATAAAGTATAATATACATAAAATAGTTATTATGGGAACCCCTAAGAAAGATAAAATGGTTTAGGATAATGCTATCAACATCAGTATATGATACACTCACCAGAACTAGATACCAACAATTTCTGCTATCTCAACACCCAACAACACCCTCATTGGTTTAACCGAGGTTCATATTCCATAATCAGATGAGTGATCTAACTCAGGGCCACTAGTTAGATCATAATAGTAAAATAGTACAACATGTGTACCTAGAGTTTCTCCTAACTATCCAATGATTACTATGACATATAAATGTAGGTGAGTTTATCAAACTACTATATACATACATAACATATGTTTTACATTTAAAAAAATCACTTTCATACACAAAACCCCATTTTAAGCACTGTCCCAATTTCCTTTAAAAAACATAAACAATACCTAAGCTCCCTTACCAGGATTATATCAAAAATTACACATTTATATCACATACAATTCCATAATTTAGGGGCAATCCTTAAGAGGATTTTTCATTTTCAAAGGAACATATCAAAGTTCCAACTGAGCCTCATTGTTTTAAATGAAACATTGATCATTTGAAAAACCATTTACAATCCAAATCCTTTCAAGTTCCAAGTCACACTTTTTCACTTATACACAAATTCACCCCAATATATATATAAATATTATTTGTCTCATTTTATATATTAACAAAACCTTTTTGTGAATATGTTTATATGTATATAAGTCATATTTATAAATTAAATAGAATTATAAACCAATTTGAAGATTTTTAGAAATCAAATGCACCATTATAACTTGGTTGGAAACCATTCAAAAGACTAAAAAAACCTTTAAAATCCCAATTTACATGATAAAACCCATTTGAAAAATCAACTGCACACCTAGGATTAATGATATTTTAAATTAAAATTTAAAACCCAGTTTATCAAAGTAAACCCATGGTGGAAACTTAGATAATTATAAAAAACATGAAAGAAACCCATTCCAAATATCACAAAAATTTTATATAGTATATATAATTCATAATAAAATTAAAAATACCCATTAAAACAATCAATTAATTATGGTTTTAAATATAAAGTCCCAAACATAGGGAATCCTACCACAAACCTTGTCACATTTGACAATGGAATCTCCAATCTACCACAAAAACATAAAAAGGGGAAATAAAGACCAAGAAAAACCTTAACAAAACAAACCCCCAAATTAAAAAAATGAATCATGAACCCTAGACCATTAGAACCATGGTAGAGGAACAACCAATGATAAAATATAAGGGAAAAGTATATGGAAAATCTATAAGGATATTACCTTTAATAATCAAGCCAAAACCTTAAAGAAACTTCTAGAATCAATCATGATGAGGAGAAGAACCACGGGGAGGATCCCAATGGAGTCATACGATCCAAATGCGAGGGAAGTGGGGTGATTTAGATAAAAAATAAAGCAAGTGAATTTTGTTAAAATCAATTTTAATTAAGTATGGGTTATACACATGGTTTTTAAAACCATCCACCCTCTATTGGGATTCTAGCACACCGTGTACTAGAGTACCACATATTTTTGAAAACCATGCACCAACAGTGCGGTTCAACTATGAAAAATTATAGATGATGTCTCACTGTTTAAAAAATTGTGTGGAAAAACCATGCGATATTCTCTGGATTCCCAAAAAAACTTCTAGTTTTGAATAAAAACTACCTTAAAATGAATAAAAATAAATAGAACTCAAAATAAATGAAATAATAGTGCCAGTTAAGGCCATGGTGTGATGAATATGATCCCACAGCCAATTAGTGATATATTTTAAGTAATGAAATATTATTTTCTAAATAATAATACAAACACATAGAATACTATATAAAATATGGATAAATAGTTTATTCATTAAATATTCCCACTTTAGGAAAATATTTTATATCCTAACAAACATGATTTCGTGTATCGTAGTAAGATATTATGAATAGAACATAGCAACTAAGATTATAGTGGGAGTATTTTTAGACTTTGAGAAGTTCAAAATTAATAAATAAATGAATTTTCTAGTTAAAATACAATGTTACTTAATATCCTAAATGGTTTAAGGTATATTGGTAAAATATTAATGTAAATAGTTACATTAGTCACCAAATATTTCATGGGAAAATTTTTATGGAACATTTTGCAAGAATGATGATGATGATGAACTTAGAAAGGTTTTTAATCATACAATAAAAGTTATTAACATCACAAGAGTTAATTTTGTAAATTTAAAGATTTTGAATACTATGTTCATAGATTTGATCATTATGAATATGATTCATATGTCTCACCATTATTAAAATTTTATTTCTTTATAGATTCTACTCACTAAAGTGTTTATTGAGTGGTTTTATTTGGTTTTCACATAGATATGTGGTAGGAATTACCTAGATATGTAATGAGTACAAAAAAACCCTAAAAAAAAAACTAATATAAGGTTGATCTAATAGTATATCATATGTGATATGATATGACATGTGATTATGTATGGTTTTTTTAAAATCATTAAAAGAGTTTAATAATATAAAATTTATCATGTTATATAAAATGAAATATTCACTTTATCATTATTTTATGTTGGTTTATTATATATATATATATATCATGAAGTGAAATAATACTTGACCTATCAAAGTATGTCTTTAAGTTATCCCTAATCAATGATTCTCATGGAGTGTTATAGGTTATGATGAAATGTTAATGTTATCATGGTTGGATTATTATATCATGATATAGAATATTATCATGAGGTGTGAAATAGGTTTTTTTGTACTAGATTACCCACAATTTATACTGAATAAAGTGTCATACACTATGTCTCTTGTATACAAGTTGTTCATGGATCATATTTGGTTTTCCCCATAACTGTGGTTAGTGTGATTCCTAGAATTAGAACCTTTAAAATTTTATTCTTTTTTTGTACAAGCCTCAAATCTTATCTAATCATGTGGTTTTTATTTTTTTAATTGAGATCCTTGGGATACAAACATGGTCATCTGATCCCATGGGTCTCATATAATACCTTTGTTACCTTCCTAACACACCATATGTAATTACACACTAGGGTAACTTATCAGACTAAACATTGTCCCCATAAGCTAACACATGTTCTTTTTGAATGCTTTTTCCTCACTAAAAAAACCATATGAAACTTATTAAGAGGTCATCCACCCTGAAAATACTCCAAGACAATCATTCTTAACTATATATTTATTATCATATAGGCTTTTAAAAAGAAAGTTTCACCTTGTTGACATGGGTGGTAACATTTAGTCTTTTAAGTCTAAATTTTATAGGGGTGTTACACTCTCTCATCATTTATAGAACAATGCCCTCATTGTGGACCCCACAACTCAAACTCAGGAAGTGCGACTAAAATTAAAGATGGGTATTAGTTCTGATACCATTTTTCATGACATGTAATCTCTGATCCCTAAACGTGGTCATCTGAACCCATGGGTCTCCTATAATACATTGTTTTACATCCCATAACACCAAAAGCTATTACCCATCAGGGTCACTTGTAAGACTAAATATCATCCCCACATGACAAAATATGTTATTTGAGTGTTTTTTCCCCACTCACACACACCATGGAAAACTTCCCAAGAGGTCACCAATCTTGACACTACTCCAAGCTACACATGATTAACTATGGAGTTTTTTTTCAGACAGGCTCTCAAAAAGAAAGGTTCACCTTGTTAACATGGGTAGTAACATTTAGTCTCTTAAGTATCACTTTTATAGTGGTGTTTCATGTTGGGTATATTTATGATCATTCCATTGGTTAAAGATTGAAAAAATATGAGATTTATCCTCTCATGTGACTAATATGACTTCTAACCCCTCAATTGAGATAGACTAGGAAAGTTTATGATTGTACCCAGATAAGACATAGGATTTTCTTATCTATTAAGCAAGGGGAATGTGATGTTCTCATTAATAAAGGAAAATGACATGTATTGTATTCATCAACTTGATCATTTTATACTCTAAGAATCAAGAACATATGAGGAATATATATGGTATTTACATACTTCCTGTCTCATGATCAATCTATTACTTGTAAAAAGGGATCATATGAAAATGTATGCTTGCATATGTTGTAGTTGGTAGAAAAATGTATATAGATACAATTGTTTGATGGAAATAACATAATATCCCTTTGTATCTTGAGAAGCACTGATGATTTTCTAGAGGAATCTCTATTATTATATTTATAAATTTGAGAATTAATATATATTATCAATTATACAAAGGTTTTTGGGGTACCAATTTTTATTTTACTAAATAAAAATTGACTTTTACTAAAATGGATGATCTAAAAGTGTTTTAGAGTTTACCTAAATTTTTTTATATAGTTATTAACAATGTATTTAATATAATGTGATACAAGGTGAAGTTAATGATAATGTTCCAAAAATCATTCTAGAATATATCCAAAATAGGTTTTGGATATGATTTCATAGGTTAATTTATATGATACAATATAAGGTGAAATTAAACAAAGTTTATAAGGCTTTTGTTTAAGTGGGATATTGATAGAGATATGCCACAAATACATAATACATATGATTTTATTGGATATATTGTATTTTATGATAAAGGAATATTATAAATAAAGGTTTTAATGATAATTCCATGAACAATCACATTGAACGACTAGGGAATATCGTAGTGTTATAGATCATATCATATGATACAAAAGAACATTATATTTAAGAAAGAGATATAAACATTAAGATAAAAAATTTAATAATATTCCTAAAATGGATATCGTCATCATGAAATGTTTCATAAGATGAAATGTATAGGATAATTTAATCATATGAATTTTTATAGGTGTTAATAATGAAAGGAATTACTCAAACATTATGAAATAATTGATTAAATACCATGAAGGACTTAGGAATGTCCCAAGTAATTTATTAAAGAGGTAATATCCATAGATATGGCTAACCAATATTGACCATTACATTTATTGACACTCTACCAAGATTTATTTCTCATCTTCCCTCTACTAACTAAGACACTAGAATTCCCTAGGAGGAAGGAGAGTCCCACACAAGAATCAATAGATTCATTTAGCCTATGAATACACCATGAAGGAGGGTGTTATTCAGCTACAACTAAGGGATATTTATGAAACCATTATGATGAATATAATAATAGAGGCTCAACTAGTGAAAGGTACATAGTGTTATTTATTTTTATTCATACATGGTTTCAGTTTCATACATGGTAAATATTTGGAATAATGTTTCAAATTACTCTCATTGAGTAGATTAAGTGTTAATCAATACTTAGAAATCCATCAGATATATGTGGTTTAATTCATCCATCATGTGGAGTATTTATGGTTTTTATAATTTTAACTAATTTATTAACTCAATGGTCTAATGTGTGTTTATCATCAAATTATAATATGGTTTTTAGAAGATTTATTTCCAAAATAATCATATTAAGGGTGGAATTCCTAGGTTATTCAATCATGTATATTAAAGTTGATAATGATGGTGACTATTTTATTATGAGAGTGAGTCTATAAAGATATTCTCTAAATCTCCCATATCATAGTGAATGATATATACATATTGTCTGGTATGATACACATGAATATAAGGGAGATCACATTCCTAACTAAAGGCATGTCATAAAGCATAAATATACTTATATAATGCTACCGCTAAAAAAAATATTAACATACAATTAAACTATATCGTATTACAGTGAAGCATATTGTATGATTTATATGGATTCCCTATGACACATTTAAGAAACTGAGTGTTAAAAGTTAATGTTTGAATTATCTTCCATATTGGCTATCATTAATTATTTAATATATGAAGAATCGTAATGAATCCATGTGATGAATAAATGTTCAACCATGGGGTTATAAAATGTTTATAACTACACACATTACTTGTACATTTTATAATATATGAGTTAATGCATCATCACTCTAGGAGCATCCTTGAGGGATATATAAGAAGATGCTCACCATAATATAGTGTTGGTTTTATCTTTCCAAAGATAGTGATGGTTCTATGAATACCAAATCTCTATTTCTCTTCATAACTTTTCCATTGAGAGGTACTGGTATACTGTGAGTGTGAAGGAGAATCTCACCCGAGTGGCGGGTGATTCATATCATCCTGTGGATACACCATAGAGGAATGATTCTAATGGATTCTTATAAGGCATATTCATTAAGCATATGATTAAAGGAATTATATAAGGAACTTATCAACATAAATCACACACAATTCTCTTCATTTACACTTCATATATGTTGTAGTTTCATGTATAGTTATCTTGGGAATCAAAGGATTCTAATGTATTCTACTATATTGAATAAGAGTTATTCAATTTCTATAAACCTTTTAGTGGTATCAGATCCTTTCCATTCCTATTGATTCATGGAATCATGAATCAAAATGAATAAATCATATATCGTATTACATATCATTAAAAACAATATAAAAATTGAATTGTTGTTTTCCTTATGATATAGGGTATCATAAAAAACAATATGAATTTTAAAATATGGATTGATTTATGATATATGATATCATATGTTGCGATAATATTGGTTTATATGATATTCGATATCATAAATAACAATACACTATAAATCTTATCGATTTTGATATATTAAAACATACAATATTACTTATCATAGGGGAAAATGGAACCTATTATGTATTTGAAACAAAGTATCGTATCAGTAATATGATATAACATATATTATAGATTATAATATATAATGTAAGTATTACCTATCTTATGTTACTTTCCACTAATCATTAAAAACTATACAGGCATAAGTCTAGATTTTGGAATACAATATGTATAGTGTAAAATATAATATATAAGAAAATTTTATTTTTATAAATTTAAAATATGAAAACAATTATATGGTTTATAAAATGTTTATAAATCATGAAAATGGTATTTTAGGATACTTATTTAATTTATAAATTGTTTATAAATTAATTACTTATAAAAGGTTTATAATTACTTATTAAATGTTTATGAAAATTTTATTAAATAAATATCCATAATATTAAAATTTAATATTAAATACCTTTTGAAATTATATGGTATGTCTGATAGTTTGTTTGTAGAATGTTTATATGATAATTATAAGTGTAATTTATAAAGTTTTTACAAATTACAAAAAAAGGATAAATATAAAGGGGTTTATATTTAAAATTATTAATTATTCAAAATTATTTAATTTGAATTATTCAAATTAAAAATCCTTATTTGAGAAATTATTTTAACCATATCAAAAGAATTTTTGGTAATTGATATGAACTGGGAATAAATGATAGTAAATATATGATAATAAGATTCTATAAATTTTTTACATAATATAATTGGAATATATGGTATTCTACTGAAATATATGATAATAAGATTCTATAAATTGTTTACATAATAAAATTGGAATATAAAATGTTTATATTTCATTTAATGTCATATATTTAAGCAGAATACCATACAAAAGGATAATATTAAAAGTTTATATTATAAATAAATATAAATTGTTTTTATTTATTTAAAAATTAAATATACATAATTCATGGATAAATTGTTAAGTTTCTTTAAATCCCCGACCCGAATTGACCACAGGTGGGGGGGGGGTGAATTATATATCTTATCAACTCAACCTCTTGATGATGTTAAAGATCTTTATCCACTAAATATTATCTCACAATATCACCTCATGTGAAGTAGTAATAATAAAGAGAGCATTATAAATGATTTACAAGGTTTGGTATAACAACCTATTATGTTCCTTATTTGTTATGTGAACCAACATGAATTCTCCACTATATTCACAAGTGGTTACAAAAATAGTTGGTTATACACCCCAACTAAAATCCTCTAGTAACTCGTTAGATACCCCAGTCACAAATCTACTCTTAGATACCCCAATTGAAATCTCTACCATAGTTATTGGTTAGGCCCACCAATCAAAAACTTCTTTAGCTTTGATCCAATGATAGAATGTCCTTATTATTTTTCATGACCACCTTTTCTACTCCTTGATAGTGATATTCCTCCACAAACAAATAGGATCTAGTTTTACCATGTACAAAAATTTTAAGAGTTTCAATAGTCATCAATGGTAAAAAAATACTACGAGTCTTGAAACACTCACTAGTTATTGAAGGACCAGGATGTTTATCTTCCTTATGAATACTCAGGAAACATTTATTCTACTCCAAAACATCTACCAGATTTATAATGGTTCTCTCCCTCCTTGATAAAGATGTGTATCATGCTCTCAAATTATTCTCAAGTCTTGAACACCCTTCCTTATTACCTATAGTTTCCTTTTATATTCACAATAAAAAAATTATAAATATTATCCTCATGAAATTATATTTATTATCTCATAATCCAAATATAGAAACCCCATAATTATTAGAAGCAAGTGTCCACTTATCTTTAAATCGTTCAAATGAATTTTGATTTATAATCTCATTTAAACATATAATAACCCAATTATAGTCTTCCTATTAATCCATATTAAGTCTCAGTTTTTATTCCCTCTAAAATATTTTAAATATTTAGATCTTAGAATTTCCACAAATCTCATAGCATTTTAAATCCATTAAAATATTCCTCCAATAATGCATGAATTCAAGTAGAACCAATGATTTTTTTATGACATGTAAATTCACCATTTGTCATGGGTGGAGTAAAAACTCACCATGAAATTCAAAAATCCCACATATATTTCAATATGGTATATTCACAACACAATTAAAAACTTTATATGGTTTGGACTCTATTTATTATGGGAGGTGCATCTTAGATTCAATTTTATCTTCTTTAGTGGTTGAATCATATTTTATTCTTATAAAGGATCATGATAAATGTGAATGACCATGATATTTGAATATTGAATCTCACCATAAGAATCATCTAATTTTATTATTTTATTATCCATTATTTTAGACTATTTATTTTTAATTTATCCTAAAAAATCCTTCAAAAAATGAATTTTGTGTTTAGATTTACCTTTAAATAGGTAATTTATGGATAAAATTGACATATTTTTTCTCACCCTTATATAGTAATTTACCTTTACATGGTTTATCTCTGACCTTTACACAACTCATGAAATTATGAACTAACTTTACATAGGTTGAAGCATTACTCATTACCTTTACGCAACACTTTATTCTTACAATTACATGGAAAATACACATTACCCTTCTGTAGAAAATTCAGTGTACATTTATGTAGATAGTTAGTAACTTTATGTAACTAAGGTTATCCTTCCATATCCTACATAAATCTAAACCCACCTTTATGAAGGTAATGATCCACCTTTACATAACTAAAATATTCTTCATTTACCTTTATTCAAGTAATAAAATACCTCATTCCCCTTTAAGAAACCAGCGTTCTACCCTTTTGTAGGTCTGATCAACCTATTTTACCTTTAGGAAACCTTCATAAATATTGAATTACCTTTACATAACATTAAATTTACCTTTATGTAGGTCTTCTCCAGTCATGAATAATTATAGACTTAACTCAAACAATCTCAACACCTCTTAGGATAACTTCCAAGGCTTCTAAACAACTAAAACTTATTCTAAATTGATATAAAATCATTATCTAATCACCTTTTCACAAAATTTTCTATAATTAGTGTGTTATGGATTATTTATTTCAACATTCCAACCCAAAATTAAATATCCCCATTAGACAAGCTACTAAAATATTCTTGAGATACATAGTAGACAATGTTACATCAACACTTTTCATAAATATCCTTGAAGCACTATTACACAATCATCATAATAGAGATTGAGGTTTTAATCCACAAAAATACTCTAAGAATAAAACAATACAGGATAAAACACATATTGGCACATTGATAATAAATAAAATTCATCCAATGGGAAATTCAATGCATATAGTTAGACTTATTTATAAATTATTCATAAATAGTTTATCACATGTTTAATATTTGGATTTATATCTTATTTAGTCTAGTCCCTACAATATCTATGAATATAATTGTTATCTTTTTAATATGTGTATGTTTTATTTTAAAGTGTTAAATTACTTTTATAAATTCTCATACATTCATATAAGGAGTTACATGTTAGGTATGATAATTGATTTAGTTTTCTTGGACCTTGAGATTAGCTTATATTGGGTTATGAGATTGAATTTAAAAGTTTATTATAGTTTATACACATTAAGTGTTATAATTATGCAGGAATTGAGGTATCTCTTGAATAAACTTGGGACATGGGTTAGTTTCATGAACCATCTTGGGATATCCTTCCACTGGACATCCGAGACAACCTGTGACATACTCGAGGGGCATCCCTATTCCCCCCAAGCCAATTAATATCATCAAAGGCATCATATGAAATCACTAGGGATTAGATAAATAGAATAATTAATAATTTAAGAAAAATAAAAATAAAAAGATATATAATGAAAAAGAAAAACCCTAGAATCACCTACAACTATCACTATATAAATAGACCATGAGATCCATCACCCATTCTCCACATATATATAATGAACCACCGATTAAGAAAAGGAAATAAAGGAAGGATAATTTGGATAAAACTACTAAGGTGTAAATTAAAACTAGAATAATTAGATCAAGAACTCAATGAGACCTAAGGACACATTCCATACTTAATACCAAACTTTTTTATGAGTGAAAAAGAATTGATTTTAAACCCACAAAAGCTACTCGGTCTATAAACATTGAGTGGGGTGAGTAGGGTGTGAGCACAAATGGACCAATATGATTTCACAAATGAGTTCATGCATTTCATTTAAAAAACATCCCATATATTCTAGTTTTAAAATATTAATATAAAATAGGTTTTCCATTTTATAATGAAGGAAAATATCATATCATAAATATTTATAAATTTCTTTTTCCTTTTTATTTTAAATGAAAAAAATTAATTGGAAAAATTTTATCAACCAAAAATATTATTATTGAAAAAACATATTTTAAAAAAGTTTTCTGAACCATTTTTAGAAAGTTACCTTTCTCAAAGCCTTTTTAACTTTTAAATAAGTAATAAAGAAAATGATATACTTTAACAATTTATGAAAATAAATTAAGTAACATGTTTTAAAAGTTTATAAAATAAAGTAGTTAACATACTTTAGAAACTTATTAAATAAACCAAGAACCATAAAAATATCATTTTTCATAAACATGCACCAATAGAAAGACCCTAGGTCATATAAGGTTATGGTAACTCTAGATCCTTCTATCATTTTGTGATGTAACTAGTCAAAAATCCAACATGCACACTAACTATTAAGGAGAATATTACTTGTCCTAGTTGAATGGTGATGTCTATATATGAAACCACATCCAATAAACCACTAAGGAGTACATGAATTGGACTGATAGTGTGGTGATTCCCCTATATGGCCTAGTGACCTTTATCCAAGTCAAATTTGTTTTGTTAGTATGGAAGAATCCATATTGATACTTAATCTAAAATTAACCTCTTAAATAGATAAATTCTCATGTGCTTTAAACATTTCTAAATGTCACATTTCATTTTAAAAAGGGGCCTTTAACAAACCAATATTAATAAATTTAGTTTATCAATTACCATGTGCCTTTTGAAAACCATTTTTCCATGAAGCCCAATGAAGAAATTTAAGAACAACCATGATATATACAATATATCATCAAAACTAACATAATATGGATTTAATTAATTGAAATATTATTTATAAAACCCAAAAATAGGTATAAATCATTCAACTTGGACCTTTATAATATAATTTTAGAATCCACTTAATTTTTTTTGAAAACCGAGTTTGAGTGAAAAATTTTAATTCAGAAAATTATCCTCTATTATTATGATCATATACATTTACAAAATTATATGTATTTAAATGAAAAAATTCACATATTCTCATGTGGATTTTTATAGACACACAGACAAACACATATATAAACCCATGTATATGTGTATAACCACTAAATATAAATAACATGAGCTTGGATAAGTAAACTTAATAAAATTGTAAAACAAAGAAATACCAATCAAATAACCCCATTTTAAACTCATTTTTCAAAACAAACAATTATATAAAAAAATTAATAAAATACTAAAACACTTTTATATTATACCAAAACTAACATAAATTTTTTATAAGTCAAAAATATAATTATACTTTAAGTGTAAAAAATAAATAGAAAAAATTCTGTAAAAACACATTTAAAAAATTAGCTATAGTCACTAGAAAAAATTTATTAATATACATATATAAATTAATTTGAACTCAAAAAGAATTCATAAATTTAATAAAAATAATTTAAAACACCCAACAATACATAGCTTGTCATCATAAAGAAAAATCATAGAGCCACTTACCTTAGTCTATCACAGACGATGCCAGTCATTAAAGAACAGAGAGAGAAAGGTCCCAAGAGAACTTTAAACATCATCTAATCCACACAAAATTAAATCCCTAACCCACCCAGGTATAGGTTTATGACACTACATAGTGAGGGGGAATAATAAGTAAGAATAAAGGAGAAGAATAAGAATAACAAGAAGAGGAGAAGGCCCTAACCTAGATGGATTCTCTTGAAACAATAAGAATAATGCCTTAAAAATGAGGATAAATAAAGGAGGGAGGGATACCATTGAGTATAGGATGTTATTCATAGGAGGGATAAGTGAAGGATGGAGTGGGATCAATTTTTGGTAAAATTGGTGTGTGGGTAAACGTGTAAATTTTAATTTTTTTAATAGGGGTACATTGCATGGTTTAGATGCACAGTTGGCCAAACCATGTGCCAACCATTTGAACCAATTGGATTCACCTGGGTACAACAATGATTGGTTCGAATTATTGGAAAAATAATTCACCAACTATAAAAAATGGATCTATAACATTCATACCACAACCACATGTATGTCACATGATTTGGTAATCCCATGACATGAAAAAATATTAAAACTTTTATATTTTTTCAAAATAAAAGAACCAAACCTCAATAAAAATAAAAAAAAAGTAAAATAATTATGAAAATAAGGTTCAAGATATGATAGAACTCCCCACTATAACCATTTATTCCCCTAGAAAGTCACTGAAGTTCTAGTGGATGACCCAAAGTTAGAAAATAAATAGACAACCTGATATCCTTCCAATTTTAAAATTATCATCCAAGAAAAACAAAAATATCCAAAATCGTTTGATGGGAATTAAGGGTCAAAAGGATGAAAAAGGAAATGTAACCCAAGAGGGATAATCCAAAAACCAAGACTCTCATGGTGGGTCTCCCCACCATATAAGTTTTTCACTTATTATGGTGGGTTGAGCAAGATTGATGGTTCTAGAGAAGGTACTACAGGTGTTACCTCACACTTAACCAGGAAAAAAACTAATCAGTTGACCCAAATCCCAATTCATAATTCCAAAAAAATAGCACATTACTCTCCAAAATGGAACAAGAGATAAAAAACCCAAATAAAAAACCTGATTCAAGAATTTTTAAATGATTGAAGGGATAAATAAAGAAAGGGAATATAATACTCCAAAGATTATGCACAATCACTGAAAAATTCACAAAAGAAATCACCAAGGACCCAAGTATGTCACTAAAAATCTCAAAACATGGAGAACCCAACCACACATTAATATTATATTAACATGGAATTTAAAGGTAAAGTGGTATAAACTATGAATATGTTTCATAAAAATATAAGGTGTTTTAACCATGAGTTAAAGAATAAGAAAATTAAACATAGGACCTCACACCTGAGATACCCACCAGAGTGATCCTACCAAAACAATGGTTAATACCATCTAGTGCATACTATCAATATGTTTAATATCCAACCTTTTTACCCAAGTGGTACAGACCCAAGGTTTCTCCCATCCCAAAAAAAACCAAAATCAAATTCTACCACAAAAAAATCTATATAAATCCCAAAATCCCCACCCACTCCAATAAAGCATGAGAACAACCTCAAAGAATCACATTTTACAAAAAAAACCATGGAGGAACCTAAGGAGACACTCATGGACATGAATTAACTCAAAATATCAATTGTTTAAAACCCATATAAGATAATCCATCATATCCAATAAAGCTCAAAACCTTCTTGGGTGTCATATTACAAATAATAGAGAAGAAATATAACCCAATCAATCATACCCAAAAAAACAATCACCCTTATAAAAAAATAATATATCAATTCAGAATAATAATTTAGGAAAATAGATCATAAAGAAAACTTAAAAGAGGTCCAGAACATCAAAAAAGAAAAAACCTCCCATTTTTTAACCATTAAAAAACCAAAAATTTAAATTTTAAATTTTATAAAAATACATAGTTAAATCCATTTAAAATCCTACACACACATTTTCCAAAACTTTATAAGTTTCCAAACACTGGATTAATTTTTATTTGTTTAGAAAACCTATATAATAGTTTCAAAACCAAATATTCCCTTGATTAAAACCAAGTTACTCAAGAAAAAACGTCAACAACACCCATTCACAAAACATTTTCCAATCACTAAGCCCTTCTCAAACCATTTTAAACACCACTTTTAAAATTTTTGAAGTCAATTTTTTTTACCAAAAAACCATTTTCAAACTTTATACTCCAATTTCAAAAAATTAAAATACCCAAATAAAATCACTTTAAATGTTATAAAACCATTTTGAAATCACTTATGGGTCTAAAAATTCCAAATCCTCTTCAATACTTTTTATAAATCTCTTCATTAATTTTATAATAACTCATCTACCATTTAAACCCAATCCCCATTTAATTAATTTTTCAAAAACATAATTTTTACATTTTAATTCATGTTCTATTTTGAAACATTATCAAAATAAAACTAAATCACATCAAAAACCTTCAAATGACTTCAACACAACATTGGAAAGAATTAAAAATTGAAAAGAATCAAAAATAGAAAATATTTACAGAGGATAATGGTCATACATGGTTTGGTCACCCAGTTTGATGGACCTTGTGCCAACCATTACACTACCATTGAGAGTTTCTTAAAACAATGTGTGTGGGATACACATGGTTTGTTAATACATGTGAGATATCGAAACCTCTAGTTCCACTCTCTTCTTCTCCCCTAAAAATGTAATTTAAAAATAACTTAAAAAACACCAACACAAATCAAAAACCACTAGAATAAATAAAAATATCAGAGAATCAACAAGTAAATACCATAATTAAAGGCTAATTAAACAAAATTCCATGGAAACACAAGGATTAGAATTAATAAGATATAAATAGACCCTTTATTATCCTACTTCTCGAGTCCTCACATTCCAATATATTATCTACCTAACATCCCAAATAACAAGGGGTTTTTTAAGAACCTATACCCTCATAATAACCTAGGATACGATACTATTTTTTCATGAACTATCCTAGGTTATCCTTTCAATAGACACCCGATCCAACCTGATATATAATCAAGGGGAATCCCTGGCCCCCCTAAGTCGATGATGTGTGTTAAAGACATCAAAATAAATCGTAGGGATATTTTTCAAAAAATAAATAATATTTAATAAGTTGTATATTTTCTGTAGAAATTTTAGTATGAACCGTCTATAAGTTATATGAACATGCTAAAAATAAAATAAAAAGAAAGATTTAAAAATTAAATATAAGCAGGAAAACACTATTATAATGAAAAAGAAAAACCCTTAGCTCACCTCCAAATCCCACTATAGAAAAAACCTTTTAGATCTATCACATAGTCTTGAAATATATGTAATATATCATCAATTTAGAAAAGGAAAGAATAGATGTCTGATTTGGTAGGAACTACTAAAGTGTAAAATAGAACTGGTATACCCAGATCACGAACTCCATGAAACCTACAGTCACACTCTAGCCTCAGTACCAACCTACTCTGTGAGTGACCAAGATCTGAATCTGAACCTATAAAATCCAATTGGCTGACAAACACCAAGTTATATGAGTAGGGTGTGAGAAACAAATGGTCCAATATGATTTAATCAATGAGTTTTTAGAATTATTTTTCTAAAAACATTCCATAGATTCTAGTTTAAAAATAAAAATAGAAAACAAGTTTTCCATTTTATAAGAAAGTCTAATATTATATCATTAATAGTTATAAATTTACCATTTATTTTTATTTTATAACAATCACTTAGAAAATGTTTCACTAGCCTATGTCACTATTATTAAAGAACCCCATTTTTAAAACCACCTTTTGATTTTTTTAGAAACATACCTTTTTAAAAGTTTTTAAATTTCAAATAAGTAATAAGTAAAATGAAATACTTTAATAGTTTATAAAATCAACTATGTAACAAATTTTTAACAACCTATAAAATAAATCCAGTACCATGAAAATAGTTTTTTCACAAACATGCACCATGGGAAAGGCCTGAGGTTATTTAAGGTAATGATCACTCTAGATACTTGTATCATCTTGTGATATAATCAGTCAAAATACAATGCACAAGATAACCAATAGGGAGAACATACCTTAGTTTAGTGGCATTTTGACATCCATCAATGACACCACATTCAATCAATCACAAAGGAGTACATTCCATGGACTAAAAGTATAGTGATTCCCATCTATGACACTAAGTTTTTTTATCAAAGTATAAGATGCTTTGTCAGTGTGGTGAAATCTATATAGATACTTAATATATATTCTCCATATTAGATACTCAATTTCCATTTGATTTTACCATTTAAATATGTCACATTTCATTTAAAAAAATGGGGTTTCACCAAAACATCTCATGAAATTCAGTTCTTCAATTACCACATGCCTTTTTAAAACTATTTTTCCCATTAAGGGAGAATGATACACTTAAGAAAAATTATGTGATATAAAATATATCATCAAAACTATACAAATTTGGTTTTAATTAATTGAAATATCATTTATAAAACACAAAAAAATATTGGTCATTCTCAATGGGATTTTATAATATACTTTTTAATCCACTTAAAAACTTGTTTTAAAATTTAGTTTGAGTATAAAATTTAAATTACCAAAATTTTCCTATAGCACTACGATCATATATATTTACAAACACACACATGTGTAAAAATGAAAAAATTAATATATTATCATGTAAATTTTTACATACGCACAAACACACATATGTGTTTATAGGTATACCCATTTATATGTGTATAACAACCAAATAATACTAACATGAGGTTGGATAAGTAAACTTAATAAAATTATACAACAAATAAATCCCAATAAAATAACCACCCTTTTAAAATCATTTGTGTACCCATAAAATTATATAAATAAATTCAAACAACCATAAAGTGGTCAAATATTATACAAAAACTACCACAAATTTTTTATAATTAAAAAAAATAATTTTTCTTTATGTTAGACAATTAAGAGAGAAAAATCTATAAAGAACCATTTAGAAATTATATACAAAAACTTGGAAAACTTCATTTTTATACATATATAGACCTATCCTCAGAAATAATATACAAATTTATAAAAAATAAATTAGAATGCCTAAGCATACATATCGTGTTATCTGAAATAAAAAACATGAAGAAGCCAACTTAAGTCAACCGCAGATGATGTAAAATCATCAAGATTAGAGAGAAGAAGGTCCCAAGAGAAGACCACACACACTACAAACACAAGACACACAAAATTAGATTTTAAATCCACCTATGGTTTTGCCTAGGTGGTTACATAATAATGGGGAATAAGAAGCAATAATAAATTTGAATAAAAATAAGAGAAAGTGGATGATAATGCCATAATATGGATAGATTCGCTCAAAAACATGTGAATAATGCCTGAAAAATGTGGATAAATAAAGGAGGGAGTGATAACACAGTTTCTTGGGTTCTTTTCATGAGTGAGAGAGGTGAATAAGGTAGGGAGTTTGATTTTGGGAAAAAGGGTGTGGGAGAAAACCTGTAAATTTTGAAATCTTTTATGTATGGGTATATTACCTTGTTTTTCCTTATGATTATCCAAACACTGAACAAAATGCGCACCACCTACTAGATGAACCTGGTCACATGCATGGTTAGTCTACATAGTTGTAGAAACCATGTGCTAACTATGAAAAATGGCTCTGCAAAATGCAGACCCCAATTGCATGGCTATCACACAGATTTACCAACCATACGAACAAATCATGAAACTTGTAAACCTATTAAAATTTAAAATAAATTTATAAAATAAAATACTTGAAACTCAATAAAAATAAAATAAATAAATAAAATAAAATAATTGTAAAAATAAGTGTTAGGGTGTCATAGTAAGATTGATCACTTGTTTGGAGTCTTATTCCTTGTCTAGAAAAGTAGGGGCATACTATCTATCACTCCAAGCTTACTCAAGTGGGGATTTTTGATTTCATATGAGTCTAAGAATTTTAAATAAAATAATTTTATTTACCTTATCCTTATGATTCATATATGTATGCTTATTTTTTACTTTTATATTTATAATAGTAACACAAGCTATGAGTTGTCTAAATAGTTACACACCAGTATAGTTTGAACATATTGATTTAGTTATAGGAATAAGATTCCAAACTAAATCATTATAATTATTCATAAATTATTATGGAATAATGAGATAAGATGGTGATATAAAATCCATTTTAAAATACCAAGTTCCAGATTCATTCCAAATAAGGGTGTACTTAAATTATCTCATTTAAGGAAAGAAAGTAATGATGTAATCCTAAGAGTTAGGTGCCTTGTTTTTTGTGTTTTATTTAGGAAACAATTATCTAAGAAACCCTTAGAAAGGATATCATAGGAATGGTGTTGATTTTATCCACATAACTGATTTGAACATATTGATATGCATATTTCCTAACATGTATTGTATCTTTCATGTTATGTATTGTTAACTCCCTTACTGGGCTTTATATCTCATCCTTTTCTTATTCATGTCCTCAGGTTATCCCATGAAATGCTAAGTACGAGGGAATGAAATGGTCATGTAAAATAAGTTTTCAATAAGATTTTGCATCCTATGATTTAAGTTATTATGTAATGTTTCTAATCCCCAAAGACACTAGACCTATAGATCTTCTTTGTTGTATCAAGTGAAGGTTTTATGTAATAAATTATGTTTAAGTGTGTAATAAAAAAGTAGAGTTGTCATACTAAACATCTATTTAAGGGTGATAAGTAGTGATGAAGCTCAGTTCTATATCCAACACTTTCTAAAGGCTTCTCTAAAACCTTGTGGAAAACCTAAGATCTCAACCATATACAATAGAGAGTGGAACTCCATGCAGTCTTACCACTTATATTTTGTATATATTGGAAATTTATTCAAGAGAGAAATATTCTTTAATATGAATTAAATGTGCTAACTTGGTAAGGTCATCGACTACCACCCAGATAGAATTATTTCTTTTAGGGGTCTTGGGGAGTCGTACGATGAAATCCATGGTTATTTTTTCCCATTTCCATACTGGCATGGGAAATGGTTGCATCATACCCATAGAAATATGTCATTTATTCCCTCTTCATGTCATCATACTTGAAGTTTTGCTTCAAATATCAATAAATATTAGTAATTCCTAGATGAATAGAGAAGGATGATCTATGGACATCATCCATAAGTTCCCACTTCAGTTTTAGTTTTTATGGGATAAATATCTGGGTTACAAGCCTTATAAATCCGTCTTTAGAAAAGTGGAGTTCCAGAGTATTCACTACCTTTTTCTATAACACCTCATCATCTTTCTAGTCCTCCTTGTTCCTCTCATGAATATATAGTCAAGTACATATTTACGAAAGTTAGGATTAATATAATTTTGTTATTCCCATGTCCATCCTCTATATATCTAATAATATGGGATACCTTATAATTCTCATCATGATGGGGTTGTAGGATCCTTTATATTAAGATCATATTAAACTATTTTCACCTTCTTAGGATGGTAATGGATTGAACAATCATAATCCTTGATCATCTTTAACTAACTTTGTTAGTTCATATTGATCCCTTTTTGTGTGAATATATACTTGAGGATTTTATAATTCTTATATATTTCAAACTTCTCCTCATAGAGATAATTTCACCAAAACTTCATCATGAAGATCATTAAAGTACATTCTAGATCATGTGTAGGATATTTATATTCATGGATATTTAATTGGTTAGAGGCATAGGATATCAATTTTCCATCTTTCATGAGCACACAAACCAAGTACTTTTTGGATGCATCCCTATACATAAAAAATCCTTCCCCATTGGTGGGTAATGTGAGAACTAGTGCAGTGATTAGTATATTTTTAACTCTTTAAATCTATCTTCACTCTCATTAGTATAGAATTATTTTACACACTTTTAAGTTATCTTGGTTAGTGGGTTTAAAAATCCTGAGAAGTTTCACAAAAATTGATGATATTACCCAACTAATCCAAGTAAACTATAGATTTCCATCACATATTTTAGTCTTATATATCCTCTATTTGCCTCCATTTTTGAAGGATCTATAGATATCCATTATTTTGTGATAACATTACCCAAAAATGTTACTTTATCTATACAGAACTCACATTTAAAATAATTCATAAATAAATTTTCCTTTATCAAAGTCTTTAGTTCGACATTCAAATTATCCTCTTGTTCGTCCTTGCTTTTAGAGTAGATAAGAATATCATCTATAAAGACTGCGAATTTTTTTTTCAAGTTAATATCAAAACACTCTATTCATTAATTCCTAGAATATTTTTGGTTCATTAGTTATTCCCAATGTCATCACTATGAACTCATAGTGCTCATACCTTGTATGAAAATAAGACTTGAGGATATCCTACTTATTAAACATTACTTGGTAATATATTGACTGAAGATCCACCTCGGATAAGTACTATTCTCCAAATAAATGATCAAACATGTCATAAATAAATGGAAGTGGATTATTGTTATTTATTAAGATCTTATTAAGTTCATGATAATCAATATAGATATGCATTTAACCATCTTTCTTCTTGATAAAAGGACCGATTTACCCAATGATGAAGAACTTGGGTGTATAAAAACTTTATCCATATTCTCCTGTAGTTGTTTCTTCAGCACCTCAAGTTCAAAAATGACCATTATATATGGATTATTGGATATTGGAAAAATTAAGATTATAATTTTGATCGATAACCCAATCTCTCAGGTAGGAGGAAGAATAAAAAATTATCTAGGAAAAACAATGGTGAATTCCCTTACAATAGGAATGCCATCAAGGATGATCTTTTCTTTAGCATCAATAAATTTATCTGGATACTCTTTCTCACAAGGTAATAATATCAATTCTTGAGATAATTATACCCAAGGAGATTCATCCTCCTCCTTGAACTTGTATAGAATTAGAGGTTGATTTGTGATATTGAGGGTGATTTCCTTATCTCAGAAGTTTATGTTGGATCTATATAAAGAAATCCAATCTATACCCATAATATCATTGAATTATTGTAAAGGTAGTATCACAATATTTTATGGGAAATTCAGCCTACAAATTTGTAAAGGGGATGAGTTATATTATTTGGATGAAATAATTGAACCATTTTGCATCTTCAATGATAACTCAACCTCTATGTTTTGAGGTAGTGTTTGAATAGTTCTACTAAAATTTCATTATATGAAAGAATGCATTGAACTAGAATCAAATAGTACATTCACTATACTTTAAAGAATAACTAGTGTACCTATCACCACTTGATTATCAGGATCCACCTTAGTAGTTGTGATAGAATAAGATCTCCCTTTCTCTCTAGGCCTTGGAGGTTGTTTTCATTGATAATCCTTGGATTAGTGCATTGATTTGTATAATTTACTTATTCCTTGAAGTTGAAACATTGGAAAATAGGCTGAGAGTTGACTAGCCCATTCCATTATTCCATCACATTGGTGGATTTCTCCTGGCAGTAATCACTAGCTATGTTCCCTTCCTTCCCGCACCTAAAGAAATTCCTTATCCCCTTCATGAAATTTCTAGGATTCTTCTTCCTACACTTTTTACAAGTGGGATATTTTTATTTCTTTCCATCATGTGTTTTCTTCATTATACTACCAAGATTAAAATCCGTTCTCAACTTCTAATCTCATGACCCATGAGAATCGTGAGATTCACCAATCTATATTTTGACTTGGAGGGAACATTAGACAATTTCCTCATAGATTTAAAAGTCTTGAATTTCCAAATATTGTCATAGACTATGCTTTATCCCACCAAATAATTTATTTACTTTACTTTAATAATAAATGAAAAAGCTATAGGTGTATTGTGAAAGTCTTATAAAGTTTTCATCATATGCTCAGATGGATTTGGTTTCCTTTTGCTTAATTATAAGTAATAATATCTCTATTTTAGTTGGTGAGTATGAGAAAAATATTTATCAAAAAAAATTTCCTAGAATTATTTCCTCTAAATTTCTTTAATATCTTCATTAGGATTCATATTTTTGATCAATATAAAACATTAATCATCTTCTCCTTCCACACAATAAACAAATAGTATGAAATTATCTTTCTCAATGCATTGAAGGCTGTGTAAGATATTATCAATGGAGTTGATCCATTGTTTCATAATAAAGGGATTATAAGATCTACTAAACGTCAGAGAACATTGTCGCATAAAGGTCTCAATTTCAACTTTAAATTTCTTAGGGGGGTGTGGGTTTCCCCCCGATTCAAGTTTCTATTTAAAACATGAGTTAATTGAGAAATTATTTCTATGAATTTCCCAACTACTAATCCCATTCGGTTGGGAATCTCATTTTGGGCAGTCAACACATTGCTCATCACACTGTTTTTTTCCTCTTTTTCTATTATTCACAACCATTGAATAGAAAAATAAAGGTCAAAACTATGGATGATAATTTTTAAACTATTATAGACATAAAAGGGAAATGATGAAAATTAAAGGGATAAATCATATATTCTTTAACATATGAATTTTTAGTTTTTAATCCATGATCTATTTCCCAGTATAAAATATTATGTGTTTTTTCCCTTAATAATGGGTTTTAAAGAGATTGTGAAATTAACAGGTCATATCACCCAGGAGTGTCAAACTAGGTGTTCATAAATTCATGTTTTTGTGCACTAGGTGATGATCTAGTCAAGCTAAATGAAGAATTTTTTGGTTTATTTCCACAAGGTACAACTATTTCAAAGCTGCATCCACTTGTAGTATCTATACAAGGATGTGTTTTCTTAGAAAATACTTACGCTATACTTTACCAAAATTTTGGGATGTTTTCCTACATTTAGTATTATCCCAAAGTCTTTCACTATAGTTTTTTAATCATAATCCCTAAAAATAACTAAACTTTTCTCTGCCACAAACTATGACAACCCATATCTTAATACACTTTATTTCATTATTTATTACATAAAGGTATAAATAATACAAGCCCAAAAGATCATGAGGACTAGTGTCTTCGGATAATTAGGTACATAACATAACAAAATTTGGTATAAATATAATAAAATTATTTAGAAACTCTATAACATGTTCTTATATTCCATAGATCTTCTAAAATAGCATGTGATAACTTGAGGACATACATAAGAAATGAGTGATTTATAAATCCCAGTAAGGGAATAATCAAACTACAAAATAATGAAATTAATACATGTGAGTAAATATGAATATAAATAAGACATAAAATAGGTGATAATCATAATATTTAAAATTATTCATGATATAACATGATATAACATGATATCATCAAGTTAATATAACAATCCCTAGAGGAAAAAGGTATTTCCACGCGATTTTTTTACATTTTGATGTCAGTTTTTAACCAATGTCTATAAAGGTGATGTTAAAAATGAAAGTTTCAATGTTGATTTTTATAAACCTAATGTCTAAAAATAAATTTAAGATCTAGTTAGATGCATTTTTAGCATCAGTTTTTACAAAAATCGACTCCTAAACTTGGATCTGACGGTCTTCAATGTAAGTTTTTACAAAAACTGCCACTGAAACTTGGCCCCCAGGAGTCTTCTGCATCGGTTTCATAAAAACCTATGTATAATTTCGGGACAAGGGGGTATTTGGTATTGGTTTTTTTATTAAAACCTACACTGAAATTCAAGCTTAGGTGGTCTTCATCATCAATTTTTATATAAATCGATTCCGAAAGTTGGGATTTATCGGTCTTCGGTGTCGATTTACAAAAAAACCAAAGTCAAATAAAAAAAATATATATCTCAAATCAGTTTTAGTAAAAAACATTAAAACTTAGAAACTCTTAATATTAGAATTTATTTGGTTTCCCAAGCTTTGATTTTACTGATCATGGAGATAAAATAGACTTGCGGATCAAAAGTTATGGTCATCATAAGTTGCACCTCTTTAATTTTTGATAGATACAACTCACTTAAAAAACATGATAAATAAGAACTAAAAATTATAGACATCAAATAACAATAAAAAAGAATAAAATTAAAGCTTTAAACTAATATTAATTATTTTATTATTTGAATCAATATATTTTTTGTCATTAATTGTCTTATTTTTAAAGATGAACTCATGCAGTAATGAAAATGGTGATCGATAAAACGATGCCTAGTAAAGAATTTTTCACCTCAGTTGGTGAATGTCATGTGGAATATTTATCTTTTTATCTTGATCAGAATAATTCTTCATCATCATAAGATTAATTATCAAGTTTTTTAGCAAAAATAAAAATAATAATAGTGAAATTAAATGATGAGAATAAATACCATGTACAAATCCTCGATTGAAGAAGTGTTGAAATTTTGATTGGATAAAAGATGTTGAAAATGTTGTAAGAAATATAATGTGGATTTATATATTGAAAATGAAAATATTTATGGAGGTTATGTATTAAAATATAAGTTTAATTTTGAAAGTTGAAACTCATGTTGTGAAAAAAATGAAATACCAAACCTGCGTATATGAATTTTTACTTTTAACATTTGGTGAATATATAACCGAAGATAAATCCTTTCTCATTCTGGGGGTTTTAATGTCGGTTCTTTTAAAAATATGACGTTAAAAATCTTCATAAAAGACTTTTCATGCCGGTTTTTTGAAAAACCAACATTTAAAGTGGGTTTAACATAATAGTTTTCTAAGAAATGAAATAATAAATTGATTCCATGTTGTAGTTCGTTTCACAAGTTTTTTTCACTACTCATGGACCTCAAATGGAGTTACAAATTAAAATTTATAGTCATTTGAAGTTAGAGTTTTCTTAGACAAGTCCAACATTTGATGAACACAAGTTTTAATCTGTAAGTCTGTTTGAGCTCTACGAGTAGTCAAAACAAATCTTGTGAAACTAAATAAAACATGGAAACCATTATTTATATCAATTTTTTTTGTAAAAAATGACATTGAAACCACTTTTAATATTCAACATATGGTTTCTATAACTTTTTCTCTATATGTCCATTTTAGATCCAATACAATTAAAATAGAGGCTTATAAAATTATCTAAATCTTGGAAAAATTTTTTGATGTCAGTTTTTTTAATAACTAACATCAAAATAGAATTTTAACATTGGTCTTTTTCAATAATCAACATTAAGAATCTTTTAATGTTCACCTTATGATATCCATAAATTTTGATCTATAAGTCCATTTTAGATCTACAACTAGTCAAAATCGAAGATTAGAAAATTATCTAAATCTTGGTAATTTTTTTTTATTTTTTTTAAAAACCTACATGAAAAGAGACTTTTAACACCAGTTCTTGAAAAAATTGATGTTACAATTATTTTAACATATAACTTTTGATATCCATACATTTTGATTCGTAAGTACATTTTGGATCAAAGACTAGTAAAATTGAAACTTCAGAGATTATCTAAATCTTGGTAAACATTTTTGACATCAGTTTTTAAAAAAACTAATTCCAAAAGATACTTCTAACATCAGTTCCTAAAAAAACTGAAGTTAAAAGTGACCTTTTAACATCATTTTCTGAATAAAATATGTTAAAATTTATTTCAAAAGACTTTTTAATGTTAGACTTTGAGAACCAATGTTAAAATAATAACATTAAAAATTATTTTTATACTAGGGAATGTGGCAACAAAATAAAACATGAAATGAGCATAAGTCAAGGATAATTTCTAATACAACATCACATGGGGGAGAAGGTCCCATAATGGATTAGGTTAACTCCTCAATCCCATATATAATGTATCATGAGACAAAAAAAATTACCCAATTTATTTGAGGGATATATAATTATAGGTACATCCATCACATTCATATCATGTACATGCATAAGTGTTTCACATAGATCATACAACATAAGGATGTATTTCATCAATTTTAATCCCACAATTAAGGTGTGTGAGATAAATACATGGAATTACCTAATAAATGAATGTTATTTACATATAGGTGAATACCCTTGAGTAGAAATGTGTATGGGTATTCACTAAATAATTTTTTGGGATAAAAAATTGCAGAATAATTTTGGAAACATAATGACAATACATAAAGATTAATATAATGGATTAGAGATAGTGAAAAGGGTATCTAATCACTTGTAAATAACAAGGAATATAGTAAGGATGTGTAAGAATATATCCAAACAAGAAAAATTTGAAATTAAAATGTATAATATAATGAAGGTGCTCAAATAAAGAGGAGAAGGAGAGGATCCCTTACCTTGAAAGGGCACTTGTAAAATATTGGGAGGAGATTCTTAAGAGATTGGTGAAACCTTGGGAGGGCTATCGAAGGTAAGATTAAATTCATGCTGCAATAGTTTTTAGTGAAGAGGAATGAGAGGTTGAGTGAGTTTCTATTGTAAAAGAGAGGACAATTCTTTATTAATTTCTAAACATAGGTTTTGGACTCTATATGATAAATTAATCCAAATTACAAACCATAACATGGTTTTTACCCATGGTTTATACCAAATAAATTTGAATTTAATTATTTTATAAGTATAACAACCAAATTCATTAAAATAATACCCTTGATGATGTGGAAGCGAGTCATGTTTATAAATAATTTATTTTAAAACCTTAAAAATATAATATAGGTTTTGGAGGATTCATTAAGGATTTATAAAATCAATCAAATAACTTAAAATAAAAATTATTTTAAAGGGGAAACATAATTTTGGTTTTAGATACATTTTATAGAATATATTACATCATTTTTAGGTTATTATACAGCAATCATTTTTTTCCATTTTCTAAAGCTGATTTAAGGGGTTTCCGGTACCCATTACACTAAAACACCACATTCAAGCGAAATACAAATTTCATATTTCCATATCAAATTCAAATTCCCCGTAAACCGCCTTGAGCCACGAGCAGTGCCAACTTCACGTGCCCACAATAATTTCACACCTACCAGCATATCCCATGACAGCGCTGACAGCCTCGCGCCGCACACCATCCAGACCGCACGTCAACCCTTCAACTGCCTGCACGCCAATCGACAGCCACGCGACGTCCCGACCACCGTCACATGCCGAACATTCTCGAACCACCGGCACGATTCACCGGATCCCGACGTCGTCTTCACCAGCAACCAATGTCGTTATCCCTGGGAAGCTTCGTCGAAATCAAACCAATACAACGCCGGTGAGGACCCGTCGTCTCCATCACAAAAACAAGGAACCGCAAAAACCATGTGATCTACAGAAAATCAAAAAATCAAACAAACAAAACGGGGAACCCCACATCAGACACTCCAACCACCGGCGACATCCCTCAGAGACCCTCAAGCACACTCCACCACCGCAGCTCAGAAGACGACCTACACAAGTTGCTAAACTACCATAACACGACCGTTCATCCCTGAGAGAAGATCCTTGGACACTCCGTAGAGTGTGCCGGTGCATCCAGTCTTACGTCCAAGGACCAGACCCCTGAAAATGAAGAAGAAATGTGCAATGCAACAACAAGAAGATACCTCTAAGAGACCGCCATAGCGAGCACCCGAGACCTCCGAAGAAAATCCACCAGAGGGAAGAGGCAGCGGCGAGGTCCCCAGATCTACCATCTTCAAGCGTCAACAACTAAATGAAAACCTTCAAAAATTAAAATCACACAATGATAACATGAAACAAGGAACCCCCCTCCCCAGGCCACTCCAGATCTATCATTACAGGGCGAGGAGGCTGGGGAGGGAGGAAACGGGAGCGCCGAGGAGAAACCCTAGGAGCCGCAGGAGAGAAAGCTGAAGCCGCATTTTTTAGGTCATTATGATGTCATAATACACACTGTATATTTATACCGTATTATTTTTTACCCAAAAATTTGGCTGTCTTAGAAAATTATGAAAAAATCACTATTGGATAATTTCGAAATAAATATTTAAAAAATAATTTTTATTTTATCAAAATAATTTTCTTAATATGATAAATTTAACTTTTAAATCAAAATACCTATTTATTGAGAAATACTATTTTTTGACAATAATAGTTTTTTGACCCTTATAAAATCCACATTTTCCTTCATAAAATTATATTATCATTTATATTTAACAAATATTATTTAATAATATTATTTTATAAAAATATAATTTATTTCAAAAAATTTATAATTCATAAAAAAGAGTGCATTGATTGAAACTATATATTTTAGAAAAATACAATTTGTGTTTCATTGTATCAAAATATATATTTGTGAAAACTTATTACATAATGATTATAAAGTAATAATAAAAGATAAATATAATCATTATTTTATTAAAAATAAAAATATACTAATTCATACTTTTATGGTCTAGATAATGATCCCTTTATTAAACCAGTGAATTACCTGAGGGTAAGGTGTGAGATGGTAAAATTTTCATGGGGTCGTTTGATGAACATAGTTTGGGCCATCTTCTCTATGAGATTGAAATTCTCATATAAATTGTTTATATCAAGTTATATTTGTTGAATCTTGGCCTTATATTGGTTAAGGGAAAATATTAGTGATGATATCTCACTCATAAACTATGATAAATGTGATTCATAGGGTATGATCCTACTGGTCAAGGCCATTGTTTCATTTTTTCCAAGTCAATTGGACTTTATCATAACCCTTAATATTATAATATTAATTTTCTTTGTAAAATTACTATATTATCAATAGTTATGCTTCTTAATGGTCTTTTAAACATGAAAAGCTATATAATGGTCCAAAATAACCAAAGTTGTGCATGTGTTTTCTCTAACTACATTACTTAATGATGAATTTATTCATTAAAAAAAGGAATTTCATTTACAAATTTTTTGGTCATTATAGTTTTTCAATAAAATATAATGTTTTTAAGAAGGGAAGTCAATGTTCCATATGTAATGGGATTATCAAAAATACCTAAAGGGTTTTTTAAAAATACATTGGAATTCCATTATCAGTGTTATAGAAACCAATTATTATATTTTGAAGGGTATATGATACGAAATATATGTTTTACAGGTATTTTAAATTTATAGGACTTCAGAATCTAGGTAATAATTGAAATATCTTGTAGTTTGTGTTCAAAGCATGAAGCAAAGGGTTTCTAAATCATGGAATTTAATGAAAAGGAAAAGAAAATGATTAAATAGATCTATATAAAAGGTGTATATTTTTATCTCATTTATCTTATATGATTAGAGAGATTGTTTATTAACAAATATTTTTTCTATAAAAAAATGAGATGATGGATTTAATACACATGTTTTATGATTCATCAAATTCTATAGCATGTTTTGTAATAAATTGACCCACCGAGGACCACCTGTCCAGTGGAAGACCAGGTTTCCACAACCCCAAACCCACACCCTAAGCTTGGGGCTGGAGAAAAGAACTAAGAAGGAATAACTAAAATGTTAGGCCTTTTACTAAAGTACCTATAGCATTCACCCAAAAATCTTCATAAAAAAGTGTCGAGGAATAATAATAATAGAAGTCAGTAACATCTAGAGTAAAAACCATGCATGTAATAACCTATAGGGAATAAAAAAGAGTGTGATAGTTAAATATGAAATATAAATGAAAAAATTTATGCCCACCCAGAAAAGATGTCCCAACCTCACAACAAGAGGAATAAAAAATAGATTATTGAGCTCGACTCTTGATCTCTAAGCACCAATCACCATATATGATCTATACACTAGAGTATCCCAATGATCCTCTAAAATCACTGCTGATATTTCCATCATATATATATGATATGTCATATATTGGAAAATCCCATACAGGGGTGAGTATATAAATACCCAATAGAACTCCTCTAAAAATGAAGAGCGTGCAATAAAAACATGATAGAAGTATTCATATTATCCCAAAGAAAGAGGGAAATGAAACCCAATGACACAAATATCTATATGATCATAAAAGAAACCCAAATGATATAGAAAGAGGATATCCATCTCATAACCCAACTTAGGATAACATGTCCACCTGTAGCTCCAATATTCCATCATCAATTCCCAACATATCACGTGTCTGTCCGAAGAAGTCATGAGGGGGGAACACACCTTGCCATAAATCCACATAATGAGAGAGAATAATCTAAAAAATATATAGGGACAACACCTTATAACAATACGGTGATTATACCCAGTAGATAGAGGATCAAAACCCATGTAGTGGAGTACAATTTCTATATCTATGTAAAAAATATGGGGTCTCACACCCCAGTGTGATAGGGGAGTACCATCCCTATAGATAGAGGACTCACACCTGTATAGGAAAGTACCATATCTATATCTAGAATTACATGTATGGTGTACCTGTGACCACAAAGGGAAGTACCGTCTTTGTGGATATATGACCCACACCCTGATTCAACAAGGGAGTACCATCTCTACCTAGAATCTCTCTGATGATCCTGCCCAATCATTGTCACCATTGAGATTTTCATAAAGAAAATACATGCCCCAAACATCTCTCATAATATATAAAAATCCATTATGAAGTATACCATTGTGTTCTATATGAAAAAACAATTAGGATAGGTTACTCTTGGGCCAAAATCCATGTGAAAATAAAGGAGATATGAGAGATAAAAGTTGTAGAGGGAAGTAGATGGCACATATGGGGGTTCAAAGAGTGTGTGAACCTATCTTTTCACTTAGGAGTGTATCCTATGAACACGAATATATGGAAATGTCACTATACATGGCATGTACAGGGACCACATGACATGTCTTGGCCACTCAGGTCCGGCCCATGTGCTCTTGTGTAAGAACCTGAGTTTTTAGAACGGGTCAAAATTATGACCCTGTTTGAATTTTTGACTTGTTTCTGAGGAAACTGGAGAAAATGGGCAGTTTATGGAAATTTCCAGACTACATGCCATGTACTTTAAATTACACGCCTTGTATATGTTAAGCGCGTACTGGCTGTGTTCTCTCTGAGTACATGCCGTGTGAAGACCGTGTAGAAATTTCCTACTACACGACGTGTAGTTTCTGACACGCCGTGTACCCGTGACTGTGTGGAGGAAATAAATGGCGTGTCGGCCTGTTGGCTGGGTATAATTAGTTAACCAAGTACACGCCATGTCCTTATTGGACATGCCGTGTAGTCTGGCCATGTATGGGGGATATACATGGCGTGTAGGCCTGTTGGCCAGGTAGATTTGTTAACCAAGTACACGCCGTGTCCCTCCTAGAAACGCCGTGTAGTCTGGATGTGTATGAGAAAAATAATTTGCATGTGGGTAAGTCGGTGAGGAAGAGATGGAAAATGAAGTACATTCCATGTCCCCCAGGTACACACCGTGTACTCATGTCGGCAGATTTTGGAAAGTAGGTCGGAAGAATTCCAGCCTCCAAATGAATAGTTAAATGATATACACGGTGTGTATTCTTAAATTACACACCATGTAGTTTCTTTTTTTTTTTTGCATTAAAACGGGAAGTAGCCTCGTATTGAGGCAGAACACACCTTGTGTTGCCCGGTTTCACGAACCAAGCCAGCCAGAGCTTCAACCTTTTCCTGGTTCTCCGTCTGAAGTCGGATTCGATCACGGTTAGATGCGTTGGAACCCCCTCGGTAAGGCCTAGATTACTCTTGATCTATTTTCTTTGATTTCCATTCTAGAACGTGTTATAGGGGTTTGAGCGGTTTTGACTCTTTTGTAGATCTACCATGTTTTAGACCTAATTGGAGGCTGTTACCAGAGGAGTAGCATCGTACGAGTCTCGAGTAGGTGGTGCATACCTCTTTTTTTTTTTGTGTTTTCATGGTCATTTGGGTGATGTGGCCTTTGGTACGTTTTTGGGTATTTTGAGCGGGACCCATTCTATCTCTTGTTTCATATTGAATTGATTGTTGGACCTATGGGATGCCTTTGGGTATGCCTTGTTACCAGTTTTACTTGAGCAGGGTCGAGCAAGGGACCGTAGCTCATCGGGGCATTTTGGCCGAGGGATGCCAAAATGGTTATGGTTGATTTATATTGTTATAAACTATTGATTTTAATTTATTAATCCTGATATAAATTGTTAGAGGCATTCAAGACCCCAGTGATGCTAATTTTTAACCGTTGGGTTAGTTAGAGGCATTCAAGACCTCAGTGCTATTGATTGTTAATCGTTGGGTTAGTGCAATTCAACTGTTTAGAATGTTTTTCATGTTTATGTTTTCTATTTAAATATGTTATATGTGCAATTACTGAATTTCATATGATGGACCCTTTGGGAGGTGTCGGGCATGACCCATATATTCTTGAGAGATGCTGATCATAGGTTGGGCTTGGCCCGGGTTATGTTGGGTGGTTTTGACCATGGGATTGGGCGTCATGGACGTCAACTTGAGGCAGTACGACTATCAGGTTGGGCATGGCCCATGTTACTTAGATGGAGAGACCATCAGACTTGAGAAACATGGTCACAGGGACACTTGGTGTCAGATGTGTGGTGTCTTAGGTACTATTTTGGTGATTACCACTCACCCGAAACTTTGAGTAGTGTGCACATAGAGATACTCCGTGATGAGGTGGTTTTGACCACTTGTGTGGGTAGAGGGCCCCGTAGATATGGTTAGGTATTTTGGTTGTGGGTGATTTCCATAGAAAGCCACATGGGAGGTGAGGAGCATTCAGGGGATAACATTGATGCTATCGGGTTGGGGGATGAGGCTCACCGTTATTTGAGGCCAGATATCGCTGTCCCTCCAGATACGTTATTTGAGGACATACATCATTGTTCCCCTGGGTTACTTATTGGACGTGCCTTTAGGATGTCAGTTCTTGAGGCACGAGGTTTCAGAAGGCACACGGTGCTGGGTTATTATTCTTTGGCATGCCTTCAGAATGTCGGTACTTGAGACACACGGTGTCAGGTGGAACATGGTGTCGGGTTACATGACAGAGATTCCGGCGTTGGCCAAAGCAGGTGACACTCCATGGTGGCTGCTGAGCATCAGTGGAGTTAGTGTTTATTTGTGAATCGTTCTGTTTACTAATTTCCTTATAAATGCATGTCTTCTTAAACACTCATATTAGGTATGAACCATTGGGTGGTATCCTACTGAGATTTGTCTCATACCCTACACGGGCCCTTCAGGACGCGTGCAGACTTTATGGATTTGCGTGTAGGAAGGAGGCTAGCTTCAGGAGCTGGACTGCGTTAGTTTTTGCATGGAGTTGGTATGGACCTTGAGGTCTTACCTAGCTAGAGTTACTCTGTTTTGTTTCTTTTCTATATCATCATGCTAAATTGTTATAGCTACAATTGGTTAGCTATTGGTGCCTTTTTATATTCAGATATTTATGAACTTCTTTGGATGCATGTTTTATTTTATTGCTTCCGCTGTTTATTGAGATTGAATGTGCTTCCACTCTGCGGGTCTGGTTAGAGTCTGCTGAGTCATTTATTCTCTACTTTTATACTTATAATAGTACCATTATTATTATCCTCCAAGAGGGTATAGCCTCCCCACTATACCTATCAGACCCTCGAACTAGTCGGAATCCTTTGACGTTCGGGGAGGTGCACCTAAGGTAGTAGCACCCGACCCGTTCAACACTGTTAGGGTGGCTGTCCGGGTCTGGGTCATTACAAAGTGGTATCAAAGGAGTTCTTGACAGATATTTAGTAGAAGATTTTTACAAGATTCTAATTATATTGATACTTATATTTTATTTATGCTAGTTTTACTATTTGGGATATGGTAGATTGGAGATAGGTTGTTATGGGAACTGGGTTTCTAGCTTGTGCTTGGGTGCCTGCAGCCCCAGGTACAAGGGATGGACTAAGTTACCTTGGGTGGGAATTGCTATTTGATATTTTCTTAGATTACAGTTTATATGATTTTCACCTTGGTGGATCACTTGGTGTGTGAGGTTATTGATTGTGTATGTAACCCTTGACCCAATGTGGTAAGGGAGAATTGGACCTTGGCCCGGTATGGCAAGGCTTGTTTGCTTGGATTTTGATAGGAACATTTTTTAGGGTATTTCAATTTCATAACTGCACGTATGCTTTGTGAAGTGATAATACCATGTGAATAAAATCAATTTCCATGCTTGTATGCTCTGAACCGTGAATAGGTGAAATTCCTAATAGAATTACTTGTTGTTGCAATGTGTATGCCATGCTTTATATTTGTAGAATTGCATGTGGCAGGATATTTGGGTCTGGATCTTGTACGAACAGGAAGGTACATAGTTGAGGTGATTTTGATCACTAGGATTAGGTGACTCAATTGTCGGTTTGAGGCAATGTTAGTTGTCAGGACATGCATGGCCTGTGGTACTTTTGATACTAGGCCCTGATAGGGGCGGGTAAGTAGGACTTGAGGCCAGGATGCTGTGGGGAATGGGTTGCAGTGCAGGAGAGTAAGGGTAGTAGTTATGCACTGCCTTTTACTGCTTTCCTTATCTGCGTTGAATATATATTGTTATATATATGGGCTGTATAACCATTTATGGTATTCAGCAGGTTCATTTTTGGGCGAATCAGATGGAGCGTTAGATGGGAGATGGTAGAGTGCTGCAGGTATAGGATCAGGTTCAGGATCCGGTACAGGAAGAGTATGAGCCATAGTTATAGGCTCAGGGACAAGATCAGATTCAGGATCCAGTACAGGCAGGACAGTAGTGGGTTTTGGCATCCTTCGGGCCATGGATCGACGTGTAGCTTAGAGTGAGCCTAGTGTGTGTCTTACAGGGGATCAACATAGGCGCGTAGAGTACAAATCCATCTATGGCATAACTAACGTAGGATTTCCAGTCGCATCACACACCACTTTTTCAGGGTAAGGGTGGTCCATAAGAAGATGATAATTGGATTGAGAGCATGCAGATAATCTTCGAGCAGCTCGAGATGCCTCCAGGGCAGAGGGTCAAGCTGGCGATGTACATGCTGAGAGGACCAGTGAAGCATTGGTGGGATGTACAAGTTTTTGCTCATAGGCACGAGGAACTGGCATAGAAGGACTTCAAGGAAATGTTCTTTGAGAACTTCTACCCAAAGACACTGATAGCAGAGAGAGCTTGGGAGTTATCGAGTCTTCAGTAGGGAGACATGTCCGTTATGGACTATGCAGCTACCTTCATAGATTTGTCTCACTTTGCACCCAGTATGGTAAGCAATGACGCGACTAGGGTGAGGCACTTCGAGGATGGCTTACGATATTCCATTCGGATCCAGGTGAATATATTCAGGCTGGGTTCTTTTTTAGAGGTGGTGATTCAGTTTCTCATAGCGGAGGGAAACTAGAGGGATATGCCCTAGGTTGGCCGGGCAATGACTTTAGGTGACGGTTTAGATAACAGGAAGAGAGGACATGATGAGTTCTAGTAGGGCAGTTAGGCCCAGGACTTAGCTAGACCACCTTGTAGCAGTTATTGAGTGGTTTTCTTCTAGTGTGGACAACTAGGGAATTTTTAGACTAAGTGCGATATGCCTCCAAATGAGTGCCAGACATGTGGACAGGTTGGGTATCTGGAGAGGTTTTGTATGCATCCTTCACAGATAGCCGGTAGGAAGGGACCAAGACATACGGTGGCATCTAGAGTTGGTTTAGGTTCGGTACCAGGAGAGGGTAGATGAGGTTCAATTGCACGTGGAGGATGTGATAGAGACAGGAGGATCCAGCTGAGGGGTCAGTGGCCGGTGGCTAGAGTAGCACCGCAGGGAGGTCAGGCATCAGGCAATCGTACTTCAGGCCAGGTGCACACTGTGGAGATGCCAGAGTCTGAGCATGCTGGTGAGCCGATGACGGTTAGAGGTACACTGCGGTGTGGCCGTGATCTCCATGTTTCCTTTTTGGCATGACCTGTAGAGGCTAGTCCGTTTTGAGTGCACATGATGCACAAGATCTATGTGGACTGACTAGATGCTAGTCAGTGGGATTGGTACCATATTAGGTGTGTGATATATATATATGAGATGCGTAACATCAGGGGAATCGAGGATGCAGGTTACTTGAGGTTCAGTCGGCATGAGGGCATTGAGGAAGTGGGTTACTTGAGGTGTCGTGGGCATCAGGGCATTAAGGATGCAGGTTACTTGTGGTGCCTTGGGCATCATGGCATCGTGGATGTCAGTTACTTGAGGTGTTAGGCACCAGGACCTCGTGGAGGCGTACACCGATGCGGTGCAGATACATTGGGTGTTGGGAACGACAAAGGAGCACCAATGAGGTGCAGGGGTGATGATGCGTCACGAAAGGACTATGTGTCTATAAAATAGGTTATTAAACCTTTTTTTATTTGAGTTTTGTTGGGTTGAGACTGGGTTAGGTGATTCCTAAGGTGGGGAGCCCCCCATGATGAATTTAGCCAGGACCTTTGAGACCTAGAAGTCCGAGTTGCTTTGTTCGGGGTGGTATGTTTGGTGCCATATCCGGGTTTCATTTGATATCTCGGGGATGAGCTATGTTAAGGTGGGGAGATTGTAAGAACCCGAGTTTCTAGAATGGGTCAAAATCCAGACCCTGTTTGAATTTTTGACTTGTTTATGAGGAAAATGGAGAAAATGGGCAGTTTTTGGAATTTTTCAGACTACACACTGTGTACTTTAAATTACACGCCATGTATATGTTAAGCGAGTACTAGCTGTGTGCTCACTGAGTACATGTCGTGTGACGACCGTGTATAAATTTCATACTAAAAAGCATGTAGTTTCTGACAAGCTGTCTACCCGTGACCGTGTAGAGTCCATACATGGCGTGTAGGCCTGTTGGCTAGGTAGAATCAGTTAACCAAGTACACACCATGTCCTCCTTGGAAATGCTATATAGTCTAGCCATGTATGAGGGATATACATGGCGTGTAGGCCCGTTGTCCAGATAGATTTGTTAACTAAGTACACGCTGTGTCCCTCCTAGACATGCCATGTAGTCTAGCTGTGTATGAGAGAAATACTTTTTGTGTGGGTAAGTCGGTGAGGAAGAGAATGAAAACAAAGTACACACCGTGTACCCCCTGGTGCACACTGTGTACTCATGTCGGCAGGTTATGGAAAGTAGTTCGGCGGAGTTCCATCTACCAAATGAATAGTTAAGTGATATACATGACGTGTATTCCTAAAGTACATGCCATTTAGTTTCTTTTTTTTTGCGTTAAAATGGGTAGTAGCCTCGTATTGAGGCAGAACACACCTTGTATCACCCGGTTTCGCGAACCAAGCCAGCCAGAGCTTCAACCTCTTCCCAGTTCTCCATCCGAAGTTGGATTCAATCACAGTTAGATGTGTTGGAACCCCCTCGGTATGGTGTCAATTCCCCTTGAGTCGTTTTGTTTGATTTCTGTTCTATAACATGTTATAGGAGTTTGAGAGGTTTTGACTCTTTTGTAGATCTACTGTGTTTTAGACCTAATTAGTGGCTGTTACTGGAGGAGTAGAATTGTATGAGTCTTAGGTAGGTATAGCATACCTATATTTTTGTGTTTTTGTGGTCATTTGGGTGATACGACCTTCAGCACGTTTTTGGGTATTTTGAGCGGGACCCGTTTTATCTACTGTTTCATATTGAATTTATTGTTGGAACTATGGTATGCCTTTGGGTATGCCCTGTTACCATTTTTTCTTGAGCGAGGCCGAGCGAGGAGTTGTAGCTCATCTGGGAATTTTGGCCGGGGATTCCAAAATGGTTATGGTTGATTTATATTGTTATAAACTATTGAGTTTAATTTATTAAGCTTGATATAAATTGTTAGAGGCATTCAAGACCTCAGTGTTTCTAATTGTTAACCATTGGGTTTGTTAGAGGCATTCAAGACCTTAGTGATATTTATTGTTAACCATTGGGTTAGGGAAATTCAACTATTTAGAATGTCTTGACTGTTTATGTTTTCTGTTTAAATATGTTATATATGCAATTGATGAATTGCATATGATGGACCCTTTTGGGTGGTGTTGGGCATGGACCAGATATTCTTGAGTGATGCTGATCATAGGTTGGTCTTGGACTGGGTTACATTGGGTGGTTTTGACCATGCGATTGGGCATCATGGACATCGGCTTGAGGCAGTACGACTGTCAGGTTGGGCATGTCCCTGGTTACTTGGATGGAGAGACCATCATACTTGAGCGATATGGTCGTAGGGACACGAGGTGTCAGAAATGTGGTGGATTAGGTACTGTTTTTGTGATTACCGCTCACCTGTAACTTTGATTAGTGTGCACATAGAGATACTCTATGATGAGGTGGTTTTGACCACTCACGTGGGCAGAGGCCCACGTAGATGTGGTTAGGTATTTTGGTTGGGGGTTCTTACCGTAGAAAGGCACGTGGGAGGTGAGGAGCCTTCAGGGGATAGCATTGAGGCTATCAGGTTGGGGGCTGAGGCTCACCATTATTTGAGGGCAGACATCACTGTCCCTCTGGATACATTATTTGAGGACAGACATTGCTGTTCCTATGGGTTACTTCTTGGGCATGCCTTTGGGACGTCAGTTCTTGAGGCACGATGTGCCAGGTTACCATTCCTGGGCATGCCTTTGGGACGTCGGTACTTGAGACACACAGTGTCAAGTGGGAAATGGTTCCAGGTAACATGACAAAGATTACGGCATTGGACGAAGCAGGTGACACTCCATGGTAGCTGCTGAGCACCAATGGAGTTAGTGTTTATTTGTGCATCGTTATGTTTGCTACTTTCCTTATTAATGCATGTCTTCTTAAACACTCATATTAGGCACACAACAGTGTGTGGTATCCTAATGATATTTTTCGCACACCCTGTACGGTCCCTTCGGGACGCGTGCAAAATTTATGGATTTGCGTGTAGGAAAGAGGTCAGCTTCAGGAGTTGGGCTGCGTTAGTTGTTGCATGGAGATGGTATAGACCTTGAGCTCTTACCTAGCTGGAGTTACTCTATTTTGTTTCTTTTATGTATTAGTATGATTACTTGTTGTAGCTACAGTTAGTTAGCCATTGGCTCCTTTTTGTATTCAGATATTTATGACCTACTTTGGATGCATGTTTTATTTTATTGCTTCCACTGTTTATTGAGATTGAATGTGCTTCCGCTCTACGGGTCTAGTTTGAGTCTGCTAAGTCATTTATTCTCTACTGTTATAATTGGACCAGTACCATTATTATTATCCTCCAAGAGGGTATAGCCTCCCCACTATACCTATCAAACCCTCGCTGGTAGTCGACATCCTTTGGTGTTTGGGTAGGTGCGCCTAAGGTAGTAGCACCCAACCCGTTTAGCACTATTCGGGTGGCTTTTCAGGTCCGGGTCATTACATCTTGGATGTGCTTGTGTCTATCAGGCCATGTATCAACACATACCTATTTAACTAGCCATGTTCATCCGTCAAGACATTTTTTGTACCTTTCCATATACCTGGACATTCCCAGGTACATTCACATGACCAAGTAATCCTATAGTAAATAGTGTGTCCTTCCGTACGGGGTCCTGGGCATGTGTAGATGGAACACTGCCTGGCTACCTAGGGAGGGTCACATGTCTTGTGGCCCTACCACATGGTGTGTGATAGTTATCATTTCCTGAAACCCAAGCCATCACAGTTGGGTGAGTACACTATGTGTGTTAATCCCAATACACACTATAACATCTTGACCTAGATCTCCACTAAGATGATGGCTGGACAGGTCACCACATGGCCTCAAGCGCACATCCCCGTATGCCAAAGGCTTTCAACTAGCAGAGAGGGTCTATTGATGGTACGATGGGAATGATATTACCTCTAGATCAGAGTATTATAGTGGTTTATCATATAATAAATAACAAATAAATGTGGAAGTAGTAATAAAAGAAAAACAAGAAGAGGAAAAATAATATAATATATGAATAAAAACGGAGAACAAAAATTTACAATAATGCATGTATGATAGATGATGATACAATTAAAAGATGTTAAAATTTACAAAAGAAAATAAAAAACCAACAATCAACTCCTCGAGCATCCTGTGTAAGAGGCTAGTCATGTTCTACCTATCTCCCATACACAACACAACACAAACAATAAATCTAAAGACCTGTAAGAAAGAAGATTTTCTCAAGTGCCAAATATCACCTGAGTAAGGTGTGAGATAAAATATCAGTAGGCTGGCACCCATAGAGTATAGAACAATCCATTTAGTGTAATTAATAATAAATGAAAGTGTAAAACACATTATAAATAAAATGCGATAACAAATTAAAAACTAGAAACATGGTTCATGATCCTAAACGGACACCCATCCATTAACACATACTTTGGATTAAGCTATATATCTATGTATGTGGGTAGATCCTCCTACATCAAGATGAATCCCTCAGAATATACCATAAAATTTGACCACTTCTCTTAGGATAATCAAAACCTCACCCTCAGGAATAACTAGAATCTCTCCCTCAGGCATTATGTGACTATGCATCTATCCCTCAGGCATCTGATATACCTCACGAATTTAGTACTAGTGTGACTAGTCTTTAGGTGGTTTGAAATAATGAACCAATCCCTTAGGTATCAACACCAATAATGAGTCCTCATATATCCCATATAATCATATACTCTGCCCTTGGGCATCAAGTACCTGTATGCTTTTCCCTTAGGGAGTATGAAAGAACATACACCATGTCATCAGGCATCCACATTAAACTTGAGTGTATCCAGACAAACTCAAAATGCTAATCAGTATCAAAACCTTTGGTATCAATCACATTGATATCAAATAAGCTCAAAAGATAAGAAAACAAAATATCAAATCTAGTATCAAACATACTAGATTTATATTCATAGGACACAATGATCAATTTATAAAAAATTATCATCTGTGAAATTAATTCATTTCATTAATCCAGGTTCCTAATTATCATCATAATTATATAAAACCTATTTAATAATTTATTTGACCCCAAGGTTGTTAATATATTAATTTACTAGTTTAGCCAAAATGATTTTGTCCTAATAAATGACACAATTTATTATTATTCCAACTCAAAGTATAATCCAGCAATCAAATAATTTATCAAAATTTATTGCAGGGCTTTAAATCCAAAAAAGAACAAGCCCTAATAATTTCCATGGATGGCACACCAATTGGGTGGCTGTAGGTTTTATTCTCCACACATATAGACCCAAATGGATCCAAGGTATGGTTTAAATTGAGCAATTATAATTTAATAGGAATTATTCAATTTATTTGGTCATGTGACTACAACATGACGACGTTATCCCACATATCACAATTACTATAAATAATTATATCAAATAAAATTTGATTTAGTTTAGAACACCCATAAAAATTCCTTTCAATGTTTGGAACCACCATAAAGCATGTCATTGAATATATTCAAATAATATCATTGAATAATTTTACATAAACTGTGCTTATTTAATTATAACAAGAGGTGTGGTGGTACCAACCTAATAAGTTCCATTTAATTTAATTAATTTAAAAATTCAAGGGAAAATAGGCCATCTTGAGCATACGAAACAAGTCAAGGCATGAAATTTAAACATTTAAAGAAGGTAACCCATCATGTACAAGCCATTTCATTTAATTCAACTCATTCAATTTTCATTATTTCAAGGAAAAAGGAAAAGAGATAATAATCAAAATCATAAATACAAAGCATAAATCCAAAGAATGATTTAATTAACTAATCAATACTTGTTGGTTTAGAAGACAATGCACCGTATATGTGGGGTTTTATTATAAAATAATAACACTGTTTATTAACCGATTCATTTAACATATTAAACATTTCATTTAAGAATGAATAATTAAATTTATCAAAGAAACACTTAAAAAATTATTAAATTTCAAGGGAAGATGATAAGAGAATCCTATGGATATACATGCACACTGAAAAAAATCATATTAATATCCTATATTTTATAAGTGAAAAGGTTAAGGACTTCATACCTTAGGTGCAACGATGACTGACAATGTGAGTTGATGTATGAGTTTAACTATATCACCAAAACATTCTTCTTTTGATAATAAAAAAAAGTTCAAAATTATTCTTGCCAAGACGAATACAATGACACCAATGACGCTTTAATCTGATCAATATTGTAGGAGATATCGATGATTGATTATTGGAAAAAATTACAGAAATAAAATAAAAAAAACAATAGAGAGGGGTGAGAAAGGGGAGTGATGTGAAATGTGTGGGGAAAAAGGATATGCATGAGAAATATTTTGACACCTCATCACTTCCTCCAATATTTAAATATTGATTTTTTCTTAACCCACAATTAATATACTCCTCTCTCTCTTAAGGGATTACACAATTTCACTTTAAATCCCCCATTTATTCTCCTTGTAGCACCTCTCATGGCACCCCATTATTATTTTATTATTTTTTCATCATTTTTATTATCTCCTCTTAATTCTATTTAAATAATCATTAAATATATATATTAAAATTAATCTATATATATATATATACATGCATATACCCCTGTAAATATATATATATTTATTTATTTAAACCACATATATATACACATATTATATATATATGAACACTATATATATACATTTACACCTACACATGTATATACATACATATATATATTTAACACATTTTATTTTCCCAAATTTACAACAATAATAATGATATATTTATTATTATTATTAATTATCTCACATTAATTCCACCATTAAAATTTGAAAAAGAATAAACATTAAATACCAATAACAGATAATAAATTAATATTGGTTGCACATTTGAATTTAATTGGCACAATTAATAACATCACAATCATTACATTTTCCACTTATTATTTACACCGAAACAAAATTTATTAATTTTGAAAGTATATTTTCATTTTTTTCAACACAAATAATAATATTAATAATAAAATTTATTATTATTATTTCTAACTATCCAATAAAATATTTATAAACCAATTAAATTATCTTCAAGAACGATATTACCAAACGTATGACGCTCGCAAATGTGATATCCCACCTAGGGTAAACCCTATATTTTGGATTTAACGGCAATCTTATATTTCTCATACGACGCACCATTTGTGAGAAATTAATTAATTATTATATAAAAAATGAAATAATAAATTAATTAAAAATAAAGAGGGTATTATTACATGTGAGATTTTCAAACACCCAATGCTCATTAATGTTATACCCTGCCTAGGGTAAACCAAATGTTCCCAACATAACAATGGTCTCATATTTATCATAATATAAACCATTTGGGAGTTATTTAATTTTTTTTGGAAAAAACGCACATGTGTATGAATAAAATATATTTAATATTTTTATTCTATCAATGTATAGGTTCTACGGGACAAAGAATTGCTCGTTGACTCACCATTTAACTTTAAAAATATTTCATAGAATATTTCAAAGTGATAAATAATACTTTTATTTTTTGTTATAGCCTTAATAAACACATGTATTGAAAATTTAAATTTTCACACCAAAATACTTTTAATTTATTAACTAAAGTGGCGTATTGTTATCATTTAAAAATGAGGATGTTAAACACTATGTAGAAGAGATTTTCACAGAAAGTTAGATCTATCACATGAATTATATATCTATGGCCACCACCATGATTAAAATATATTAACTATCTGAAATTTTTGGGGAAATCCTTTGACCATCAATTCTAGACCTCCAATTACTGAAAATCAGATCTTGATCTCCCGTAATGGTCTATCACGCATCTAAAAGGCCTTCTACACCACTTCCAATTGGTCTCAAATCCTAGATCAATTTGAATCATCACACATATCCTATAAGGGATCTAATTCTATCCACAAATTTCCATCCTTATCATTGTTTTCACAACCTCTATGAATATAGGGGTTCGATTATGCCCAAACCCACCTAGTAAAGTAGAACCGCGACCCTATAGGCCCACGATAAAGAACACAAAGAATAATGTGGTAAAAACACCATAACTGTGTTGATAACCATCATTATAAAAGATTTATAAGACAAAAAACACAAATCAGGGAAACCGGGGTGATATCATGTTGTAATAAAGATAATAAATTGAATAAACTATTTAATTTATCTAGATTGGGCCCATGTAAAGGGTAGATAAATCACAGATCGAAAGAATATTAATTAAATAAATTCTCAAATTTTTAATCAAGGGATAAAACCTAAATTAAGGATCCCTACATCAATTATGTATCGATCAAGTTCTCTAGTGATGAGGATGATCTGCAACATCTATTGTTTATTGATCCATCTTAATCCGATCACCAGTTGTCACCTGATCTCGATCCACCAATGAAGAACAATGAAACATCTCCTTAGAAATCCTAGGTTTATGTGTCTAACCATGGATACTTTACCTAATATGATATTAAATAGGAAAATATGTTTTGTGTATTAAATGAATGAATAAATTAAATAAATAAATTAATCTACTTAACGTACCCACCAACATCTGCCTCATCTGAACATCTAGTTCCAACCAACTTTAGTTCATTCTTAGGATAAAATTTATAATATGGATTCAATCATGGTCTCATATTTATTATTTGGAAAACTTTTCAGGAGATATTCCATTATTTCAGAAAAACTACATGCTCGTGATGTTAAATATATTAAATATTTTTATAAAATTAATTCTAAGCCCACTAGGACTTGGAATATCATGCCTTCTCAGTGCCTATTTCGAAAAATATTACTTGATATATTTCAAATACTTAAAAGGAAAAAATAGAGTCTCTAAAGTATTCCCTCATTCAAAAAAATTTCATCACAAAAAAACAAAAACTAAGAAAAAAGATGGGGATACTGATCCCACATCTAGCTCTTCTGCTCCTATGAGCTCTCCTATATGCTCCCATACTACCAAATCACTTGATCCAAAGGAATGGTCCATCCTCATAGGATCCTACACTTCTAATCCTCAATCCCCACTGGGTACTCTATGAATGTGTCTCCATCCTCGATGTCCAACTCTCCCCAATTAATAACATGTGTTGGATCATGCACGTATCTCATCAAACATGACATATAGAAGACATCATGCACCCAATCCAACTATAGGGGTAAGTCTAGGTGGTAAGAAAACTTGAAAACCCTCTGTAGGATCTTGAACAACCCAATAAACCTTAGGGATAACTTTCCTCAATGACCTAATCTTATCAATCATTATCGCCGAGATACTCTCAAGAAAATTTGTCCTCCATGCTCAAACTCCAGGGGCCTACAATGTCAATCTACATAATATTTACATTGGCCCTAGGCCATCCTCATCTACTCATGGATCACATTGACCTTCTCTATCATCTCCCACACTATATATGGACCAATAAGTGATGCCTCACTATTCTCATTCTAACATAAGGGTGACCTATAGGGTCTCCCGTATAGAGCCTTGAATGGTTCCATGCTGATAGTAGAGTGATAAATAATATTATAAGAAAATTCTTCCAAAGGTAAGTGATCCTCCAAACTCCATCTAAAGTCTAACACATAAGACCTTATCATATCTTCCAACACCTAGATAGTGTTCTTGGTCTTCCCATCCATCCAGGGTTGAAAATATGTTCTCATCCTCAACTAGGTCCCAAATTCCTCTTAAAGTCCTCTCCTCAAATATGGAATGAATTGTGCATCAAAGTCGAATAAAATCATTGAGGGACCCCATTGCAGTGTAAGATCTAATACATGTACAACTTCCCTGAACTCTCTATCAAACTTGCCTCCCTAATAGTAATGAAATGAACTGACTTGGTAAATCCCTCAACTATCACCTAGATGAAACTGTGGACTCTAAATTTCTATGGAATCTTTATAAAAAATTCCAGGGATATGCCATCCCATTTACACTCTAGGATCTTAAGAGGATACAAAAAACCTATTGATACCTGGTGCTCAAACATTACCTGCTGATATGTGAGACACTGAGAAATGAATTCAACCATACTCCACCTCATGCTAGCCCAAAAAAATACCACTAAAGGTCTCTATACATCTTCCCTACATTATGATGTATGGCTAAAGGAGAAGTGTGAAACTCCCCCATCACCGCCTCTCACAACTTGACTGGAACCACCATCCATCCTAGGAAAAGGATGACATGATCCTCTCATTTAGAGAATCTATCTAGTGAATATCTTGACGATATATCGTTACATAGGACCTCACATTTGATGTATCATAACTAAGCCTCCATGAAATGATGAAGAAGTAGAGGAGTTAATTCCATCAATTGAAGATAAGTTTCACCCCTCTCTTCTAATAGGGTCAGATGTAAAAAGGAAAACTACTTAGATGCCTCCTCCACCAGATGATAATGAGACTTCCTACTAAGAAAATCTTCCACTAGATTTACCTTATGAGGAGTATATACTATCTCAAAGTAATAGTCCTATAGGAAATCCTATAAGAACCTCTATAACAGGTTTAGATCTGTATGCATGAACACATACATGTGACTTTCAAGGTATAAGTAAACAACAAAGTGTTCTCCCAAAAAATAGTGCCTCCACATCCTTCGAGCGAATAATAATACTTCCAAATATAGGTCATGAGTCGCACAATCCTAATCATGGGATATCAACTACCTTGACCCATATGTGATCACTTACTACCTACACATCAACATGCAACCGAGCCCAGCTCTAGAGGCATCACAATATACAATTTACTCCCTGACCTCCTCTAGTATCATGAAAATAAGAGAACTAGTCATCCTCAGTCTCAACTACTCAAAGGCTCTTTTACACTACTCAATCTAGGTAAATAAATTCCCTTTCTACATTAGGGTGGTTAAAGGGGATGTAATCCTAGAGAAGTTCTCCATGAACCTCCTATATTATCCCAAAAATCCAAGAAAAATCTACACATTAGACATGATCTTGGGTGGCTCCCAAGAAATAACTACATCAATCTTCACTCAGTCTACAAATATTCGATGCTTATAAATGAAATTCCCTAGAAAGTGAATCTAAGAGTTCCAAAAATGTCACTTTGAGATCTTACCATATAGCTGGTGCTTCCAATGTAAGTTTAGGACCATTATTAAGTTCTATGCATTCCCTTTCCCTGAATCAGATTATATGAGCATGTAATCAATGAAGGAAACTAAAATTGGTCCAATTATAGATGGAAGATCCAATTCATCAGAGCCATAAACATAGTGGGGGAATTCATCTCACAGAAAGGAATCATCAGGAACACATAGTGTCTATAACGATATTAGAATTATAGATTCCAAATATCATCATTTCCTACCCTCAACTAGTGGTAGGTGGACCTAATATAGATCATTGAGAACCATAAAAATTGACCAAAGAGGTCATAAATCCTTAAAAGGGGTAATTTTTCTTTATCGTGGAATGGTTCAGGTGATTCTAATAAACATAAATCCATAATCTCACATATTTCATTTTCATGAACAAAATAGGAGCTGGCCAGGGGGATGCACTAGGTATGATAAAACTATTTTCTAAAAGGTCCTCCAACTCCAACCCCAGCTTCTGGATCTTGGTAAGGTACATATGATATACTGAAAAAGACAATGGAGTGGTTCCGGGGTGAAAGTTAATGCAAAAATCTACCTCCCACCTTAGATGTAGTCTCAAAACATCCTCATGGAATACATCCATATAATCCTCAACAACTGAAGAAAATTGGATGCCTAAAGATCCCACTACACCAAGTGATAAACACACCAACTAATGGGTGATGGGTTTCATATTCCTACTCATAAGACTCTCTCTCTTCTCCATGAGATCTCTCTTTCCCATAAAGGATAATCTCATCCCATCTGTTGGAAGGCATATGAATCATCTACGATGACAGTAAATATGGACTCGTACCATGGAAAACCATTCCATATCCAAGATGAAGTCACAATGAATCATCATGATAACCAAGATATCCCATGAGATGCTCTCTCTACCAAGCAATAGTTCTCATTTTTGGTAGATAATTGATATTGAAAAGAGTTACCTAAAGAAACCTCAAGCCAAAGATACTGGTCTAAAGTCTCAACTAGAAGATCTATCTATCACACTAGGAGTAAGGATATTAAGTAATTAATTGCACCTGTGTATATTAGCAATGAATAAATAGTATAATAAACACAGATCACACCTCTAATCATCTTGTGAGATTCCGGGTCATAAGCCTCAAAATCTTGTAGTTTCCCATGGCCTGGACCACCACTCCTTAAGCCTAACATGGGACTCTTGGTGGTTTTGGTGGAAGTATATTTTAACATTATCCACCACTATATGTTCCTCCTCTGAGATACCCAATTGATCTTCTTATAACTCATCCTCCCTAGGTCCACCCTGTCTTTTCCCGGGAGAACCCTGATCATGGATTTTCCTTTGCCATAGCGGTCCATCCATAGCCTACCTTCCCTCTCAGCATGTTGAGTCAAACAATCATGTTCTATGAGACCTCACCCATCCTAAGAATAAAATATCTCCTCTCTAGGATTCCCTAGTCTTTTATATTGTCTATGATCTATATGAAAATGTGCCTAAGTCTAATCGTTGGAATACCTCTTATGCCTCGACAACTATTGTTTACAAGATGTTATAGATTACTCACCCTAGGATGCCTACGGACGAATCCATCTGTATAATGTCCCTCAAATAAAAATCTCCCCATAATTAGTTCTTAGTCTATCACTCCAACATATGAGATAATTCACAGGGGCACCATTCTAGTAAAACTGTCTCTACAAAGACCCTGCTCAAACTTATGATTCTAGAAGAAACCATCCTAAATCATGTCGAGGGGTACTGTGCAAGTTTATTGAACCATATGAGATACTCATCAACTATCATCCCTCCCCACTACAACTTTAAAATCACATGAATTTGAACTAATTGTAAGAAATAATGGTAATTCTCCTAATGAAATAGCTACTGAAAGTCATACCATGAGAGTTTTGACTCATCATGAATCTTCATGACTAGACTCCATGAGCACCTAGCTGCTCTTTGGAGAAGACCGGATTCCAGTGTAACCATATGATCAGTTGGGGTCCGTAAAAGTCTAAAAACTTTGATCACTAACTCAATACAATCCTTAAATACCTAGGGATATGTCTCACCAAAAAACCTCAACTAAATCTAGCACTGGAACTTTCAGAGTGTGCTAAGCCTGTGGGAATCCTTAGCCTGCTCTATATAATATGATGCTCTACAGGAGGGGGTATTGTCACTCGCACACATAGAGGAAAGATCTTGCAAGATGACCCATAAACCAAGGCCTCATCACTCATTAGATCATCTTCATGATCCTAAATTAGTAAACTAGCTGGCTATTTTCATGAAGACATCCTAAAAGTAATCGATATATACCATGGTTATATGAGCATATATATATGGGGATTTAACTCAAGAAGGACAGTTAAAGGAATTAATCATATATGATGAATGTAATAATGTTCCCTACAACTAATGTCTCAGTATTCCGAGTCAAAAATAAGGTAATCAGAGTCCTAGTAAATGGATATGTTGGACGCTACACCAACACTGGTTTCCCTAGACTGAAATCCACACTTGAGACACTTTTACACCATTTCCTAAAATTCCCAACTAAACCTCACAAGGGGACAAAATACCAAGCACCATCCTAAGGTCGAACCACCTCTAATTCCAATCTATAATAACATGACATATTGGGGACTTCATAGTTGTTGGAAGGCTAGGCTGCCAAAACCCCAATCCCATCTCCATAAGTCAGGGGCTGGCGACAAGCACCGAGAAGGAATAACTAAAATGGTAGACCTTTTCCTAAAGTACCCATATGTATTCACCCAACTCTATTACCGAGGAATAATAAAAAAAATACAGTAACATCTAGAGTAAAAACCATTCATGTAATAACCTTTGTGGAATACTAAAGAGTGTGATAGTTCAATCTAAAATGTAAAGGCCAAAATACACGCCCACCAAGAAAATATGTCCCAACATAACAATAACTGATGTTGAAAATAGATGAGGGAGGTTGGATCTTGATATCCAAACCCTAACTACCATACATGATCTATGCACATGAGTATTTTTATAATAATCTAACATCACCACCGATCAATCCATCATCTAAATAAGACATGACACATGTAGTAAAATTACATATAGGGGTGAGTATATATATACCTAGTAGGACACCCTAAAAACTGAAGAGGGAGAAATAAATCTTCAATTGAAGTAGTCATCTCAACCCAAATAAAGTGGTAAATGAAACCCAATGATATATATATATATATATATATATATGTGCTCATAAAAGAATCCTAGGTGAGAGATAAAGGGGATCTCAATATCACAACCCATCCCAGAATGACAATTCTTCCTATAGCTCCAAAGGTCCATCAATGATTCCCATCATCTCACATGTTTTTATGAATAATTCAGGAGGAGAGACCATAACTTTCCACTAATACATGGTCTTAGATAGCGTAATATCCAAAATATAGAGGGCCCACACCTTAACATAATAGGGAGATTCAACTCAGTATATAAATGAACTACGCCCATGAAGGGGAGTGCCGTCTTTATATCTATCTATAGAATATGGGGGACCTGTCACCTAGTGCGACATGGAGTACCATCCCCATAGATAGAGGACCCATTCCCATGTAGGGAAGTAACTTCTCTATATATAGAATAACATGTATAGAGGATCTGTGACCATGTAGGGGAGTACCATCTCTGTGGATAGAGGACATGTGCCCTGATGTGATAAGGGAGTACCGTCTCTACCTAAAAGGCTATCATCACATTCAACATGGAAAAAACTTATGATAGGCTACTCGTAGGACAAAATACATTTCAAAATAAAGAATATATGATAGATTTAATTTTTAGAGGTAAGTAAATGTTGTGTGGAGGGGTTCACATGGTGTGTGACCCCACCTTGTTTCTTGTCTATGTATCCTTTGAACATGGATTGGTGTCCATGTCACTATACAGGGCATGTAAGAGGACCACCCGACATGTATCGACCACCCAGGGACTGCTCATGTGCTGTTGGTAATGCCCATGTACATCATTCCATTTCGTGTACCTGACTATGTACCTGGACATGTTTGGGTACTAGCACATGACCATGTACTTGGCCATGTATTTATGTATGGACATGTCATGCACCTAGCCATACCCAGGTATCAATACATACCCTTGTACTCCCAGAGTACATGGTGTGTTCTATCTCATAGAGTTATAGGAGCGTGTATCTGGAACAGGGATTGGTTTCCCAAGGAGGGTCACATAGTGTGTGGTCTATCCACACAACATGTGATACTTTTCTTTTTCTTGAAACCATAGCCGCTATAACTGGGTGACTACACAATGCGTGTTCATCCCAGTAAACATCGTTTAGTTAGAATTTTCATAAAAAGTTAGATCTATCATAGGGATTCTAGATCCATGGTTACCACTATGATTCATGCAATTTGACCACTCTAAATTAGTAGTAAAAGTCTATAACCATTGACTCCAGCCATTCGATGGCGAAAAATCAGATCTCGATCTCCCACTGTGGTCCATCACACGTTCTTCATTACCCCCATACCACTGACACTTAGTCCTGGATCCCAAATCCATGGGAATCATCACCCACATCCCACAAAGGATATATGTTTATATGAAAATCTACACCTCGATCATCATTCGAACAACCACTATGAATATAGAGGTTTGATCACACTCAAACCTGCCTGACAAAGTCAGACCGTGACCCCATAGGCTAATGGAGAAGAATGCGAAGAACTATGGGGAAAAATCACCATAAATTTTTTGATAAACATTATTGTCCAAGATTTCTTATCCAAGAAATAGAAGTTATGGAAACAAGGGTGAGATCCTGACATAAGATTATAAATTGAATAAAAAATTAAATTTACTAGGATTGGGCTCATGCGAAGGGGAGATAAATCAAAGTTCAAAAACAGATGAATAAAACCCTTTATCTAATGATTAATCTAGGGAATAAACCAAAATTTACTAGCACTACCATGATTATGGATCGATAGTTGGTGAAGAACACACTCAACAACAATGGGTATGGTTCGCTACATCCATTGTCTGTTGATCCACCTCAATCCGATCACTGGTCATCACCTTATCTCGATTTTCCAATGAAGAATGATGAAACCTCATCTCAGTAATCCTAGGGTTATGAAGTTAAACCTATATTTTTTTAATAATAGTTTAATTAAAGTGGAAAATAGGATTTTGTTATTAAATGAATTAATTAAATGAATTAATTAATTAATCCAATTAAGGTACCCACCAACAGCTTCCTCATCTGAACATCCAACACTGACCAACTTTAGCTCGTGACTAGGGTAAAACCCATACTCTAGATTCAACAATGGTTTCAAATTTACAATTCAAGACTAGTTTTAAGAGATATTCCATTGTTTTTGAAAAACTTTATGTGCGTGATATAAAATATATTTATGATTTTTATAAAATTATTTCTGGGCTCAATAGGCCTCTTAATCTCATACTATCTCAACACATAGCTCCAAAAATATTCCTTGATATATTTCAAAGTATTAAAAGAAAAAATAGGGTATCTACTTGTTTGAAAGAAAGGTATGTATAAAAAAGTTTTATCTGGGATAAAGAGTTTATCCTACATATTTATTAAAATATTAGTCTTTCCCAACACCCATCAGTGGAATATTTTAAATCATATTTTTTTTCAAAATACCACTCTAGACACATAGAATACAATATAAGATGTGGATATTAATAATTTATTTTTTAATTTTTACTAATATAGGAAATAAGTGTTATTTCCTAGCATAATGGAGTTTTTATTTCATAGAATGATATTTTGGAGGAAGTATAGTGTCTAAGAGGATAGTGAGAGTATATTTGGACATAGAGAAGTTGAAATTTTAACAAATAAAATAGTATACCAATATGAAGTGAAGGTCACATTGTTTCCTAAAGAAGTTTAGAATGTTTTGGTAAATAAAAATATAAAGAGTTACATATTATTACTAAAATTATCTCAAGGAAAAATTTTAATGGAATATTTGACATAAAACAATAATGATGAATACACCATAAGTTATTAACATCACACTACTTGAAAATGGGGCTATGCCCACACATGCATACCAATAGTTTACAATAACTATTAGTATAGAATCCCTACCAAAAGTATATACCAATATTTTGTGTAAAATATTGGAATATATTATCATATACCAATGGTTTTTACAAACAATGGGTATAGAATATCTTATAGAAATTATTTTTAAAAAATGGTTGGAATAGTCTCTTGACATAACCTTTTCCCCATCCCCTACCCAAGCATGATCCCTAATCCCCCCTCAACCAAGAAGCAACCTATTATCTCTTCTCCTCCAACAATTTCCCCTTATTCAAGGATTTTTCGATTAAGTTCTTCAAAATCATATTAGTGAGTTCCAAATCCTCCATCTCTTCTACCATGTATTATTTTCATTTTTATCTATGTATCAAAACCTAACCGAGATTCTATTAGGTCATGATTCTTCCCAATTATTTAAAAAATGGTTCATTTATATTATTTTTGTTATATTATTTCATTATAAATGTGATTGTAATAGATATATATGTTTTTTAAATTTAATTATCTGCTAATTTTACATAAATCCAATGTAAAGTTTTTTTATAATATATATTAACTGATTATGTAATTAATTAATATACTATTTTTTTATTTTATAAATTAATTAGGGGGTTATTATATTTCCTATAATTATATAGAATAATATATGGGAGAGAACTTGGATAATTTGGTGGGAACTTAGAATATATACTTGGTTGGTCATCTATGTGAAATTGAGTTTTATATGATTTAAATTATTATGTAGAGGTTTTTAGGATATGTCACTCTCATAGAGTAAATAATTTTGGGATGTGGTTCTCTCATAGAAATTGAACCATATAGAAATGGTTCGACCATGAAAATACACCCCAGTAATATGGAACTCCCATATAAAAAAACAATGTAGACATGGTTCTACCATGGAAATAGAGAATAAGGACATAAAGATCTAAAAGATATCTACTGAATTATAACCTTATCTCTTTTTTTACTTACCTGTGATCCTTATTGTAAAACTTTATTATGATATATTCTCTTAATATGTTCTTATTTCATCTAATGATTCTCACATAACCTGATTTTTCATTATTATTTTTGGTTACTTATGTTCATTCTAATGGTATTGTTGATTATTAATTCCTCTAGATTTTTTATTCATGTTTTATTTATATGTAATTGAATTTAAAATGTATTTCCATTTTTTATAATCATCTTCATTGGTTATAAGGTGATGTTCTATTTCAAATTATTATTTCCATTTATCCCAAAGTTGTTTCTATAAAACTCAAAATTTGATCCATGTCTATTGATATTCCTTAATCATCATTAATATTTAATTTACAAGACACTTGGTATCCTCATAAATTAAAGCTAATTCTTTTATATGTCTATATTTCATTAAATATCATGAAACATATTAGCATATATGTTTTAAAAATGGATAACTTTCATGTATTCAAAGAGATGCATAAAAGTTCCTTCTTTGATGCTTCTATTTTTTTGAAAACTAAAATATTAGTTTAATAGTTTTATTTCAAAATAACATAGGATTGATTTTATTATACTTGTTAAGAATGGAAAATTTAGTGTAATATTAGTAGAAGATATATTTTTTCACAATATACACACACTCTATGTGTATGTAGACCCAATATACTTTGATTGGATTGCATAATAGTTATTTCCCACTCCATGTATTATACTTTTTTTGGTTTGTTATTTGTATGTATCAGTTATAATATATGTTATTTCTCTTATTCTTTGTTTGGATAACCACTAGTATGCTTTAATTACTTTCATATTAAAATTGGTTGTAATGAATTTTTTAATTATGGTTTACATTATTGATTTGAATATAAAATTTTCCCTTATAATAAAATAGATAGAAGTTGGATGTATCATACCGATCATATTTCAACTGAGTTTTAAATAATTTGAATATTTTTTAGATTTTTCATTTAACAATACCTTAGATGGAGACCGTATACATTTCCCACATTATAATTGTGTTGGAAGATCTTGGTTCTTTTAGGAAGAAGTTAGCTACCATGTAAAAAAAGTTTCATTCAAAATGAACTATTTTTTTTGGTATCAAAATAGAGAGATGAGCCAATATTCTATTGTTCATGAATAGAAAGAAATAAGTGGTATAGATAATTTGATATTTAATCAGTTTCCATTTGTGAATTATCATGAGAAATATAGTATACCAATGCAAGAAGACAATTATATCATACACATAAGGAAAATAATGAAAATGATGATGTTGGGAGAGTTTAATGGATGATACCGGGACTCCTGTATATCGAAAATGTACTAAAAAGAAATGGTTGGAATTTTTTAAGTGGCTATATCATAGAAAAACCATGTATGGAATATATAATATCTCCCTTGATTATATTTTTACCCTTTTGAAGGGATTAATTTTTAATAATGCAAATATTACCTTAAATAATTTTATGGTAGGGAAGTTAATTATCATGACTCATCCTAGAGGGGCCCATGCCGTGACTACCCCAAGCCTGCCTCTAATAGTCCAAGGGCTAGTGACTAGCACCGAGTAGGAATGTCACACAAATGAGAGGCATTAGCCTAAAGTATATGTATTCATGAACACATATCCATGACACACATGCTAAAATGTAAAAACACTAAGTAAAAAATTCATGCAAACCACTATAACCCACAACAAGAGTAAAATAGTGAATGTGATAGAAAGCAAACATGGCTAGAATACAATCCCACCAAAAAGAAAGTCTGTAAACAAGTTCTTAAAACTCATCTGTAGAAAACCCAACCTGATGGAACGATAATAGAGCTACTGTCTGAAGCCATTTGAACACCATGATTTTTCTGACCTCACAAGGTTCTATCCGGTCTTATTCCACCTTGGAATCTATCAAAATGTCACTTATCTTCATAAGAAACAATGTGTGCTAGAAAATCCTATATAGGGGCGAGTATAACAATACTCAGTAGGACACCCCAAAACCAGAAAGTAATACACAAGGGAAATATATATTCAGCTATACACAAGTATATATCTACTACATATAACAATAATATACAAATATAATCAAACCATACCACACAGATTGGGGTAAGTCATAACCACTGCATACCAACACAATGGATTCAGTTCGAAAACTCCATGAAGCACACATCTGGGAGAACACACTCCTGAGTCTGATTCCTCTAATGATGTCCATATGAGAAGTACTGTTCATCAGAAACCGTCATGAGAGAGAGATACATTGAATGATCTAAAGATAGATATGATACAATAGAAGAGGATCACAACCAGGTCCATTGGGTGATACCAAAAAACTCTATCTGGATTAACCCACTAAGTACAGGATTGATGCCCAGTGGATTTGGTCACATCAATATTGAAGACTCTACCCGAGTCATGAAGAAAGAATAGAGGATCTACTCCGAGCCTCTCGGGGTATTCCAACAACTCTATCCTACAAGTCATACTGAAGGGATCATACTCCTGTGAGTAGGAAATGATACCAAAAAACCTTTAGGGAAACTATAATGGGAATGAAACCTAAAAAAAATCTTCTATGATATGGTGGATGGGAGAATCCACTCCCATAGAAAAGGAGGGTTCACAGTGATTAGTAGTAGTCACACTCATCGTCTCCCTTGACCCTAGGCACTACCTGTGTAAAAGGCCCGTGTCACTAGAATTATGTCCGAGCTAAAACCCACCTTAGGTCTCAAAAGGACCATCTCATTGTTAGGGTCCCAACGCCAAAGATGTCTTGTAAATTAGATGTATGGTTTGAAAGATATAGGGGTTTGAAAATTTAGAAGTGCATTTTACTGGTCCATGGACCGACCTTGGTTTGACCTATTTGGCCCGGCCCACTCTGCTCAGCTTGGACTGCTTTGGTCTGGCCCGATCTGGCCCGATCTGGCCCAGTCCAGCTTGCTCCAGCCCGCTTCGGCCTTCCTGACCTGCTCTGGCCCACATGGCCTGCTCCGGCTAGCTTCATCCTATCTAGCCCACTGGCCCACTTGGCCTCCTGGTCACACCGCACTGGCCTGCTCCGGCCCTCCGTTTCCTACCTGCTCCACTATCCCATATCATGTGAGGTCTCCCCACAATTTTCATTGTCCTCTTGACCTATACTATCATTGAAGTCAGTGAAAGTTTAAAATTTATATTCCTACTAACTACTGTATATGCGGAAACCATGGTTGAACCCACAGGGAAGGAAAATCTAACCACTATTCTTCTAAAAACCTTCTAAAACTCCACTGTTGTCTACAGTGGAGTGGATATTCTACTTTTTTTTTTTACTTTTTATAAAAAATTAGAGTGAGAAAATTTCAAAACAATGTATCCTACTAAATTGAATCTAGAGATAGTTGAAAACAAAGGGGAACAGAGATATAAAAGCACTGATAAACGAACAATCTATTTAAACGCTCGTGGAAAAATCTCTATTCTACTAGTTTAAAAAAAAATTAAATTCACTTAAAAGATATCACAGAGTTCCACCAAAAGAGTATAAATTACCTCCCTCGCCATGATTTAAGCTACACTATCCAATCTATTCTATAGTTCACCACTCCAAAATAAATCAACAATGAATAGTTTGAAAAGTGACAACAAGACAAACTCACTATAAGTCATGTAGTCTTAAGAATTTATTATCTTTTAAAAAATGTATTCATAATCAATCTCTCCAATTTATTGTGAAGTTTCAAAAATAATTTTTTTTGGAACAAAGCAATTTAATGAATTCAATATTGATCTTTCTAATCAATACCGAATACATCTATTGATGAAGTGAAAAATAACATTTACAGATAACCAGTAGAACTTCAAATTATCCCCCAAATAAAAGGTTTAGCCTAGAATCATCTCAATTATGTATAATAAAACAATTCAATTACAAAGTATAAGAATTGAAAGAAAACAGAGGAATGAAACTCCCTATTCCTGCGTGAATTGCTGCTGTTCCTGGCCTCCTCCAACTCTAGGAAGTGGTTCCAGAGTCACCCTCTTCACTACCTCTGTTCGAAACTGGATCCTTCAACAAGTTCAATTAATGTTCATCTAATCAATATCATCCCCCCCAATACTTCTACTTTATATCTCTTAAGTAGCAATTGTCTTCTGTTGCATGCCACCGGTCGATTTCCACCGAATTTGAGTGTTCTTCATGTATCCACTGCACACGTGCATTTTTTCCGCGACTGGCATGTCACACTATATTTTCCCCTGTAACTAACTCCGGATGAGTTAGGTAAGTGAATCTAGAAATATTCCCATCTTCTGTGTGAAACTGTATAGTTAGAACAGAAAAATGAATAAATGAATCAACGCGAAATAAAAGTACACTTTTATAAAAAAGATAAATATAAAATTAAATAATTATTAGTTATTACTTTAGTTATTAACGAAAATTAATTTTCTTAATTTAATTTTGTTATATGTTATTATTTATTTAATTAATTTATGAAGATAATTAATTAATAAATATATTAAATTAGATGTTTAGAATTTATTAAATTATTAGTGTTTAACTTTTGAATTTTTAAGTTATTTAGATTATTTTTTTTATCAAAATAATTATAATATTATTGAAAGTTATTATAATTTATAATTATTTTACTCGTAAATTAATTAATCTATAATTAGTATATACATTAAAGTATTTTATTTTAATATTAAATTTTGTTAAAACACTGTAATTTATTCAATTAATTAGCTATTTATTAATTCTATTATTATTAATTTATTTGTATTATTCATACTTTATTTATTTATTATATTTATTTATTATTAATCTTGATTTAGGTTAGTTTATTTTTTTTAGTTTTTAATTTTATTTTTTTTAATTTCATTTAACCCCTCCCCCAAATTTCCTTCTTCGCGGCACTGTTACAGGGGAGGGGGTTTCAGGTTGCTTCTCCCGGAAGAAGAAGTAGCGGCTGCTGCTCCTCAAAGCGACGCTGCTCCGTCTTAAACCTGTGGTGGAAGTGCAGCGACTTCCCTAAGGTGGATTGACTCCTCCAAATCTCAGAAGCAGTTATCTTTAACTAGATCAGTAGCACAACTCCCCTCCAGCAGTGGTGAGTCAGCTCAACCTTGCTCTTCCTATCACGACAGTGCGGGCTTCAACAGGTGATGCAAAATGGTTGACCGACCTAGTTCTTCTCCATCTGCAGAGGTTTCCTCTCTTAATCTTTGTAGCAGTAGCACATTCCAACATTAACATTTGGGTTTTTCAGTGGCTATCCTAGTTCAGCAGGTCCAAGATGGATTTGATCTCAATTTTCCAGATTTTTAATGTTTGATCAGAGTTTCAGATCTGGGATTTTACTTTGATTCTGTAATTATAGTCTGATTTGAATTTTTATTGGACTGGATGTATATTGTTGTGCGAATTTGGTTGAAAGAAATGGTGATTTTAATTAAAGAACAATGAGAAGGATGGACGAGATGATGCAGTGATGGATGGAAAGTAGGGAAGAATGGTGTCAGGATGTGCGTGGAGATGGAATCATCAATATGAGGATGGATAAAGCAAAGGAAACAATCGGTGTGATGAGAGGTTGCCTAACGGTAAGGGAAAAAATGAACTATCGGGGAGGTGCAGGGGAGAGAACATGGGATAAATGTATGAAAATGTAGGGTCATCGTTACACACAAAGAAAATCTCACCGTTAGAAAAAAAGTGGTGACCGATAGAGAAAATTAAAGGCCACCGATAGAAAATAAAAAATCAAGGTTAACGGTAGAAAAAAAATAAGGGGTCACTGTTAGAGGTAAAAATAAAGAAAGTCACTGGTGGGCTGGGTAGCTGCGGGTCACTGTGCAGATAAGAAAAAAGTCACTGGTACAAAAGATTAAAATCTCACCATTAGTAATATATATTAAGGTTACCGGTACTTAACAGTCACTGCTATAATAAAATTAAATACTGTCGTTAATATTAAAAAATGGAACCGGTGTAGTTAAATAAAAATCTACCAATGCCTAAAAAAATAAAAGGACCAACCAATAAAAATAAAATTAAAGGTTCACCATTAGAACAAAGATGAAGAACTAACAGTGACCTTATAAAATTAAAAACACATGAATTGATCATAAAATTAAAACTTAAGTAAACTAAATAAAAATATTGAAAATAATTTATTAAAAGAATACTGAGCACCATAAATTAAAAACATGATTTTTGTTAAACATAAAACTTTAAAGTCATAACATAAATTATAAATAGATAACACTTAAATTAAGAAGTAGATAATTGATAAACTAAAATGGTGCAAGACTTAAATTAAAATTACTATATAATTAATTACAGGGTAGCAGCGAATGATAAAGGTTAGCATCAGTAAACCAATAAGTTACTGATAGCTCTTGTCTACCTCACCGTTAGAGTAAAAACAAAAGGTAATAAATAAATAATCTAACTGCATACATAAAATTGAATAATTAATATTTTAAAACACTTAATTAATTAATTAAACAACTATTTGAGTATATAAAATTAAAATAGAACTATTTTTGCTTTAATTTAATCTAAAATTATAATCTTAAGTAACTAACAGGACGATTAAACAAGTAATTTAACATTTTAAACCTATTATAATGAAAATAAATTAGAAGATAAAATATTAAAATAAAGACTAAGTTAATTAAAAAGAATTGCAATGATTAAATAATTGTTTATAAAAAATGTTAGTTTATTAAAAAGTCTAGCAGATTTAAATTACCCAAACCGAATAAAACATAATTAAATTAGAAAACTAATGTAAGATTAAAATTATTAATTTGAAGACTAAAAATACATAATTAATTATAAAAATTTATTAATTAACAAAATTTATTATAAAAATACAAATGTTCAATTATTTAGTATAAAGTGATTAAATAATTAATTTAATCATTAAAAATTAAGTAAAAAGATGTGGAAAAACTATACAAAAATAGAGCCACATAACCTATCCATGCTCCAAGGACGCCTAAACATGTGGCTTCGCCCACCACATCTGTTCTGGCCTCTACGTCCCCCCCTCCCCCTCCCCCCGTGGCTCCGCCACTCCATCCCTACAGCTCCAGCCTCCTCCAACCGCCGCCTTGAGAAACCTTTGATTGACACATCTAGTCGCCTCTAGCTGCCGCCTATAGAAACCTCTGGCCACTACCTCTAACCACCTCTGTCCATCACCTCCATCCATTGATCCACATCGCCACACACCGGTGCCTCGCCTCACTAGACCGATGTGCCAAACCTAAGACGGTGGTCCCTTCAATGGACCACCGGGCCACCTTTAGTGTCTAGAAACCAAAACAGTTGTAGATATGGGTTCCTTGGGACCTAATCTACATAGATTTGGCCTTCATTCTTGGTTTTCCTCCAATCCAGGGGTCTGATCGCATTCTGAACCACCTGGAAAGTTAAACTGTGGCCACAAGGGTCCACTAAAGAAAATGTGAAGAACGAGGGAGATAAAATAACAAATAATTACCAAGGAACGAACCTCATCCTTTGTTTGTTTCGGCCTCGGTTCATTCTTGTTAGAAGGATGAATGAAGAGAAAACAATTCCATCAAATTTAATCCTACCGATGATGTGCATATAAATTCTGGTATGTTGAATTGATATACATTTTTACTAGAATAATAATGGGATGGAAAATCATAAAACAACATCCTACCTGGTGTTTGGATCGATCATTGATGAATAACGGTTGCGTTTCTATCATTAACGAGATTCTCTAATTCTGTTGGTGTGACGATCCATGATCTTCTTGATCCATCATCACCATTTTTCAAGAGGGTTCTTTCTCCATGATTCAGAGGAATTTCAAGGTTATGACCATACCCTTGAATTCTATGACAAGATTTAATAAAAAGAACACATGACGCTGTGTTGCTACATAACGTTAAGATAAAATAAATATTTAATTTATTTTATTCTTTAAAATGTCGAAAAACCATATTTCACATCTGACCTATGTCAGTTGAGTTTAGGCCTCATCTTGAGTAAAATCACTAATCTGAATGCAACAACAGCCTTAGTTTTTTATGTGGGCACCCATTTAGAAGTTATTGCACTTTTTTCGGAAAACAACTTGCACATACTATTTAAAGATTAATATTTCTCAAACATTTATTCAGGGCACACCAGGCCTCGTAATCGCACACCGTCTCAGTGCCCAGTCTCGAAATAATTCTATATAATATTTAAAATAATACAAAAAAATCCGAGACATTAAATTCTCCCCATATTAGAGATTTGTGTGCCCGAAAATCCAAAACAAAAGGCTACCCAAAAAGATGTGGGTACAATGCATGAATCTGAAACTCCCGCTCCCATGTGCTCTCTTAGATTTTCCCATACTGCCACCATACAAACACCAAGAAAATTTCTTGACTACGAAGGATTATCTCATACTAATCCTTAATCTCCGCTGATTAATCCTCAAAAGTCACTCCATCTTAGATTTCCAGCTCACCCCAGTCGATGACACGTGATGGGTCATTCACATACCTTCTTAGCTGCAACATGTGGAAGACATCATGTACCCAGTGCAACTGTGGGGGTAGAGCTAGGCAGTACACCACCTCACTGACTCTACATAGTATCTATAAATAACTGATGAACCTTAGAGATAACTTTCCACCACAACCAAATCTACACAACCCACATAGAGGGGAAAACTAAAGGAACATATCGTCTCCCTCCTCTAAATTCAATGGTCTCCATATTCTATCAGCATACAACTTCTTCTGGATCTGTATAGTCCTCATCCACTCTTGGATGATCTGGACCTTCTCAGTAGTAGGTCACACCAACTCTGGGCCCATGAGTGATGACTCCCTTGGGTTAATCGAACAAAGTGGTACCTACAGGGTTGCTCATATAGAGCCTTGAATGGTGCCATATCAGTTTTGGAGAGGTGGATATTGTTGTAAGCAAACTTCACCAGTGGTAGGTGATCCTCCCAACTATGAATGAAGTCCAAGATGTAGGCCCACAACATGTCCTCCAAAAATTGAATGGTCCTCTACATTTGGCCATCCGTATGGGGATCAAATGTTGTTCTCAAGAATAACTGAGTCCCAAATGCCCCCTTCAATCCCTTGCACAACCAGAATATGGAATGAGCATCCCGATCTGAAATAATCATCGATGGTACTCTATGAATCCTAACTATATCCTGTACATAGAGGCTCCCCAAGCTCTGTACTGATCTCTGATCCTAAATAGGTAAGAAGTGGGCCGACTTGGTGAGTTGTTGAATGATGAACCAAATAATATCGTTTCCCCTAGACATGTGTCGTAAAACCATCACAAATTTCGTTGATATCCCATCCCACATCTACTATGGAACCTCAAGGGGTTGATCCAAACCCACTAGAACTGGGTGCTCATCTTTCTCTTGATAACAAGTGAGGCACTGAGAAATGAACTCAGTAACTCTCTTCTTTATTCTTGGCCACAAAAACTGATATCAATGGTCCCGATACATCTTCTCCACATCTGTATGTACCTCTAAAGGTGACGTTTCATACTCCTTTATAACCTCTTCCTAAAATTCCATTAGTATACCGGTGCATCCTATGAAAATAACGACATGCTCCCCACCTTTTGAATATCCACTATGAGCATTTCCTATGGATAACTAAGCATTTAGAGTCTCGTAGTTGATATCCCCAAGATATTCCTCCTTGACTCGCTGTAAGAATGTAGGGGTAACAACCATCGACTGGAGGTAAGCTCCCCATCTCTATCCAAAAAGGATAACTGTAATGAGGCCAACTGCATTGACACCTCATCCAGCAACTGTGAACTCGATCTCATAATAAGATCAACTTCCACCAAATCCCCCTTACTAGGAGTCTAAATGATCTATAAGTCATAATACTAGAGAAACACTAGCCACCACCTCTATCTCAACTGAGAGAAGATATAATTGAGAATCTTGTGATCAGATTATATGATAAACCACTCACCCATAAGGCAGTGTTGCCACATCTTCAATGAGAAGACTATCACTGCCATCTCAAGATAATTGGTCATGTAGTTTTGATTATGTGGTCTTAACTGGTGTGAACCATAGAAAATCACCACTTTCCTTAACATCAGAACAGAAAAAAGTCTGGTTCCTAGTGCATTGAAAAATACTACATACTCAACACCCTCCTTTGGAAATATCAAGATCGGTGCACTCGTCAACTCTGTCTCAACTACTAGAAAGACTTTTGAAACTTCTCCATCAACATTAAAGGCTTACCCTTTTGATTCAAATATATCATAGGTGCTAATATCCAAGAGAAATCAGGTATGAATCTCCAGTAGTATCTATCCATCCCATGGAATCTCCGTACCTCCGTCACACTCCTAGGTGGATCCCATTCTAACACTACCTCGAACATGGATGGGTCCACTACCCATCTTCCTGCTAAGATAACATGTCCCATAAAGTGGACCACCTGAATCCAAAACTGACACTTCAAGAGTTCCCATAAAGTTGGTTCTCTTAGAGTACATCCAAAGCCATCCTTAAGTGTCTTGCATGCTCCTCCTCATACACTGAGTACACAAGGATATTGTTGATGAAGACCACCATGAATAGGTCTATGTAGGGATAGATTATATGGTTCATGAGTCCCATGAACACTTCTGGGGTGTTCTTCATGCTAAAGTGAATTTCCAACTACTCATAACGACCATAATGACCTCTGAAAGCCATCTTCGGTATATAATCATCTCATACTCACAATTGGTGATATCGTGATTGAAGGTTAACCTTTAAGAACCTTCATACACCTATCAATTGGTCAAAGAGGTCATCGATACTCGGTAGCGGGTACTTGTTATTCATGGTCACCTAGTTCAGAAATTGATAATCTACACACAACCTCAAACTCCCATTTGACTTTTTTGGCAAGAAACAATGGGGCTACCCAAGGTGAAACACTAGGTCTCATGAATCCCTTCCTATGAAAATCCTATAACTGCACCCTCATCTCATGACGATCTATGAGAGACATCTGATATTATTGTGAGGATATCAGTTCCATCATGGGGTGTAAGTTGATGAAGAAGCTGATCTCTCGGTGTAGATTTAATCTTGGAACATATTCTAGGAAGACTTCTTCGTACTCCACCAATACTATTGGGAATTGGACAATCATAACATCTGCTCCACTGAGGGTCCGGATAGCCAAGTGATGAGTGATACAATGCACCCTCCTGTGCATGATTCCATCTTGTGATGCCTGAGTTTCCTTTTCACCAACAAAGGAAAATCTCATCCCATCACTGTGGACACACCAAAACCTTCACCTAAAACAATCAATCTAGTAATGGTCCTAAGATAACCAATCTATAGAACAAATGACATCGTAAGGCCTCAAAACTACCACTAAGAGGTTCCAACCAAAACTGTCTTCTCTAAGGGTAAGAAAACACTGTTAGTATAGATGTGTGATCACCGAGTCTCCTCCTATAGGTGTCTCTAAGCATAAGGGTCATGACAACAGTTATACTGGAATATCAAGGTCTCATACAATATATGTGGTGTTAAAGGAATGAATAGAACCTATGTCTATCAGTATAGGAGATAAGGTAGAAAAGACACAAATTATACGTCAAATCATTCCCAGAGCTCCTGGGTTATATGACTCGATTGCATGTACATGTCTCCACCCCTATCCTCTAGCTATTTAAGACTAACGCACACCACCTAGGGGTGGTGGTGGTGGTAGTAAGTTGAAACATCAAAAACCTCCCATTACTCTTGCCTCTGCTACTATCATGGTGGTCCAAACACTATCTCATTGTCAGCATCACGATAGGTTGGACAATCTCGAGTGATATGTCCCCTACCTTCACATGAGTAGCACCACCTCTCTCTAGGTTGATTGGATCCACCTTGTGAGCCCTGAACTGCATGTGATATGTCATGGGAGCTCCTCCTAAAACGTATCCCACATTAGGATCCTTGAGACTGACATCAACTGCCTACTTCCAAGGTCCCTGCACCTACCAGTCCTCTACTGACTGTCACCAGCTATCTCTGATTATCCAAGAAGCTCTCCACCACCAAAGCCTGCTCAAGAACTCCAACCTATGTAGGAATGATCATAGGGATAATATTTACTCGGAGGTCTCTACAAAAGATTCTTTCAATGGTATGATCCTAGAAGTACTCATATCTGACCATATCCATTGAGTACCTAGAAAGGTTAAACCTTGATGAATAATCAACCACCATCACACTGCACTGCTGAAGTTTAAGAAGCTCATGTATATGCACATATCTCAGCGTAGCAGGTGAGAACTCCTCTCTAAATTGGTGCTCAAACACTTTCCATAAGAGAATCACCTCATCGTGAGTCTGGGTAGCCAAACTCCACCATCTCCTTGTCGAGCCCTGTAGAAAGTTCTCTACTAGGACCTCCATCTAATCGCCTGGTGTCCTGACTAGATGAAAAACTTAGGTCACCACCTCAAGCTAGTCCTCATATGAACAAGGGTCAAGATCATATCATAAGATAAGGGGCATATGTTTCTAAAAATCATGAATCACACTCAAACTATGCTCCTTGTCTGGTGGTACTGTAGGTACCATGGGTATCTCCATAGGTGGAAGTATAGCTAGTGCACCACCTGGAGGTAAAATCTGGGAAACTGGTCACTGTAATGAAGCCTCATAACTAAGGGGATCATCCTCATGATTGATATGATGAATCCTAGATGGTATGCGTCATAGAGGCATCCTTTGAGAAAACAATATGTACCACTATCAATGAGTACATCTGGATAGTTGACTCAAGAAGGACCTAAAAAACAAAACCCATTTCTATATGATGCATGTACCATTATTTTCTGTGTAACTAGTGTTCTCATGATCCGAGTCAAAAAGTAGGTTATTAGAGTCCTAGTGTATGGATACATCGACCGTCACACCCACACTGGAGTCCCTAGTTTGAAATCAAAACTCAAAACACTTAACATCATTTCCCCAATCAAATATCATAGACTCTTAGTCCTAAGGTAGAACCAACCAGCTTTGATACCACTTTGTCACAACCCATCCCAGAGGGTCTCGTGTCGTGACTACCCCAAGCCCGCCTCTAATAGGACAATGTCTGGTGACTAGAACTGAGTAAGCATGCTGCACAAATGGGAGGCATTAACCTAGAATACATGTACGCACACACAAATCTCCGAGCCACAAATTCTGAAATGTAAAAATGATAAGTAAACAATGCATGACAACTACTATAACCCACAACCAGAGTACAAAAATAAAAGTTTTGGAAATAAAATTGGGTTAGAATACAATCCCACTAAAAAAAAGTCTATAAAGAAGTTCATGAAACTCATATGCCAAAAACCCTACCCAAAGGCAAGGTACTGGGGATACTGTCTGAAGCTGTAGGAACACCATAGTCTGTCTGATATAATAAGGATGCATCTAGTCCTGGTCTTCCCTGGACTCTATCAAAATATTTCTCATCTACCAAAGACATAACGTGTGTGGGAAAATCCCATGTAGGGATGAGTATAATAATACTCAGTAGGACACCCCAAAACCACAAAGCAGTACACAAGGGAAAGATAATATCATATCTACACAAGTATATAACTACAACATATAATAAGAATATCCAGATATACTCAAACCATACCACACTGCCTAGGGTAAGTCATAACCACCGCATACCAAAACTAGGGATTCAGTTTTAAAATTCCACAAAGAAAACATCTAGGAGAACACACTCCTGAGTCCGATAGTACTGATGACGTCCATTCAAGAAGTACCATTCATAAGAAACTATCATGAGAGAGAGATATAATGAATGATCTAAATGGAGATATGATATATCTGAGGAGGATCAAATCTAGGTCCATGGGGTGATACTAAAATCTCCATCTAGATTAATCCTCTAAGTAGAGGATCGACGCCTTGTGAAGTTGGTCACATCAATACTGAAGACTCTACCTAGGGAATGAAGATGGGATAGAGGATCTAATTTGGGCCTATCGAGGGATTCCAATAACTCTATCCTTGAAGTCCTAATGAAGGGATCATAAACCTGTGAGTAGGAAATGATACCAACAAACCTTTAGGGATGCGATAAAAGGAAATAAACCTAAGAAAATCATCCAAGATATGGTGGATGAGAGAATCGACCATTGTAGAAAATTAGGGTGCATGGTGAGTAGTTGTAGTCACACTAATAGTGTCCCTTGACCCTGGGTACTGCCCTTGTAAATGGCCCGTGTCAATGGAATTATCTCTAAGCTAAAAACCACCATTGGTCTTAAAAGGACTGTATCATTATTAGGGTCCCAATGCTTCATATGTCTTGTCAATCAGACGTACGATTTGAAATATATGGGGGTTTTAAAGGGGGTTTTATGGGGTTATGGACTGAACTGGGTTCGACTCGTTCGGCCCAACCCAGTCTGCCCATCCCGGAATGCTCCAGCCTGGCCCACTCCAGCCCACCTGGCATACTTTGGCCCACTAGGCCCATAGACCCGCCTGGTCGCACCCCATTGGCCCGCTCTAGCCCTCCAAATCTAGCCTAATCCACTAGCATGCATCTCATGCAGTCTCCCCACCACTTCTCATGGCCTCACTATGCCCCAAGACCACCTCAACACGCGATTCTGCCTATCACATCTATTTAGGCCTATGGGTCCACTGCAACTCCCACACAGTTATAATGATCCATCCTTAGAGCTCCAGCCACCTCTAATTTACACCTCTAGCCACCTCTGGGCACCGCCGATACATGCCTCCGCAAGCTTCCAGCTCTCCTCGACGCACTACCATGCCATACTCACACGGGTGGTCCCTTAAATGGACCACTGGGCTACCTTCGGTGTCCGTAAACCAAAAAAGCTATAGATCTATATTCCTCAGGATCTAATCTACACAGATCCAGTGTTTGTTCTCAGTTTTCCTCTAATCAGGGAGTTTGATAACGTTTGGTACCACCTGTAAGGTCAAACTATGGCCATGAGGGTCTAATAGTGAAAGTTTAATGAACAAGGGATATAAAATCACAAAGAAAGCCCATGGAATAGACCTCAACCTTTGTTCGTGTATGATTAGTTCTTGTTAGAAGGATGAACAAAGAGAAAACAATTCCATATAATTTAATCCTATCGATGACGCACATATAAATTCTTGTTCATTGAATTGATCTTTATTCTTCCAAGATTAATAATGGGATGGAAAATTATAAAACAACATCCTATATAGAGTTTAGATCATTCGTTGATGAAGAATGGCCGCGTTTCCATTGTTGACAAGATCCTCCAACTCCGTTGGCACGATGATCCACAATCCGCTAGATCCGTCATCGCTATTTTTGAGAGGGTTATTTCTCCATGATTCAGAGGAATTATAGGGTTATATTGATAAACCTAAATTTTTGACAAAATTTAATAAAAGGAAAACACGTCACTACGTCACTGCATAATGTTAAAATTAAATAAATCTTCAATTTATTTTACTCTTTAGAATTTACAAAAACTATCTTTCATAACCGACCCACACTAGTTGATGTTTGGCCACACCTAGGGTAAACTCGCTGATCTGAATGCAACAATGTTCTCATATTTCTGATCTGAGCACCTGCTTATAAGTTATTCCACTTTTTTAGGAAAACCTCTTGTTCATACTAATTAATTTTTAATATTTTTAAAACATTTATTCTGGGCACACTGACCTCTTAATCGCATGCCATCCAAGTTACTATTCTTGAAATAATTCCATATAATATTTAAAATAAGATATAAAAAAATACGAGACATTACATTAATTAACCATCTTGGATTCTCTACCAATAAAATTCATGCTTGTTCGAAATATTTTAGTTTATTTTCAGAGGAAACAAAAGACCTTTATGACTGTAAAGAATGTGGTATATATCAATGGAATCCAAATAAAGTTTTAACACTATCTCATATTCCATGGGAAGTCATGTGTCACTTTCCATTAATTCTTAGGATTCAAACTATTTTTATGTATGATGGAATATCAATAAATATAAAGTGGAATGATATTAAGAGAATTATAGAAATTGATGAGTTGGTTTATCCTACAGATGGATTATCATTGTGTAAATTTGATGCATAACATCCTCATTTCATAAATAAGGTGTGTAATGTTAGTTTAGGCCTATCCTATAATGGTTTTAATTTTCCTGGTCATATGCTTACTTCTCACAACACACAAAATTTTTTTATTTATGTTTATAATTTTCCTCCATGGATGTGTATGAAAAAACCATCCACTTTATTGAGTATAAAAATATATCAAACTTCTAATATTGTAAATGATATATATTCTTACTTGAAACCTTTAATAAAATAGTTGAATCAGCTTTGGGATATGGGTGTCCACATATTTGAGGCTTCTTTAAAAAATATATTTCAAATGCGTGATACCCTTATACAAAATTTAAATGATTTCCATACTAATGTAATCATGTATAGTTAGATAATGAAGGTAAAACTATCATGTGATATTTTTATGAAGAATAAATGATATAAATGACTTAAATATATTCATTGTTTTAGTTTCATGGGGTATAAAAAGTTCTTACCAATGGATTAATAATACAAGAAGAATCTCTAGAGGTTTGATATTACTCTTGACACTGAAAATCCACATCAATGTATTTCATGAACTAATGTTATTAATGAATTGTAATATGTTAGTTTTTTATTATGAAATGTTCATATGAAATATGAAAATAGGAAGAATGTTTCCATTGAATCCACTTAAAATTGTAAAAAGAGAAGTATCTTTTTTGATTTTCTATATTTCTCAACCAATTTTCTATGTCATTATTTTATGTAATGCACATTGAAAAAAATATGTGTGAAATAATTCATTCAATTATTCTAAATATCAAGGTAAATACTTAAGGCGACTTATGATTTCAACAAGACTTGTTGGATTGGGGTATTCGGCATGAACTGCATCTTATGTGTATCGATGAAAACAAATGGAAATTTCACAGTGCTTCTTATGTGATGACAATATTAGAGAAAAATCAATTTATGGAAGTATTGGAGAATATCAAGGTTCCCAATGTCTATTAATGAAAAATATCTAAATGAGTCAATATAAGATATTTGAAACTAAAATCCTAAAAAACTAATGACTATCACATCCTTATTCATGAGTTGATTCCAATTGAAATTCAGTATTTACTATCCAATAATGTAATGGTGATGGTTATTATCTTGTTTCATTTTTATAGATACCTTTATTCTAAACACTTATCCAATACTTTCTTAATAAAAATGTAGCACGAGGCACAATTAATTTTGTGTGAGTTGTAGAAAATTTTTTCTCCATCATTTTTCACTTCCATGCTACATTTAACTATCTATCTTCCAATTGAAACACTTTTTAATGGAACCATTTCTTTTTGGTGGATGTATCATACTGAAATAAATATGTTCACAATGAAATATTATGTCCATAATAAGAATATTCCAAAATATTCCATTGTGAGGGGTTATATGTCTCAAAAATGTATGGATTTTTGTTTAATGTTTTTGTTTTATTTATGCACAAGACATTATGAGACAATGAGAAATTAATATGAAAATTATGAGGAAATTGAGCTGTCATTTCCATATCTTCCCCAAATAGGATGAATTCTCGGGTCATATAAATTTGATACATTGAGCCTTGAAGTGAAGAATATGGCACATCACATAGTCTTGTTTAACTATGGTTTGTTCGATGACTATACCAATTAAGTAATTTTAATTTTATATGTTATCTCTTAATAAGTCATTTCACATACACCTTAAAGTTTTATTATCATTTTTATAGGGAACATAAAAAAATTATATGTACACTTCATCGATATTTTACTTTGAGATAGAGAGATACTTTGAATAGAAAATAGTTACATGCTTAGTTGAAATAAATAGTATAACTATTAACTTAATCAACTTAAAATATAGATATTCATTTAATTTTATTATTCATATACATATTTTAGGTATTGAGTTTAACAATTGACTATGTATCTCAATAATTAAGAGCATTGTATTTTGGTCCCAATTATTTGGTTTGTGAATGAAAATATTTAATAATCAATGGGTATAATTTTGTTACAATTGATCGAGTGATCTATATGAGTATACAACATGATGGAGTTATATTATCTACAAAAACAAACTATTATTCCATCATGTCAAATTGTTGGCCTCGATATGAAATTGTTTGTTATTATGGAGTTGTTGAGAATATATTGATATTATATTAGTACTCTTATGGTCGAGTCATTATGATGAAATGAAAATGGTTTGATTCAATTAAGTGAAATGATACATTTGTTTATGACTATGGATGTAATGACCCGATCATTTATGAATAAAATTTCCTTTATTTTAATGTCTTACGGATGTAGAAAAAACTTGCACTATTTTTTTTATTATTGGTTTTAAATGATCATCAAGTATCATTACCGTTGATAATATAGTTGTTGAATAATGATCACACGACTGATATAAATATATGGTTTAAAAAAAATCCTTTCGACAAAGACAAAGGAGAGGATGACCTCATCCTTTAGACTCGGGCCATACAAAGCTCATTTTTTGGAGTTCATAAAGGAGGTCAAGTTATTGGACTTCGCTCTTGACCAAGCCCAATCCAAGCTTCAACATGTTAAGCTTGAACTGAATCACCTATGAGATAAGTTCAAGTTATTAAAGATTTATCACTCGGGCGATGTTATCCGAGCCACCCCAAGAGTCCGTCACCATCACACACCTTAACCTTAGGTCTTATGTAGGGGTTGTAAGAGGTTATGTAATATGGTATTAGTTACTTTTTGTGTAATACCTTTCTATAAATAAAAGTCTTATTCCATCAATTCCTTTGTGAGAATAATCTTTCTTAAAAAATGTTGAATTTGATAAATTCATTTTTTGGGTAAAAATTCTACTTTTGAAAAATGTATACATTATTATATGAAACAAAGATTTTTTTAATAGTATTATAAAAAATATATTATAAATGATGATTATATTAGTTCCTTATCTGTAAATGATTAGGTAATAAGTTTGATTAGAGTTATATTTTTTATATGATAAAACATAAAGTGTATTTTAAAAGAATTTATTTTAAGGAATTAATGAATTTTTGAAATATTTAATATTTTAATAAAATATTATTATCAAATTAATTTTATGAATAATAAATTATTTTATAATTTTTATGAAGTCAAATGTAATTTTTATTAGGTTTTGAAAACTATTTTTTTTCACAACCCGTTAATTTTCAATAAATGATAGTTTTCATTTTAAAAGTGAAAATTCACATATTTATAAGATTATTTAGATAAAATTAATATTATTTTTGGAATTAGTACAACAAAATTATCCAATGGTGAATTTTTTATAATTTTCTGAGACAAACGATTTTTTGTGTAAAAATTAAATATTGTACAAACAAAATATGTGTTTAATGACATCATAATGAACTCATAATGATGTAATAAATACTATAATGTGTATTATAGTCCCAATATATGTTTTCCCATTAAAATAATGTGATTTTATATTTTTTTACTTATTTTATAAATCCTTAGTGAATCCTCCAAAATGTATAATATATTTTATGATTTAAAATTCATTTCTTTAATAATGTGACTCACCTCCACATAAGCAAGGATAATATTTTAATATGTTGGGAAATTGGCCTTATAAAATAACGTTTTAAACTTATATTTGGAAAATACTTTTCAAAAAAACTATGGTAAGGTTTTTGGTTTAGAATATTTAATTATATAGATTCCAAAACCTAAGTTTGTGAAATATTATTGAATTCCCCTCTCATTTCTTATATAAAACCACCCAAGACCCCACTTATCTCTGATAAAAATCCTTGGATCATGTCTCTACTCTATTATTACCTCTCTATAATCCCCCCTTGGTTTCCCAAGCTCTCAAAATCCCCTCTTCAAGATTTTTAAGTCACACACTCACGTTAGGGATCCTCACTTTCCTTCATTTCTCATTTTTATCCAAGTTTCCTTATAGTATTACACCATTTTATTTTCAATTAAAAATAATGGGGTATGTTTTAAAACCTCCTCTAATAATTCCATTATTATTTTTTAATATGGTAGACCTCTTTCTCTCTCATTAATCCCTCCCATGTACACCCGTTACCATGCCAAAATTTCATAAGAGTTATTCCATTTCTCCTCTTTCTTCAAGTTTATTTATTATGTTACGCCTTCTATTTAAAAATTACTTGTGTTTGGAAATGCATCTATATGAACACATTACTTTCTATTTCATGTATATATGATGATATACCCCTTTTTCTCTCATCAACCATTTTTATGAATTTTTATGTCACTTTGTTAGGCTGCTGAAATTGCACTGTGATTTTCCATGACAAAATCCTCATGTAGTGAATTCTATGCCCATATTTTTATCATGGGTATTAAACTTTATAAACATATACTTATTGATTATATAATTTAATGTATGTATTCCAAATTCCTTTATCATTAAATAAATGATTATTTTGAATGAATCCGTGTTATATGATCTATGTGGCACACTTAATCATGAGATTGAAATGATTATGAAGGATGCACCCTGATAGCGCTCTAATGCATTGGGTAATATTTAGTATCATGATAATTCATGTCGGGAAAAAGTTTTACCTAATTCCTTTTAGGACATTTTTCCACCATGTTGGGACAATGGTTTACCTGATTCCTTTATGTTAATGATGTAGTGTTTTAAGTTGTTTCTACATTTCCATGTTATGATAATCATGCTATATCATGCCTTTATGTTCATGTTTCTATTATGATCAATTGATATGTCTATTTCCTAACATGTATTTTATTCTTCATGTTATGCCTTGTTTACTCCCTTACTAGGCTTTATAGCTGACCCTTTTCTTATGTATGTCCTCATGTTATCCTATCCAATGCTAAGTATGAAGGAATGTTGTGGTCATGTAAAAGATGTTTTCAATAAAGATGTTGTATTTTATGTATTATATTGTCATGTCATGTTCCTAAGCCCCAAAGACACTTGGGATCTCGATATTATGGGTTGTATTAAGTGAAATATTTTGTAATAAATCATGTTTAAGTGTGTAATAAAGATCAGGGTTGTTATAATGGATTTAGAGTTATTAACATGAATCACTTCCAAGATATTGATAAACCATATAATTTGGAATCAATGGAAAAGATGTTTTATATGAATGATCATTTGAGATATGACTGTGGTGTCATTATTTAAGTAATTCCAAGACACATTTTTGATGATCGTGGGGATGAAATTGAGACCATTGATGAACCCATTGGCATTGAACATAATATTATATTTGATGACTCAAATTTTCCAATTGTGAGAATTTAAGTTTAACCTAAATTAGTGGTTGGTAATATATAGATTCAAACATATATGTTCACATTTCATTTATTTTACATTGAACAGAGTTTCTTAGATTGGAACTACTATAATTACTTTAAGTTTGTTTTAGTTTGGAATGGATTTTTTTAGTTTTGTTTATTTTCATTGTATTTAATTAGATTTATTTCAATTTAGAAAACTGGGTTTAATATAAATTTTTAAAACATGTATAACTTGGTTTTAAATTATAGTTTCTAAAAAATGTTATGATATTGTTTATGTATTGTTTGAATTCTAAGTTGTATACATAATATTTAAAACAGATTCTAAAAAATGCACATTCTTATGAAAATTATGAAATATATTAAAGAAATTGAAAGTAAGAGACTATTTGATAGTGATTAATGAATGCGTAAACTAGTGATACCTCCTTTAGTTCCCTTAGTGATTATAATAATTATAATATTTTTATTTTTCATAGCATTTAATGGCATGTTCTTATTATTTATTAATGTTTTTAGGTAAATTCATATGAACTAGAGTTTATCTCTCATCAACCTACTATTAGGGGTCAATAGAATATAAACTCAGGTGGGGGAACTACTAGAGATACACATAGCATCCGTTATACCCATTTACTCCCCGAACCACCAGCAGAAATCCCCTATACCACACTTTTTCCTCCTCCACTTGAGCCTCCAGGGGTGTTACCACCTATGCCTCCATCATCATCTTCTTTAAGATATAATTTTCATACCATTTCAATGACACCTATAGGGATGTTCCCACCTATACCATATATATATCCTATGATGTATCTCTAAACCTTCTATCCTTATTCTACCATGTATATGAAAACTCCATTTTCTACTATTACCCATCCAAGATTTAATGATTATACTCATTCAGATTGCACTCCACCATATGTAGATATCTGAGTGCATACATTACAATAGGTACATCATTAAGAGGCTAATGATCTTGAACAACCCATGAATCTACCAGAGCCTATAGATAAACATGGTTAGGTTTTTTATAAGTGTGTGAAATTATATCACATCATTTTTTTCTTCTTCAGTTGTACTGTGAATTAATTCTCCTTTTTTACTTTTATCTTATTCAGTGGGATCTTCTAATATGTGATATGGGCTCACCTGTATGCATGAAGACTTTAATATTAAAATAATAATAATAATATATTACAATGAATACAATAAAATTATTGGTAAAAATTCTAGATAATGTAGAAGTTTCATTGAATCTTTATCCATGTAAAATGAAATAATTCTAGTGCATCCAGTCTCATGGAGGCATATCGGTAATGAAATAAATGAGAATTCATGGGTGGAGTATGGGTAAGAATTTTTTTAAAATTAATATCTATAATTTTTTATTTATATGAGTTAACATGTTTATTGCAACATCAATTTGACTTTACTAACAGTCAAGGGTCACATAGTTGATGGAAATTAGGGAGGTGTGGTGATTATATAATCATGCTTTATATATTGGCTGGAAGAGTAGAGATGGATCTATGTTAGAGGGAATAAAAATATTCAACAACTTTCTAACCACACGATACCAAGAAATGATCTTATATTGTAAGAGTAACAAGTTTAATGTATCCTTATACTTTAATGGTTTGTATTGAAAATTTAATTCTTATTAATTTTATTTAATTTTTTTTACGATGCATAAAAAAACAAAAAGAAAAAGGATGCTATAAATTATATGCAAACATTGGGGAATACTACAATGCATGAGTATGAGAGGCACCAAGTACTTTTTATTACTAATTATGTTTTACTGGGGATTAATTAGGTTCAAATAAAGGGTGATGAACACCAAGAGGGGGATTAGTGTTTTTTATATTTTCACAAAACCCTTCCCCATGTCTTTTGAATATTTTTATTATATTTTAAATATAGAAATTACTTGTTTTTTAGTGGAAGATGATATTTTCATTTAAACCAATAGATATGTTCAATTTGAATTATCTCAGAAAACTCTTTAAATATATATTTATTATGAATTACAAAACAAGATATTATATTTAAATCACATCAAAAAAATATACAACTTTTAATTCATTCTGTGATGGCATGAATGTTTGTATCCACAAGGCTTTACGACATGTCACCTCTTTCATAAGACATGAAAAAATCTAAAACTAAAGTCCCATATTTGAGTTTATTCCCAAATTATAGACGTTTCAAAAAGTATCAAAACCTTAAAATGTCACTTAACACAACTTTTCAAAGTTGATATACTGATTTTTTTCATAAATACAAGTAAGCTTATGAGCACCTATAGAGAACCATAAAATGTACCACAATAAACACTATGAAGTTATTTTTTGAACCATATAAAGTTCAATAGGAAACCATATGATGTATTAAAATGTACCTTACATAGATTCATAAGATTAAAAAGTTTATAATAAAACCTTAGGATGTCTAAAAAATGAACCTTATTATGATTTTGTTGGTATTTGTTTTTGCATTTGGGAGAACCTTTTGAAGTTCTAATAGGAATGTTATGATGACTCCCTTCATTATTTTGTCCAAATTCCTTGTGTAACCATCCATAAAATGAGAAATATCATTTTTTTTATTATATTTAATTTAGCATGATAAAATATAATTCATTCATTTGTCATTATATGATTTTGATAACCCCTTTACCATCCATTACATAAAATAAAACACAGTTATAAATTAATTTTAGTTAACTCAAATATCTTTACATACCAAGAAATAAATTTAATAATAAAATTTATAATGATTATCCTAGGACCCCATAAGAACTCAAGGACCCAAATGAAAGGAAAAATTAAAATTCATAGTATATAAGTTTTACATCTCTCTCTTAGGTATAAATATAAAAAATTTAAGAGTGTTCTATTAGATTATACACGGAACATAAAATTCAATAAAAAATATACTAATGAGTTTATTAAAATATTAGCTTATCCATAAATATATAAAACAATAAAATAATGTATACTAAGATAAGATAAATGGTCAATCCATTGATGCTTCATCTTCTAGAAATGATCCAAATACATTATCTTGTTAGCATGCACCATACAAATTGAGTCTCATTCAGTCTAGATTTTACACTATACCTGATTCTTTGTAATAATAGTAACAACAAAAATAACAATAATAATAATAATAATAATAATAATAATAATAATAATGAAAATAATAATAATTATAAGGAAAATGGGAAAAACCTAGAGTCAATGTTATAAGGTCCCAAAATTAATACAAACCAATAAGACGTTGTTTTAAAAATATCTAGGAATAAAAGTTTCTCAATTTGAGTTGGAAATAAAATTATTCCAAGTCATAAAAAATGAACCCACTCCTGAATATTTGTGGGTATAAGTGACTAGGTAAATTTTTATAAATATGATAAACAAAAATATAAATATGATCACAACAATCTTGGAAATCCTCCTAAAACACTGCCAATATCTACTAGTATCCTTTAAGCATGCCCTGGATGACACTAACAATGCAGCTGAAATCCACGTCAAGAAATAGTTTCCTCAATCCTTTATATGTTTAAATTTGAATGGATTGAATTATAGATTCTATATCATCCTTAAAATGAAATAATAAGACCATAATATTTATATAATCTTTCCTCACTTTCCCCTTAATGTATCTAAAGATCAACCCATATATAAATAGTTTAAGGGAAAATTTTACGACACCATGCATGTTTATTTTAATCCACCATGAATTTAATGGATTCTAAGTAATTGATATATATCCATAATATGTTATAAAATTTCCTTATATTACAAATATATTAATAATATAAATATCATTGATATAGTTTTTCCCCAGCACAATTATATATAATTTTTATCCTTTATAGTTGAAAAATGTATAATAAGGCCTTCTATAAGTGGGGAACTTGATTATTAAACGTGATACACATTTTTTCCTATTAATATGGTTGATAAATTCCACAAAATCAATATTAAAAAGGTTTTTATGTTTTTCATATTTTTTCTAGGCTATAACATCCTAAAAGGATCCTCCAGTTGGACCACTCCTAATATTTCCCAGCCTCTTAGAAATCCATCTCTTTACCTCTATTGATTTCTTCCCCAATCAATGAATCAAATTTATAATCATTCAATCTCTTATCATATCCCTCTATAATGGTATTAATTCTAGAAATAACATGTGTCCTTTTCAGCTACAACATACTCAAATAACCTCATTGACATCTTTGGTTCATTATATCTAGACTGAACCAACCCACTTTAGTTTTAGTTAATATCCCCTCCATTAATTATATTATATTATTCTATATGATTTTCATTTTATTTATTTATTCCAAATCTAAAATTTTAATTCATTCCATATTTTATTTAACTCTTATATATGATAAATTATTCACTTTAAAATGATCTTATCACTAATATTATTAATCTAACATAGATTATTCCTTATCCATGCTCCCTATTTGAGATTTAATTTCACTTAATCAGAAGTAGATTATTTCCCTAGTATCTTAATCTAATGTGATAATTGAAATTAATAGAATGCAATGACTCACCACTATAATTTAATCTAACGTGAGAAAATTTTAACTTGATGTGAGTAGATAGTTAATCTCACTTGTCTTCACAATAAAATTGGTTTTTTTGTATATAAATTTCATAATATTCATTAATATAATATTATTGTAATTAATTTCATTTATATCAAGAATAATTGGTAATCAAAGTCTATGTGCCTCAATAAAATTTGTTTTTCTTAATTATGAGGGAAGAAGATGGAAGTTCTATAAATAAACATAGACAAGAAGAGACTGTAAGTCATTTTATTAATATTTCAAAATTTTATATGAAATTCATAATAAAATATATTTTTTATATTTTTTATAGTATTCCCTAGATACCCTTTATGATAAATAATTTTACAAATTTTGGCCAAATGATCTTTTGAGGTATGTAAAAGGAGAAAATCACTAAGGGAGAGTCCGATGCTGACCTAAGAAAAGCATCATCCCCACTAGGTATTGGACCTCATTGAGTGATGATTAAAAATCTAACACCAATGAGCTATAAAACAACCATGTAGAAATGGTTGAGGCCAAAAAATATCTATAAAAGAGTGTAAAAGAGGTAAATTGGTCACCACATAGTTCTTAAAAGTAATGATAGTTATATGTCCATCACTTACATGAGAGGGTACTAATGTTTTTGATTTATATATGGAAACAATGTTCTATTTATATGATGCATCGAGTGATTTCAATGAGGGTTCTAGTGATAGTAGAGGTGATGACACTTCTAGTGATGATGGTGATAATGATGAAGACAATGATAATGGTGCTCTAAATGATGATGTTGGTGAGGATATTGGTGATGATTGTGATGGAACTGGTGGTGATGAGGGGGATATTGATCCCCTCCATTTTTGATTTGATAGTAATGTTACATATGTGTGGATAGTGTTTAATGACTAAAATTGATTAATTGTGTGGATTATATATATATGTTATAGTATTGTAAATATTTTGAAAAATATTGAATGAAGATAGTTAAATAATAAATATAAAATATTATTACTCCATTAAATGTGTACCACAGTTTGTATTATGTTTATATATTCTGGAAGAGGTGGTGGATGGGGCTGCTGTTCTTGTTGGGGAGAGAAATCTATACCAATGTTTCTATGAACCATTAGTATACATCTATATTAAAAAACATGCTATACCCATGGTTTCATGAACCATTGGTATACATCCATGCTAACAGTTTTTTTGAAAACCATGGGTATTAATTTTTTTTCTTGGGCTCTACCATCGGTTTTAAATGGAACCATTTCTATATCCATATACTAATGTAAGTATACCTCATAGTTCATAGAAGAAATTTTATAGCCTATCCCAATGATTCTATGGCCTATAAAAATTGTTTTAAACTATTTGTATCTGATAATTTTCTAGAAGTGGTAATATTTGTTGTTATGAATTAAATAGTTTTAATATTATGTTGATTCAAAAGTTTTATTTTGACACTTTATAATATTAGTTTTGGAAATAACAAACACAATTTATTATTAATTTATTTTATTTTATAATTCCCCAGTTCTAAGAATGTTCTTGTAGAAAATCCTTTCTTCTGTACATAGAAATATATGTGTATCAGTCAGAATATTTTTAAAATTGGATGAACCTGTATCAGATGTATTTTTAAAATATTCATCAGATGAGGATATATAAAATTCAAGAAGTTAAAGTATATTGAAGTTCATTAGAATATGTTATACAAATACTATTGTAAAAACATTTATCAGATGGAGTTTAACATGATCTATGGATGAAACTTTTTAAATATGTTGTTTTAAGATTACTATTTTACTATATGAGTAGAGTTTGTTCTATCATACAACACCCAAATACATTATAGTGGTGTATAAACATGATGACCATGAGAAAAATAATCTATTTAGAACCATTAAAGTGAAGGAAGATTTTATCTGAATCTATTGCAACCAAATTCAATGAATTTAGAATATAACCATTGGTGGTTTTCCTATAAATAGGAGTAGATTTTGGGGAGAAGGTATATTTTCATCACTCATGATCTAAGAGTAACTATGAAGCTTTTTGTGAAATCTTGTTACTCTGAGTGATCGCTTCATTGTAATTCCTTAGAGAGTTTATAATTAAGTCATCCTATTTGTAAGGATATTTATAACTACCTTTAGTTTTTATGTGTTTTTAATTTTTTTTTGATATGGAATCATTGAGGGATTATAAGGATAAGAAGATAGAGTTGGTCTGATCATACTATTTGATGGTTCTTGTGGCTAGGGAAATAGAGTTATTTCGATCTTATTATCAAGGGATTAATTGCTTAAGGGAGACAGACCTTTATAGTTTGGTTAAAATTATGGATACCTAAATTCTAGGTTATATAATTTATTTATATTAAATATTAAATCATTTTTTAGTAAAACATCTATAATTATTTATTAATCGTTTTATAAAGTTACATTTTACCTATTTTAAGTGTTTATTTTCATTGTGCATATATTTAATGAAAGTTGTATGTTATATCATTTTAATTAAATATGATTTTATAAAGTACTGGAATAATAGTTTTTATGATTACATTTATTAAGGTTTATCTAATTAACATATATAAGGAGGTTATGAATGTTAGTATATTGATTTTATAATCTACAATCTACCCCCTCCTTCAGCATTTCTACAAACTCTTCTAATCCTACATTTGGTATTATAGTTGGTTATACTAATTTTTTTTCTAGTTTATAATCTGTTATAAACTAATAAATTTTATATCATATTTTCTTTCTGTTATATTTTGTAATTTATAGAAAGATTATGTTTCTATTTTTGTAAATATGACATGTTTTAATATTGGAACTTTAGAAAATCAAAATCCAAGTAGACCAACAATCTTTTATGGTGATACATATGAGTATTAGAGAGATCATATGAATATATTTTTTATAAATACTAAATTATATAATTTTATCATGTTAACTAGAAATGATCAAATTTAAGATAAATTAGTTTTCACTTTAAAAGATGATAATTCATAATATCAACTAAATTACAAAGATAGAAATACTTTATTATTTTATATAACTTGTAAAATATATAGTCAAATTTCTTTGGTGAAGAAGCTAACAATATTTGTAAAAAAATTTATATTAATCACTTTAGAACATCTTAAGTAATTAAAATAAGAAGATAAATGTTGAGATATAACTACCAAACCTTTGATTTTTTACTTGGAGAATCCGTTGAAAATTTTCATTAGAGGTTTATTCAAATATTAAATAGCTTACAATATTTAGTAGATAAATATTTTAAGGATGAAATTTTGGTAGAAAGGTTTATTGAGATTATTCATAGTGAATTAGAATCTAAAAGAATAGATATGGATGATACTATGAAAATAACAAAGTTGAACTTAGATGTTATTAGAGGATCTCTCATGCAGTATGAGGGTAGGATGAAAAGAGTTGATGAAAAAGTGAAAAAGGAAAATGATGTATCTTTTAATTCTTCCTAAAATATTAAAAAAAAGATATATTAGCTAATAAAATTAAAAATTATTTGAAGAAGAAGAACTTTAAATATGAAATAGATAATAGTTCATCAGAATAAAGTGAAAATTAATTAGCTAATTTTTCGAAGAGGATGAACAAGATAATTGGTAAAAAGATTTTTGGTTACAAGTACAAGAAGAATTCTAAATTAATAAGTGAGAATAAATATTCTTCAATGATGATATGATGTAAGTGTATGAAAAAGGTTAATATCAGACCAAATTTTCTATGACTTAAAAAGATAGAAAAGAAGGAAATAATTTGAAAAAAATTGTACAAAAATGTAGGAAATAAAACTCTTAATTCTATAGATACTTATTGTTCTATTAGTTAATATAGTTCTTCTGGGAATTATTCTGATGATAGTACTGATAATCAAAAGGTTTTGGGATTTTATACTAATATTCCAAGGAATAATGAATTATACATAGAAAACGTATCTACTAAATTCCTTACCAATATTAATTTAAATAAAAACTATCAATATTCTAAGGGTGATAATAATATTACATTTTTTAAATAAGAAAAATATAGTTCATCTAAATATTATAATACTTTTCCATGTTTTGAAAAATTTTCAAGGATATATAAATTATTAGAAAAAAATATTAAAGTTTATAAACAATATATAGATTCTATAGAAGTTATTAACCAAGAAAATTAAAATAATTAATAACTTTCTTAATAAGTTACTAGTCATACTAGATAATTAGATAATAAATATAGTTCTACTTATAATAATGTGGTTAAATATTTATCTTTTAAACTAAATTATGAAATTTTGAGTCTGAAAAAGTTATTATCAAAGTTTAATTATATAAAACTAAATTTTGATAACATGTATATAAAAATTATACCTCATAGAATTATTTATCGTATTAGTTTTATAAACCCAAAACCCCATTTTCAAAATAATTATTTTTGAAAAAAGTAAACCTTTTTGTAATAAATTTCAAAGTGGTGGAAATTGAAGAAATAATTGTTCCTTAAATATAATAAAATCATTTGGATTTAATAAATATTATTTTTATAAATAATTATAAGCTATTAAATATAAAATAGTTAGAGAGATATGGATTCCTAAAGTCTTATTTTCTTACAATGCTGGACCCAAGAAATCCTGGGTTCCAAAAAAATATATTTTCTATTTTTAAGAAAATAAGAAGAGTATTAATAAAAATAAAATTTGGTAAATTAATAGTGGTTTTTCCAATCATATGAATAAATATAATAAATTCCATGATAATATTATAAGTATGAAGTGTGGAAAAGTCACTTTTGGTTATAATGCTCAGGGAGAAATTTATGTAATAGGTAACATTGGTCTTCTTAGAAAACCTTTAATTTCAAATGTTTTGTTTGTTTTAGGTATTAAAAATACACCTAAAATTATATTACAGTTATGTAATGAATGTTATCTTGTAAAAATTATAAATTATAAATGTACCATTCAATTTGTAGAAGATAAATTTATTCCTTTTACCGATATGCATAACAATGTTTACACACTTAACTTATAAGACCTTAGGATCTAAGATCTACCTTGAATTAGTGAAACATTGGATCAATATTGGTAATGGAATATGAGGTTATGACATTATAATGTTAGAACATTAGCCAAAATTTCTAATAATGACCTATTTATAGATCCTCTAAAGCTTAGGTTTAATTCTTCTAAATTTTTTGATGCTAATAAATATAGAACACAACACAAGTTACGTTTTAAATATATTAGCGATATTTCAAATTCTAATGATTTAAATTTAGTACACATGGATTTATATTTTCAAAAAAATTTGGAAGTATTGGTTGAAAATACTTTGCATATATTTTGGTAGACGACTACACTAGTTATACATGGATTTATTTTCTAGTTAAAAAGTCTGAAGATTTTATCTATTTTAAAAATTTTGTAGCCCAATTTAAAAATGAGAAAAAAATATATTTTCTAACTATTCATAGTGACCATGGTATAGAATCTGTAAATTATGAATTTGAAACTTTTTATAGTAAAAAATGTATAAAACATAATTCCTCAGCCCCTAGAACAACCCAGTAAAATGGTGCAGTTGAAAGAAGAAATAGAGTTCTTCAGAAGATTACTAGAACTATGTTGAGTGAATACTAAATTGATAAATACTTTTGAGATGAAGTAGTTAATACTACCTGTTATATTATAAATTGATTTTTACTTATTCATTTTATTAATAAAACTACTTATGAGTTGTGTATAGGATGAAAACCAAAACTTTCTTACTTTAAAGTTTTTGGATGCAAAGTATTTATTTTAAATACTAAATATAATTTACATAACTTTTCTACAAAATATGATGAAGGAACTTTTATTAGATACTCTACAACAAGTAGGGATTATATAGTTTATAATAAAAATACAAGTACTATGGAAGAAATTAAGAATGTAAAATTTTATAAAACAGATCCTTTTGTTTTTAAAGAACCCAAAACTACATCGTTAGATGTTTTTACTAAAATTGATTCTCAATACATGTTATAAAAATTTTATAATGAGATAATAACTGAAGAAAATATTTTTAAAATTCTACCTCAATATGAAATTCAATATTTTGTTGAAGAACGACCTTTTTCAAACCAAAATAATTTGAAAATCCTTAGAAATCATCCTTGTTATAATATAATTGTTGATTCAGACCAACTAGTTAAAACTCTAAGTTCTATAAGAAATGAATGTGAAAACTGTGAATTTATATCACAATTCAAACTAAAGACTCTGAATGAGTCTTTAGGTGATGAATATTGGACCAAAGAAACACAAGATTAACCCAATTATTGTAAGAGGAATAAAGTTTGGACTTTGGTTGAAAGACCTAAGATATTTATGTAATTGGTGTAAAATGGGTTTTCTATAATAAATGTAATGAAAATGGAATAATTGTTAGAAATAAAGATATAATATTTTCAAATATTTATAATCAACAAGAATCTATATACTATGAGGAAACTTCTTCACTAGTATCTATACTTTAAGCTATTCATATACTTCTAGACTATATATAATTTCTAAATTTTAAAATTTTCAAATGGATGTGATGTTTGATTTTATTATTAGATATATATTGGAGGAAATATATATATACAAACCACCTGTTTTTAAAAATAAAATATCTCGAGATCATGTTTTTAGACTTACTATGTCACTTTATGGAGTTAATCAAGCCCCTAAAGTCTGGTATGATAGATTAATCAGATTTTTATTCCAAAACAATTTTATTTGGGGAATTGTAGATCAGACTATTTTTATTAAATTTTTTTTCAAAGACATCATAATTGTTCAAATTTATATCGATGACATTATATTTGGTTCAACTCAAAAATATCTAATTGACTCCTTTGTGAATCTTATTAAATTTTAGTTCTAAATGAGCATGATTGGAGAATTAATTTTTTTCCATGGTTTTTAAATTTCTCAAAAACTATATGGAAAATTTATATCTCAATAATGGTACATAAAATATATTTTTAGAAATTTTGGATAAAAAATATTAAAACTATTATTTCTCTTATCAAAACCTAAAAAAGTATTAATATTGATGAATCTGGGAAAACAGTTGATCAAAAACATTTTAGATGAATTATTAGTAATTTACTATATCATATACCTAGTCAACTAGAATTAATGTTTTATTAATGATTATGTCCAAGATGTTAAGAAAAACCAAAATATTTCCATCTTAAAGTTGTAAAATGAATTTTTCATTATCTTAGGGGAACTGTCATGGAATATTTTATTCTTCTAGAAATGATTTTATTTAAAAAAATTAGATGATAATTTTGTTTGTTATAAAATGGATGGATAAAATACATCTAGAACATGTAATTTATTTGAATAAGATTTAGTTTATTGGTTATTTTTAAGAAAAAAAATTCTGTAGCACTTTCAACTGTCTCGAATATGTGATAGTTGGAAGTTGTTGTGCTTATTTTTTGGTTATAAAATACACACTCATTGATTTTGGAATGAGTTTAACAAAACTAATATTTTTTTTATAATTACAAAATTTCCATTAATTTATGTAAAAAACAAACACAACATTAATGAGATAGGAAAACTGATATATGACACCATTTCCTTCAGGATCAAACACAAAAAAGGAGATATTATTTGACAATTTATTGGAATACAAGAATAACTTTCTGATATTTCTAAAAAACCTATAAATTACAATATATTTGAATATATTAAATATAATCTAGGAATTGTTAAAATAAAATAGTCACTGATATTAACTTCTTTCTTAATTCATTGCCTTAAATTAATGAAATCCTTTAAAAAGGGGATTACATTATTATGAAATTTTAATGGTTTTGTTTCTGAATAAAGGTTTCTCAAATGTTTTTTTAAAGTTTTTATAAAAAAATTTTCGACAAAATTCCAAAAAAATTTCCTGGAAAAACTTTTATAAAAATATTATTGATATTGTTTTATAATTTTTTTAAATTATTTAAAAATAATTTGGGAAAATGTTTTCTTAAAAATTTAAAACACATTTTTTGATAAAACCAATAAGTTACAATTCCAAACATATTTTTTTAAGAAAGTTTCTAATTTCTTTCTCGAAAATTTAATTTTAATATCTTCAGTTTTACTATCAATTATTATAATATGTTATCTCTACTTATAATTTTTTTCTAATTTTATTGATTTTTTTTTATTGAAACAAATTTTCATTTGATAAAACATTTTTTTAGTTTTTCACAAACCTAAAGAGTTCAATTTTTTTCAAATATTTGGAGAGTTTATATAAACTGCTGATTAAAAAGAGGTTTTCAATATCAGTGATTATATTTAGAGAATTTGAAGCATCTCTATTATCAATCCTATATAAAAGAGTGTGGGTTAACACCTCTTCTTTATCTGTATGTTTCTTTAAGCATTTCTTACCACTCTTTTTCATCTCCACCTAATAGTTTTTAGTTTTTCTAATAATTATTATTCATCTAATTAGAAAATATGGATTATTATAGTGATTTATAGAGTATAGAATTTGAAAAATAAAGACTGATAGAAAGATCAAGGTATGATAAATATGACTCCATTCGAAAATAGATTATTATATTTAAATTTTTGGAATACATTTCTATTGAAATTTTTTAATTTAATCATTATTATCCATAGATTGTTAGTGAATTTTATTCATCATTTTAATTTACGGAAGAAGGTAATCTTAAATTTATTTCATTTTTTGTTTTTTCAAGAGTTGAATAAGCTACATTATCACCAATTTGATCTTTTAGTATGAATTCCTTATAATGTTGAGGAAAATATGGTTACACATAAATTACCGAATAATTTAGATAGTTTTGAGATGTTTAGGGTAGAAACTTCATTACTTCCCTCTTAAAATAAAGTAAAGAAAGTGAACCATATTTCTCCTAATTCCAAAGTAATAAAAATATATGGATGCAAAACTATATTATCTAAATGAAATAATATCAAGATAATATCAAAATTCAAGATATATATGTTTTATAATTTTAATTTAATATGATAAATTCAATATTAGGAAGTTTTTTTCTTCATTTAGGTTATCAAGAAAGGAACCATCAAGTTTATGATTATGTTTTTTCTTTTTTCTTAATTAGATTCTTGATAAATTTCATATAAGTTTAGAAGATTCATAATATGGATACTGCACTAAGGGATACATTTTATTTTATTGGTGAAGAAATAATAAGTAATATGAGGCCTATTTTTGTTCCTTATCTTCAAAAAAATTAATGATAAATCAGACTGAATTGTATCCAATTTATAAAAAGAAAATTTGAAAGAGAAAGTTTTATAAATGGGGAAAACTGGAGAAGTATCCCCACATTTTACTAGATATAAGGTTAGAACCATGTTAGATGAGTCTTAAAGATATTATGAAGGAAAATGAATAATGGAATCATAGAGATCCAAGTTTTTTATTTGATAAGGTTGAAGTCTTGGCCATGAAATAACAATCCTATTAAAGTATTAGTGAAGTTGAGTAGAAGAAGAAACATAACAAAAAAATATGATAAATCTCAAATATTTAAACAATTATTAGAAGGTGTTGAGAAAATGTATGAAAATGTGGAATTTACAACATAGGGAGATATTCTCTTAATTTCTCATATGTCCATTGTTCAACATTTTTTTTCTCAATTAGTTCCACCATAAGGACAACGAGTCAAAAAATTTTAAGTTCCTATATCCATTGAGAAGGAAAAAAGAATGGAAGGTATTTTTGAAAAATCCAAATCTAAATAATATGATGAGGATCTTAAACTTCTTAAGAATTATGGAAAAGGGAATACATGAATATAAGAATAAATTAGGAAAAATATTGAAAAATATTTGGAAGTCGAAGAAGAAATTGTAGACATGTATTCTAATTCTATTTTAGCATAGTGTCAAAGAGATATAGTTATTAATATTTTGGACAAAGTTGAATTTTTTTATTGAAGAAAAATATTAGTATTCATTGAATAAGGTTTCAGATAAACCTGATTCTGATAAATATGTTCTAATTTTAGAAGTTTTTGATAAAAAATGTAGTGTAAATAAATAATAATCTAGTGTTTATAGATATCCTAATCCATTCATTCTAGATGTTTCATCCGATACAAACTATTCTCATCCCTTTTTAAATTCACAAATAATTGAAATGAAGTTAAATTACTTTAATTTAGTTTTTAAGAAACTCAAAGATTCTATTATTTTCTTCCCTAATATTGAAGCAACATGGGAATATATATATAAGGTAGGATTGATGTTTTATAAATTTCTATTTCTTTAAAAAAATTACATAAATTTTTATTAAAAATAAAATTGATTTAAAATATTTCAAATATAAAAGAAAATAAGATATTATATGGTTGGAAAAACTTATTCGATGGGTCAAACATGATGAAAGTGATATAAATTTTTATAATGAGAAGACCATTGGGATAAAAATTAATCAAAATCGGTCTCAAATATTGCAAGAGAAATAAGTTTTGAAGTTAATTAGGTTTAAAAATATATTGATAAATTTAAATCAATCACCAGGAACCATGATGATGAAACTTCATAACATAATAATAAGATTCAAAGAAAATAAGAAGAAGTTTATAAGTTAAAAAACTAAGGACTTCCAGTTTCAAATTTTTGAAGAAGTGTTGAAGCTCAAGAATGAGAATGAGAAATTTATTTTTATTAAAGTGGAAGTTTCAAAGTTAAAATAAACTATGAATGATTTTGGGAAATATTATAAATACTTAAATAAGAGGAAAGTTATTTTAAAGAAACTCTGAAAGAAATAATAACTTTCTAAACTACTGAAAAAGTTTTGTAATAATGACAAATTATTTTTTAATGCATGTTTCAAATTATTGTTCTTTCACACTTATTTTGGATGGATTAATTCTCTAATTTAATTGGATGGATATATTTTTATATTTACATTTAGATGAGTGTTATATATATATATAATAATTTAATATATGTTTTTCTCCCTAACATTCTAGGTACACTCTCTACCTTTCGACATGATTTTTAAAAATCATAAAGGGAGAGAAAAAGGAGGAAACCTAATCTTTTAATAAATAGAAAAATCATATATAAGAATTGTTGAGAAACAAAAAAAATGTATAAAGATAATGAAAGTGTAAAAAATGTAAAGATTATAATATTAAGGGGGAGTAAGTATTTTTAAAAATTTAATTTTTTTCTTTATCTCTTTGGAAGTTATGTTTTTTGATTTCCAAAAAGGGTGAGATTGTTGAGTAAAAAAAAATTTCAGCACTTTATAACCTTATTATTTTAAATCACAAACACACTTTCTTATTAATTTTATAACTTTTATACTTTACTATTTCTAAGAATGTTCTTGTAGAAAAGTCATTTTTACAGACATAGAAATATATGTGTATGAGATGAATTTTTTTTTTAATCTGATGCCCTTGTATTATTCAAACATTTAAAATATTAACTGGATAAAGATTTATAAAACTTCAAAAGTTTAATTATAATGAATTTTATTGGATGAAGTTATATAAAGACCACTGAAAAGACATTTATCAAATGGATTCATACATGATATTTGGAAAAAACATTCTAAATTTGTCATTTAAAGATTTCCATTTTACCAAATGAATGAAGTTTAATCTATTAGAAATAATTTTAAGAAACTGTAGCAATGTATAAACATGATGACCCTTGATTGGAGAATCTATGCAAAACCTTTCAAGTGAAGAGAGAGTTTATCCAAAGCCATTACAACCAAATATAAAGAATATGAAATATGATCATTATATATTTTCCTATAAATATGAGAAACGTTATATAAGAATGAATAATTTACATTATTTATGATATAAGAGTAGCTATGAATCTTTTTTGTAACATCATGTTACTTTTAGAGACCACTTTATTATAATTACATTGATATTTTATACTTAATCCATATGTTTTTTGAGGATATTTGTAAATTACTTGATTTTTGTGAATGTTTTTAATTTTTATTTTGATCTGGTATGATCGAGGGATTCTAGGGATAGAAAGACAAAGTCAATCTGATCCTACTGATTGAGGGTTCCCATAAATAGGGAAGCTGAATTCTTTCAATATTAGTATCAAAGGATTCTATTATTAAGGAAGACAAAACTTTATATTTTGGTTAAAATTGTGGATAACTAAAGTATGGGTTATATATTTCATTAAAATTTATGTTTAAATCATGGATCTTTGTTATAAAACGTATACAAGTATTTATTAGTCATTTTATAAAGTTTAATTTTACTTAGTTTTACAAGTTTCTATTTCTTCTGTGAATGTGTTTAATGAAATTTATGTGTTATAACCTTTTACTTAACTCTGATTTTATAAAATATTTGAACATGTGTTTGTCTGATTACTTTCATTTATAGGATAGATATATGTCTGATTAACCTATATAAGGAGGTAAAAATTTAAAGTAGATTTATTTTATAAACTACAATTCACCCCTATTGTAGTTTTTATACATACTTTAACCATCCCACAACTTATTCAATGTGTTGACTGATGTGAATATGATTCTTAAGTATCAATATAAGGAATAAACCTTAAAACATTATATAATATAGAAACTTTAAACTTGAATTAACTTTCTTGTATTCCCGAATACCTTTTAGGTTAATATTATTTTGGAGACTTTGGTCATAAATATTACATAACAGACCCATACATTACAAAGTGGACACTTCCAATAAGTATCAATTTTTCCAACCACATAAGACTTTTAAAATGAAACATTTTTTCATTTCATGATAAATCTTCATGACATGCTAGTTTAATTATTTATTCTTATTTATCCTCAAAACCTATGAAAATATTTCAAAATCATGTTATGATAAAAAAATTCTAAGTAAGAGACATAAAAGTAAGTAATCCATTAGTTTAGTGAAAAATATGAAAATCCATAAAATGATTACTTTATTCACATTACTATTTGATAATATAAAATCTATCAAATCCACAAGGGGAAACACTTTTTTCTCAAAGAAAACATTAAAACCCCATAGTAAGAAAATTAAAACCCCTATAGGCATATTTAAGAATTATATATATAACCCTTGTTCATTAATGTTAGAATTCACTAGATCCTAGTTAAATCCCTATAAGAAAACTCACTGGTTAATTCCATAATTCTTTTCTTTGAAGATAAGGAATATTAGATAATGTATTGGAGAGCTATATCAAGATCAACCATTGTATAAAATGTATCAAGATCACCCATCATATAAGATGTATCGATATATCCCATCATTATATCGAATTATCAAGTACCATATCATGAATAATTTTTTTTAATCTTTTACCTTTTCATTAACGAACCCTTGAAAAAAACATTTGAACCCATATGAAAAACATTTTCACACAATGAAATACCCTTTACTTTTAAAAACACATTTTCAAAAATAAAATACCCAAAAAAGGGAAGACAGTTTTTTAGAAAACATAGAATATTTAAAAGGAATAAAAATATAAAATAATGGTTATAGCGGTGGGAAAATCCATCGATGCTGTATATGTTAAAATAGAACGTTATTTTTTTCCTTTTCTAAATAAAGTTAAAATATTTCATATAATATACATAAAAATATTCCTGTTTAATTTTTTAAAGAATGTAAAGAGTCGTAAAATTTCCTTTATAATTCATTTATGAACAAATACATTTATAATATAATTTTAAGAATATGGACATGGAATAAAAATATTTATAAAAATAAATCATTAAGATGTTTAAAATGTTGTTTTAAGGTAAAGTGTCCCTTATCTCAAGGCTAAATAATTACATACATTATTTGTATTCTTAAATAATAAACTTATATTAATTATTTAATTTCGTAATAACCTTTTTAAGTTTATTAATCCTTTTATTTTATTTTTTACCATATTATATTAAATTACATAATAAATTAAGTTCATATCAGATGTTTTAATGAAATCTAGATCATATAGCCAACGAGACCATACCTGAGTGGTAAGGGATCCTTCTTGGCATCTAGGAGACCCTAGTTCAAAACCGGGTGGAGGTGAATTTTTGGTACTGTAGCAGCTACTGTTCGGTACTGTAGTAGCTAGAAATATTAACCCTATTTGGGCCTTCTATCCACCGGTTTGGGCCTACGGGTCTCAAGGACCTTCAGGTCATCAAAGGCCTTTGGACCACAGGGTCTTTGGGCCACAACAACCATGGAGTAGCCCAGTTCACACAGAACAGGCCCCAGAAGAGGATTAAAGAAATAAGAGTAGCAGCCACCAGATTCAGAGCTAACCGGATTGGAAGAATGAGAGGGTATGGCAGCCGCCATCGGGACCCGGAACTATGAAACTTTGTACAAGGAAATTCTATCCGATCATAAATGCAAGGTGGGGAGCTAGGTGATCAATGACAAGAATCGGGGGAGGGACAGTCCTAGTGGGTTGGGCCTACGGGTCATGTATTGGGAATGGTATGACTCTAGGCCTTCAGTTCATGTATTGTGGGTCAGTTGGGACTTGTTCTTTGGGCCTACGGATCATGTACGGGTTCCCCTTCAACTATTAAAATGGGTATTATCCATAATAAAATAAAAAATAAGGCATTTGTGACATTCGGGGTAGATCATATAACCAAAATGACTTCTGTAAGTTGACTATGATCAAATAGTTCATAATTATATCATTTCCATAATCTTAATGATGAAATAATTATAATTTTTATACATTATTTATACTTTTAAAATGAACCATTTAAGGTGGTTATGAAAAATAAATTACATTACTATTATAGAGACGACATTCCATACGTACACATGAGTAACATTTCCATTTTTCAATGAATTTGAGGAAAAGAAGGTAAGTATTATTTTATATGTATATAATTATAATTATATCATAAATATCATAATACTTATTTATATACACCAATATTTAAAATATATGTGATACAATGTTGAAAAATAAAATACATCTCTTTGTGAGGAAGTAGTCCACAAATGAACATGAGGGATGTTTTTATTTTTTATTTGACAATAAAGAAGGAAGTAGATTATTTATTTACCATTAAAAAATAAAAATTTAAATAATATATATCACCATATTTTATTTTTATCCATAATTATGAACAACCATAATATTTGATGATGAAAAATGAAATACATCATCTCACGAGGTAATAGTTCGCACGTACACACGAGTGATGTTTTTATTTTTCATTAGATGGTTAAATTGATGAAAAAATGTTATAACATAAACATAATAACATTAAATTATATATAATATACTATTTTTATTATTTAATTTAAGTTTAATAATATTTGAAGGTGATAGGAGAAGAAATAAAATGAAAACCCTCAGTTAAGAACTACACCTCCACTTCAAACAACCTCCTTATGTTTACACCTTTGAACTTATAAGGTGGGTATTATGATAGAAAATGGGCCTCTATCATAGGTATATATTTTATAAATATTTTTGGGTTTTTATTGGTCAAAATAAGAGGCAATTGAAGTGTGTATAAAAGAGAATATGAGGTTTCCTTTTATAAATGAGGGATATGACACACTTGGAATTTTTCAAAAGATTTAAATATTATCAAGTCATATTCTAAGAAAAGTGTCCCATAAATAATTAAATTTAGAGACTAAGGTGATAAGTTTTGAAATAAATTCATCCAATAAGAATTAAGATGACATTTGTTGGCTATATCACATAGTATCAATTTGGGTTAAGCTGATTTACCCATTTACTGCAGCGACACATTTTTTTACCAAAGTTACTATTCATAATGACCAAAAAAGAAATTGAACGCATTAATAAATTTTTAAATTATGATTAAAAACATGAAATTCATTTATTATTATTATATTTCTAGAAATAGTTGAAATTAATCTAATATGAAAGTGCAAAACACCACAAAAAATGATTTTTTGGAAAATACATTTTTAGTTATAAATGAGATTTTATACCAAAATCAAGTATAATGTGGATCCGAAAGGTATAAATTAAATTTATTTTTATCAAAAATAAAATATTTTTTAAAACAATAATACACATAAAAATGAGGTGTAAAATATACCAAAAAACAAAATACCATTTTCTTTAAAAAAATCAATATTTTCCACTATTTACCTAAAGATCGAAATTTTTAGAAAATTATAACAAATTCCCCATAAGATAATTTTGAAAAGATTAATTAAAAAATAATATAATTTTTATCAAATTAAATTTATAAAATTTTAAAATTTAACTTGTAAAAGGAACCATATAATTCCTAAAAACAAATTAAGTAATAATAAAACAATTTCTTTTTTTGATTGAAAAACTACTTAATATTATTATCATGAATATAAATATATAAAATATAATTTATGAATATTAATGAGGAATTAAATTTATTAACTATTAATATTAGCTATGTTTTTATATTCTTCCCCATTATGTACAATGTTTACCTATAATTTTATTCATTACTTAAACAAATATGAATATTTTTGTGTCATAAATTTTTCTAATTTTCATTTTGCTTATTCCACAATATGTTTTTTTTAAAAAACATGAAATTAAAAAATCACCTTATTACACAACTCCTATAATATGTGATCAATAACCAGAACCATTTTTCCCATATATGAAAGATTATCTTCTAGCTATACTACTTTAGGACTCAAAACATGAGATCTATCCCACATATATTTAATTAATAACGAAACATAAAACACATAATACACCTAAGATAAAATCAAATGAAAGGCCACTCGGTAAGAAACTAATCCAAATTTATCTATAATTTCATTTGGTCTAATGAAAAATGGGATGATATTTATTTTTTACCAAAACACATAAAATATTTCAATTGGGTTACATTAAGAAAAACATGATTAACTTCCACAAATGAAATATTATTCCTTTGATTATCAGCATAACTATTTTTTTAGAATATGAGATTCTATCATGTGATACTAACTCATATTTACCTAATCAACCATTTCCTATAACAACTATGGTTCCAAAAACATTCTTTCTCCTACATTATCCCAACAAGCTAAAGTCCAACACTACTTTCCATATAATTCCTCAAAAGGTTCCACCTATATACCATAATAGAGAATGTTATTATAAGAAATTTAAACTAATGAAAGATGATAATCCTAACTTCCCAGATAATCCATTTAAAAATATTTAAGCATGTCTTCTAAAGTTTGAATCATTCACTTTGAATATCCATCAAATTAAGGATGAAATACTGTACTAAAATATAATTCAATATGCAATTACTTCTAAAGGATTTTCCAAATATTAGTGGAAAATATTGAGTAAAAATAAAATTCTATCAAAAGTGGGACTCTATGGAGTATTATTGTCTCTTTAATATACAACATAGAAATTTGATCTAAACCCATATTATCTCGAATAATAAGAAAATACATTGATTTAGTCAATCGATCAACAATAAAAAAAATCACCCTAAGGTATATTTGACATTACCACCATGAAATATATAGATATATTTTTCTATTTACATTATGTCACTAGAAAAGGATAAAGCATCCATTTTGGTAATTTTCATTTACCTTTAACCTACTAACAAGTTAAAGATTTGATGTCAAAATTACAATATCTTTTATCATTACATACCACCAGTAATATTTCCAAAAGTATCTATATATCTTAATACTTCCTGGATGAATAGAAAAGGGTGATATATGAGATTTACTCAACAATTCCTTTTTCAACTGGGAGATAATTAGAGAATATAACCTTTTTACCAATCTTAAAACACCTTACTTTTCAAATTTATATTCAAGAAACTTATCTTAATTTATAAGTTATACTTTTTCTTAAAAATCATGGTCTTTATTCTGAGCTTACATAATTCTATCTGAAAAATAAGATTGCGTTGAACCTTGAAACAAAATAGAGGAAGTTCCTAAATACATAATTTCTGGGCAGTTATAGATTAATTACTTTACCAAAGGATCATGTTATAAGTGTAGCATAGTTAATGATGCATTTATCTTTTTGACTTAAAGAATTAACAAATTTTTTTACTTTCCCTAAATAGTAATGATTCATGAAATCATAATCCTTTATCAATTCCATCCATTTTATCTACCTCGTGTTCATTTATTTCTGATTAAATATATACTTCAAACTTTTGTGATCAGTATATATATTATTACCTGACTTTAAATAATCTATAAATTGTATCCTTAGGTAAGAATTAATTTTCTTGCATTCCTGAACATATTTTAGGGTTAGAGTTTTTGATTATTAAGTCATTAAAATTAAATAATTAAATATTACATAAAAAAGTGGACACTTCCACTTTGTTTCCATTTTTTCCACAATTCAAAATTTTTATGATATAATAAGTTTTCTTTTCATGGAATATATTCATAATTTTCATCCTGACCTCATCCTTATTCCTATTTATCCTTTAAACCATATGAAAAATATTTTAAAATGTGGTATAAACACAAAAATATTAGTAAGTTAAATATAAAAATAAATAAATAAATCCATTATTCCCTGATTATTCATAAAAAGTTTCCTTTTTCAAAATAAACATTTAGTTAAAAACGATTTCTTACCCAAGAAATCAAACTTTTCCCCTAGATATTTACATAAATGTTTTTATAAGAAATATTAAAATAAAAATAAAACTTCTAAGGTTTTCTTTTTAATTAGGAAAAAATTATTATTATTTTTCATAAATTTACACTTTTCATCCTTAAGAAGCAATGTATACCTTCATTTAACCATAAAGTCATTAATATACCTTGTAAAATGACAATATTTTTGTAAAAACTCATGGGAAACGTAGACAAACATTGTAGATAAATTGAAAAATTATTTATATATCACTATTTTAAATGTAATTACCTACACAATAAATTTCAATAATCTCTTAGGAGAAACCTAAATAGTCAACTTTATCCCTTTACCCAATGCATTTGAGAGAATATCGGGTTCACACATTCTTAATTAATAATGAAACCACCCATCCTTGGTTTATAGAAAAATACCCATACTTGGTTTATAATAGAACTACCCATCATTATAAAAAATTCCCAATAATGATATCATAATTATAAAACATTAAATCTTTCATTTTTTATCATTACTATAATAAAAATATTCCTTTCACCCATAAGAAAAATTTCTTTATATTGAAATACCCATTTCATTTCAAACCATTGAGAAAATATCATGAATAAAGGGAAGGAGGGTTTTTATTTGAATAAAAAATGAAATCTTGTAAATAAGACAAACATCAAATAAAAGTTATGATAGTGGGAAAAACTGTTGACACCATATATGTTAAAATTTAACATTCCTGTTTCATTTTTTTTCAAAATGTTCCATATAAAATATGTAATAAAATTTCTTTTGAAAAATTTAAAAATAAAGTAAAAAGTTGTAAAAAGTTTCTTTTATAATTCACTAATTATCATATAAATAAAATCACAAAATAATTTTAAGTATATGGACATGCAATAAAAATATTTAGAAAATAACTCTTGGAAACATTTAAAATGAGGTTTTAAATGTAAAGTGTCCATTACCTCAAGTTCTAATTGTCATGTTTATTCCTTATATTCCCAAATAATAAACTTATGCTAATCATTTAATTTCTTAAGAACCTTATTCATATTTATTATTCCTTTTATTTTATTTATTATCATGTCATATACAATTTCTTAATCAATTAATTTCACATTAGATGTTTTAATAATATTTGACTCATATGTCCAAAATGATTTTGGTAAGTTAACAATGGTAAAATAGGTAATTATTCCATAATATCTGAAATAATTATAATTAAATAATTATAATTTTGAAATATAAATTATACTTTTAAAACCAACTATGAAATATGGTTGTGAAAAATAAATTACATTACAATCATGGAGATAGTAGGTTGTATGTATGCAAGAGTAACGTTTCCATTTTCAAAACATAGGATAGAAAGAATATACACATTATTTTACCTTTAAAAAATGATAATTATGTCATAAAAATCATATTACTTATTTAATTAGACTTATATATAGCATCCATGTGATGTTGTCATGAATAATAATTCACATCATTTTGTTAAGGTGATAGCCCACAAGTAAAAACAAACAACGTTCTCATTTTTCAATATATAGGATGGTAGGAAAAATGATGATATATTATATTTAAATAATTTTAATTACATCATAAGTATCATATATATACTTTAAATCCATCACTATAACCATATGTGAGAGGCAGTGATGGAAAATGAATTACAACAGTTCGCAAGGTGGTAGTCCACTATACGCATGAATGATGTTTTCAATTACAATTTTATTAAAGAGATGATGAATATCAGTTATTATATTAACTTAATAAAATATAATTATATTAGAGATTCTAGTGTTATTATTTTATCATGGTTTAAAAATATTTTATTGAGATAGAAGAAGAAATAAAATGAAATTTCTCATTTAATAACTTTACCACTTCTTTGGAAAAATTCAATAAGTTTATTCCTAAATCCTTATTAGATTGGTATCATGATAAAACAGGGGAATATAGGATATTGGGATATATTTGAGGAAGTTATTTGGGTATGTAATTTCTAATATATAGTGCTCAAACAGTGTGAGTAAGAGAGGATATGAGTCACTATTTTATATGTGAGGGGAGGGACCCTCTTGGAATTTCTTAAAGTATTAAATTAATATAAATTATTTTTCATGAAAAAATAGAATGAAAATGATATATTTAGAATATATGATGATTATGATTATAAAAACACACATAAAATAAAATTTAGACATGTATATACTATATTTGTATCCATATATCTTTGTTTTAATCCCCATCAACCCTTTTGACAATTATTGTGATATTAATGATTTTACTCTTTAGGTGTCAATAAAGCTGATATAAAAGACAAAATTATTCATAAATGGATTATGGTTGATATTTTAAACCATATCCAATTGAATTTATCAAACATAAATTTTTTAGTAATTTTAATACTTATAATAACAAATTATTTATTATAAAATATCAATAATGTCATTTTTGGAACTATTCATTTAATTTGGCTTTGAAAAAAAATGAAAAATATGTAATTCAAATATAATACATTAAAAAATCACTAATATTTTATATTTATCTATTAAATTCACAGGGAATAATAAATCACCCATGAAATATTAATTTTAGAGTTTTTGAAATCATTTACTTGATTTTTCTACGGCTTGCAAAAGCACTAAGTTGGTGCTGCATAAGCATTTAAGGTAATTATTTAGTCACTAAAAATTTAAAATAAATTAACATGACAAAAGACTAAATTATATTTCAAATAAATATTTATAAATAAACATATGTTGTTTTTACTGCTGTCAAAGAATATTCTAGATATTAAAAGCAAGAGAATAAAATATTTGACTTTATATTTATTTCAAGTAATATATAAGTCATTTTCAATGAAAAATAGAAAAAAATTAATATAAATTTGATTATTTTATGAGTATAGATGATAAAAACACATCCAATATATTAAATTAATGTTTTAGGGTTGTTTTTAGTTCTTATTATATTATTTTTAACCCTTAATTACCTAATTTACCCTTATAGAGGTAACAAATATTTACTATGGTTACTATTCATAATGACCCAAAATAAACGGGAAATATTTAACAAATTTGGACATCCTAATTAAAAATATTGAATCCATTTTTCATGTTTCAATTTTTAGAATTAATATAAATTAATTTAACATTAAAACACTTAACATAATGAAAAAAGGTTTTTAAAAAAAAATGCATTTTAAGCCCAAAAATGAACTTATACCAAAATTTGATATAATAATAATTCCTATGTAATTAATTATATTATTTATAATTAAATGATAATTTTATAACCTTATGATCAAATAGTACTTTTAAATTACATTTTTAATGAAAAGAGATGAAAATTTTACAAAATTAGTATTCTTTATTATTCATTGAAAAATCAACATTTTTAGAAAAATACCAAAATTTCACCCTAAGATAATTTTGATATGATGATTTAAAAGATTAAGCTCATTTTTAAATATTAAAATTACAAAATTTGGAAAGTAATATTTTAAATAGAACATTATAATATATGGAAACCAATTTAGTAAGAATAAAAATATTTCCTTTTTGAGTGAAAATTTGCTTGATATTATTATAATGAATATATATATATAATATAATTAATTAATATTAATAATACATGAAAATGATTTACTCTAAAATTACATAGGTTATTAAATTCTTTCCCCATTTTAGAAATCACATCATAACAATTTTATTCTTTACTTGAATAACCAGGGATACTTTTCCTTCATATAATTTTCTAATTTCTATGTTTCTTCATCCATCATAGAGTTTTTTCAAAAACCCTTAACCGATGAATCAAATTATTAAAACAACCTACTCTTAGTAGTCAAGAATATGAATAAGTTGTTCTTCTATGAATGGATTACTTCTAATTGAACTATTTCAGGGCTCAAAACATGAGAGGAATCCGAAACATATTTTCTTAACAACGAAATACGAAATACATATTGTTTCTGAGATTAACTTGGAGGAAAGTCCAATAAATAAGGAATTAATACAAATTTATATAGGTTTTCATAAATTCTAATGAACCTTGGACTTAAAATTTCCTTTTTACCAAAATTCATAACACTTTTCTATGGATAAAATTTTAGAAAAACATGATCGCCTTTCTCAAAAGAAGAATCTTTCCTCTAGTTATTTGCAAAACATTTATTCCCACTCTAATCCATCCTTATGTAATACTGAATCATATTCACTGTATCAATGATTTATTCTACCAATTAGTTTTCTAAAAACTTTTTTTCTCGTATATTATCCCAAAAATATAGAGTTTGACACAACTTTCCATCAATGCTTAAAAAGGTTCAATCTGTATACTTGAATAAAAACTGTTATTATAAGAAAAATAAACCAAAGTTAGATATTGATCCTAAATTTCCTAATAATCCAATAAAAAAATATCTAATTATATATTCAAAATTATTAATTGTTCTATCAAACTATCCATCAAATTTTTGATGAAAAGATAAAATTAAATTTAATTCAGCACCCAATGAATTCTGAATACATTTCCAAAAAATTAAATGTAATCTTGGAGTCATGCTAAGATACAAATGAGAGTAGGATTCGATGTAATCTAATTATCTCTTAAAATAAAGTATATTAAGTTGATCTAAATACATATTATATCTAATGGGAAGAAAATATTAATATTTAGTTAGTTGATCAAAAATTACCCAAATTAAATTATTAACTCAAGTTGTATTTGATAATACTTCCATAGAATACATGGATATATTCTCCCATTTCCATTATGGAACTGGAAATGTCTGAATTATACCCTTTGGTAATTTTCATTCAGCATTAACCTATTAACAAGTCAAAAATATCATAGTAAAAACAACAATATATTTCTTCATTCATTTCAACTAGAAATGCCTTGAATGTCTCTATAAATTTTTTGAATTGACAATATGAATACAAAAATGAGAACTAGAAGCCTCACTCATTAGTTATTTATTTAAATGGGGGTCACATGAAACACATAATTTTTTTCTAAATCTCAAAACACCTTCTTTTTCAATAATAAATTTTGGAAAATGACCTTTCGTAACCAATTCCATATTTTCTTATAACTCATGGTATTCCTTCCGAGCTTGATTAATTTTTGTCTGGTAGAGATGATTTTACTAAGACTTGAAGAAAAAAAAAGAGTTCTTACATTCATAATTTGTAAGACAATATTCATCAAATAATTATCTAAAGGATCTTTTTCTAGATGTAGAATAGTTAATAATGTGTAATCTATCCTACTCAAAGAATCAACTACTTTGTTTTCTTTACATGGATGACAATGAATGGTGTTATCATAAAAATTTATCAATTTTACCTATTTTCTATGTCTTCTATTAAACTCTTTATGAGAGAATATATATTTCAAACTCTTATGATTAGAATAAATTTAAAACTTTACTCCATATAAATGGTGTCCCAAAATTTTTAAATGAAACACTATAACTACTAGTTCAAGGTCATGTGTAGGATAATTTTGATCATGATGTTTTAATTGATTTGAAATCATTCTATATTAAAACAAAAATCAGTCCCTTTAATGAAGCATCATTATAGATAAAAAATTCACCATTTCTTGAAGGTAGGGAAAAAAAGGAGAATTCAGTAATATTTTTTTTTTCAATTCCTATAAGTATTCATCACATTCATTTGTCTAGATAAACCTTACTCCTTTTCATATTAAACTTCAAAATTAGGTATAATATTGGGAAACTCATTAGGAAAACATTCATGTATTATTTTACTACCAATACATCATTAATCTGAATAGTCCCCTTATTTTCAATAATATGATTAAGGTAATTTTGTTTCCACCTTTTAATAGTTTGTTAACATCTTGATATGTTATCAAAGGTATGAATTAAATCCTATATAAAAATGGAAAATAATTTCAAAAAATAACTTCTTTGGCTTTACAATCTATCTTAGCATGTTAAAATAGAAAGCAATCCATACATAGGATAACATCAAATTATAAAATGGTGAATAAAAAAATTTTTATTGGGAAAAATATTCCATAGATGATAACAATATGATCATTGTTAATTCTGGTTACCTTAATACTACTTCCAAGTGTTTTTAAGAAAATTTATAATTTCATTTCTTGAGGTGAAATTTAATTTTACCAGACAATTTATCAGAAATGAAAGAATGTGTAGACCCCAAATCAAACAAGACATTAGAATAATATGAGTAAACAAGTAATATTCATATTACCACTTCATGTGATGACCCAAAATCTATCGAAGTAGTTAAAAATGACTCAACCACACCCTGTTACTTATTTTATTGTTTTATCCATTCATTCATGCACTTATTCAGACATATATCTACATAATGACCCATCTCATTATATTTAAAACACCTTAATGAATTTTTATTAATATTGGTCTTACCACTACCAAGATCCTTTTCTTTAAATAATGATCAATATACCCAATATTATCACATAATAAGCACTTATAATATTTAATAATATATTCCCCATGGTTCTTTTTACCACACCTATCATAAACTAGAAACTTCATTTTCTTACCTTTATATTTATTTGATGGATTCCACCCATTTTCTTACTGATTAGACAACTTTTTTTTATTATCTTAAAACACATTATAATTATAAAATTACACTTCCAAATTCTCTTCACATCAAATAATTTTCTAAAAACATTGAAAATCATGAGAAGCCAGTGCCCTTTGATATTTTGGCATCAATCCTGAGAAAAAATGACTAAATTTACTATCAAGGTTATAAATGAAATTTGGTGTGTACCTTGATAATCAGTTGAAATTTTCATTATATGAGACCATTTAATCTTCCTAATTTTACTACAATTCTAAAAATTTATTTTCCATCCTAAGTCTTAAAAACTAGGGAAAATTTTTCTCAAGGAAAATATTCTTAAATTCATACCATTTCACGGAATCAGTCTCTTATATTTATTTGATATTATTAACCATTGAAAACTATTGACCAGCTTAAAAATAAAAATGGTGAATAATAAGAGTTACGTTTTTATGGTTCGAACAACCCGTGACTTTGAATATATTTTATATGATGTAATCCTTCCCTTAGATACCACTCAGTTTGAAGATCTACTAAATTCTAGAGGGTCATGTCACATAAAATGAGCTACTATCTATATATTTCTCTATGGTAGATCTGGATACTCTATAGAATAGATACCACCCCCATTTATGGCCTACCTCATCTACAAAATCACAAAAAAAATACTCAGTTCCAATTCCAACCATTATAGGTTACTAATTTAGAAGGATATTTTCCGTTTAGTTTTTTTACTTTATCTTACCTATTTCCTTTGTCAAAACATATTCTGAAAAAATATAGTTTAGATGAAGAAACTTGGTAATACTAAAATGAAATATCATGATGACCACAAATACTAATTTCTTAAGGGTATTTTCTTATATTATCCCAACCTTTAAAATTATATAAACCTTCCCTATAATATCAACTATAAAGACCCAACCTTAAATAATCTATAAATTGTATGTTTATGAAATAATTCATTTTCTTAATTTCCCTAAGATATTTTTTGTTTTGAGTTTCATATATTTAATCAATAAATCTAACATAAAAAAATTACAAAACAAAGTGGACACTTTCACTCAAAATCAATTTTCTCAAAAATATAAAACATTTAATATATAAAAAGTTTTATTTTCATGGAATATCTTCATAATTATCTTCTAAACCTCATCCTTGTTCTTATCTATCCTTAAAACCCTATATTTTTTTAGATGTGGCATATTCATGAAAGGATCAGAAAGGGAAATATAAAAAGAAATAAAGAAACTTTTTATTCTTTTAATAATCAGTTTTTCCTTTTTCAAAATAAATTTTGATATCAAAATAAATGTTGAGCTCAAAATATACATTTTGATACCTAAGAAATAAACTTATCTAGAAAAATATTTTCATAAAACATTTCATATCAAATCTTAAAAGGAAAATGAAAATCATAAGGGTTTCTTTGTAATCAGGGAAAACTGATGTTTTTTTCAAAAGTTATATATTTCACCCTTAAAAATTATCATTTACTTTTATTTAACCATAAACCCATTATCTTAGCTTGTGAAAACATAAGATTGTTGTAAAAACTCATATAAAGAGTAGATAAATATTTTAGGCAATTTATGAAATAATTTCCATATAACTCATAAATTCACTTTTACAAATAGAATAACCTACTTAGTAAATTCTAATAATCTATTAAGAGACACCTAAACAGTTAGCTCTGTCACTTTACCCAATGTATTGAAGAGATATATCAGGCTCACCCATTCTTGGTTTATAACGGAACCACCCGTCCTTAGTTTATAATAGATCCACTTATACTTGGTTTATAAAAAAACAACCCATCACAATAATCAATTCCCAATTACCATAATATAATCATTAAACATGTAATATATCATTTTTCACTATTACACTTATAAAAATATTATTTTCACTGATAAGAAAACATTTCTAGATATTAAAATACCCATTTCGTTTAAAAACCTTTATGAAAATACCCAGAAAAAAAGGAAAGAGGGTTTTTATATGAAGAAAACATTAAATCTTGAAAGTAATCCAAACATAAAAAAACATTTCTGGTATCAGGGAAAACCAATGACACAATTTATGTTAAAACAAAATATTCTTTTTTAATTTTTTTGTAAAAATGTTTCATATAAAATATGTAAAAAAGGTTCCTTTTGAAAACCTTAAAAAAATTAAAAATTTAAATAAAATTTCCTATATAATTCATTTATTCCCATATAAATACATTCATAAAATAAATTTTAGAATATGGGTCTTTATGAAATATTTTTATAATATAAATCGTGAAAATATTTAAAATGATGTTTTAGAAATAAAGTGCCCCTTACCTCGAGTCTGAATCATCACATTTATTCCTTATATTCCTAAATAATAAAATTATATTAATAATTTAATTTATTAAAAACTTTTTTAATGTTTATAGTCTATTTTATTTTATTTATAACCATGTAATATACAATTACCTAATCAATTAAGTTCTTTTCGGATGGTTTGATGATATTTTTCTCATATATAAAAAAAGACATTGGTAAGTTTACTATTGTAAAAATGGTAATTATTATATCATCTCTAGAAAAATAATCATGAAATAAATATCGTTTCATATATCAATTATACTTTTCCAACTAACCATGAAATATCGTTGTGAAAAATGAATTAAATTATAATAATAGATATGGTAGACTACACGTACGCATGAATAACGTTTCCATTTTTCAACAAAAATAATTGAAATAAGGTAAGTATTATTTTATAGTTATATAAATATTATGATATCATAAATATAATATTATTTCTTTAAATAAACTTATAAATAACATCCATGTGATGTGGTTATGAAAAACAGTTACATCGCTTCATATAGGTGGTAGTGTAAACGTACGCACAGATGACATTATCATTTTAATGGATATAAAGGTAAGAAAATATATGATATATTATATTTAAATAATGTTAATTATTTCATTAATATCATATATATACTTTAAATCTATCATTATAACCATCCATGAGAGGAGGTGATGTAAAACAGATTACAACGGTTTATGAGGTGGTAGTCCTCCGTACACCCAAACAACAGTTTCACTTCCCATTTGATGGAAGAGGAGATATATATAGGTTATGATATTAACATAATAATATCTAAGTATATTGAATAAGATATTTTATTACTTAATCTTGTCTTAAGAAGATTTGATTCAGATAGAGGAATAAATAATATGAAAATTGTCAATTAAGAACTTTACCTCTTTTTAGAAAACTTCTTTAGGTTTATACCTAAAGACTTCATAGATTGGGATTATGATAAAACTAGGGACTCTAAGAAATGGTAAGAGATTTAAGGAATGTAGTTGGGTAGGTATTGACTGAGATAGAGTACTCAAAAGGTGTGAGGAAGAGAGGAGAGGAGGTTCCCTTTTATAAGTGAGGGGAGGGGTACTCATGGAATATCTTAATGTATTAAGTTAATGTAAATAAATTTTCATGGGAAAATTGCTAAACAATTATAATTTTGAATATAGGATGATTATTAGTTGAAATAATCTCATACAATAAAATTTTAACATGTTTAGAGTACTTTTACCCTTATATCTTTGTTTAATACCCATTAACCCTTTTGAAAATTACCATGATATCAATTTTTTTACTATTAAGGGATCATGATCTTATGTTGTATATGTTTGAATGACTATGAAACCCCCTAGGGGGTGGGGGGAGGGTGAAGTTTGACCCTTTAAAATATTTAACAGATTCAAAATAATTCTTTTATTATGCATCGATTCTTTCATTCTCTCTTAAAGATGAGTGAGCAACATAAATAAATAAGGAAAAGAACACAACAATGTATAGTGGTTCAAGGCACAAAGATCTCATATTCCACTCCACCTATTCTTACTCCATGAGTTTGGTAATCTTCACTAGTAATTCCTTTTACCAAGGAATTTTACAACTAATTACTTGTAGTTGGTACCTTTATAATATGGCTTTTATAAGGCATACTGGTTCTTTTATAGGGATCCATAAATCTATAGCTTAGTTTGAGAAACCGATACTCCTTTACCACCATGACTGAGTTCGAGAAGATAAAACTCAAATAAATCAATAGATATTGATTTTATTGAGAAAGATATATTTTTATTATAATTGTAGCAGTAACTGAAAAATGTGGTTCATCTTAAATAACATACAGTAACAATAAAATAATCTTCAACATTTCACAATATTTCTTTAAAAAACAACATAGAAAACACCAAATATATTAATAAATATGTATGTCTCCAAAGTGTATCTCTAAAGGTGATGAAACACTATTATTTACAAGTAAAAGTTTTTTTTATTTCCAATGAATATATCACTATGTTGTATATGTGAATATCTTTAGAAGACAAACATCTCAATATTTATAATATAGATCGAACATCTATAGGTCAAACAATTCCAAAAAATACCCCATAATAAATCATTAATATTTAAATTAAAAACCATTCAAATAGATTTGTAACTTACATTAGAAATAGGAATGATTTAATCCTTTTAAAATGAGCCTTTGAATTAGTCTTAAAATAGCTTTAAAGGGATATTTAATTTCACAAAGACCATTGTAGAAAATACATATAATATATTTAATTTAAAACTCCATCATTGACTAGTCAAATATAGGGTTACTTCACATAGTGATAAACTAGAGAAGTAGGGTTGAAAATGTATGGTCGTTTAAAAGAGTAGGGTTGATGAACCATATGTTTTTTCCTTTAAATATAGGGTTTCTTCCAAATGTAGGGTTGTTTATCTATACCTTTCCAACAACATAGGGTATATAATCCATATATCTCATTCCAAAAGTAGGGTTCCAAAACCATACATTTTTCTTACAAACGTAGGGTATGAAAAGTGTTTCCAAAATACCTTCAAACATGTCCATGATAATTTAAACAAATATGTTCACACAAATCAATAACTTGTATATGCTTCCAGAATAAATTTTCTAAAGAATATCATTTTCCCTAAATTAATTTAAAATAAAATTTATTAGTAACATAAATGTGGGTGATTATTATCATCAAAACCAAAAATAAATTAAATTTTTTTTTGAATAAACACATTTTCAATGACCACCCATTTTTTATGATCTTAAAACCCATAAAATAAATATTATAATTAAAACAATTAAGCATAATGTTTTTTCATAATTCTTTGTTTTTATATGAATTTTTCATAAACTACTCAATTATATACACTTTATAAACTTCTCATAAATTTATCTCCAACAAATTTACCCCCATTTTTGTTTCATAAAAAATATTAGAATAATTTTTAGTAACATAAACACCCCTAAATTCAGAAAAGAAGGATATAATCAAGAATCCATATGAGCATATAAAATATTATTCAATGAAAAAAGGATTTGTAATGAATGTATTAAATCATTTAATTCATGCTAGAAAAATTTTCTAAATATTTAAAATTAAAACAACTAAGCAAAATGTTTTTGAAATGTTCTTTATTTTTTTAGAAATATATCATAAACTACTCAACAATATCCCCTTTATACACTTCTCATAAATTTATCCCCTACAAATTTCTCCCATGTTTTGTGACATAAAAAATATTATAATTATGTTTAGTAATATAAAATCCCCATAAATTCATGATAGAAAGATATAATCAAGAATCCATGAGAAGATGTAAAATATTATTCAATGAAAATAATATTTATAATGAATGTATTAAATCATTAAATTCATCCCATAACACATTTATAAATATTTAAAATAACTCCCCCTAATACATAACATAATTCATGGAATTAAAAATAAAATTTTCATATATAATAATTTAGAACAATATTTAATCTATTAAGATAATTTTATTTCTCATAGAAATAGACTAATTTACCACATATGATTATTTTTAAAAAAAATATTAAACATTTAAGAACTTTTTTATATGTAAGATAACCATTAAAATTATAAACATCAAAAAGAAATTAGAAAACAATTTATAAAAAATATTTTTACTAATAAAAATATTAAAAATAATATATACAAGATATTAACATTAAATAAACTATAGAAATTAAGAAAAGTTAGGGTGTTAGGTAGGATTAAAAATATTTTCAATACTTTCTAAACTTCAAATGTTTTCACTTAAATATGCTAAAACTCTGGACAATTGTTCTATTATTCATTAAAAATACATAGATCTTTGATATAATGAAGAAGAAGACAAACAATGTTTAACCAAAAACTATTTCATATTATCAAGGTTAAATATAGTAACAAATTCCCTTCTGAGTAACTCTACTTGAATTAACATTTCTTCTATAAATGCTTCAAAGTATTCTTTTAAAATCAAAATTTCTTTCAAATATTGATATTCCATTTGAAGTGCATAAATATTTTTTGAATTGAAAATTTTTCATATCTTAATATGAAATTATAAACATATTCAAATAAACATACAACTTTACTTTTTTATTTATTAAAAATATTCACCTCAAACAAAATCTCTTCAGAAGACATTTCACCTTTAATATTTTGAGATGTTAAAACTTCTGGTTCTTCAATACCATAAACTTAATTTTATATTTAAGAAGAATTTTTAAATGTATCATTAACATAAGAAACCAATTTTTATCATAACATATCATAAGAAGGATTACCTTTCATTCTCTTCTAACAAATACTTTTCTCTGAACTTGAAGTTATTGATCACTTCATCTTAGTCAGACTGGTTTTAGAATTATTTGAAAAAGATATTTTGAAGAGGAAGAAATTTTTTTAAGAGGTTTATAGAATAAGATTATACCATTTTAAGAGAATATGAAAATTTTTTTTCTAGCAAGGTGCAGATGACCCTTCACATTGTCAAGTCAAAAATATAGGATAATCATTATGAATTTTAACTTTTGAAAAAACATTTTTATGTAAAAAATATTTTTTAAAGAAAAACATTACGTAAAAGAATTTTAAACACGTGATATCTAAATACAACAATAATTTTAAAAGTTTAAAAAAGGAATATTGTTTTTTATAAAACTATTTTGAATATTTTAGAAATTTATTTATATAATTATATAGACTAGATGTTGAAAAATAAATTCCAATAGGAAGTAAGTATTATAAATATTTAGAATAAAATATCTCTATCTACCTATATAAAAAAATTAATACAATAATATATATATCATAGTAACAATGAAATACTTCTAAGATTATTAGTTCTTGTTCTAAGGATTTTTAGATAAATAACTAATTTAGATTTGGTGACTCCTTTGTTAAGATAGAAATTTCGATAAACTTCTAAGTTGACCACTTAATGAATTAATGATGTATTTCTATGGTGTATTATTAAAAAAATGTTATTTTTGTTACCCATATGCTTTTGGGTATGGCAGTCTTAGAAAGTAAGGTTTTAGGTAACCAAATTAGTTTATTTTTGGTAAATATTATACTATTATAGTTAAATAATTTTTGTGAACAATAAAAATTATTTTTTAAAAGTAATATTTATTTGAATAATTTAAATTTATACCATAATTTAATCATTTAACAATTAAAATAACTTTTCAATTTGATCTAGGAACAAAATAATGCCTAAATAATTTTGGACTTTCACTATTACTACATATTCCATGTTTTCCTCTGTGAGTTTTTTTTACAAAGGATTTGATTCAAATATTTTTGTCCTTTTATAATAATACTAGAATCTTGTTTTAATGTGTAAAATTTATCCAATAATTCTTTAATTCTAATTTAATTTTGATCATAATAAATTTTGGAAGAATTATATTTTAAATATGTAATTTTTTTGAAAAGATTTATTTATCTAGTAAAATAGATTCATAATATTTAATAATTTTTATATGATCTTTCTTTAGTGATTAAAATTTATATTGTAACATAAAGAAATAATTATTTAATTCATCGTAATAATGTTTTTTATCATTAGAGTTTTGAGAGTGAGAAGATTGTACTTTATTAGTACAAGCTATAAGATATACCATATATTTTTTTGGTCGTCCTAAAAATTTGTAGAAGATTCATCATTTGAACCAGGATAATCAATCCATGTTGCTTTCATAATATTCTTTTTTTATTATCAAGTTTCCTTTGATCTTTAATAAAAGGACAATTAAATATTGTATATCATTTTCCTTACATTCACAACATCTACTCTCTTTAATCACTTTTTTCTCTTGTTGTATAGTTTTTCAAACCTTTTAACGAGATATAATAAATATTTATATGTATCTAGATGAATTATGTTAGAATATTCTTCCAAAATAGTTTTAAGAGAAACTTCTTCAAATTTGATAAGATTTAAATATTTATCCAACATCCTATCTTCTTGCATCATCATGGTTCCAATCAGTTCTTTCATTTTCAAATCTTTTACTAGTGTATATTATCATATGTAAGTAGATATACCATTTAAATTAGAGGGTGAAAATATAAGTACATTTAACATTTGATCTGATTTCATAATTGGATCTCCGAAAAAAGAAATATTATTGATAATTTCTATCAATCTCTCATTCATCTGAGTGATATTACCATCTTTATGCATTTTGAAAGAATCAAACATTGAATTTGTCGGGTTTCATATCAGTTGTATGATATTTTTAGTTCCTTCATAGGTAATATAAATATTCTTAAACATATCATATTCATTAGAACATTGAGAAAATCGATTAAACTCATCAGTCCCTAAACTAAAGAAAATTGAATTCATTACTCTTGAATTAAGATCACATTCTTTTTCTTGATCATCATCCCATTTTCCCAATCATCCATAGAAAATTCATAAGGATTGAAAACATTTAAATAAACTCTTATTCTAAGATTTTTAAAATAAATAATCATGTGAGATTTACAGTATCCATTATTATCACCATTACATTATGGAGCATGAATCATTAACATACCTTATCTAAGATTATCAATTTTGATAATTTGTTCTTTATCAACAATTTTAGCAATTGTGAGAGAAAAAATATACCAATAGAACCCCACCTAGGATAATAATTTTTGGTACTGGATATAAAAAATATATTTTTAATGGATCTCCAAAATAGGAATATATCAATATATCCCTTCCTTTGTTATAAATTGTTTGGTTAGATAGTTATAAATTACTATGTAAAAGATACAAGAGTGGTTGGGGGGGATGAATTGTGGCCCTTTAAAATATTTGAAAGATTAAAAATAATTATCTTATTATGCAGTGATTTATTACTTATCTATTAAACATGTGTGAGTAAAATAAATAAATAAGGAAAATAACATAGAGATATATAGTGTCTTAGGGAACAAATATCCCTTAGTCTACTCCACCAACATTATCTCCATGAGTTTGGTGTTTTTTACTAGTAATTCCTTTTACCAGGGAGTTATAAAAATGAGTATAGGAATTTTATACCTTTAAAATAATGTTTTTACAAGGCCTTTTGGTTCTTTTATAGGGAACTATAAATCCAAAACTTAGTTCAAAAAGTTGATACTTATTCAAAACTATGACTGAGTCTAAGCAGTTGACACTCCAATAAATAAATAAATATTGATTTGATTGAGAAATAAATATTTTTTTTCATATTTGAAACAAAAACTTATAGATGTGTTTTATCTTCAATAACATATAGAATTAATAAAATAATATTCAATGTTGCACATGATTTCTTTAAAAAATAGTAGAGAAAACATGATATAGTTGAATAAATATGTATGTCTCCAAAGTGTATCTTGGAAAGAAACAACACACTGTTATTTACAATTACACAAAATTTTCCTTCCAATTAGTATATATCTATATTATATATTTGCAAATTTTTAGAAGGCCAACATCTAAATATTTATACTATAGATCGAATAGCTTTAGTTCAAATGATTCCTGAAATACCACATAATAAATTATGAATATTTGAAATCAAAATCATTCAAAGAGAGTCATAACTTCCCTTAGAAATAAGAACAATTTAATATATTGAATATGAGCCAATGAATAAATCATAAAATAGTTATAAATAGATATTTACTTTGAGAAAGACCATTTTAGAAAAAAAAAATATATTTAATTTAAAACTTTACCATTGATCAGTCAAACATAGGGTTCATTCGTGTACTGATAAACTCCAAAAGTTGGGTTGACAACATGTAGTTGTTTACAAAAGTAGGGTTGATAAATCATATGTTTATTCCTTTAAATTTATAGTTTCTTAAAATCATAGGGTTGTTGATCCATACTTTTTCAACAGTATAGGGTACATAATCCATACATTTCTTTCCAAATGTAGGGTTCCCTAACTATACTTTACACTTACAAATGTAGGGTATGGACAATGTTTCCAGAATACTTTCAAACACAACCAATATAATTTGAAAAAATATTTTAACATGGATCAATAACTTGTATACGCTTCTAGAATAAATATTTTAATTAATATCATATTCCTAAAATTCACTTAAAATAAATTTATTAGTAACATAAATGTGGGTGTTTGTGCAAATAAAAACCAAAAAGAAATTAAAAAAGTTGTTAAATCAACACATTCTCAACACATTAATGTTACTATAAAAGGAAAAGTTACTCATAAATAGAAAATTATTGATATTTTAAATCATATACCATTCACTTCGTTGAATATAGTATTTTTATAAATTTGAAATCATTTAATAAAATATTACTTATTGTTAAATTTCATTAATTTAATTTTTGGAACTACTCATTTAACTTAACATTGAAAATAATATGAAAAATATGGAATTGGAATATAATACATTAAAATAACCCTAATAAGTCATATTTGTCTATGAAATTCATGTTAGACTATAACTAACCCAAATAATAATACTTTTAGTGTGTTTAAATCATTTTATTGATTTTTCTACACCTTCCACAAGCATTATTTCAGTGTTGAATATGCATTTAAGGTAATTATTTCATCACAAAACATTAAAATTAAAATTAATTTTTTTAAAAAAATCATTAATATTTAATATAAAAATTTATAAGTGAATATTATATATTTTAACCCCTCTCTCAAAATGTTCCATATATTAAAATAAAGAGAGAAACTTTTTTGACTTTATATTTACTTAAAGTAATATATAATCCATTTTCAAATAAATATAAAAAAAAGTTCCATGATTTAGAATATCAGATAACGATGGTCAAACCCTACTAGAAAAATATTTTAAAGGCTAATTTTAGGGTTATTGTTATTCCTTACCATACTATTTTTAACCTTTAATTAACCGATTTAACCCGACTGAGGAGAAAAATATTTACTACAATTTCTATTCATAATGAAAAACATAATAGAGGCTTATTTACTAAATATAGAAATAAATATTATATATATGGAATCAATTTTACAATATTAAATTACTAGAAGTGTTATAAATTAATTTAATATTAAAACAAAAAACATAATGGAAAACCTTTTTTTTAGAAAAATGAAATTTTAATCCCAAAAATGATCTTACACCAAAATCATGTATAATGACGATTAATATGTAATTAATAAGATTATTTATAATTAATTTATAATTATGATACCTTAATATCAAATTGTACTTTTAAATTACATTATTTAATGAAAATAGATGACAGGAATAAAAAATATGTATTTTTACTATTCACTAAAAAACCGATTTTTTTTAAGAAAAACAAAAATTTTACCTGATGCTAATTTTGATATAATGATTTAAAAAATTATGATAATTTTTTAAAATTAAAATTCTAGATTTGGAAATAATTTTTTTTAAATAAAACCATATAATATATGAAAACAAATTTAGTATAAATAAAACCATTTCCTTTTTGAATGGAAAATTACTTGATATTTTTATAGTGAATATATCACTATAAAATCTAATTAATAAATAAAAATAAGACATGAGATTTATTTATTCTAACATTACCTGGGTTGTTACAACATATTTCCCACTTTTCTCAATATAAATGATGTCTCTGGATTTTTAAAGAATCAACCACAATAGCTAGTTTTAGATCATGTGTAGGATAATTTAGCTCATGAGGTTTCAATTTACATGAATCACATGCAATTACATGCAATTAAATGATCATTATTTAGTTTAAAATAACCAAGACCCTTCAAATAAGCATCCATATAGATTAAAAAATCTCTATTTTAGGAGGACTCGGCCAAAACTAGAGCATCCAACAATATTATTTTCAGTTCCTAGAAACAATTATCACACTCTTTTATTCAGATGAATTTAACTCATTTTCAAGTTAACTTAGTCATTGGGATATATAATCAAGCAATGTTTTCATAGAAATGAAGATATTAACCAACTAATATAATAATTTTTTTAATATATATGACATTTTTTGGTCTTGTCCATTCTTCAACCACTTTAGTTTCAGTCAGGGCAATAATTATGCCATCTTTAGAAATAATATGCTCTGGGAAAGAAATCTACTATAACCAAAATTTACATTTAATAAATTTTCCATATAACCCTTTTTTACTTTCAAGGTTTGAAACAAAATTCTTAGGTGTATTTATGATACTCATGAATTTTATAATATACCAAAGTATCATCAATAAACCCAGTTACAAACTATACAAATAGTCATGAAAAAAATCTACTCATAAGATTCATTATTACAAATGGTAAATTAGATAGCCCAAAGGGCATAAATAGAAACTCACAATACATGTATCTATTTTGAAATTCAGTATTTGTAATAATCCCCCCTTCATATTTAACTTATGGTACCCTGAAATAAGATTAATCTTCCAAAAATACTACGCTACCTGGAGTTGGTCAAACAAATCACCCATATATGGTAAAATATTCTTATTCTTAATATTGATATTTATCAAGGATCTACAATAAATGAAAAAATCCATTAAACCATATTTTTTTAACAAATAAAATAGGATCACCCCATGGTTAAATAATAGGATGAACAAAACCATTATCATGAAATTCCAACAACTAATTTTTCAATTCAAAATGTTTAACTTGGGCCATTTGATAAGGTGTTTTGAAATTGGATTAACATAAGTCATTAGGTCAACAATATACTCTACTTACCTATCAATAATAAAAACAGTAAAATATTCATAAAATACATCTATATATTCATTTACAACTAACAAATTACTAATCTAAATAATTTTTTTCATCAATACAAGCTAGGTAACTTTCCCTGTTATATTTAATAAATTTCTCATCTTCTTGATATGTTATAAAACATATGAAATCATTGAATATAACTTTATTATATCTTAAATATATATTTTAATGATGAATTACATTCTAATATATGCCTATAATAATATCAAAATCTACTATGGGTTGTTTAACAATATTTATAGGAAGAACCATACCAATGAAAATAATAGGAAGATTCCTATAAATCATATTTGCCTTAATATTTCCTCCAAGAGTTCTCACCAAATTTTTTATCTAATTTTCATGAGGCGGTATTCCCATTTTAGTTAAAACTTCTCAGAAATGATCAAATGTGATGATACCTAGTCAAATAGGGAATAAAAATAATTTTAATAAATAAGAAACGTACCTATCACCATTTTATTAGATGGACCAACATCAACCACAGTAGTAACAAAGGACTTTACACACCTTTTTTCTTTCAATATTAGTGATTCCAACTTGTTATAAAAAACATTAGACATATTTTAGCATAATTAAACAAACCATTTCAATTAAAATATCTCACCTTTGTCTGGTTATCTATTACCCCATTATTGGATTGTTCAGGACTCTTTTATTTATAGTCACAAGCCCTGTGATCAAACTTACCACAATAAAAACACTTTACAGATCCTGTCTAACTTCTCTTAAAATATGTCTTTATTACACCTAGAACATGTTGAGAGCTTAAATATATATTTATTATTAGAATTATTATCTATTTATTTCCACCATGACCACCTATTACCCTTGTCATCCCAAGGAAAATAAGTTTTAGGAAATTCTATCTCGAATTTCTTAGCACATTGAAAAATTTTATTTTACTTTTTAAATTCCCATGGTGATAATTCTATTCATAAATATGGTTTCAATCATTATTAAAATCTATTAATTTTTCTATCATGATTATGAATACAATTAAGTGCATATGTAGAAAATCTAGTAAAAATTTCTTCATAAAAACTATTGAATATTTTAATTTTGACTTAATTCTATGAAATTTTTTCCATTTTGAGTCAATCAATCTTAGAGAAATATTTCTCTAATAAGAGATTAATAAATGTATCCCATTCAATGGAATCAAGCTTGTATACCATTTTCTAGGCCTTGATCTCAACTGTAGTGGTCCTCTTCTGATTAACCTCTTCGATGTGGATAGTTCTAGTTTGTAAGTATAAAGGATTTCCCATCAGATATTGTTGCATCGACTTTGGATCTAGTTTATTTTTTCATATTTATGTCATCAGTGAAAGGTTTTGATTCTTGTTCGGTGAGGGTTCCATTTATGTTTTTGTTTTTTTCATGTTTATGTGTTTGATGTGTTATGATGACCTTCGAAGGTTGTAAATTTTTTCCTTCGGTGATGATGAACTGCTTCATTGGATTGATTTCTAGTGGGGATGATTATAAATCATGTTTTTAATTCAAGGAGAGTGGCTCATGTCATGACCCATCCTCAGGGCCCATTCCGTGACTACCCCAAGCACGACTTCCATATGCCATGGGCTAGCGACTAGCACCAAAGGCATAAATATCAATAAAAAGGGAAGGCATTTCCTTTATTAAAGTAAACAAACACAAAATATTACACAATAAAAGTAAACAATAAGTAAATACTATATATAAAAGTAAGTGCTGAAAGGAAAAGGGTCCAGAAATACAAGCCCAACAGTAAGTACAGTACAACTAAAAAGAAAGTACAACAACAATAAAGTAATGAAGCAACCACTAAGTCATCCTCCAAGAATCCCACCTGAAGTGTGGGTACAGATGGCCTCGTCAGCACCTCGGGTCCCTCCGTCTGCTCCATGTAGGTCTCGCTGAGTGGTCCCCCTCCGGGTACTGTCGATCTCTACAAGTCTCTACCTCGATCAGTGCTGTCCGTCGTCTGTATCCAACACAATGTAGTGTTGGAGTAGCCCATGCAGGGGTGAGTATACGATACTCAGTAGGGACCCCGAGACCCTCAAAGGTCTCCCAGAATCCACGAATGATAAAACAAATAAGAAAGATACAATCACGAAGTATCAACTAACTCTACTTAGGTATATTACCATACATATACCTATGTTTTCAATCATAGTTCGGCTCCAACTCTCGAGCCCAAGCACAAACCAGTCCACATAGGAAGGCAAGTCAATCAGATTGATGATGATGATTGAAAGTTAAGACTCAACTCACACAGTTATACACAACTTAAAGAGAGTAAGATATGATTAGATGTAGCCACTGAATAAACTTTCACTATCAAATGACAAATACCCACAAAAACCTAAAACAATAGTATGTCGCTGCTATCGAACCCATGGAGGATTCAATCCAGTCTCGTTGCTGTCGAAACCATGGAGGATTCAGTCCAGTCTCATTATTGTAGAACCCACAGAGGATTCAGTCCAGTATCATTGCTGTCGAAACCACATAGGATTCAGTCCAGTCTCGTTGTTGTCGAACCCACGGAGGATTCAGTCCAGTCTCATTGCTGTCGAACCCACAGAGGATTCAGTCTAGTCTCATTTCTGTCGAACCCACAGAGGATTCAGTCCAGTCTCATTACTGTCGAACCCACATAAGATTTAGTCCAGTCTCGTTGTTGTCTAACCCATAGAGGATTTAGTCCAGTCTCATTACTGTCAAACCCACGGAGATTCAGTCCAATCTCGTTGATGTCGAACCCATGGAGGATTCAGTACAGTTGTCTTCATCGTCGAACCCATGGAAGATTCCAGTACGATTGTCGTCATTGTCGAACCCACGGAGGATTCCAGTACAGTAGTCGTTGCAATCGCAGCTAGCTCTAGGGTTCCCAAACACAGCACGATCGATTCCGGGAGGTTCTGCTACTTGAGCCAAGGGGTTGATACATCAAATATCACGAAGTCCAGATTTTATGTATCCTAATTTTCCGTCTCATCAAAAGAAACCCTATGCGACAGGCGACACGTTAATCGGATGCCCTTCCTGAGAGTTAATGGATTTTCCGTTCTAGGGGCCCGGATGGAAATACGCTCATTCCAAACCCGACCGTTTTCCAAAGTTGTCCAAAACTCACTTAGAGAATCGCAAAAAGGACCGCCTCATCATAAGGGTCCCAGTGCCATAGAAGACGCGTCGATCGGACATGCCTTCTTTAAGTTATTCTCATTCACGTAAAAAGAGCCCGGTCTGTCAAGCCCAGTGGGCTGGCGGGTCGGCCCGTCCTGGCTCAGCTGGTCTGACCTGGCTAAGGGGTCGGCCCAGCCTGTTAATGTGCAGCCCGGACCAGCTGGTGCGGCCCGGCCTGGCTGGCTGCAACTCGACCCTGCTGGCTGAGCGGCATAGCCCGGGTGGCCGAGTGATGCGGGGGGCGCGGACCCACAGTTTCCCAAACTAGTGGCACTGAGCGGCATCGCCCTACTATCCAGCCTGGCAAAGCCGACTGATCTTCCCGGCCCGAGTAGACTGTGTGGGCCGCTCTCCTCCCGCACGACTCCTGCGGGTGCCGCGACCTTCTCCAACCCAATCGGCCGACGAGTTGGCCGGTTCGCCCGCCGAAGCGGCCCACGGAGCATGGGCCACAGTGCTCTGCAGCGCAACTCCATGGGGCGCCGCAGTTCCACCAGCCCGACCAGCTACAGTAGACCGGTTCTTCTTCGGATGAGCGGCCTATAGATGCGGGCCGTGGTTCCTCTCCATGCGGCTGGAATACGGCTGCCGCTTTCTCCGGTCGTCGCCACCCCTACCGTCACCGTCGCCATCAAAATTGAACAAGGATCAACGAAGGGTCTTCGGGCCATGTTCGTTCAGCCCGCACCCTCTATGTTAAGCAGTATCATATGGCCGAAGATAAAACATGGTTTCAACGAAGAATGAAGAACAATTTTATTCAATTAAAATTGAATCAAACCCCCTACTGTAATTGACGTCGCACGTCGTCGAGCCGCGGAATACTAGAGTCATGGTATTCAAGCATTGCGGAAGAATGGTGTCGTCCCTTCAACATTGGAGGAAGTGTTGTTTATTTCATTGACATCGGGGGAATAGGAAAGGATGAAGTTGCTTCACGTCCTTCGGGTCATGGAGCGTTCTTCGTGTTCTTCATCAGAGAAGAACACTTTTCTTTTTATTTCTCCAAAGCCTTCCCAAAGAGAATAATTTCCCACACAAAAAATGAAACAATAAGCTTCTCGTATTAAAATAATGTTGCCATAAATTTTGAATTAATTCAAATTCAATTAATTAATTAAGGGTAATCAATTAATTAAATTGATTATGTTGGCACATTAATGAGGGGAGGGTGGAATGTGGAGAGGATCCACCAAAATATGTGAGGGGGAGTTGTCAAATAAATTAATGGGGGGGGGAGGGGGGTGTTAATGGGGAGTTTAAGGGAGTTGAGGAGTTAGGGCATCATGTGGGCCCCACCACCCTTAGTCATATCCTCACATGGGAATTTATGTGGGGTTTTGGCCCCACCTCCAACTTCCCTTAGGAGGAATTAACTTCCACATAAAATTGTAACACAACAATTTTATTTAAGTCTTAATGAATCCCCAAATTTCAACTACCACATATGACAAACGCAACTACGGTAAAGGTCCCCCTAAGCGAAAAACGGCGCTACGAGTTCATCGGTGCCCTTAGATTTCATTTTCGAGCACTGGTTCAAAAGATAGTAAAACCCTCACTTACGTTTATTGAACGTACCCGAAAAAAACATCAGAAATTGATTCCGGGCACATGGAGCCTCAGAATCAGGGGCCATCAGAAACCGCAGACTCCAAAAATTACAAAGTATTTTAGAAAAAAAATTTCCTGAAATTTTCGGGTCTTTAAATTACCCCCAAATCAGGACTTTACATCCCCGTAAAGCTACAACATACACTAGGGAAATAAAAGTTGGTATTGAGCACACATATGTGCCTCCCGCTCCCATGTGATCTCCTGGAGGTTCCCATGCTGCCAGCGAGCACGCACCAGAGGAATCAACCATCCTTGTAGGACCCGATCCTATCGATCCTTGATCTCCACCAGGACCTCTGTGAATGTCGCCCCATCATCGATGTCCAGCTCCCCATGATCGATGATGTGGGTCGGGTCGTGCACGTATCTCCTCAAATAAGATAGGTGGAAGAAATCATGTACCCAGTGCAACTGAGGTGGAAGGGACAGGCGGTAAGACACCTCACCTACTCTACTGAGGACCTTGAAAGGTCTGATGAAATGCAGAGATAACTTGCCACCCCGACCAAATCTCCATAGACCTCGTCGTGGTGAGACCCGTAGGAAGACGTGGTCGCCATCCTCGAACTCCAGTGGTCTCTGTCTCCTATCAGAATAGGACTTCTGTCTACTCTGTGAAATCTTCATCCACTCCTGGATGATCTGCACCTTCTCCGTTGTAGCCTGAACCATCTATGGTCCTACAAGTGCAGGCTTTCCAGGGTCAGTCTAGCAGAGAGGTGATGTGCAAGTTCGGCCGTACCACACCTCGTATGGTTCCATCCCGATGGTGGAGTGGTAGCTGTTGTTGTAAAAAAACTCAACCAAGGGTAAATGATCCTCCCAGCTACGACCAAAGTCAAGGAAACACACATAGAGAATGTCCTCGAGATTCTGAATAGTCCTCTCATTCAGACCGTCCGTGTGAGGATGGAAGGCGGTGCTCAGGCGTAGGTGCGTCCCAAAAGCCTCCTGTAACCCCTTCCAAAGTCGGGAAGTAAAATGAGCATCTCGAATGGAGACTATAGTCGATGGAACACCATGAATCCATACGATCTCCTTAATGTAGAGGCGTGCCAAGCTCTCTACTGAGCCCTGCTCTCTGATCGGTAGGAAGTGGGCCGACATGGTGAGTCGGTCAACGATCACCAAGATAGAGTCATGTCCTTTGGATATATGTGGAAGCCCCATCACAAAATCCATAGATATCCCATACCACTTCCACTCTAGGACCTCCAAGGGATGTACTAAGCCTGCTGGTACCTAGTGCTCTGCCTTCACTTGCTGACAAGTGAGGCATCATGATACAAACTCTGCTATAACCTTCTTCATACCCGGCCACCAGTGCTGTCTTCTGAGGTCCTGATACATCTTCACCACTCCTGGATGTATTGCTAGAGGGGAAGTGTGGAACTCCCTTATAACTTCCTCCTATAGTGCAACCAGTACCATAGTACATCTCCTGAAGAGGATGACATGCTCCCCTCCTTCAGAAAATCCATCAGGCGCCTACCCTGTGGATATCTGAGCACATCGCGTCTCACAGTCAACGTCCCCGCACTGTGCCTCTTTGACTCACTGAAGAAGTGGAGGAGTTACTGTGAGAGACTATAGATAGGCTTCTCCATCCCTATCCACAGAGGATATAAGGAAGACAATTGCTCTGTCGCCTTTCCTGGCAGCTGATTGACATTCCTCCTACTGAGCACATCCGCAACAAGGTTCCCCTTCCTAGGAGTATAGACTATCTCAATGTCATAGTCCTGGAGGAACTCGAGCCATCATCGCTGTTTCAGGTTCATTTCCTTCTAGAAGAAGAAACACCTAAGAATTTTGATATTAGATTAAACCGTAAATCTTTGGCTCAAAGAACTATGGGTTTGACTATCCATTTGAAAAGAACTCGACTACACCCTTTTTCTCTTACGTCCTATAAGAGATGCTAAGATTTCTCCTATGTTGGAAAGATAAATCCGGTCTCATCCCCTTGATGAACCACGTTATTTTCCTAATTCAGTCAATCCTGACACGAACGGTACTATTTCATGCCATTGACAACGTCATAAGGCCATGATGCTACTACCAAGATATCCAACCGTTACTCTCACCTCCAAGGGTCGAGTCACACTGTCGACAGTAGTGTGTGGTTACTGGGTCTCCTCCAGTAGGAATCTCGAATGTGAGGTTCAAGTCAACGGTTTTAACCGGAACCTCTTAGTATCAACCACATAAAAAGGAAAGGCAAGAAAACGTCACAAGTAAAAGTGTATTTTATTGCAGCAACTCAAAGTACAAAGACACAATGCAACCACAAACAACAACATCAACAAAGCTAGAAGAATCAAGAACAAAAGTCTCCATGCCTGGAGCTAGTCCTTCTCTTGTCCACCTGCTCCTGGTAGACCACCACGGTCGAACCTCTTCCTCTTTCTGGGAGGTACCTCTACTTCCTGCTGCTCATCTGCAGGACTGATCGGGTAGTCTCGAGCCATGTGACCCTTCCCGCCGCATGCATAGCACTTCCTGCTCCTTGTATGGCTGGCTCTATTTCGTGTTCCTTGCACAACCAAACCTATAACCTGAGGTGGCCCACATATTGGCCTAGTCCTCTTGGAATTCAATGTCATTTTTCTACTACCGGCTGCAGAAGACTTCGCTATGGTCAGAAAGCCCTGCGGAAAGAGCAGTAGCTCCTGAGCACGCACAAAGCATAGAGTTTCTGGTACAAACTCCGCACTGAAAGGGCTCTCGAAGTCTCCCCACGTGAGTGTATCCTCATAGTAAAACTAGAGCATCAGGCTCCACCACCTCTTAGATGCTCCCAAAAAGAGACTAATAGATAGGTGCACCATCAAGTCAACAGGTGTTCCAACTATGTGGAAAACTCATGCTACAACCTCCAACCAGCACCCGACTGTCTGAAAATATTTCTCACCTCGAAACCTTGGAGGCCTATATTTATGGAACTCATGAAACACACTCAGGTGTCATGTAATCTCTGCTGCTGGAGCTGGTGGTATTGGTGGCCCAGCGGGTAGTGGTATAGCTGGTGCCTCTACCGTGATGGGGACCTACACTGAGGCATTATCACTCAGTGGGCTACCATCTCGTATGTAACTCGAAAACCTAGCTAGCTACATTCATGGGTCCATCCTGAAAAAGAACAGGTGCGACACGGTTTAAATAGTATACCTTGTGAGCTGACACAAAGTAATCATGAAGAATACTTTTTCAAAGGAAGCACACACGCAATCAGTGTTTTCGTGCACTGTGTCGGAAATCAGAGGTCAGGGTCCTGGTGTATGGATACATTGGCCACCGCACCAACACTGGACTCCCTGGACTGAAAACCAAACTCAGTACTCTTAATAATATTTCTTCGCAGAAGGAATGATCAGATTCCTGTGTTCTATGGTAGAACCGACTCCTATGATACCAATTTGTCACGACTCGTCCTCGGGGCCCGTGTCGTGCCTACCCCAAGCACGCCTTCTATAGGCCAGGGGATGACGACTATCACCAGAGGTGTAAATCCTAGTAAAAAGGGAAGGCATTGCCTTTATGAAAGTAAAAAAACACAACAGAGTACACAACAGAAGTAATCACTAAGTAAATACTATATACAAAAGTAAGTGCTGAAAGGAAAAAGGACCAGAAATACAAGCCCAATAGTAAGTACAGTACGACTGAAAAGCTAGTACAACAGTAGAAAAGTGAAGCAGAAAACACTGAGTCATCCATTGGGAATCCCACCTGAAGGGTGAGCATAGATGGCCTCCTCAGCACCTCGGGTCCCTCCGTATGCTACGTGTACGTCTCACCGAGTGGTCCAGATCCGGGTACCGTCCAGCTCTACAAGTCTCTACCTCTATCAGTGATATTCGTCGTATACATCCAACACAATGTAGTGCGGGCGTATCCTATGTAGGGGTGAGTATATAGTACTCATTAGGGACCCCGAGACCCCCAAAGGTCTCCTAGAATCCATGAAGGATAAACCATAGAAGAAAGATACAATCAAGATGTGTCAACCAAATCTACTTAGGTATATTCCCATACATATACCCAAGTTATCAATCACAGTTCTCCTCCAACTCTCGAGTCCAAGCACAACCCAGTCCACATAGGAAGGCAAGTCAATCACATCGATGATAATAATTGAAAGTCAAGACTCAGCTCACAAAGGTATACACAACTTAAAGAGAGTAAGAGATGATTAGCTGTAGCCACTGAATCATCTTTCACTGTCGAATGAAAGATACCCACAGAAACCTAAAACAAAAGTATGTCGTTTCTGTTGAACCCAAGGAGGATTCAGTCCAGTCTCGTTGCTATCGAACCCATGGAGGATTTAGTCTAGTCTCATTGCTGTCGAACCCATGGAGGATTCAGTCCAGTCTCATTGTTGTTGAACCCATATAGGATTCAGTCTAGTCTTGTTACTGTCGAACCCATAGAGGATTCAGTCCATTCTCGTTGCTGTCAAACCCACGGAGGATTCAGTCCAATCTCCTTGCTGTCGAACCCACAGAGGATTCAGTCCAGTATCGTTGCTGTCGAACACAAAGAGGATTCACTCCAGTCTCGTTGCTGTCGAACCCACGGAGGATTCAGTCCAGTCTCGTTGGTGTCAAACCCATGGGGATTCAGTCCAATCTCATTGCTGTCGAACCCACATAGGATTCAGTATAGTTTTCGTCGTCGTCGAACCCACGGAGTATTCCAGTACAATTGTTGTCATCGTCGAAACCACGAAGGATTCCAGTATGGTAGTCGTTGCTGTCGCAGCCAGCTCTAGGGTTCCCACACACAACACACTCGATTCCGGGAGGGTCCGCTCCTTGAGCCAAGGGGTCGATACATAAACTATCACAAAGTATAGAGTTGATGTGTCCTGAAGTTTCATCTCGTCAAAAGAAACTCAACGCGATAGACGGCGCATCAATCGGACGTCCGGTCTGAGAGTTAATGGCTTTTCCATTCCAGGGGCCCGGTTGGAAATACGCTCGTTCCAAACCTGGACATTTTCCAAAGTTGTCCAAAACTAACTTAGAGTATTGAAAAAGGACCACCTCTTCATAAGGGTCCCAGTTCCGTAGATGGCGCATCGATCGGACGTGCGGTCTTTATGTTATTCACTTTCAAGTAAAACGAGCCCGGTCCGTCAAGCCCAGTGGGCTGGCGGGTCGGCCCGTCCTGGATTGGCGGGTCTGACCCGGCTTAGGGGTCGGACCAGACCGTTAATGCGCAGCCCGGACTGGTGGGGCACGGTCCGAAATGTGGAAGGTGGCCCGACCTGCGCAAGGGCGCGACCTGGCTGGTGCGGCCCGACCTGGCCGGCTACGACTCGGCCTGGGTGGCCGACCGATGCGGGGGGCGCAACCCCTTGGTTTCTAGAACCAGCAATGGCACCCTCCTTTCCATCCGGTCGAAGCCGGACGGTCTTTCCGGCACGAGCGGCCCGTGCAGGCCACTCTCCTCCGGGGCGGCACCTGCGGGTGCCGCTACATTCTCCATCCCGGCCGGCCAACGAGCCGGTCGGTTCGCCCGCCGAAGTGGCCCATGAAGCACGGGCCGTATTCCTCCACAACACGGCGTCGTGGGGTGCTGTGGTTCCACCAGACCGGCCTGCTATGGCCGGTCGATTCTACTTCGACCGAGCGGCCTGTGGATGCGGGCCGTAGTTCCTATCCACGCGGCCGGCATACGGCCGCCGCTTTCTTCGGTCGTCGCCACCCCTACCGTCACCGTCACCATCGAAATTGAACAATGATCAACAGAGGGTCATCGGGCCATGTTCGTTTGGCCCGCCCCCTCCGCATTAGGCGGTATCATATGGACGAAGATAAAACATAGTTTCAATGAAGAATGAAGAACAATTTTATTCAATTAAAATTGAAGCAAACCCCCTACCATAATTGACATCGCACGTTGTCGAGCCGCGGAAGATGAGCACCGCGGTAGTCGGGCGTCACGGAAGAACGGTGTCGTCCCGTCAACGTTGGAGGAAGAGTCGTTGATTCCACTGATTTCGGGGGAAGATGAAAGGATGATGTTGCTTCAAGTCCTTCGGGTCGTGGAGCATTCTTCGTGTTCTTCTTCGGAGAAGAACACTTTTCTTTTTATTTCTCTAGAACCATCCCAAAGAGAATAATTGCCCACATCAAAAATGAAACAATAGGATCCTCAAATTAAAATAATATTTCCATGACTTTTTAATTAATTCAAATTGAATCAATTAATTAAGGGTGATCACTTAATTAAATTGATTAGGTTGGCACATTAATGAGAGGAGGGTGGAATGTGGAGAGACTCCACCAAAATAAATGAGGGGGAGTTGTCAAATAAATTAAATGGGGGTGTTAATGGGGATTTTAAGGGAGTTGAAGAGTTAGGTCTTCGTGTGGGCCCCACCACCCTTAGTCATATCCTCCCATGGGAATTTAGGTGGGGTGTGGGCCCCACATCCAAAATCCCTTTGGAGGAATTAACTTCCACTTAAAATAAAATTGTTACACAACAATTTTATTTAAGTATTAATGAATCCCCAAATTTTAACTAGCACATACAACTAACACAACTTTGGTTAAGGTCCCCCTAAGCGAGAAATGGAGCTACGAGTTCATCAGTGCCCTCAGATTTCAATTCTGAGCACTGGTTCAAAAGATAGAAAAACCCACACGTACGTTTACTAAACGTACCCGAACAAAACATTAGAAATTGATTCCGGGCATACTGGTCCTCAGAATTAGGCGCCGTCAGAAACTGCAGACTCGTAAAATTCCAAAGTATTTAAGGGAAAAAAATTCCTTGAAATGTGCGGGTCTTTACAGCTCAAGGGAGATCATGAACTGAGGTGTTGATGTTTGTATTTTTTGATTATTGTGTTTGAATTTGAAAATTTATGTTGAAAATTGATGTTATAGGATAGATTATGAAGTTGGTATACCACTAATTCTTGTGGTGTTTAAAACTTTTTATTTGGTATCTAGTATTGTGTGGTTTACACTCAACCTTAAATTGGTTTATTTAGAAAATGAAAAAAATTATTTGGAGTAAGCTCATATCTCTATGGTATTCTGAACCAATGACAACCATCGATTGACTTCACCTTTAAAATAATAAATAAAAAGAGTTTACTTTTTTACTTTTTTAACATCCAAATACATCGAATATCTTTTCCAGATCATTTATCCATCCTACAAATATCACTCGATCTGAAGTTCCACCTTTATCCAGAGGGTGCTGTTTCACTAAATTATCAACCATCGACATATTACTCTATAAAAAATATAGTTTATCTCTATCATGGACGACACCACCATTTATAGTCTGAGTCAACTGATCCATCACTAAAACAAGCTACTTATTTCCATTTCCAACCATAATAGGTTTCTGATTTGGAATGATATTTTCCTCTTGATACCTTCCTACTTTACATTCCCTATTTCTTCTATAGAAAACCATTATGAGCATACATAGATTAGATGAAGATACATAGTAATATTTATATGTTATATCAGTTTAACTTAACTATAAATTAGATTCTATCAATGGTATTCTATTAACATTATCATTACCTCTATAATTATCTAAACCTTCTCTTTTTTACCGAATATAAAGAACTAACCTTAAAACATTACATAATCTAGTGTTTTATAACTAGAATTCACTTTCTTGAATTATCAAATACCTTTTAGGTTTAAAGTTTCAAAAAATTAGGTCATAACTCTTACATAAAAACACATGAATTACAAAGTGTAAACTTACACTCATTATCCATTTCCCCAACATATAAAACATTTAAAATGAAACAAATTTTCTTTTAATGATAAATCATCATGAATTTGAACTTGACTCCTTTATTATTACTCATACTTAAATCATGTGAAAAACATTAAAAAACACGGGATGAGAAAAAAAATCTTTGTAAAAGACATAGAAGTAATAAATCTATTAGTATAGAGAAAAATGTAAAAATCCATAAAAATTTCACCTTTTTCACATGAATATTTTAGAATATAAAATAAATAATATCCACATGGGGAAAAAAGTTTTTTATAAAATAAAACCTCAAAACAAGAAAATTGAAGCCCTTGTAGGAATCTTAGTGCAATATATTAATGAACCATGTTCACTCATGCTGGAATTAATAGGATCCCAGTTAAATCCATAGGATAAACCTCCTCATTTAACTCCCTTCTTATTTCCTTTGAAGAAAAGTTACAATACCCAATGTATTGGAGAGATATATTGAGCTCACCCGCCATATAAGCTATATCAAACTCACCCGTTGTATAAGATTTATTGAGCTCACCCATCATCATATATAATGATCAGGTACTATATCATGAATAAAACATTTTAATATTTCACCTTTTCATTATAAGGCCCTTTATAAACTCTTCTATACCCATAATAAAAAAAATTCAGATATCAAAATACCCTTTATTTTTAAAAACCTATTTTCCAAACTAAAATACCTAGAATAGAGGGAATAAGTGTTTTTATTGGAAGAAAAAATAGAATATTATAGAGGAATATAAACATAAAATTATTTTTATGTTGGTAGAAAAATATATTGATGTCATATAATTTAAAATATAACATTAATTTTTTCCGTTTATAAGAAAAATCAAAGAATTCTGTATAAAACACGTAAAAAGAATAATTTTAAAAAATTTGAAAGAAAGTGAAAGAAGACATAAAAGTTATTTTATAATTCATTTATGTCTATATAAATACATTCATATATTTTTAATAATACATACATGGAAGAAAAATATTTAGAATATTAAATCTTTAAAACATTTAAAATTAGGTTTTAAGGTGAAGTTTCTTTTTCCTCGATTATGACGCGTCATGTACGTTATTTATCTTATTAAATAATAACCCTATGTAATATATTTAATTCCTTAATAATCCTTTTCAATTTTATTATTTATTTTATTTAATTTATTACTCTGTTATATTCAATTACTTAATCAATTAAGTTCACATCAATCTTTTTGATGACATTCACATCATATGACCAAAATGACATTGTTAGGTTGAATATGGTCAAATGGATCATGATTATATAATTTATGGAATATTAATCATGATATAATTATAATTTTTAAAAATTATTTATACTTTTAAAACCATCCATGTATGGTGGTTATGAAAAATGAATTATGTTACAATCATGGATAATCATAGAGACGGAATGATGTGCGTACACATAAGCAACATTTCCACTTTTAAAATAATGCGAGGTAAAGAAGGTAAGTACTATTTTATAGTTATATAATGATAAAAATATCATAAATATCATATTATATGATTAAATACACCTATATATACAAGAAATGTGAGGATGTTTTGAAAAATAAAACACATTAGTTCACGAGGCGGTAATCCGCACATACACACGAGTAATGTTTTTTATTTTTTATTAGATGGTAAAAAAGGAATTATAATAATTATTTACCGTTAAAAAATTAAATTAATCTCATAAATATCACATTATTTCATTATAAACATCATTATTCCTAACCATAAGAATTAGTAATGAAAAATAAAATACATCATCTCACAAGGCAGTAGTCTGTATGTATGCATGGGAGATGTTTTTATTTTTTGTAAGATGTAAGAGTAGATGAAAAAGAGTTATATCATAAACATAATAAAATTAAATTAAATGGAAGATAATGATATTGTTATTTTATCATGTTTTAAGAATATTTAATGGATACAGAAGAAGAAATAATATCAAAATGCTCGGTTAAGAACTATACCTCTTCTTCGAACAAACTCCTTAGGTTTATAACTTTTTCCTTCTAAGATGGGTATTATGATAAAAATAAGAATTTTTGATGTGGTTATGTATTTTATAAAATGATTTGGGTAGGTATTTAATGATATAGGAGCATCGTTAAGTGTGAATAAAAGTGGAAAGGAGGTGTCCTTTTGTAAGTGAGGGAGGGGAAAGACTTAGAATTTCTCCCAAGATTTAAATATTATTAAATCATATTCATGAAAAATTACCCCATAAAAAAATTTATATAATTAGGTGATAATAGTTTAAAAAATCTATCAAATAATAATTAATATGAAATTTTGTGGCCTTTTCACTTAGTTTTAATCTAGGTTAACTCGATTTACCCATTTACCATAATGACACATTTTTTACTAAAGTTACTATTCATGATGACCAAAAATGAAATTTACATCATTAATAAATTTTTAAATGATTATTCCAAATATGTAATAAATTATTTAATATTTAATAACATTAAATTGAAGAAATTAATTTTATTTTAAAACACAAAAGACAACAAAAAATGGTTTTCTGAAAAAATTAGTTTTTAAGTATTAAAGTGATTCTACACCAAGATCAAGTATAATGTTGATCCAAAAGTTATAAATTGAATTAATTTTATCAAAAAATAAATAATTAAATTTAAAAAAAAAATATGGGGGTTTCTAATACTATAAAATTAATGATTATTTTCTTTAATTTTTTTTGTATTTTTCACTTTTCACCCAAAAATCAAGTTTTTATGAAAATTCTCAAAAAAAATTACCCGATGATAATTTATAATTTATGAATTAAAAAATACAATATTTTTTTGGGAAGTTATATTTCTAAAATTTATAAATTAATATTTTAAAATAAATCATATAATACCTGAAACATTTTTGTAAGAATAAAACTATTTCTTTTTTTGATTGAAAAATTACTCAATATTATTATCATGAATATAAATCTATAAAATCTAATCCATGAATTTTAATAAGGCATAAAATTTATTTACTATTAAAATTACATGGGTTTTTACACTCACCATTATTCAATATTTATTTCTTCATTGATCTTAGTTACTAAAGATTTTAGTGGGATAATTTTATCAGATATTATTATAGAGATATGGAATAAATTATACACATGTAATATGTTTCATAAAATCCCAATAATTATAGCAAATATAAGGATAATATAGAATCTTATAATCTGTAATAAGATTATATAGACACTTATGAATGTTTTATTAAGTATTATTAATGGAATTTAAGAATATAAAATGTATTATGTTTTAAAAGTAGTGGTCTCCACTTTTGAATTCTTTTATATTGGATACATATACTCACAAATTGAAATTATAGTTGAACATTCAATGTTATACTTTGAGTTATACCTATATGTTGTTTTTCATGGAGTATTATATTTTGTGATGAAATGTTAAAGTTATTGTGAGTAGGAATTAATATAAAGATATTTAATATTCTCATGAATAAAAAATGGGGTTTATGTGTTGTAAGGCCCATGAACATATAGTATTATACACTATGTATTTGATATACTATAGTTTAATGATTAATATTTGGATATCCGCATACCCGATTTTGGTGAGATACCTAGAATGAGAACCATTATACTTTGATACCTTTCTTATTCAATCATTGAGGCTTATCTAATCAGGGGTGGTTGGGTATGTTTCTAATAATTTCATCAATTAATGCTTAAAAAAGATGAGATTTATCCTCTAATATAAAGTGTATGAAATCTTGGACCTTGATTGAGATAGATTGGAGGAGTATAAAACTATACCTAGATAATAAATATGATGTACTTACCTATTTGAGTGAGGGGAATGTTATGTGATCATCCACTTTGATAAATGACATGTGATTTATTCATCAACTTGATTGATCTATTCATAGATATCCGAGAATGTATGGGTAGAAATTATGGATTGAAATACTTAGTGTCTTATCGTTACACAATGTATTTGAAAAACAGATCATATGAAAATTAATTCTTGTGTATGATACAGTTAGTAGAAAATGGTATAATGATACAAGTGTCTGATGGAGATTATGTAAGATCCCTTTGTAACTTGAGTAGCAATGAAACTTTACTAGATTCCACTCTTTTATTAAATTTATGAATAAAAGAATTATTTTTTTTATCAATTATAGAATTGATCACGAGGTCATATTTTTTGGTCAAATGAATGAGGATTGAGTTTTTTCTTAAAGAATTTATCAAAAAAGAGTTTATAGAGCGTATCGAAAAGGTATTTTGGATAGATATTCACAAGGTTCTTCATATGATGTGATACATAGTGAATATGATGATTTCATTAAAAAGCATTTTATAAGATATATAATAGGAGTTTTGGATATGTTTTCACAAGTTATTGTAAATTATATAATATTAGGTGAAAATTTTAATGTCTATGAAGATTTAGTTGAATTGGGAGATTGATATAGATATGCCCTGAAACCCCTATATCATAGTGTGTGATACTTATATTTTGTATGGTATGAATTGAATTAATATAATCAATATATTATACCTATTTAAATGAATATCATATAGCATGTATTTGATTGTATAATGATACTGCCAAACCAATTGTAATGTATGATTAAACTATATCACATCGAAGCGACTCTTATTGTATGATTCATTTAGAATCTCTACAATAATTTTAGTCAGCTAAGTGTTAAAAGTTAACATTTGAGTTATCTTCTACACATTCTATTATTAATGATTCTATTGTATACATGATTATAATGCATTCATATGATGAATTCATGTTTAGCTATGGGGTTATAAAGTGTTTATAACAGAATGAATTAATTCTATGTTTTGTAACATATGAGTTAATTCATGATCACTGAAGGATAATACTCAATGGATATATATGGAGGAAGTCACTATGGTGTGGTGTTAGTTTGAGAATACCTAATCCACTATTGATTATATCATTCCTAAATCTATCTTCCATTTCCTCCCCTTTCCAAGGAGAGGTATTATCATACCATGGGTGTGAAAAAGAATCCTGCCTATGATTTGAGTGATTCATATTATCCCATGGATACACCATGAAGGAAAACGTTTGATAGATTATTACAAGGGATATTCACCAATAATATGATTGAAGTCACTAGTTGAGGCACTCATCAGTGTAAGTTACACATAATGTTCTTTATTTATAATTTATATAAAGTTTTGGTTGTATGCATAGAAATCCTGAGAATTTGAGGTTTCTAATGTTTTCCAATATATTGAATAAGATTTATTCAATCCTTAGAAAAAAACCATGAGTTCCCTAGGACCTACTGTAACTTACATTTTTTATTAATATATCATTAACATAGTATAATATATAGATGATTTATACTTATCATGATAATTAAATTACTTTTGAATAACCATATATAGTAATTTTTGTAGATTATGTATTCTATCAAAAATTTATAGTACTTACTGAATATAATTAGAGCCTCATGATACTATTACATCAATATTAGTAATATGACCTATGGTTTAGATATATCAATCTAAGGGGACATAGATAATACCTAACTATCAGGTGCCACAAGCTCATAATAATTCATAAATTTTTCTCATGAGGTTTTCTCTTGGTGATCTCAATTATAATATACCAGGAGGAATAACTCACAAATAAAAACACCGCATATTTTAGTTCTCATTGAACATTCCTATTTATGATCATATGTTTTAGTCTATCGATTTAATATCATTATTTATATGTATAATTAATCACATACTTTGATTCTGGATTTAAACCATGATAGTTTATAATTGTGGGGAGGTAGATTACATCTGGTATATTTAAATGACATTGATTGAATGATAAAAATGTGATTTTTCACTTTTGAGTACAGTAGGAAGATATCTCCAGCTATAATATCCTATCAATTGATCTCAGGTAATCTTATACCCTTGTTTTGGTCTCTATATTTTTGGGGTTTATCATGGGTTATTTCAAGTTAATCTTGATAATTTATGGAGTTTTTGAGGGTGATTCATGGTTGGTGAATGTTTAAAGAAAACTGTGTGGTTTTTTCCAACAAACCACACACCATGTGATGAGCCACTGGAATGGGTAACATGGTTTTTGCAAACCATATAGCTACCCCTCCCAAATGAACACCCTGAGATAGTGGGGGTTTTCATGGTTGGTGAATGGTTAAAATAACCATGTGTCTAAACCATGAACCCCATCAAGAAGCCTAGTAAGGGCACACAGTTAAGACTAACCGTGTGACCCAACCAGAAAACTATTTGTGCGGGGTTTTAACCTCATTCAATTTTAATTAAAAATAATGTGACCCCAAACATAACCTATAATAACAACCAATTTGGTCCTAATAAAATTACATGGCTTTTGGGGGATCTCTATAGGATTTATTGTGTCCTAACACATATTATTTTAATAATCTAAGTGCCTATAAAAGATCTTGATCTATTTCTAGTATATGTTTTCTCTATTGATTTGAGTTTTTCTCTCTCATATCTTTCTCTCCCTTTATGGAGAGGTGAATCTTCAGGTTTTTGAGGGATTATATCTCTGTCATGATGGATCTTGATTCTAAGATTGAGTCCTTGATCTCTTTCACCATCATTCTTCATTGACATTTCTCATTGTGGGTGTAATTTTGATCATGTGATTAAAGGTAGGTGGTTTTAAATTACTTTACTGTTCATCTGAAACCCTAATTTATTGATTAATTTGAATTTATTTTTTAATTTACTCAAAACCCCTGATTTGTGATGATTTTATGTCTGATTTAAAAAGGGAATGAAAATTTTGAAAAACCTCTAATTTCAATGGAATTGATATTTTTAGGTGCATTTTGAGAAAAAATATAGCTTAAATTGAAAGATGATTTGATGGTATTATTTGAGGTTGATTACTACGAAAATTCTATTAAAATGAAATATAATTTGAAAATGCATGAATTTAATGAAAATATATGATTTTCTTTTGACATTAAAATGGGACATTGAACTTGAAATTATGAAATTGAATTATTAATAATAAATTTATTTTAAATGAATGATTTTACCAAGAATGAATGATTGATTGGTTAAAGAACACGTGAGCCTAAGTAGTTATTTGGTAATTAGTACTATCACGTTAGGACTTTGACTCAATATAAATGGGTTGATGATAGAAAAAATGACTAAACAGAGTTCAGAATGATTTCCCATAATGGGTCCCCTAATAGGGTGTTGATTTATTATCCTGATGTCCCAATCCTTAGGGAAGTGTTCACACATACTTGAGTCATGATGATGATTGAGATGTGTGAGGATCCTATATCCCTAAAATAACAAACCTCAAGGCATATAACCATGGTTATTTATTTTGTTTAATGTGATTGCACATGTAATTTTTATAGAACTATTTTATTCATGAAAATTGTTTTATATAAATTATTTTATATAAAATATTCATTTAAGAATGTGTTTATATATCTTCCAATCATTTGATATGAAAGTATGTTTTGATTTAAATGTGAAATTAACTTACCATGCCCCGTTTTATCTAAATTTAAAGCATAAATGGTTTGTTATTTTGATATTGATTTTCGAACACTTGGTGAGACCCTAATGGCATTTTTAGATCACACCCTACCTTTTCCTTTGGGTATTTGTAGATCTTATTATGCTATGTCCAAGGAAGGGTAAATCAACACTTGGGGGTAATAGTTTTTATTGATCCATGAGAATCAAGAGTGATGATGGTGACTAGTGGAACTTTGATCCACTTATTACATAGAGTTTTGGGAGTCTTCTCAGGATGGATGATGTGTACTTTAAATTATTAGATTTGATATAAATTTTTATAAACTTTTTAATAAAATAGCTAATTAATATTTCACTTTTAATGACAATTTCACTTTTTTATTTTTATAATTTAATTTATTATTTAGTCATTTTTATAAGTAATCTAGTATTTTTAGCCATTAAATTCATTATATATGATTTACTTATTTTTCTATGTTTAATAATCTGATTACTTTTTAAATTTTCCATTCTTATTTAAATATTAAGTATTAAGATGTGTTTGTTTTAATCAATTAATTTTTGCTATATGTTTTGGTCTCTTAATTTAATTAAACTCTATTAACTCAATTTTAATTTCCCATGTAATTTAATTAATTAATTTGTAATATTTTAAATTTAATATTTTAATTCAATTTATAAATCTAGTATCATATTTGTTAATTTCTCATACTAATAGTTTAGTTACATTTTAATTTAATTTAATTTTTATTTTTCAAATTTATTAGTGATGTAGTTGATTTAATTTTAATTAATTAATTTTTAATTTTTGTTTTATTTGTTTCGTTAATTGAATTAATTTTTTAAATTAATTTTTATTAATTCTTAATTATTTTAATTATTTAAATTTGTTAATTTGTTAATTTTATTTTAGTTTATAGGTTAACTTTTAGACACCGATGACTCACTTTTATGTCCTTCCTTTTTCTCACTGCTAGCTTTGAGTTATCGATGACCCTTCTGTCTCACCGATGATGTAACTTACTGTCTACCATGACCTACCGATGTGATGAACCTACTGACATCCTCCACCTATCAACTCCTACCCTCTTCTATCAGTGACTTGAGCCACCGATACCCCACCTACCGACACTACTCCTTTGATCACGACTCACCAATGACTTCACATTCAAACCCACTACTGCCTTACTATGCATTTTCGCAGTACAGATCGACACACCAACAATATCACATACCAGATCTAGACTTAACTAGAGATTCATCATCAAGAACCACAATGAAACCAAATCTTCTTTGAGCCTTCAGCCGCGCTCCATTGAGATCCGCCATGGGAAGAACTAGATGTGCTTGTATAAACCACCCGCATCCACCTTGAAGTGAGATACAATGAGCTGCAACTGAGTTCGAGGTGCCATCATTACATGGAGAGGAGTTGAACTAGTTTCGTGATGAGCCGCCACTATGGCTTCCCAAAGAATCCAGAACTTTCCCCCTGTTTCAGCACTAGACATGATAGGGGGAATAAATAATTTAATTAAAAAAGTACATAAATATTAATAAAAATTTAATAAAAGATAAAAGTAAATTAATTATAATAATAATAATTGATAAAATAAACAAAATATTAATAATCAAATACTTAATTTAAATATTAAAATAATAATTTAACTTTTTAAATAAAATGATCATAATAACATAAATAATAATATTTAATTAAATAAACTAACTTAATTATAAATTTTAATCTTAAAATAATTATAATAATTTTTATAATGGTTTTAAAATATTAAATTTAATAATATTTATTAAATAATATAATTTTCTGATTAATAAAAAATTTAATTAAATTTTTAAATAAAATAAAATAAATTAATTAATCAATTAAAACATCTAGTAATAAATTAATAACAAATAATAATTTAATATTTTTAATCTAATTAAATATATAAGTAAGTTTTTATTAAATATTTTTTTTGCTCTAAAAAACTCTATTTATGAATCCATGTTCTCTGTTTTACAGATAAAAGGATCTTAAAACCCTTTTAGGTTTATTATAACTATTTGGATGATAATAAGTCAGAGGAGATTTGATAAAGACATAAGGGTTGTCAAAGAAAAACGCATGTGTGTGATGTAAAAGGGGAGGACTAAGCTAAGTTGGTGCATGCGACAGTGACAACCAAAGCATAACAAAAAATTTAAAAAATAGGAGCAGTATCAAAATGGGACATCTCTCATTCAACTTCACGCCATTATTTATTTGAGATTTGGTACTTCTGGGAGACCTACTAAGTAGCAGCAGCAGTAGAACAGAGAAAAAGGGAGATGTAGTCTGGAGGATCAAATCAGAGCACCAATGTAGGATTCAAGAGGGATATCTTTTTCTCCCCTTTTAAATTTCATTCTCTTTAATTGTTTTTTTCCACAATTCTACTTTCATAATGATCATAGAATAAAACTTTAAAACTTGGGGATTTATTACTCTACTAGTTCAAATTTTTTTGTTTCTTCATAAATTTTAATTTTCAAAATTTGGAATTGATTGGCGAGATTGGTTCCAGATCTTAATTTTTAATTGTTTCACACCTATAAAATTTATTTTATAACTCTATAATCATTCATTGATATTGACTGTGGATTCATTTTTTTAAATCTTAATTTCAAAACTTTGGAATTTTATGGTGAGTTATATTACATTGAGTCCATTTCAACTATAATTACAATTCCATAAATCTTATAGTGGAAAAATCTAAGATTTCATCTTTCTGCAGGTTTGATCTCTTGGTGGGAGAGATTTATCTAACTTTTCTCTGAGGATGTGAATTCAATTTCAATTTTTTGAAGATTTTATCATTTCAACCAGTAGTTTTAGTATTTCCCTAGACATTTTTCTAGATCTATTTTCCCGTCAATCAATGTTAATATTATTGGGTATTTTTAACACTATTAATTAACTCCATTAACAAATTAAAAAAAATCTCCCTAAAATAATCAATACTTCAAACTATCATTTCGTGATCTTTCTTTATATTTTCAATAGTTTATAAATTAAATAAACCCTAAAACATTTACCTGCCTTCCTAGTGGTTCAACCATTCACTACTATACTAGTTTAGGTTTATAAATTTAATTTTGAGGGTCTTGATGAACTTCCATCCCTTTCAATGGAAATTTATTTTTATTTTGGAAGATGTTTTAATTTAGTATATCTTTATACTTATGGTAGTTTATCTATGGGGAGTGTTTGGAATACTAACTATGGTTCATTTACATTCTGTAATTTTATCATATCATTATGAAAAAACTATTCCCTCAAATATTTTATATGATTCTAGGAGATATTCGCTAACCCATAGGGATTAGGAATTACCTTTGGACTGTGTTAGGACCATATTAGGTATTAGTATATTATGGTATCTGGGATGGTTCAAAAAAATGGTATTTGAGTAGGTTTATTGTCTTTAATTGATGTCAATATGCAGTCGAGGTTATCCTGGTAGATAGGTGGTAGAACTTTTAGGACTTAGGGGGTAGTTGCAGATGAGTACCTAGATAGATCTCACCGTAATTAACCTTAAGTCACCATGGGTGTTCGGGTAAGGAATGTTTGAGGAATAATTTGATCTGATCCTCGTATTTCCCCACCTTTGATCATAATATCTTGAAACTCCTATAATTTAGAACTCTACTTGATAGAATTTATATTCATATATCTCTTGATTGAGTAATTGATTTGAGAATGTTTTTTGATGTTGTCGTGTTTCCTATTGATTTTTTGTAGCGTCATGACTCTGAGGAGATTCTTGAACATGCCATAGGAGGAAGTTACTAGTGAACCACAACAAGTAAATCCTATAGTTGAACAAATCCTGTTGAGATAGTGGTGCACAATGTCCAAGATTTGGGATAGGTGCCTTCACCTATTACCATTATGGATCAAGTTGTAGAACCTAGAAGGGATGATTCTATATATTGTTTATATGAACTTATTTATAAGAAACCACTAGATTTAAAAGGATAAAATGATCCTAAATAGGAACAGGATTGGTTGATGAGGATTGAACTTATTTTTGTGTTCTTGGAAATTCCTGATTCAATCATGGTGAAGTATACTACCTTCAAGCTAGAAGGTCCTAGTAGAATATGGTGAGATTCAATGAAGACAATGAAAACACCTGAGGCCATGGATTGGAAAGGATTTTGATTTCTTTTCATCAAAAAGTTTTATCCATAATCTATGGTTTTATAAAATTCTATAGAGTTACTCAACCTTTTAAAAGGTAATAGGACCATGAATCAGTATGAAAACATATTTGAAGAACATTTTTAGTTCTCTCCCAAGGAAGTTATGTATGAGAATAAAAAGGCTTGAAGATTTGATATGGGTCTTCAATCTAATGTATAATCATATTTTTAATGCTGAAGATCACATCTTATATAAATATACTAGATAGAGTGTTGATGTATAAGATTTACCAAGATGGTAAGTTAGGATTTATAGGAGTTCCTTTTTCTCAATGTTTAAGTTCTATTAGTTCATTTAAAGGAAATATAAATCATGATGAGTTTCATGGTGGTTCAAAATATAAGAATCATCCAGACCTCCTGGAGTTCCTAGTAGAGTCCATATGACCTGCTTTCATTGTCGAAAGTCAAGCCATTAGAGATGAGTTTGCACTAAGGCACCAAATATACATGGTTAATGTGGATTATTAGGTCAATTTTATAAGTTTTATCCTATCTTTTCTTTTCATTATAGTGGAACATGCTCATCATTACCTAAAATTAATGTGGTGAAATCAGATGCTTCAAAAATTAAGGGGTTCTAATAACCTGAATTTGGAATGAAGCTTCTTCACATGGTGGAAGAGTCTCCAGAGGAATCTAATATAGGTCCAATGACTATGAGAGGTAACATCACTATAGACTTATATTTAGTGACAGATTCATTTCATATTGGTGCATCTCACTCGTTTATATCGACTCATGTTGTGAATTTTCTATATCTTCTTTTGGATATTTTGTCTCATGTGATGGATGTTACTATGATCCTCAAAACAAAGAGAGAGAAGGGTCATCAATCTATTTCTTGTGTTTTCTATTTATTATATATTTATCTAACATGGTATTTTATGATTCTTGGTATGAATCATCTTGATGTCATATTCCGGATGGATTGTCTGATTTTTCATAAGGTCCAAATTGATTGTTATATTCGGTGGGTCACTTTTACTATGCCCTATGTGGGTGTGAAATGTTTTTAAAGGATAATGAGACCTATGGTTGAGCATATGTATACCTTTTTATGTGGATTTGGTCAAGGTAATATATGTGTTTTATTTTGATTTGGAACATGAATATTTGATTGACGATCTCCCTTTAGTTGAATATTCATCAACCTCATATATAATGGTTTAAAGCATGTTATTAATTTATACCAAAACCATATTCATAGTTATTATATCATATATTATCCTCTTATATCATCTTATCACCCATTTGTTAATAATATTTCGTTATTACCTTGGTTTCAGGTGTTAATTACCTTATTTTCTCATGCATGTTTTGTCATGAAAGTCTCATTTTTATTACATAGAATATAGATCCAGAATATTCAGAATGATATTATTGTTATAAATATCATATTTAATCATTAATTATAGTTTTATAACCATTCTTGAATGTTGAACATGAAAAATGAATCACATCGCGTCGTGGAGATGGTAGATCGTACGTACGCATAAACAATAATATCATTCTCTTAATGGAGAATGGGAAGGGAAATGGATGATATGTTAATTTTCTATAATCAATATCATATCATATATATCATATATATATTTATCATTTTAATCATTATAACCATCCAAGTAAGGTGGTGATGGGAAAAAAAATTATACCACTTCATGGAGATGGTAAGCCGTACATACGCACGTGGAGTGTGTTTGTTTTTTATAGGATGGTTAAAGGGTGGATATGGTAGTACCATAATCATAATAAAATCAGAGAATATTTATTATACTATATTTATTAAATTACCATTGAAAAAACAATTTAATAGGTAGTATAATAATAAATAAACTTGAAATAGTTGGTAAAGATGATTACCTCTTCTTCAACGAACTTCCTTTATATATATTCTTAGGGACACTATGTAATTCAACATAAGCTGGTATTTATATGAATATGTGTCACCAAGTATAAATTCATATATTTAAAATTATATATATAGATAAGTAAGTGTATATATAAACTATAGATGTAGTAACTTATATATATATATATACGTTGTGCTAGACAGGACTGGAGGCATTACTCAAGTGTCCATTCATAATAAAAAAAGTCAATAGGGTATTAAGGACACCATGCCTGAGAATCATGAATCATAAGGGTCTCTATGCTTGATTATCACAAGTATATGGGATCCAATTTATGAATTTTATAAGTGTATGGGACATCGTTCCTGAGTATCATAAGTAGATGGGACGCCATCTAAATACCCTCACCCTAGCTCAGAGTTGATGGTTACATTTTTAAATTGGAATAATCTATAAGGAATCACATCCCAAATGACTGAATAGTTTAGTAGTATTGTTAAAAAAGATACATACATGGTTCCCATATTACATTTAAAACCCAATATTATAACAAAATTCTTTTATTCAGAGAATAATATAATTCCCTCTTGCATATCAATGCATAACAATGATAGTAAACTTCATGGATTTAGTACAGGAAAATGACCATTTCATGGCGATTTTTTTGCATATCGCGGTAGTTTTAACAGCCACTATATGCTTCTACAATGATTCCAAAAAAATGTCACTAAATCATGTGTCGACATTCAATACATGAAGGTTTACTTGATTTAGCGGAGGTTTATGGAAACCGTCATAGTAGACACATTTAGCGGTGATTTCTTCTTGTTTAGCAGTGGTTTTCCCATCAGAAATGTATTTGGTTTTTAGCAGTGGTTCAAACCACCACTAAAAAATCATTTTCAAAGGGAAAATCGCCTCTAAAACAATGATAACCACCGAAAAATAACAAAATAATATGAAAACTGTTTTGTGGCAGTTAAAACTACCGCTAATAACATCATTTTCTCAACGAAAACCACCCCTAAAATAAAAACAACTGCCACGAAATAATAAAGAAATATGAAAACTATTCAGCGGTGATTTTAACCGAAGCTATGTTATTGTCCATAGCGGCAGTTTTAACCACTATGAATAGAAAAATACCAAAATATTAGCGGCGGTTAAAACCACTGCTAAATCCAGATTTACAAAAAAAGGAGCTGATTCTGCAGCCCCAGTACTAGTGACTTGAAATGAAAAACCATTACAATTTCACGTGCACATACATCCCACATCCAAAAGAATACTATAATACCAACATTTTCATAAGAATCATAATATAGATACTTGAATAATAGGTTTCGTATGATTTGGGTACATAAAATATTTTTTAAGTACATTAAGTGTCACTTTTGGATATAGTGGTTTCACAAGCAGGGATAACAGTTGACCTCGAGTATGTTGATGTATTTGTGTATTTTTCATAACCGAGGAATGTAATAGATAGTTAATGTTTTATTGGATTTTATGGGAATTAAAGGAGAATAATTTTGGAGGTATCTCACTTATCATTGCCAAAGGACAAAGTTACCAAGAATGGATTCATGTTTGACTTTACATACTAGTGTTAGTAAGTTTCTACAGTGTTGAAGAAGTGGTTGTTGTCAGCTCTAATCCTAAGCATTCCTAAGCCTAACATTGGACATGTAGTGAAATGTGATGAATCTGGTTCTGGATTAGGATATGTAATGATGTATAGTGATAAATTAGTCTCTTTGGGTTTCATCAGCTTTTAACCCACAAGATGAAATACACTAATCCTTTATTTTAGTTTGTAGTTGTGGTCCATGCATTGAAATGATCGTGACAGAACCTCTTGGGAGAGATATTTGTTGGGTAATTTGGCACCTAGAGTGCATATATATTCTGGTAGTGTTAGAGTTGACAATTGAAGTGGGATTTTCACCCAGGGCCAACCTGTTTTACCTCATAGTTTTGAAAATTATAATATAATTATATTATTTGATAGTTGAAGTTGTGTATAACCTTTTATCCTCAGATTTATGAGAAGTCAGGATGGATGATCTAAACCATATAGGACATGCTTCATGATTGTGTTATATATTTTAGCTACCAGATGCATCTTTTGGGGAGATACAAATTCTGGTAGTGTAAGACATTCAAGTGGTCAACAGATATTCGTAAATTATACTATTAATAAAGTAGACAGTCCCTCTACCTTAACAGGATCGGGACACTCAAGTTTTCAACAAATATTTGGTACGTACCACACTTGAGAAATCAAGACATATATAGTGAATACCATACTCGAGAAATCTAGACATAAAATGAAACATTAGAAAGGAATAAAATACATAAAAGGAAACATTAGAAATCAAGAAAATGTTAGGTCATGAAATTTTTTGGTGGAAACTATGTGCCACACATGATACATATACAAACCGACTGTTATCATATTTTTCCAATATATTAATAATACATCTAATCATGGTCCGATGATGCACACAACTCTTCACCCTCTCCACCTCCATCTTTACTTCCTAATACCACTTGTAAGAACATTATATTGAAAATTAAATAATCTTGTATATTTATATTTAAACTTAAAACCAATATAAGTTTTCAAAATAAATGATTTTGAATTTTTGTGATTTACCTGCTCACCACTAGTCAATGCAATACCACCAAGCTCTATGGCCAGATGGCCTAAAATATGGCCAAGTAATCCTACGACGTCATTTGTAGGGACCCCATATGAATCAAATAGGACAACTATCTTCTCTCCGGTCAGATTCCATACATCTAAACTTTTTATATTTCTCTCCACACTTTCATTATTTTCATATTTAATGAAAAAAAAGTTAGTACAAATAAATTGTAATAAATTTATTTATATTAAAATTTGTACCTATAACATTCACCATCCAGTATCCTTGCGAAGAACTAGAAGTGGTGCACTACTCCCCCACTATTGAGGCTCCAGATGCGGGAGGCGATGAATGAGCTACTGAAGGGACACTCATAGAGGGTGTGATAGATGGTATAGTGGGATATGGTGTAGGGGGCAAGCAGATGGTGGCTCAGATGCCGTAGGGAGGGAGACAAATGGATCTTCATCTATCATAGTGGTCAATGAAACAACATATCACTTCCTCCTTGGAATTCCTATCATTTAATCAAATAAAATTAAGTTCAGAACATATATTTCAAAAACTTTATGCATAAAAAATGAAAAATGATAACAGATGCACAATAATAATAAAAAAATATATATAACAATTATAATGAATTATTGAACAAATGAAAGAAGCGGTTGCGAAATGAATGCATAACTGTACATACAATCATTTTCTCCTTCAATCATGTTAGTTTCCTACTCTATTACTTCATCCAATTCATTCAACCTTGCTAGAATAATATTTTAAATATCTTGATGGACAAATAATTCTGATTCCTGTTGTTTATGAGATTCTATGTCAGAGGTCATATATTCCACTTCATCACCCACATCATAAAAATATCTTTGTTTTACATGAGCAACTACACCCCACACATCATCCACAACATTATTCACATAATATACCATTTTTTCTTGCGATGATAAGATATATGGATCATGTAGTTCACGATCACCAACATCCATCAAGAAAGAGAAGTTTACATAAGTAAATTGCAAGGAATCTCTTTTAACACCACTAATAATATCCACCCAATTACATTTGAATAAAGAAACTGAACAATTCCTGTGGTTGTTTAATTCAATAATATTGGTCAGCTTTCCATAGTATCCCACTTCAAAAAATGTAAATATACCACTATTATGTGTTTTCAAACCCTCTTCATGAACGACTGTATGAAATCTAAATCCATTCAAGTTGTAAGTGTCTTTTTTTCTAACTTGTTTTAGAGGACCTCGAGCAAGAATATTTAAATCTTCTGAAAACTCTTCTCGAGTATCATTATTCATGTTCTAAAAAAATAAATATACTTTATTATAATTAAAAAATATATGTGTTAACCTATTATTCGTATTTATTGCAATATTTATGAACTTACACATCATGAAAACCATTCTACAAGCTCTTTATTAACAGTTTTTGTTATATCTTTCTCATTTCATATTTGGCATCTCATTCGTCTCTTTTTTCTTATCATCAACTCTTCAATAAATGGATCTGAAATTTCACTATTTAGTATTACATATCTATGTGCCTGTAATATTTCCATTTCTCTCAGTGTAACATTTGAGTTTCTCCCAACTGATCGGCCAATAGCAGGAAATATTTTAGATTTCCCATGTATTTGAGATTGAGTTGAAGTGTCTTCAACACATCCAACTCTACTAAATCTTGTCTCAATATCATCCAAGTATCTTGTAAAAAAGGTAGGACACTCCTCTATCAAATAGACTTCAGAAATTGAGCCTTCTGGTTGAGCTTTATTTCTCACGTATAATTTCAAGTGCCCAAGATATTGGTGAAATAAAATAAAAAAGCATAATTATGAATTTAATTAAGTGCCAATTTTTTTTACTTAACTAAAAAAAATATAAATAAAGTACCTCTCAATTGGATATATCCATCAATAATGAGTGGGGCATCCTAATTTAGCTTCTTCAATGAAACACACAGTTAAATGCATCATGAGTGTAAAAAATGACGGAGGAAAGATCATATCCATTGCACAAAGTTTCAACAAAAAACTCTCCTAAAGTATGTCAAGATAAAATGAATGTAGATATTTCTCACATAGTTGTCTAAAAAATGTGCAGAATTGGAGTACAATAGTAGTAATGTTTTTAGGTAATAATGTACATAATGCCAATGGTAGTAACTGTTGTAACAAAAAATGTGAATCGTGACTTTTCAATCCATGTAACTTAAGATTATCTAAGTCAAAACACCTGGATATGTTACTTGAATACCCATCAGATACGTTCACATGATTTAAAATTCGAAGGAATGTATCTTTATCCATATTTCTCATTGAAAAAATTGCCAGAGCATACTTTTCATTATCATCTGGCTAGAGATCACGTTTTTTTTTCATTACTTGTAAGTCTTTACAAGCATTGAGATGATCCTTTGACTTTCCATGATCATTAAGAAATGTGAAGATAAAATATTCACAGCTATTCTTCTCAATATACCTCACATCCAGATTATGCCACAAAAATTAAATTCCCAATATGGAATTTTGGAGAATATACTTTTTTCTTCCACTATTGCGTTCTGATTTCACTTGACGATGCACTTAGAACCCATTTCCCGCTATCATTCAAATGATAAACCTTTCCAAATTCTGTTTCAACATTTCCAAGTTCTAACAATATTTCATAACTAGTAAAAACCTTTGTAGATGGTCTACGATCAATGAAACCGTTAAATTTTGATTTGTTCAGCTAAAATCTATGATATGCATTGAGAAATATTTTATGGCACAAGAAGCACCATTTTCTACTTTGAGGTATCTGTTTTGGCACAAAATCAATGTTACAAATAGGAAAATCAAAACCCATGTAAGTGTTCCAACGAGATAAATTCCCAAGTCCAGAGAAGTCACTAATGGTCCACATTAAAGCATCATGCATTTTGAACATTGTTTTAGAAGAATCATCAAATGTATCAATATTGTTTCTCCATATCTCCTATAATTACCAAATTAAAGGCTTCAATTATACATAAATATAATTTCCATGAATATTTTTTCTAGGAATTATAATGTAAATGATAAAATATTTTAGTTGCATACACATCCACGAAGGTAGATTGCAAGGGATAAAAAAACTGGCCAAATTCTATAACTGGTACTCAAAGTCCCAAATGGGTTGAATCCATTGACAACCAATCCCAACAGAACATTACTAGGATCAATTGAGAAATCTGGATGTAATTAATTAAATTTATTACACGATTGTGAATCTCATGGATGTTGCATTAACCCATCATTTTTCTTATCTACAGAATGCCACTTCATGTGTTCAGTGGTTTTTGATGACATGAATAATATTTTCAATCAATTATTTAAAGGAAAGTAATGAAAAAACTTTGAAAGTGTGTTCCTTTTCTTCTTCTTCATGGTAGTATGTTGATTTAGACTTCCAACATCACCCATTTACTACCATCTATATGAGGAACATTTTTTTGTAATATTATCTACATGAATCCTCTCACCAATATATCATACAATCATTGAGACATGCATGTATTTTTGTATAATTAAAACCAAGCATGTTGATTTTTTTTTTCATATAATAAAAAGTCTTGGGGATGTTTGCTTCAGGAAATGCATCACAAAACAATTCCAATATCATGGACATTGCCTTATTTGTATTCCCACATAGACATTTGATATGGTATAACTTCATTAGAAAAGAATGATTTGAATATTTCAAACATCTTCTATACAACTCTTGATTTCCATTTTCAACTAAATCAGGAAACATATTTTCCTTAGTGATGTTTTCTCTTACATTTTTCTCCACATAATCAAGAGGAGGATCCACTGATATGTTACAATCTTGATCTGGTTGTCCTATTGTCTTAAAAATATCACTTTTCATGTTTTCTATTTGTAGCACCATTATCTGGTTGTTCTAATATGTTTTGATGTTGATGGTGGTGTCTTGTAGTGCCTAATGCATCATTTATAAGGTTCTGCATTTCATTTTCCATTGTCGATGATTTTGGGAGCTCATTCTATGGATTGAAATCAGTGTTCAACCTTTCTGTAATGTTCGATTCTCTATGCCAAATCCAACACAAATATTGACCAGGGAATTGCTTCAATATTAAATGTTCATAAACTTCATATCTTTTCAACCATCTTCTAAACTTACATTTAGGACATGGAAATCTTATTCACCCTTTAATAGATCGATTGGAAATTGAAAAATATAAAAACTCCTCTAAACCATTAACATACTGAGGTGTGTTCCTCGGTAATGTGATCCATCTTTTATCCATGCATATCACAATGGGACTACACAATATTTAAAAAAAATTAAAACACATAACTATGAATAAATAGGGAAATATATTAATATATACTAGTTAAAAAAATATATAAATATGTTAAATAAGGTTTTCCTATATAAATACATATGGTAAATAAGGAACCCACCCACTAGGAAACCAAAAGCATGAAAATTAAAAAGATCTGTAAATGAATATAAAGATATCCTAAGTGCTTCGTCCAATTTTTAAATTGGAATTAACTATGTAGGTGATTTACCCTTTACAAAATGACATTTCCTAAGAGACTCATAGAGCCAATATCTATCTAATTGTAGCAAGAATTCAAGTCTATTATAGATGACCCAAAAGACAGTTGGTTTAAACCATGAATATCATACATATAAATCACAACACACCTAATTGTAAAAAAACCAAATTGTAAATGAACCTCCAAATTTTGAGCAAGGAATGTGGTTTATTGATTCCTTGAGAGTCTAGCTGAGATCTAATTCCATGAGACCCCACCTGGACATCCCCCTCCTCCCTTGACATCCCACACCCCATCACCACTTGGACAACCCACCCTCACCCCCCTTGGACATCCCACTCCCTGGAAAGCCCACACCTCTTCCCCACCCTGACAGCCCACGCCAACCCCTGGACAGCCCACCCCCTCCCTGGATAGCCCACCCCCTCCCCCACACCCCTGCAACTCCCTACACCCCTGGAAAACCCATCCCCACCTGGACAACCCCCACCCCACCCCACCTGGACAACCCCCCCCCCCACCCCCAACCTGGACAGCCCCCACCCCCACCTGGACATCTTACCCTCCCTCCTTGGACAACCCACACCCCTCCCCCACCTGGACAGCCCACCCCTACCCCCTAGGAAACCCACACCCCTCTCCCACCTGGACAGCCCACCCCACCCCTGGACAGCCCACACCCCCTACCTCACCTGGATAGCCCACCCCCACCCCCTGGACAACCAACCCCCCTGGATAGCCCACCCCCTCCCTGGACAGCCCACACCCCCCTCCCCCACACCCCTACAGCCGCCCTAAACCCCTAGAGAATCATCATGACATGAATTTTTACATATAACCAAGTTAAAGAAAAAACTGCACATTATATGGTACTATAAATCAGACTTGGCATACTTAAATTAAACATTTGATTTCGAAGAAAACAATCTTCCCATAGAACAAAAACTATACATTCTAAAATCTCTTACATCATGTTATCCATTCCATAATTAAACATTTCATGAAAATTTTATCACAAAAATGACATGATTTCATATTTCAAAATAAAACATGATTTCATATCATAGAATAAAATTATACATTATGTATCACTACATGTCATTCTTGAAATGATAAAAATAAATTGTTTTCAAACATTACATCACTAAAGAAGGAACTAAAATAAAGGTAACATGATTTTAATTCCATATTTAAATACCACATGATCAATACATAACATGATTTCAAATTCAAAATAAAACATACTAAATATGATATATGATCAATATTTACATACTAGCAATTTGATAAAAAGATGATTTTTTTTTTCAACTTTATAAATTCTCCCAATAATAAACTTCTCCTTGATTAACATTGAAGAATGGTTATTTTAGAACTATATTTTTTGATCTTGAACAGAATTGGTTCAACCATGTAAAAAATTTCAGGTCTCAATAGGTTACCATAAATCATGCTTACTATTTTCTGGGAATTTAAAACAAATAATCAAAATACATCCTTAAAATAGATTCCCAACACATAAAAGTTACATATCATGTTCATAAAGGTTACACACAACATGACATTCACATTTTTATGTTCAATATATACATTTATAAACACTCTAGCATAATGATTCCCTTAACCATTCTTGGAAGATGAGATATATTTGTTGATTAGAAAAATATACAAATTGTTAATGGTTATCATTAATCATTTTTAACTTTTTACAAAATTTAGAAGCTAATGAATCAAACATTTTAGCCTTTCAATAAAATTTCAACACATGCTTACAACATATAAATGGATTAACACTAAAAAACTATAGTTATTCAAAAAAGGAAGAAGAAAGATATTCATGTCAAAGTTTTCAAATTTTTAATGAATTATAAATAATAAATATGGTCAATTTTTGTAATTTTAGAATTTAAATATCCAAAACCAAGTTTTATAATTATTAAACAAGACATGCTTATGATAAAGCATGAATACAAAATAATGTATGGTATACCAACTTGAATAGTAACCTGGATACTCCTAATCATGGATTAAAAATAATTCATCTCATCATGCCAATATGAAATATAATTAAGGTAATATGTTTTATATAGGTTCACAAAATTGAGTAACTATTCAATGTAAATCAACTTAATCAAGCTTCAGTAATAATTCTAAACATTAGAAAAATAGGCTAGCATTCTATTCATTTTAAAAATGAAAAAAAAATTAATTTTTGAAGGATTATGTTATAACATTAATTGTAATAACAAATTTAAAGTCTCAAAATAGTTTCAAACAATAATTTTATGCTAGTTAATCACTATTTTACTATTTCATTTGAGGTTATAAAACCAATTCAGTAAATAATCAAAATTCACTAACAACTAAGACACATGAACAGTAAGAGAAACACATATAAAATTTCAAGATGTAAGTGATAATGAAACCGATGATAATGATGTATATACCTCCCTATGATTTATACCTTGCAGTAGTTACACTTTCACCTAAAAATGTTTAGTAGGTTATCAAAATCCTCGCATAAAATCATAGGTGGACTCAAAATATCTATGTTTTAGCCATTATCCTTGGTCTATTAACATGTCAAGACCAACAGAGGGGAGGCGAGATTGGGATTCGAGGGGTCAGCGGCAATGGGTGGTGATCCATGCTTTGGGGCGGCGAGGAGATGAGGCGCGACAAGGGGAGGCGTAGGGTTCAGGGGTCGCGAAGGGGGGCGGAGGGAGAGTCTCACAGGGGTCTCGGGGAGAAGGAGGGTTGTAACACCAGATATTTTTATGAGAAATATTTTGTTTTTATGTTATATGAATCATAAAAGGAATATTTTAATACACACAACACTAGCTTGGCTTTCTTTACACGCAACCGCGACCTTCCTCGATAGCTTGCGTTGTACGCAATAACGAGTTTCACTAAACAATGACATGCTATGAAAATATTATTAAAACAAGCCGTTATGAATATTAATAATCACTTTTTGAAATTTAATAATTATTATCTTTCAAAATGGGCTTCATTTTTGGATTCTAAATATCGAAATTAGCCTAGGGTGAAATTTTTGTATTTTTATGAAAACATTCAATTTTTGATGAATAGTGAAGACACAAGGTTACTATTTAAAAACCGACTTTTTATTTAAATAATTATTTATTTTATTTAAATTTATTTTAGGTCAAAATTGATACATAATACCTATATAAGTTCAAATTAATTCATTGGAGTCATTTTATAAAAATTTTAGATATATTAAAATTTTATTGAACTTTTCACCGTCTTTTATCCACCTCCAAGGAGAATTTTCAAATTCACATAAAACTTAATTTTACCGCTTCTGTGAGTGGAATTTCAAAAATCAGAGAGACATGGTTAATATCAAGGGCTAAAATGTGGTTCAATGAGATGAAAATAATTTTTGCTGAATAGTAACTTTTTACTTTTTTTTACCACGGTTAAAAGTAAATAGGGTAATTAAGAGTAAAAATGATATTATTATTACCCTAAAACATGTCCTAATTCTATTGGATAAGTTTAATTCGACAAAAAACAACCTTGGGAATAAAATATGACCATTTAGGTCCACTTGGATTAGATTAGGACATTTAATATTATTTTATTTAAAGAAGAGTTAAAATATGTAAAATCAAAGTTTAATAACTAATATTTTTATAATATAGGGTTATACATAAGATATATTCGACTATAAATATTCATTAGAAATCAAGAAAGATTTCCTACATAATCGTATTTTATTTATAATTTTTAGACATTATATAATTTAATTTATTTATGACACAATGATGATGCAGTAATTATCTTATTAATGAAATATTAACATAATTGATGTTATAAACACTAAAATAAATGTAATTTGAGACTTTTTATGAATTAAACTAATTTTATAGGTTAATATGACATATTAGTATTAATTTAATTAACTTTTTTCTAACTAATCATGCTGTTATGATTTTCACAAAAATCAATTACCAAATAGTGTCAAAATTGACATAAAATAGTTTTTAAAACAAATATTATATTATTAATTGTTATTATATTCCTAAAAATATAAGGTTCGGCCTAGATACTTATATCATGATAGGTGTATCATTAAGGGACCACTTGGGGGTCTCTTGGGTGTATACGGTATGTTTATTAACTATATAATATAAAAATACAAAGTGACATGGTAAATGTCAATCTAATTAACTAAGAGTTAAAACTAAAATATAAGGTTAATATAATGACCTAAAATTGTCTAAAAGCTATTGGTTGAGAGGAGTTAGACTCATCCCCACCTATTCTTCGAAATAAATCAATTTTGAGCTATTAAAAACCGAATATGACTTTATAATAAAATAATATTTTTAGTTTTTCCAAAGGTGCCCCTCTCCTCCCTCATAAAACGGCACCTCCTCCCTCTCTTCCTCACACTACTTTGAGCATTAAATCTCGGCCAAACCCTGCCAATTTCTCTTATCCACTTCCCTAGAAACATTTTAGAGGTCCTGGTCTTCTTCAAAGACCATCTTTAGTGCCCTAAGAGGAGGTTAAAAAGAGTCACTTCAAAGAAGAGGTAATGTCCGTTACCGATTCTTTCAACTTTATTTCTTCTTATAATTATTCTTATTTAGTTGTTTAATTATGAAGTAACAATATAAGTATCAATAATATATGGATATGTTATTATAAGTATGAAACAAACCTATTTCACCATCTATCCATCCTATGGAAAACGAAATCACCGCACGTGCGTACGTACAGAATACCGTCTCCACGCCGTGGTGTAATCTATTTTCCACCACCACCTTACTTGGATGGGTATAATGGTGAATATAATAACTATATATTATTATTTTAAAGTGATATTGATTCTTAAATAGTATACATACTCTTCAATACAATTCCACAATCATGGGAACAATATCATCGCTCGTGCGTATGTACGACCTACCATCTCCACGATGTGATGCGACTCGTTCTACATGATCTTCATTACATAATGATTATATAAATGAATTGAATGAATAAATATGATATATATTACAATAATACCATTATATAAATGAGTTATCTATAACCTGAAGAGAAGAATAAGAATTTATTCGACAAAACACGCATAATAACAAAAAGTAATAAACACCCGAATAACAAGTAGCAATGAAATATTACTAATAAGAAGTTGAGAACATGAACATATATGATATAATAACAATGAGTATGATTCTATAATAATTCAATGAAATTATTTAAATCATTATACAGTAGGTTCAGACACTTACGAAGCAAATCAGACCTAAGGTAAGGGAAAATATCACAATCTCAATTTTTATCCGAGATTGTTTATACTTTGGTAATTACTGGGGCATATTTATCATCCACATCCATGTTTCATCAATATGTAATATTATTTTTATCCTCCTAAAATTGTTTAAATCCAATATTACTCAATGGTGAGTTTTTAGTAAAAGATATGAAAGGAATCTTTTGTCATTTTTAGTACGAGGTGCTTTTTTGACTTTTCTGGCCAAAGTACGAGAAGAATGTTTTTCTTTAACTTATATGGCATGAATGGATTTTTAGAACATTATTTCCATGAATATTCCTTTAAAAGTTTTCAATTTTATTTTTAATCAACTTCTTTTAGTTTAAAATTGTATGACATGTTAAGAAAGGAAAACTGTTTTTGAAGTAGAAAGGATATTTTCCTCCAGAATGGAGTTCAAGTGTTTTATCAAAATTATTTTCCATCTAAAATAATATAGGGTTCTGTTTCTATCCCTATTTTTAAATTGTTTTGATTATTTTATGATGGAATTATTTTTTTGATGTCCTTTTATCTTATATGGATTATGTTATGATGACATGATGATTAAGAATCCCATTTTTTATTACATGGGTTATGATATGATTTATGATTTTGTGGCACACATAAGAATGGTTTCATTATGAGATGGGTGGGACCTATATCTCCCTCCAATTAATTGGGTAATGAATTATATCTCATGAGATAGACATGGCTGGAACGACAGGTTAATCCGGTTCAGTGAAACCGGACTGAAACAAGGAGTGAACTCGGTTCAGAAATGGACTTTGTCTGTAAGATAGTCTTGGAAATGAGTCTTGACTACTAAGAAATGATTCCTTATGATTATGTGTGTATGACAAAAAGTTTCATGTTTTATGTTATGATTATTGGGATTACATTTCACTGCTATGATTTATCCCATGTTATGAAATTATTATCTCTTTTGTAGGTTAATATTTACAAAATGTTATGTTCTTATGAATATGATGTGATTGATATTTATTTTGTGTACACTTAATTAGCATTTGAGCTCACCCTTATGTATGTTTTCTTTCCCCAGGTCAGTAAGAAGGTTATTAAGTAGGATATGCCAAAAGGCACTCTAGATATGATGAAATAAATGGAGACAACGTAGATGATTTATGAACCAGTTGTTTTTGTTTCCCAGTTTCTAAAGACACTATACCTATATGGTCCTTTCATGGTTTTGATATATGTTGTAATAAGTGTGCTTCAATTTTGAAGCAAAAACAATGTATGCAAAGTATTGGTCGTTATAGTTGGAATCAGAGGAAAGGTATAGCCAACCTTTGGAAACTAAGATGTGAAAGCCTTAGTAAGAACCCTAAGGATATATCTAAGCATAGAACAAAATCTTAGTGTTTTAGAAATGGCCATGAATAACCTAATATAAGACCTTAAGTGTAAAATTTTATTCTTGATTATGTGGTTTTCCTATTATAATTAGTATTCCTCACACTATTCTTCGTGGTTTTAGTTAATGGATGGAACCCGAAGGAACTGTGTTAATGCGGAATGCGATGGGAAATGCAATGATTGTCCCCATGAGAAACCAAAAATTATGGGAGCTGGAATGAAAAATATTGTATCCATGCTCACACAAATTTATCAAGCTATGAATCATGCAGGAATTCCAAATGAGCAAAGGAAGGAGCAACATTCTGTTGAATCCTTCATGAGGCAGCGTCCACCCTCATTCAGCGGGTCTAATGATCCATTAGTTGCTGAACAATGGATCAGTACTACTGAAAAGATATTTGCAGTTCTTCAATGTTCTGAACATGATAAAGTCATCTTAGCAGTATGTCGTTTGGAAGGTAAAGCTGATCAATGGTGGAATCTTATCAATAATATGAGGCCAAGAGATGAAATTGAGTCCATGGAATGGGACAAGTTCAAGAACATATTTTTCAATAAGTACTTCCCTCGTATTCTTCGAACAAAGATAGAGAAGGAGTTTCTTGAACTAAAGCAAAAGGTTGATGAATTTGTTGGTACCTACGAAGCAAATTTTACAAGACTTGCAAGGTACGCTTCTGGGATTATTATCCAGCCTGAGAGTAAGATTGATCGATTCTTTAGTGGCTTAAAACCAAGTATTTGAAGGGTGTTTTCCATAAGGTACTTCAATATCTATGAGTAAATCGTTCGATGTGCTCTCAAAGTTGAGATGGATATTGGAGTAACCCATCAGTCATATGGGTTTGATAAGAAGAGGAAAATGGAATTCATAGGAAAATATAAAGAGCACACTGAAAAGAAGATGATTTTTCCCTTATCCTCAAAGTGTGGAAAGAAACATGGAGGGAGTTTTCTTAAAAGGACAAGTAAATGTTTCAAATGTGGAAACGAAGGTCATCGAGCATTTGAATACCGCAATGATGGGAAGAAGATGTCTTGTGATGTGAACAAAGAAAAGGCTACACAGAGTGCACCTCTTACACTTCAATGTTATAAGTGCAAGGAAATGGGGCATTATTCTAATCAATTCCATAATACAAGGGTTGTTGATGATGATCGACATCAACAAACTCTTAAGGCTAAAGGCAAAGGAAAGTCACATGCAATTTCTATCATCAATGTGGAGTATGATAACGAAGTGGTGAAAGGTACGCTTACTATCCACTATAAATTAGCAAATGTTTTATTTGATTCTAGATCCACCCACTCTTTTATTTCTAAAAACTTTTCTAAGGGTATCACCGTATTACCTCAATAATTAGATATTGAGTAAGCTGTGACAACTCCTAATGGCACAACAATCGCATCAAAAGTTTATAATTCTTCTCTGATTGAAGTTTGTGGGAAAGTGATTCCTGCAAATCTTGTGATCCTTCCTATAGTGGAATTTGATGTGATTCTTGGAATGGATTGGATTTGTTTATATGGAGCTCATATCAATTTCCAAATAAGGGAAGTCACATTTCATATTCTAGATCAATATTTGATCGTCTATCGATGCAAGAATGAACATAACCTTCTAGTGGAAATTTATTCCATCTTATGGGTCTTGATTCCACTAAATGAAGGTTATTTATCACAAATGGTTGGAGAGAAACTAATGATTAAGAATATTCCCATTGTACGGGAGTTTGATGATGTCTTTCTAGAGGAATTTCCGGGTCTTCCAACAAATTGTGAAGTTGAGTTTTCAATAGAACTCGTACCTGGTGCTTTACCTATTTAAAAGAAACCTTATAGAATGGACCCAATTGAGTTGTAGGAATTGAAGAAGTAACTCCAAGAGAATCTTGATAAAGGATTCATACGCCCTAGTGCGTCACCTTAGGGAGAACCTATTCTGTTTGTTAAGAAGAAATATGGATCAATGAGAATCTGCATTGATTATCGAGAACTTAACAAGATCACGATCAAGAAAAAATATCCTCCCCCACACATTGATGACTTATTTGACCAACTATGTGGAGCTCAAGACATTGCCAAGATTGATCTTCGTTCATGGTATCATCAATTAAGGGTCAAAAGGGAGGATATACCGAAGAAGACTTTCCGTACAAGGTATGGACACTATGAATTTATAGTGATGCCATTTGGTCTTACTAATGCCCCTGCTATCTTCATGGATCTGATGAATAGAGTCTTTAGAGACTATCTTGATCAGTTTGTGGTAGTATTTATAGACGATATTCTTGTCTATTCAATGAGAGAGGAAGAACATTAAGATCACTTGTGAATTGTATTGAAGACCCTGAGAAAGGAGAAGCTTTATGACAAATTTACCAAGTGTGAATTTTGGCTTCAAAAAGTTGCATTCTTGGGTCACATAATCTCAAAATAGGGGATATCTATGGATCTAGCAAAGAAAGAGGTTATCAAAAGATGGTCGAGACCAACAACAGTAACTGAGATCTGGAGTTTTCTCGGTTTGGTTGGATATTATCGACGTTTTTTGAAAGATTTTTCACGATTATATAATACACTCACCAGGTTGACTCAAAAAGGAGTTAAGTTCATTTGGATGGAGGAGTGTGAAGAGAATTTCAAGGAGTTGAAAAGAAGGTTATCCAGCGCACCTGTGCTCACATTGCCTTATAGTGGAGAAAGGTTTGTGATCTATAGTGATGCATCCAAGAAGGGATTGGGGTGTGTTCTCATGAAAAATTATATGATGATAGCTTATGCCTCACGATAGTTGAAAATACATGAGAAAAATTACCCAAATCATAATTTGAAGTTAGCTGCGGTAATATTTATATTAAATATTTGGAGGTATTATCTTTATGGTGAAAGGTGTGATATTTATACTAATCATAAAATTTTAAAGTATATTTTCACACAAAAGGAGCTGAATATGCGCCAAATAAGATGGTTGGAGCTGATTAAGGATTACGACTGCTCAATTCATTACCACCTTGGTAAAGAAAACAAGGTTGCAGACACATTAAGTCGACAAGACCATGCTAGATTATCCATGATGAGGATCACAAAATATCCAATATTTATGGATTTACAAAGGATGGATCTTGGAATTATAATGGAAGGGGAAAAATCGTATCTTTCTCAAATGAATGTTCAACCATCTATACATTTGAATATTAAATAGGCACAGAAACACGGTGTAGAGTTGCGAAAGAAGGTGAGAAATGTTCTAGAATTCAACCTTGATTGTGATGGGATAATAATTTTCAAGAACTGGGTTTGTGTTCCTCCCATACCAGAATTAAAGAAGGAGCTTCTTGATGAGACTCATAGTTCTTCATTTTCTATTAATCCATGAAGCATGAAGATGTATAGAGACCTAAAAGAGTACTTCTAGTGGGATGGAATGAAAAGAGATGTTTCTGAATATGTATCTCGATGCTTGGTTTGTTAGCAAGTTAAAGCTGAGAGACAGAATTCAAAAGGGTTGTTACAACCATTACCCATACCAGAATGGAAATGGGAAAACGTCACTATGGACTTTGTCACTGGACATCCTAAAACATTCAAAGCCAATAATTCTATCTGGGTTATAGTTGATAGTATTACGAAGTCAGCACACTTATTTGCTATTAGGGAAGATTTCTCTCTAGATCAGCTTGCCAGGATATATGTTAAAGAAGTGGTAAGATTGCATGGAGTACCACTTTCCATTATATCTGATCGGGATCCGAGTTTTACCCCAATGTTTTGGAGAAGTCTTCAGCATACTCTGGATACAGAGTTGAGTTTCAGCACTGCTTATCATCCTCAGACAGACGTTCAGTCTAAGAGAACAATTCAAACTCTAGAAGATATGTTGAGAGCTTGCTCTATGGATTTTAAAGGAAGTTGGGATCAACGCCTACCTTTGGTGGAATTTTCTTATAATAATAGCTTCCACTACAGTATTCATATGGATCCTTATGAAGCTCTCTATGGAATGAAATCCAGGACTCCAACTTGCTGGGATGAAGTTGGGGAAATAAAGCTATTAGGACCTGATCTTGTTGACGAGATGGCAGAAAATGTATGATCTATTCAACAAAACATAAGAAAAGCTCAGAGTTAACAAAAAAGTTATGCTGACAACTGAAGAAAAGACCTAGAGTTTGAAGTGGGTGATAAAGTGCTCTTATAAATATCTCCTTGGAAGAGAGTAATGAGATTTGGAAAGAAGGGAAAGCTGAGCCCTAGGTATATCAGTCCTTTCAAAATACTGGATTGTGTTGGGAAGGTAGATTACCGATTAGTGCTTCCACTGAATCTCTCTCAAGTTCATGATGTGTTCCATGTATCTCTCCTGAGAAAGTACATACCCGATCCTTCACATGTACTCAGCTCAGAAGTTGTAACGCTGGAGCAAGATCTTTCTTATGAGGAATAGCCGATAGAGATTCTGGATCATAGAGAAAAAGTCATACGGAAGAAGACCACTCGCTTGGTGAAAGTTTTATGGAGGAAATACCAATTTGACGAAGATACATGGGAGCTTGAGTATATGATAAGGGAGATGTATCCTCATTTGTTTGTTTCAAAGTGACGAATTTCGAGGGAAAAATTCATTTTAAGGGGGGTAGAATGTAACACCCGAGATTTTTATGAGAAATATTTTGTTTTTATGTTATATAAATCATCAAAGGAATCTTTCACTACACACAACACTATCTTGGATTTCTTTACACGCAACCGCAGCCTTCCTCGATAGCTTGCGTTGTACGCAATACCGAGTTTCACTAAACAACGATATGCTAATAAAATATTATTAAAACTAGCCGTTATGAATAGTAATACCCACTTTTTTAAATTTTATAAATCTTACCTTTAAAAATGGACTTCATTTTTGGATTTGGAATATTGAAATTAGCCTAGGGTGAAATTTTGGTATTTTTCTGAAAACTTTCAATTTTTGATGAATAGTGAAAAAACTGGGTTACTATTTAAAAACCGACTTTTTATTTAAATAATTATTTTAGTGAAAAATTGATACATAGTACCTATATAAGTTCAAAGTAATTCATTGGAGTCATTTTATAATAATTTTAGATATATAAAAATTTTATTCAACTTTTCACTGTCTTTTACCCATCTCCTAGGAGAATTTGAAAATTCACATAAAACTTAATTTTACCACTTTTGTGAGTGTAATTTAGAAAATCCGAGAGACACAGTTAATATCAAGGACTAAAATGTGGTTCAAAGAGATGAAAATAATTTTTGTTGAATAGTAACTTTTTACTTTTTTTACCATGGTTAAAAGTAAATAGGGTAATTAAGGGTAAAATGATATTATTATTACCATAACACATGTCCTAATTCTATTGGATAAGTGTAAGTGGACCAAAAACAACTTTTTGAATAAAATATGACCATTTAGGTCCACTTGGATTAGATTAGGACATTTAATATTATTTTATTTAATGATGAGTTAAAATATAAAAAATCAATGTTTAATAACTAAAACATTTTTAATATAGGGATATACACAAGATAAATTTGACTATAAATATTAATTAGAAATATAAAACGATTTCCTACATAATGGTATTTTATTTATAATTTTTAGACTTTAAATAATATATTTTATTTATGACACAATGATGATGCATTCATTATCTTATTAATGAAATATTAACATAATTGACGTTATAAGTACTCAAATAAATGTAATTTGAGACTTTTTATGAATTACACTAATTTTATAGTTTAATATGACATATTATTATTTATTTAATTATTTTTTTCGAACTAATCATACTGTTATGATTTTCACAAAAATAAATTACCAAATAGTGTCAAAATTGACATAAAATAGTTTTCAAAACAAATATTATATTATTAATTGTTATTATATTCCTAAAAATCTAATGTTCGGCCCAACTACTTATATCATGATAAGTGTATCATTAATAGACCACTTGGGGGTCGCTTGGATGTATATGGTAAGTTTATTAACTATATAATATAAAAATACAAAGTGACATGGTAAATGTCAATCTAATTAACTAAGAGTTAAAACTAAAATATAAGGTAAATATAATGACCTAAACTTATCTAAAATCTGTTGGTTGAGAGGATTTAGACCCATACCCACCTTAGTTTCGAAATAAATCAATTTGGAGCTATTAAAAACTGAATATGACTTTATAATAAAATAATCTTTTTAGTTTTTCCAAAGGTGCCCCTCTCCTCCCTTATAAAAGGGCACCTCCTCCCTCTCTTCCTCACACCACTTTGAGCCTGAAATCTCGTCCAACCCCTACCAATTTATCTTCTACACTTACCTAAAATCATCCTAGAGGTCCTGGCCTTCTTCAATGACCATCTTTAGTTTCTTAAGAGGAGGTTAGGAGGAGGCGCTTCAAAGAAGAGGTAATGTCCATTACCGATTCTTTAAACTTTATTTCTTATTCTACTTCTTATTATTTAGTTGTTTCATTATGAAGTAATTACATCAGTATCACTCATATACTAATTTGTTATTATAAGTATGAAACAATCCAATTTCACCATCTATCCATCCTACGGAAAATGAAATCACCGCGCATGCGTACATACGGAATACCGTCTCCACGCCGTGGTGTAATCTATTTTCCACCAACACCATACTGGGATGGGTATAATGGTGTAGATAATAACTATATATGATTATTGTAAAGTAATATTGATTCTGAAATGTTATACATACAATTCAATACAATTCCACGATCATGGGAATGATATCATCGCTTGTGCGTACGTACGGCCTACCGTCTCCACGATGTGATGCGACTCGTTCTACATGATCTTCATTACATAATGATTATATAAATGAATTGAATGAATAAATATGATATATATTATACTAATAAAATTATATAAATGAGGTATCCATAACCTAAAGAGAAGAATAAGAATTTATTCAACAAAACACGCATAAGAACAAAAAGTAATAAACACCCGAATAACAAGCAGCAATTAAATATTACTAATAAGAAGCTAAGAATATGACCATATATGATATCATAACAATTAGTATGATTATAGAATAAGTCAATTACATTATTTAAATCATTATACAGGAGGTTCAGACACTTACGAAGCAAATCGGACATAAGGTAAGTGAAAATCTCACAATCTCAATTTTTATCCGAGATTGTTTATACTTTGGTAATTACTGGGGAACATTTATCATCCACATCCATGTTTCTTCAATATTTAAAATTATTTTTATCCGAATACAATTGTTTAAATCCAATATTACTCAATGGTGAGTTTTTGGTAAAAGATATTAAATGAATCTTTTTTCATTTTTAGTACGAGGTACTTTTTTGACTTTTCCAGCCAAAGTACGAGAAGAATGTTTTTCTTTAACTTATACGACATTAATGTATTTTTAGAACATTATTTCCATGAATCTTACTTTACAAGTTTTCATGTTTATTTTTAATCAACTTCTTTTAGTTTAAAATTTAATGTCATGTTAAGAAAGGAAAAATGTTTTTGAAGTAGAAATGATATTTTCCTCCAGAATGGAGTTCAAGTGTTTTATAAAAATTATTTTCCATCTAAAATAATATAGGGTTCTGTTTCTATCCCAATTTTTAAATTGTTTTGATTATCTTATGATGGAATTATTTTTATGATGTACTTTTATCTTATATGGATTATGTTATGATGGCATGACGATTAATAATCCCATTTTTTTATTACATGGATTATGCTATAATTTATGATTTTTTAGGACACATAAGAATGGTTTAATTATGAGATGGGTGGGACCTATATCTCCCTTCAATGCATTGGGTAAAGATTTATATCTCATGATATACACATGGCTGGAACGACAGGCTAATCCAGTTCAGTGAAACATGACTGAAATGAGGAGTGAACTCGGTTCAGAAATGGACTTTGTCCACTAAGATAGTCTTGGCAATGAGTCTTGACTACTAAGAAATTATTCTCTATGATTATATGTGTATGCCAAAAAGATTTATGTTTTATGTTATGATTATTGGGATTACATTTCACTCCTATGATTTATCCCATGTTATGAAATTATGATCTCTTTTGCAGGTTAAGATTTCCAAAATTTTATGTTCTTATGAATATGATGTGATTGATATTTCTTTTGTTTACCCTTACTGAGCATTTGAGCTCACCCTTTTGTATTTTTTCTTTCCCCAGGTCAGGAAGAAGGTTATTAAGTAGGATATTCCAAAAGGGACTCTAGATATGATGAAATAAATGGGAGACAATGTAGATGATTTATGAACCAGTTGTTTATGTTTCCCAGTTTCTAAAGACACTATACCAATACGGTCCTTTCATGGTTTTGTTATATTTTATAATACGTTTGATTCAAATTTGAAGCAATAACAATGTATGTAAAGTATGGGTCATTATAAGGGTTGCACGGGGGTCAGGGGGGGGGGAGAGAAGTTTCGGCATTGAAAAAAAAGTTTAGAGATAGTTTTTAATAAACCACCGCTAAATTATTTATAAAAAAATAGTGGCGGTTTAGTAAAACTCTGCTAAAAAACTGCCGCAAAAGACTATATATGTTGTAGTGATTCCTAGGGAAGAGAAATAAAATAAGGGTGAGTTAAAATTCTTAGTAAGGGGTAAATATAGTGTAAGCTATCAAGAATCTATTAGCATAATCAATATAGAATATTATGTAACAGAAACACATGTTATTTAATCAAACTTAAGAATAATATGCAAGTAATAAATTATAATCAAGTAATTCTATATATATAATAACATGAGAATGAGAATTAACTATGAATATTATACTAATTGAATAATCACATGGAATATCATTAAATAATATTTTAATGAGTTAATTCATAATGCGAGGATTCATAAACATACTATCAAGGATTCAGCCAAGAAACCATACATAAACGGGTAAGGCCTGAACCAATACCCAAACTAGTTTGTCTCATGATACCTAGTCATGTATCAAGGGGCTATAGTGGGCCCTTTCCATTACTTCCTATGTCCAATGAATTCATCATATGAAAGGGTGGAAACATAATAAACATAAACATTTATATTGAAAAACAAGCATATGAAATGTGAATACATTCCCTAATAAATAAATATAATCATAAACTACCCATAGTTGTATGGAGAATGATATCAAAATAGCACATCTAAAGTCCAAATAATGAAATAATGAGTATGATATCAATAAAACATGTCCCCAATGGATCATATGTACATTAATGTGTTGATTTAATTGATAAAAATATCTTTAATACTAATCTTGAGGAAAATATCATTTTCATTTTGAAAATAATTTTTTAAAAATAAAAGTTCACAATTTTTTTGAAAATGATTTCATTTGAATAAAATTTTTTAAATCATGTAAAATAAACTTTAAAAAATTTCATGGTCATGTTGTTTGGAAATTCCATATATGTCATACACATTAAAGAAACATTTTCTTTCAATTTTTTTGGTAAAATTCAAATGGGAATTCATTTGAAAAAAGGCATGATTTTTTTGTAAAAATAGGTAAAAAATGTCTTTAATAAATCATTTTTTTAAAAGGTTTAACATACTTTTTAATTTTTTAAGAAAACATGGAATTGAAAGTGACACATTATCTAGTAATTAATTAAACATAAATAATCCTAAATAATTAAGATATTGTGAAATAAATTATTACTAATTTTTAATTTGTTGAATCGTATGCCCTGTAATGACCCATACTTTTTGAATGATAATTGTTTCCTGAAATTTTTTGTTATATTATTTTATACACAACAAAACTATATATATATCTATTAATTAAGTGGGTATATTTTGAAATATGACCATATAGTTTCAACCATTATATTACCGTTTATAAATATGACTTATGGAAACAATATACTTAATAATAGTTTTAATGTTAAAATTAGTGTTATAAATAGAAATAATAATGGTTAATTAATGAAGAAAGAAGAAACGATGACCTAAACTAGTAGAGTCATACCACAAGAAGCCCATTTATCAGATATTGGTAAGGAGGTAGAATTAATGGGATTCACTCTTGACCAATACTGAGATTATCTTCAACATGTTAAGCTTGAAAGAAATCACCTATGAGATAAGTTCGAGTGAGAGGAAATTATCACACGGGCGATGTTAGTCGAGCTGCCCCATAGATCTATCTCAACCACACATCTTAACCTTAGTTTTTATGAAGGTCTTATAAGGGGTTATGTGTCAATTTCTTAGTTACTTAATGTATAATCCCATTGTATAAATAATATTTTTTGTTCTATCAATTTTTTTTTGAGATTAGTTTTCTTAAAAATATGATGAATTTGATAAATTGATTTTTCAGAAAGAAATTGTACTTTTTAGAAAAGATAAAATTATTATAGTAAACTAATTTATTATTAATAATGTTTATTTTAATGAAATAGTATTATTAAAACACTCAAATTTTAATAATCATGATAAAGTAATTTTAGTTTTTCCAGGAGTTAGAAATTTTATTACGTATTTTACTATGCATTTTTTATCCACTATTATTTTTAATAAATAAGGTTTTTTATATTTAAAAGTTAATTTTATAATACTTAAAGAATTATTATAATAAAATAAACATAATTTTTTAAATCAGCATTTCTAATTTAGGTTAGGGTGAATTTATGAAAATTTTATAATTTTTTTCCCAGTGAATAATTAAAATATATTTTGAATTTTCTGTATGTTTAATGAATTTATAATGATGTAATAAGTAATATAAAATGATAGTATAATATTTTGAATTAAAATATCATAATAGGTGTCCCATGTTTCCAATACTATAGGAAAATACCATGGGCTAGCCCATGATTTTTCATTTACCACTACCTAGGTGTCTAGAGAAATTAATAAATAAATCCTCATATTTTTCTATAAACACCCACCCATTTTATCATTTACTTTCACTATAATTTCATCCTCCACTAATATGTGACTGTTTAACCTCCCATGAATTCCTCTCAAGGTTTACTCAAGCCTAAAATTTCTTAATATTTTAGTTTTAGGAGTTACTCTTCAAGGTAAGGGAAACCTCAACTTGTCTTTTTTTCCTTTCAAGTTCCCTTTTTTATGTGGTATGTCTTTAAAATTTACACACAATGTTTTTATTTCCATTTTATTATATCCCTTTACTATATTAATATTATTTTTTGAATGGTATACCCTTTTCCCTTACCTTTTTAATTTTTTCTAAAACCATGTTTCATAACCATTATACTGCCATATTTTCTTCTCAAAATTTATCTCTTTTTCTCAAGAAATTATTTTTATTTTATTTTATAAATACCCAAAAATATTTCTTTTCCAGGGTATTAAAATAGATATCAAAATGATATATTTAATTATTTTATTAAGATACATGAAACCTGAATTCCTTTTTGTGGGTTAATAATGATATAAATATATTGTCTTTAAGCACTTTTTTAAAACGTCATGATTTTGATATGAAACTAGTTTTTTTATCCTCCACTGGGTATTTCTGAAATGTTTTATTATGATCCATGTGTGTCATATTAATTAATAAATATTAATGGTGCTCCATTATTGTACTAAAAATCATTGGGTAAAGAATTTAATATATTGAGTTGATATGTTTTACAATACCTTGGTGAATAACCTTAGTAATTTTTATGACACATCGGTGATAAACCTCCGTGATATGCCTATGAATGGCTCAATAAATTTTTTACCCATATTTTAAATTTATGATTCATTTTTCTTATTATTATATTACACTTATTATTTTCTTTTTGATATTCCTTATGTTCTTGTCAATATTTCTCAAGATCACATGTAAATTGTTTCTCTTGTTTTCTTTTACTGGATTTGATGCTCACACTTTCCTTTGATGTATATACCTAGTTTTTGAAATGAATTACATATAATTATTATGAACCTATGATTAATCCTTTCCAGTTTATTAGAAGAATGCTTTATGATTTCATGTATTATGTACCTTGTTTCCAAGAAACGAAACTTTAAAAGGTCCACTATTTGTCCAATGTAATGAAAGGTTCATGAAATAAAAAGGTGGGATTCCATTGTTTCTATCAATGCAAAGTTTAGTTATTATTTTAAATTAGGGTTTTAAAACTTTAGTAATAACCTTAGAGAAAATTTTAAATATAGGAAAACAACCTAGTATTTTAGTGAATTATTAAGTAAGTGGTTTCTAAGCAAAGATATCCCTATCCAGATACGAACATGTGGTCGTAGTTCTGAAACAGATGTACCCAGGGGTGAAAACTCTAACAAGTTCATTTGGCCTGACTCGACATAACTTCGTACATGAAAATAGGCATTACTGCACACTTGGTTTGACACTCTCAGGGGATTTTTTGGTTAATCCAAAGATTTTTATAAACCATTATGAAGGATTTATAAAAAATAAAATTTTTGTTAATGAATAACATACTTATTTTTTAATACATGAAATTAATTTATAATTATAAGATTATTAAATGAAACAAGTTTCTCATTAAGGTTTTTTTCGTTTAGAAAATGGTTGGAAATAAGAGAAACCGTGTAAATAGTGAGGGAAACGAACAAGGAGTTGGCGCTATTCTGATGGAATCTAGAACAGAAAATTTCATAAGAATATTGAATCAACCAACTCAATTTATGAAAAATAACTTGAATCATGCTGAGAGATGAGATTCACCTTGAAGGGAACACATTTTTGTTCAATCCTTTATGCGTCAATGGCCACCTTCTTTTAGTGGATCTACCAACCCATTTATTTCTGAAAAAATGATAATCTCTATAGAAAAGATATTTTCTCTAATTCGTTGTTCTAGACAATATAAAGTCACCCTAGTTATGTACCTCTTATAGGGAGAAGTTTATCAGTTGTGGAAAATGGTTAAAAACATGAAGCCAAGAGAAGAAATCGATGAAATAGAGTGAGAAGAGTTAAGTGAAGTTTTTTTTTCAAAAACATATTTCACCCATTTGATGCAAATGAAAATGGAGGAGTAATTCCTAGAAGAAGAAGGAAAATGAATATGTGGAATGATATAAGATGAATTTCTGAAGACTTTCCTCTTACACCTCAATCTTTGTCATGGATCCTAATGGTAAGGTTGACAGACTCTTTGGTAGACTAAGACCCCATATACAGAAGAATATAGCCAACTGATACAATGAAAACAATGAGGAGATCAGGAGGAGTGTTATGAATGTTGAACTAGAGTTTAGATAGATTAAATGGTCTCATAGATCTAATGAAAATAATATATATTTAGAGAAAAAATTTTTGGGGGGGGGGATTCGATCAAGGGATAGGTGGAAAGGAAGTGCAACTTTGCACATGAAACAAATATGGGAAAAAGAATTCAGGTAACTTATTTATTGGGAGTTGGAAATGTTAAATGTGTGGAAGAAAAGAACATATTACTCAAAACTATCATAGTGAGGTGAATCCTCAACTTCTAAACACTAAAAATAAAGTGAATATGGTGCATGCCCAGCCTGAAGTCCAATGCTTCAAGTGTGGAAAACTTGGGAATTTTCCAATCACTATCAAAATCTGAAGTTAATGGAGGGGAATCACCAACAACATCATAATAGAACAATGGAGAAATTTCGCTATTTTTCTCTGATGAAAACTAATGTTGAAGCACCAAATTATGTGGTGAAAGATACTCTCATTGTTCTCTAAAATCTAGCAAGTATTTTATTTGACTATAGTTCAATGGATTCATTTATTTCCTCCAAGTTTTCAATGAATATATAATCAATCCATGAATATATAGAAGTATAAATATCATTCAAGACTCATTAAGGGGTCATATAATCATCAACAGTGTATGAAAACTCTAGTATTTACTTTTGCGAGCATAATCTCATCGAAAATCTAGTAGTCATTCCCATGCTGGAATTTGACATTATACTAGGGATAGAATGGATCTAAAAGTATAATACTAATATCAATAGAAAAATCAATTAAATATTAGTATTCTTGAATGTTAAACATATGGTTGTTTTCTAAGGAGAGATATGTCGGCCAAATATTTGTCTACAAACACCTCCCACAACCTTCTTTGTGGAAATGATCGGTAAAAATGAATAAGTAAATAAAATTATAAAAATAGAAAAACTCCCGATATTTCAGGAATACATTTATGTATTTCCTGAGGAGTTTCCATGACCTCCCCCATAAAGAGAGGTATATTTATCCATTGAACTCATTCCTAGACCCAGATCGATTTCAGAGACTCGATATATAAAGGAAAATGTGGAGATGGAGGAATTAAAGAATCAAATATAAGATATTTTAGAGAAGGGTTTTATCCAACCAAGTATATCTCCTTGGGTAGAACATGTTCTCTTTGTGAATAAAGAAAGATCAATGAGTTTATGCAATGATTATAGAGAACTTAATGAGATCACAGTGAAGAAAAAGTACCATCTTCCAAGAATTAATGATTTATTTGACTAGTTTCGTGGGGCTCAATTCTTCTCCAAGATTTATTTTTAATATGGTTATCATAAATTGGGGGAGAATAAAAAAGATCTTCCAAATACTTCCTTGTGGTCAAGATATGGGCATTATGGGTTTGTTGTTATGCTCTTTATATTGACTAATTCTCCTAATATTTTTATGGATTTGATGAATAAAGTCTTTAAGGAATACCATTATAACTTTGTGGTAGTTTTTATTGATGATATTATAATATATTAAAAATATTATGAGGAGCATGGGGATTATATAATGATCATATTGAAAACTCTGAGTAAGGAGAGTCTATTTGGAATGTTCAGAGAATGTGAATTTTGGTTACAACAAGTCTATTTCTTGGGGGACATTCTAACTAATGAAGGAATCTTGGATGATCCTACCAATGAAAAGGTTGTAGAGGAGTTGTCTCATCCTAAAACACTAACTGAGATTCATAGTTTTCTTAAATTAGTTGGATATTATAGAATGTTTTTGAAAAACTTTTCACAACATTAAAATACACTAACCATGTTAACTCAAAATGGGTCAAGTTCATCTAGAAAAAGGAGTGTCAAGAATGTTTCCAAGAGCTGAAGAAGAGATTGGTTACTACTCTCGTGTTAACTCTATCCTCTATTAAAGAAGGATTCTTTACTTTAAGTGATGCATATTTGAAAGGTATTGGCTGTATCCTCATGAAAAATGAAAAGGTGATTGCTTATGTATCTCTAAATTTGATGCCTCATGAGAAAAAACTATCCTAAATGTGACCTGGAGATGGCTACGGTTGTGTTTGCTCTGAAGATATGGAGAAACTATCTTTAGGAAGAGAAATGTGATATATACATAGACCATCAAAGTTTTAAGTATATTTTCATGAAAAAATAATTTAACATGAGATAGAGGAGATGGTTGGGACTTCTTAAATAGTATTATTTTTCAATTAATTATCATCCCAGAAGAGAAAACAAAGTTGTAGATGCATTAAGTTGGAAAACCCTATTGTTCTAGAAATGATGAGGATTAAAAGTGATCATTTTATCAAATATCTAGTAAAACTAGACATGGGAATCATAAGGGAAGGGACATCATCAACTATGTCCCAAATGAATTATCAACCATAATTACTAAAGAATATCACGATATCTGAAATAGAAGATCCTTTGTTCTAGAAGAAGTTAGATGCTAAGATGAATGTGACGCTTCCTGAGTTAAATATTGATCAAGAAGGTGTACTAAAATTTCATACAAAGATATGTGTTCTATCTATTCCATAAATTAATAAGGAGCTGTTGGATGAAGCTTATAGCTCTACTTACTCTATACATCCTGGAATCAGGAAAATGTATAACAACCTTCGTGATTATTATTGGTGGGATAACATGAAAAGTGATATTGCTGACTACACTACAAGGTTCCAGGTTTGTCAATAACTAAAGTGAAAGTGACATATTTTTAAAGGGGCATTACCACCACTACCCATACCAGCATGGAAATGGGATAATATCACTTTGGAATTTTTCACTAGTCACCTAAAAACATCCCAAGGATACAATGAAATATTGGTTATAGTGGACCATGTCACCAATAATTAACATTTTATATCTATTTGGGAAGATTTATCTCTTGACCAAATCACTAAGATATATGTAAAGGAAGTGGTAAGGCTATATGAAGTGCCACTTTCTATTAATTCTGATCACGATCCAAAGTTCACATCAAAATTCTATAGAAGTCTTCAAGATGTTTTGAATACTGAATTGAATTTCTGCATGAATTACCACCCTCAAACTGATGGCCAATCTGAAAGGGCTATTCAAACAATCAAGGATATTATAATAACATGATTAATGGAATTTAAAGGTGGATGGGATCAACATATCCCATTAGTTGGGATCTTATACCACAATTGCTTCAATTAGAGTATTCAAATGGAACCCTATGAATACCTATATGGGAAGTGCTATAAAACTCATAATTGTTGGGATGAATATCATTAGAGAAAGTTGCTTGGACCTGATCTTGTGAAAGATATGTAAGAAAATGTCCAAGGAATCCAACAACACATAAAGGCTGATCAGAGTTGGAAGAAGAGATATGCGGACAAATTTTGAAGTTACTTAGAGTTTGATGTCGGAGACAAAGTGTTCCTTAGAATTTCACCTTAGAAGAGAGTCATGCAATTTGGGAAGAAAAGGAAGGTCAACCTCAGCTATATTAGACCCTTTGAAATCCTTCATCGCATTGGAGCAGTGGACTATCGGCTTGCACTTCCTCCAAACCTAACTCAAGTTCTTGATGTATTCCACATATCTATCTTTAGGAAGCACATACTTGATCCTCCACATGTACTAAATCCTGGGATGGTACAATTGAAACTTGACCTGTCTTATGAGGAGCAGTCAGTTAAGATATTGGACCATAGAGATACGGTTCTGCACAATAATACTACCCACCTTGTTAAAGTGTTGTGCAATAACCAAAAATATGAAGAAGCCACATGGTAACTAGAGGAAACAATGAGGTAGAAGTACCCACAAATTTTTTCAACCGAGGGAACAAGTTGAAATTTTGGGGATGAAATTTATTAAGGGGGGAAGAATGTAATGACCTAGAATTCTTGAACAATAATAATTTCCAAAAAATGTGTGTTATATTATTTTATACACAAGAAAATTATATCTCTCTATTAATGAATTGGGTATATTTTGAAATTTCACCATCTAGTTTTGACCATTATATTCCCATTGGTAAATATGACTGTTGGAAAAAATACTCTTAATAATAATTTTGACGTTATATTTAGTGTTATAAATATTAATTATAATGGTTAATTAATTAATAAAGGAGAAATGATGGCCTCAACCAGTATATTCATACCATAAGAGCCCATTTTATAGAGCTTGGTATGGAGGTATTGTCACTGTGATTCACTCTTGACCAAGACCAAGCCAATCTTTGATATTTTAAGCTTGAAGAAAATCTCATACGGGAGAAGTTCAAGTTAGTGGAAATTACCATATAGACGATGTTAGCTGAGCTTCCCCATGGATCTATCACCATCACACAAATTACCCTTAAGTCATATATAGGAGTTATAAGGGGTTATGTTTCAATGCTTTAGTTACCTGATGTATAATTCCTTTGTATAAATAAAATTATTGTTCCATCACTTTTGTTTTGTGATTAGTTTTTCTTAAAAATTCGAGAAATTTGATAAATTGATTTTTCGAACAGAAATTGTACTTTTCAGAAAAGATATAATTATTATAATAAACTAAGTTATTATTAATAATGTCTATTTTAAGGAAATTGTATGAGAAAAACAATCTTATTTAAATTTAAATTATAAAATTGTTTTATTTTTTTTTTCTGGTGTAAGAAATCTTACTATGCCTTTATTATATGCTATTATTTTTCAATAAATAAGGATTTTTATTTTTAAAAGATTAATTTATAATACTTAGAGAATTATTATGATAGAATAAAAATCATTTTTTAAATCATCCTGACTAAATTAGGTTAGGGTGAATTTATGATAAGTTTCTAAAATATTTTGTTTTTCAGTGAATAGTAAAAATATAGTTTTGGGTTCTCAATATGTTTAATGAATACATAATGATGTAATAAGTAATAAAAAATTATTTTAGAATCTTTTGGATTAAAATAAAATAATATGCATCACATTTTCCTAATATCATAGGCAAATACCATGGGCAAGCCCATGTGTTTACATTTACCACTACTGAGGTGTCCAAAGAAATTACTAAACAAATCCTCCTCTTTTACTATAAATACCCACCCATTTCATCCTCCATGATGATCTTATATTTTTATCTCCCAATGAGTCCTCACAAGGTTTCCTCAAGCCCCTGATGTCCCAATCTTTTATTTTAGGAGTTACTTTTCAAGGTAAATGAAATCTTAACTTCTTTTTTCCTAAATTCCCATAATATGTTTTAATATACACTTTATTCTATAACTTTACTGTATTAAGTGTATTTTATTAATGATATACCCTTTTATCCTCTTTTTAATGTTTTCTAATACCATGTTTTATACCCATTATGCGACTAGATATTCTTCTCAAAATTCCTCTCTTTTTCTCAAGAAATTCTATTATTTTATTTTGAAAATACCAAAGACTCTTTCTTTTCTAGGGTTATTCAGATAGATTTACAAATTATCTATTTTATTTTGATATAAACATACATGAAACCTTCCTTCCTTTTTCATGGGTTAATAGTGACAAAAAGATCTCGTCTGTAAACACTTTTTTATAACATCATGATTTTGATATGAAACCTGTTTCTTTTATTCTCCATGGGTTATTTTTGAAACGTTTTGTTATGATATATGTGGATGAAATTAATTAATACATATTAATGGTTCACCATGATATCCCTTCAATTCATTGGGTAAATAATTTAGTCACTAGATATGACATGTTTTATGATACCTTGGTGAATAACCTTGGTAATTTTAATGAAACCTCAATGATAAACCTTGGTCATATGCTTTTTAATGGATCCATTAAATGTGATAGAAACATTTCAATGTTATGATTAAATTTATTATTATTATTATATTACTTATTCTCATTCCTTTATGATATTCCTCTAGTTCTTATCAATATTTCTCAAGATCACATGTAAAATGTTTATCTTATTTTCCCTTACTGGGCCTTATTCTCACCCTTTCCTTTGGTGTACACCACCAGGTTATGAGATGAAGTAAATATTCTTAGTATGAAAATATTATGAATCATTTAAAGTGGATTATAATAAATTTTTATTATTTCATGTGTTATGTACCTTGTTTCTAAGAAACTAAACATTAAAAGTTCCTCTGTTTGTTCAATGTAATGAAAAGTTCATGAAATAAAAAGGTAGGATTCCATATTCCCATAAAAGAATAAAATTTAATACAACATTAAATATAATGAGGATAAATAAATTCAATATATGAAATTTCAAAGGGGTATTATATTCACCTTATAAAATAATATAGGTGCATAACATCAAAATATGCCTCGATGAAACAAAATTAAGACGAAGTCCCCTAGAAAGATCATATCATTGAAGTGAGCATTAGTAAAATGAATCAATTATGTGTATCCATTTTAAATACATAAAAAACAAGTGGAAATATAAAATAAGAGAATAAAAATTAATTTCAAACATAATATCAGCTTGAAAAAATCAATTATGTTGAAATTTGACCCAATGAATGGAAATTGAGTTAAGAAATCCATTACCTTGTGGTTTCCTTTAGTTTAATGTGTGTTAACCTCCTTTATAATTGTTTAAAACATGTTATTAACTTATAAAAGAACCATATTCATATTTATTATTTCATATATGATCCTCTTATACCATATTATCTCCCTTTGGTTAATAATATTTTATTTTTACCCTTGTTTTGTGTGTTAATTGAATTATTTTCTCATGCATGTTTTGTCATGAAAGTATTGGTTCTCTTTCATAGGATATAGATCCATCATATTAAAAATTATATTAATGTTATTAATATGATATTTAATCACTAAATATATTTTTATAACTATTTTTGAATGTTTTACCGGGGAAATGAATCACATTGCGTTGTACCAATGGTAGGCCATATTTATGCATGAGCGGCGATATCATTTTCTCAATGACGAATGGGTTGGAAAATAAATGATATTTTAATTTTACAAAATCAATATAATATCATATATAATATATATTTACCATTTACATCAATATAATATATCAAATATATTTATCATTTCCGTCATTATAACCATCCAAGTAAAGTAACGCTGAAACAAAATATTACCCCTCTATATAGAGACAGTAAGTCATACATATGCATGTGCGATGTTTTTGTTTTTTATAGAATGGATAAAAGTTAAAATATGGTTGTATCATAAACATAATATAATCCTAGAATATATATTATATTGGATTTACTACTTTACCCTGGAATCAACACTTGAAGATGAATTAGAATAAGAAATAAACATAAAAGAGTTGGTAAAGATGATTATATATTATTTAGCGAACTTCCTTTAGATATATTCTTATGGAAACTAGGGTTATTATTTTTAAATGAACATAACCTCTAGAACATGGATAAGTATTTCTATAAGAGATATGAGAATGGTTTTTTGAGATATATGTCCCCTCATTTTGTAGATAAGTGAAGGAATGAGTGCACTTTTATAATTGAAGTGAGGGACACTTTAAGAACTTCTTAAAATATTAAATTAATATAAATTAATTTTCAATTAAAAATGGACACAAACTTATTAATTATAAATAAAATATTCTTATGGGTTTAAATATCCTCATATAAGAAAATTTAGATAAGTTTTGATTATATTTATTCCCTTTTATTTTATATTTAACCGTTATTTAAACTCCTTAACTCTTACCATGAAAATAATGATTTTTATCATTGGGGGTTAATATAATTATTATAAAATAAAAAAGGACTCATAAATGGATTATTGATGAAATTTCAATCATATCCCAATAAGGTGGAAGAATTTATGTTGTTTAGGAACTTTATATAATTTAATAAAATATTATTTACTATAAAATATTCATAATGTCAATTTTAAGATCTATTCATTACTCTGACTTAAATAAAATAAAATAAAAAGATAAAAAAGAACCAAATATTTTAATACATACTTAATATGTTAAGGTAATATATAAAATTTGTCTATGATATTAATTATCTCATATTATATTTATTTTAATATTTTAATATCATTTATTTGATTTTTTCATTAATGGATTAATTACTTCATCATCGTTGTGTAATTATTTGAGGTAATTATTTCCTAAATAAAAATTAATAATAAGTTAACTTTATTTATATAAATATTTTATATTTTAAAACCATATTTATAGTTGAATATATCTTCTGGATAACTCTTTATTTAAAATTTTATAATTATTAAAATAATGAATGTGGCATCTAGGACGTTTTATTAAATAAAATATTGTAAACATCATAATATCATTAAAAAGAAAATAAATGGTCATATAACCAAACCATAAATAATTATTGTCTAAAATTACTCATCCATTAAAATTTTGGTAATTGTTAGGGTCATTTTATAGTCCTTATTATTTTTTTAAACGTAAATTACCTAAATTACCCTTTATCATGGTAACAAAAATTACTAAGGAACTATTAATATTGATAAAAAATAAAGGGGAAATATTTAATAAATTTTTGACTTCTAAATCCAAATATGGAATGAATTATAAATATTTTAGAAAACAGAATTTGTATAATTTAATTTAAAATTAATCCTTCAAAACGCAGCAAAAAATAATTTTCTTGAAAAATGCTTTTTAAGTCAAAAAATTTACTTATTACAAAATTAGGTATAAGGATGGTTAAAATATTATTAGTTAAATTATAACTAACTAATTAGTACTTAATTTAATTTTATATAAAATTCAAATCATAAAGGTACTTTTTAATATACAGAATATGATAGTTTTATAAAAATCAGTATTTTGCACTATTCATTGGAAAATAAATCTTTTCAAAAAAATTCCCAAAAATTCACCATTATATAATTTTGATACGATGATGTTAAAAATGATATTAGTATTATAAAATAAAATATATATATTTTTTATAAATTTATAATAATATTTACTCCTAAAAATCAAGAAAACCATTTTAAATAAAACATATTTTTGAAGAATAAATAACTTTACTAAAAATTAAGTGATTATTAACAAATAATTAATTAATAAAATTTAAATAATTTGAACAGTTTTATATATCATAAAGTGGTTATTACTATTCATTCCAACCATTTTAGTGGCTATGTTATAATGATCACATAATAATATTTCATTGTTCGTTTAAGCTTGGTGTTGTAGGCGATGTAAGCTATTAAGGGGATTAAATTTATTTAAAGAGGAATATCATAAAATATTAGGGTGTTACACACTATTATAGAGTATCATAAGTAGATGGGATTCCATTTCTGAGTATCAAAAGTATATGGGATTCCATTGATGGGTATCACAAGTATATAGGATTGCATAACCGAGTATAAAAAATATATGGGATTCCATTATAGATATCATATAAAATAAATAGTGTCAGTTTAAAATTCATTTAACATTCTATTTAATTAAGGACATAACCATTTCTCAAAAAAAGCCACGTGATGTGGTCATACCACCCACTTTACATTTATTTTCAATATTCTATTCAATTAGTTGGAAAAAACGCCACTTAAAAGGTGGTTTGGTCACTTTAAAATTATAAAAGTCAAGGGAATTTAATAATAATACTCAAGGGGTAGAATTTGTTACGGTGGGAGACCCATGAAAATGAATAGGGGTCTATGAGAGTTCCTATAACATGGGTAACACTTTAAATAAAAAAAATTGTATTTTTAAGGAAATGATCAGAAAGTCAAGCTTGTGGCATGATGAAACATGATATAAAGAAACTCAAATTTATGGGAAAACTACTATACCACCCAACTTAGCTTGTTGGTATTCCCCTCATGCATTATTTTTCTTTAATTCAGGATAAAATGAGATAAAGTGATGAAATAGAAAAAATACCAAAAAATAGAGAATATTATATTTCCTAGAAATAGAATTTGTGAGGGAAAGATAGATTGAGAAAGTAAGGAAGAGGATTTAATATCTTACCATTAGCTATCAAATGAAATAGACAAAAGAAGAAACAACGTCCAAATTAAGGAGAAGGATCAAAGCCTAGGTGGAGAGGAAGTGAATCTCTACAAGAATGTGATATTCATAAAAAATATAAGGGAGAAAAAATTAGAGTTTATGTGGAGATAAGGGAAAAGGTCAAATCACACTTTATTTAAAAGGGTGTATGGTTTGGTAACACAATTTTAATATAGGTTAAGTGGCACTAAGTGTGTTGGATGAGTGCAAGGTTTAGAAAAATTTTCATATACCATGAGGTTGACCTTTGCAGTTTCTTTGTTGATACTTTCATGGATGTTTTCCCCCTTTTATTGGTTTAAAAAACCATGCATCACCCTTTAGGGCCTACATTATTGAGTTGTATGATTTACACTAATTGTGTGGCTCAGTCAGACATTCCAAATCCAAATCTTTGGGATTTGAATGGGCCAAATATGATCCTAAACCACTCCTTGGACTCTTAAATACATTCCAAGTATAAAATAAGAAGTTTAGAATATAAATTTAAATAATCCATAACTCATGGAAAATCAATTATGTTACAACAAACCTTCTTTAAAACAACTTATCCTCAAGTTTCCCTTTCATGGGTGGTAAAACATCATTTGAGAAAAGTTTTAGCCACTAAGTTTTACATCAGTGTTTATCTTCCAAGTATAATTATACATAAGATTGTGCTACCACAGAAATTTTACTTGGGGAACTAACCTACTTAATAAATCCTCCATGGTCTAATCAACAATATTGATGGGGTACTACTCAAAAAAAGCATGAAAATCTAACTCAACCACATCAGGATGAAAAACACGAGACACTTCTGAATAGTAACTACAGAGCTATGAAACATGAAATATGCCATGAATAGATTGGTTCTTCTAAGGTAACTATAACTAATAGGATACCATTCCGACACTCTCTAAAATTTCAAAGGGTCCCATGAACCTAGGTTTCAACTTCTCTTTCCACATGACCTGTCGATGCCCCAGCCAAGTCAAAACATGTAAGAAGACCTGATCCCAAACCTCAAAATCCAATGGTTTTAAACAACAATAAGTATAAGACTTCTGCCTAGACTATGCTATATCCACATGCTTCATGATAAGCTATACTTGCTCGTATGTCTCCTAAATGAGATGAGGTGAAATTGGAACTACCTCACTTGCCTTTTACAAGCATAGGGGTGAATGAGATAATCTACCATATAGGGTCTCATAGGTATCCATATAAATAGTTTCTTGAAATATATTATTATAGGAAAATTCATCTATATGTATGTGTTTCTCCCATAAAATAATGAAATAAAGGACATATCATCTATGAATTTCATCCATTTCCTACATAGTATACTCAGATTGCCCATCGGTATGTGGGTGAAAGGTTGTGCTTAGAAGCACCTAGGTTATAAGAAACAAATTTCAACCCTTTCTAAAAATTCAATGTGAATTGAGAATCTATGTATGATATGATATAGTATGGAATTCCATGAATATGAATGATCTCATTCATATATATCCTTCCAATATCATCCATTAAAAATATCTCATTAATATGTAGAAAATTAGATACCTTAGTCAACTTTCCAATGATCACCCATACCCTATCCCCACCTCAAGGGGATCTCAACAAGATCATCCAGAAAATATATTTATGTTGTCCCACTTCCAAACTGAAATGGATAGAGGATATAAAATTCTAGTAAGCCACTAGTGTTATGACTTCACCAACTGAAAGGTGAAGCACCATATGATAAATCATGTAACCAACACATTCATAATTTTCCCCCAATAATAGAGGAATATATATTATTATATCTTTTTGTGTCTAGGGTGTACTACCCAAACAAAGGCATGATAATCCTATATCAATTCTTATCATATGTATGCAGGCATCCAGACACACCCATGGGTGTGCAAGACCTCGCCCACTTTGATAACCCAAATTGGCAGTGGGTCCTCACTTGAGACACTCTTACTCGAGACTAAGACCTTAGGATCAAATTTTTTTCTCATCTTTACTCCCTCTATAAGTAAATATTTAATGGTCAAGGATGCTAAAATAGGCTGCCCGTGATACTCATAAACCATTAGACACATCTTAGAAAATAGAGTCATCAACTTCCACTCACTAATGGCCTCTTGAATGACCTATGTCTATGTATTATATCTCAATGTGTTATCCACTAAATTAAAATTACTTGGAATATAAGCGAGATACAATTTGAAGGACTATAAGTATTTAACCAATATTCACTATTTTAGATTTATGTCAAACCAGATAAATATATACTTGAGGATTTTGCTGTTTTTTACACCAAAAAACACTCTCCCAATTAGTAATTCCTCCAATAATTCAAGGCATGAACCATAACTACTATATCGAGATCAAGCATTAGGTAATTCTGCTTATGAGGCCACAACTGTTAAGACCCATACACCACAAATTTTTTTCCCTACAATAGGTTTGATCCTAACCTGATACCAGACACATCAAAATAAACTATATAACTTCTTTCTAACCTTAGAATAATCATTGTTGTTACTAAATTCAACATTCCTTTCAACTTTTAAAAGGCTGTTTCATAGGTTTTAAACTATAAAAACTTAACACCCTTTTTATTAATTCCAATAAGAGACACTAATTGGCTTTAAAATTACTAAATGAAGTACCTATAACACCTAGACATCCCTAAGAAACTCTATATGTTAAAGATTTTCTTGAGATTCTCCCAAGAAACCATGTCACTCACCTTCTTTGGATCCAAGAATGCTGCTAATTCTGATATGATGTGACCCATTAAGTAAACTTCATCAATCCAAAAGTGGTATTTGGTAAGATTATCATACACATGGTACTCTCTTAGTGTATTAAAAATGATGTCAAGGTGTTTTTATGGTCTTTTTAGGTACAAGAATACACCAAGATTTCTTCCTTGAAGACTACCACAAATGAATCTAGATATAGGTGGAAACCTTGATTCATCAGATCCATAAAGACTATATGTTCATTTGTGAGACTGAATGATATGATCAAATACTCATAAAATCCATATATATTATGAAATTTTTAATGTGGTATGTATAATGGTCTTAAATTCACCTAGAGATATCCCAAACTCAAATCAATATTTGAGAAATTGTAAGATCCTTGAAGATGGTAAAAGTGGTTATCTAGATGAGGTAAAGGATAATCATTATTGACCATAAGATGATTAAATCACCGATATTATAAAAAATTTATGAGGTTTCCATCCAACTTCTTTGTAAAAAGGAAAGGTTAACCCCATTGATTAGTACTGGGTTGTATAAAATCCTTAGCATCTAAGTCCATTAGCTTCTTCTTGAGTTCTTGAAGCTCATTTGGTTCCATCCTGTAATGATGAATGGACACTAGTGCTACTCATAGAACTAGATGAATAGTGAATTATATCTATATCTTAGGAGGTAGTCCATAAATTACATTAGGTAATACTTCCATGAAATGATCCACTATAAGATGGAAATCCAATTTTAATTCTCATAAAAGACTAACAATATGGGTTGTCACTCCACCTAACCCATGATGCTCTTGTCCAACTCATATTTTCTAGACATCCCATTCCACCTTATGAATATAAGTAATTCCCTTGGGTGATGTGAAAGACACTCTTTGGTGATATATTCAACATGATATTGAAAAGAAAATAACTAGTCCATTCTGAGTATGATGTCAAAACCAGTCATCTCAAGGGAAAAAAGCTTCTAGACAAAAAGGTGTCCACCTATCTCAAGGATGAATTACTTACATTAGTGTATGCTCTATAATTAAATATCCAATGGCATGTCAAGAGTCATCATTACACATAAGTAATATATCTCTAGGCCCATAATTTCCATAATTTCTGTTGATATAAAACAATTTAGAGCCCTAATATTGAATAAGGTAGAAACTAAAGTAGAGGATACTATAATAGTACCTCAAACTATAGAAAGACCGACACTATGCTCCTTTGGAGTAGACCACACTATATATATGTGGTTAGACCCATGACCTTGAGATACAACCTAAGTACCCTAGTCAGGTCCACTCCACTAGCATTGTATATATGAATCCAGAATACCTCTACCATGACAAACTCCTCTACTTGAACAGTCGATAGCACTCCAGCTACCCACCTAGTGAGCTTCCACTAATCCTATTATGGAAGTAAGAGATGATACAGATCCTCTCCCACTAGCAATATATGGTAAGGTACTATAGAAATTCTAAATATACCCTAATCTTCCACAACCTCACTAGTGAGCTAGGTCTTTGGGATACTGGGTCTTTTAAATCCTTGGCTTCCAATACTGGTGACACACCACGTAACCATCAATCAGTGTTATTTGACTGCTTCTTCCCCCACTGGAAGACTCAAAACAATGTTTCCTACCACTAGATGAGCTAATTACTATATCACTATTGAACCTCCTAGGCCTACACCACCATCTTCTCTCAAGTTCTACTTGTTGATGAGGGTATAGTTCACTATTTTAGAAATGGTGTTTAACCAAAAGACATTCACCTACGATCGGATAGTGCACACAAGATCATCCTCAAAATATCTCAATGTCAACAACTAATCACCAATAAGTGTTGGTGTGAAATGACGAGTCATCGTAAAATTATATGAATACTCCATCACTAAAATATCACCCTATTATTGGTGCATAAACTCTCTAGTGTGGTATACTCTTAGAGTATGTGGAAATAAGTAATCATAGAAGGTTGTCTAAAAGTCTTCCCAGATCATACCCTAAGGTAGATCATCCTGAGTGATAAAATCCCACAAATTTTTAGTAGAATCTCATAACATATAGGTTTCTAGATTGACCATCCTCTCAGAAGGTGTCTACAAATGCTCAAATATTGATAACATGGTATCTATCCTTGAATAAATTTCCTAAGGACCACCATACCTTGAAAAATTAGGATGGTGCTACTGTTGGAATTATTTCTTCAACACTACCATATTAGGGGTAGGTCACAGAGATCCCTGCATAGACTATATAAATCATAGGAATATCTCTTGGAACTAATCATTGGCGACTGTATTAGGAATAATAGGAGGTGCCACAGGAGGCACTATAGGAAGAAATAATAGTGTCTTAGGGTCCATAACCTTTGGATCATGTTCATTTCCACTATACTGGAATACGATTAGAGGACATCATGGAAACATAACTCTACAATTTCTAATCACATGCCTCAAATAAGGTTCAATATATATATAATCAAAATTAAATGAACAAATTTAAAGATATGAGAAAAGGACATGTATAAATCCTTCAAATATAAAAGCCACACCAATCTTCCTACCCCTAAATCTAGGTATAGGTGATAAATAAGTTCATAAAGGTTATAATAGGCATTTACTACTTCCCAATACTATGGTCAGGTTAGGTATAAGGTCTCACATCATAAAGTAAAGGTCCTAGTATATGTAGTGTCAATTACAAGGTATAGAGTAAAACACACTTTACACGATAGTTGAAATCCCCATTTAACTGCAACCATTTTATTTGAGAATTTAAATTCATTTAAGTTAGTACTCATTTATATATATATATACATATATCATGATCCAGTTAGATGATTCACCATTTCCAATTTATAGAAGTACATGTTTCATAAATTACAATTAGAATTCATGTAATCCAAATAATTATAACATTTTATCCCTTGTGACCTGTGGTCCGTGTCTTAAACATGGAATAATTGGTTAATTAAGTTTCTAACATCAAGCTATATGTGAAAAAACAATTTAGTCTGATGAAGACACATCAATTAATCCAATTATTATATCCTTAAAAGAAATAATAACTTAATTCCAAATATAACAGTTAAGGAACTAGTAACATACAGTAGGAAATGCACATAGTAATATAAATATGGCATGGAAGATGCATGAAATGAAAATCATAAGGTTCCAAATATGATGCATGATCAATTCCCCCTTGCCTAACCTGGACAAAGGGAAAAATAAATTCATAATAATAATAATAATAATAATAATGCAACAAATCATGTGTTTCACCCAACAGGGAAATCAATACAACTATAACAAGAAAAAACCAGAACAACAATGTCCCACCCCAGGTAATTTTTCTTTTCCTTAAATGTATTTTATCTACTCCTAGGCACATGATCATTACCTAATTATGACACATTCCAAGTCTCCTATCTAATAACCCAAACTATAAGTCAAAAAGGAAAATGTTTCTTTGATACCACTTATAAAATCCTAGATCTAGTTCACTCATAAGTAAATAAAATCATTTTTTCATATGTACTTAAGCATGCCTCTCTGTATACCATAGGCTACTAACTAGAAATGAGGGTCTATGATGGTATGGTGGGTAGATTACACCTTCATGATCAGAGTATAGCACAACTCTATAGCATATAGTAAGAAGTGGAAAAAATATAACAGATAAACTACAAAATCATAAATCAAATAGGTATAATAAATAGGCAGAAGAAGAATCAATATCATATAAAAAATGATGATCATGTCATGATTCTAAACAAAAAGGGGATGCACACGAGATACAAGTAAAATGGGAATATAAATCATTCTAATAAAAATGATAAAAAGACCAAAACTATCTCCACTAGTATCATCAATATAATCTTGGTCCTCTACCCCTATGCTCCATAGTATTATAGAATATTTGGAATCCAAAAAATGGATGATTACCTTTATCCCTAACTGAAACCATAAAGTCTATTTAGGTACCTACCGAAACCCTGAATAGGGTGTCAGATATACATAGTACGCCACCACCAATTACATCTAGTATAATACAACCAATTAATATAAAATGAAAGTGTGTAGATATAATAGTGTAAATAAACATGTAAACTATAAATGAGTCAGCTCTGGTTCCTAAGGGACTCCTGGATGACACTACTTACTTCGTCGTAAGATAATATTTACCAGAACATGTGTCACCATGTATGGATACATATATGAATAATTATATATATATAAGTAGGTATATGTATAAACTGTATATATAGTATTATATATTGATATAAATTTAGATATGTAGTGATAGAAAGGACCCAAGGCATAAATAAAGAATCTATGCATTATCATACAAGTATATAGGGTAGTAAGAGACACTATGCCCAAGTATCATGAATCATAAGGGTCTTCATGCCAGAGTATCATAAGTATATAGGATTTAATTCCTGAGTGTCAAAAGTGTATGGAACTCCTTTGAGTATCAAAATTAGATATGATGCCATGCCAGAGCATCACAAGTAGATGGGATATCATCCCTGAGTAAGAAAAGTATAAAGGATTCCATTCCTGGGTATCATAAGTATATGAGATTCCATGCCTAAGTATTAGAATTATATGGTATTTTGTCCTTAGAATAATAAAAAATAAATATTGAAGATTTATAATTAATTTAAAATTTAATTTAATCATGGACATAAACATTTTTCATATAAAAGTCACATGATGTGCTCCTGCCGCTCGCTTTACATTTAATTATATCATGTGATTCAATTAGGTGAAAAAACACCACTTAGATGGTGGTTTGTATACTCTAATATTCAAAAGTTAATTTCATTTAATGAGAAAACCCAAGGGGTGCCATTTTTCAATGTGGGAAACCCCTAAAAACAAATATTGGTCTATGAAAATTTCTATAACATGGAAAGAAATTTAAAATAAGAAACTTGTATTTTTTAAGGAAACACTCAAAAATTCCAATGTGTAGAATGACAAATCATGATATAAAACAACTTGACATTAGGGAAAAATTACTATACCACTTACCTTAACTTGGTAGTAATCTTCTCATCTGTTTTCTTCCTTTAGTTTAGGATAAAATGGGAGAAATCAACAAAATAGAAAAATGCCTGGAAAATATAGAATACTAGCTTACCAAGAAATTGAATTCACTATCTTTAGAAAAATTCAGAATTAAAGGTATACCATTAATGCTTGTACTATTAGCTATCTAACACAACATACAGTGGAAAAACAGAGTCCATATGAATTTGGAGTATCAAATACTTGGTGGAGATGAAGTTGTTCTCTCTAGGAATGTATTCCACTATGAAAAAGGGAAGGGATAATGAAATTTGAGTTTAAGAGGAGGTATGGGAAAATAGTTCAATTAAACCTTCATTTAAAGAGGTTCATGGTTTGGTTTCACTGTTTTCCAAACTGTGCTCCTAACGATGCACCTATATTGGTTACATGGTACCATGTGTAGAGGCTAGGGGCATGGTTTGGAAAATTATGCATATCCCATGAAGATCCCCATTATAGTTTCTCTATATATACTCACGTGGAGACGCCCCCCTGAACGGTTTAAAAAACCATGCATCACCCTTCTAGGCCTGCACGACTGAGCCACACAGTTATCACTAACCATGTAACTCAGTCTTCCTTTCCAAAATCCGGATCTCCGAGCTACCAACAAGTCCTGAAAACTCCTGAACCACTCCTTATTCTCTTAAAAACATTTCAAGTATAAAAAATAGGTTTAAAACATAAATTTCAAGTATCCATACCCCTTGTAAAAGAAGGGATGTTACAATAAGATGAAATATGATCACACCATATGATATAAGATATCATAGGTGGTGCTGTAGGGAATGTTATTTGATCTTATATATGGTATGGGATATCATAGAAAGTGATAATGAAACTATTTGTATGAAAAAATAGAGTATCATGTTATATATATTATATACCGGATATCGTAAGAGGTGGAATCCCAGAGGCCAATTATTTTAATGTTATGCTTTCCACAAATCAGAAGTCGTGATTACTAAGTTACAAAAAGTTTTTGATATATAGACACTAGAAAATATTGCAATTGATACACTATTTATCATAAAATATAATAGATATCACTCCCTTCTTCTATTGTATAATGTAAGTCGTGTCTTGTGACTTATTTACATTGTTAAAAATAATATTATAGAAAACATTTATTTTTTATTATTTTCAATTAGGAATTTAATTGTAAGATATATAATTTTTTATAAATCATATGAAAAGGTATTTTGTGATATTTATTTAATTTATAAAATATTTAAAAATTAATTAATTATAAAATGTTTATGACTAATTATTCAATGTTTATGAAACATTTAATAAATAAATATTCCTTAATATTAATTTTTAATATAAAATACATTTATCAAGTTATATGATATGACTTATATTTTGGATATAGAATGTTTACATGGAAATTATAAAGGCAATTTATATGGTGTTTATAAATTAAAAAACAAGGTAAAATATAAAGGTGTTTATATTAAATTATTAATTGTTTATAATTATTTAATTTGAAATGATAAAATTAAAGTCCAAACATAAGAAATTATTTAAACCTTATGAAAAGTGGTTTTGATAGTTGATATTGTTAAAGTTTGAATAATATTAACCGTGTGATATTTTGATTATTTAATTTTTTTTGTATAATATAATTTGAATATAAAATGTTCATATTTGATTTCATATCATATATTAAATGTTAATGAAATATAATAGGATAATATTAAAGTGTTCATATTGAGAATAAGTGTAAGGTGTTTATTTTTATTTAATTATAAAATGTTCATAATATATGGATAAATTATAAAGTGTTTATAATTATATATTTATTAATTATTTATAAATTTTTTATCTCAGGTTTAAATATATGAGTTTTTAATTCATTTATTTAATTCCATACTTTATTCATAGTTATAATTTTTATATTATGAATATGTGTATTATTTAGTTTAATGAGTAAAAATACTTCAATGAATTGTCATACATGTATATAAGTAGTTTCATTACTAGTATGATAATTTATTTAGTTTTATTCTCTGTTAACTTTAGCTGGTATTAGGTTATGATCTCAAATTAAGAAGTTAATTAAAATTTAAATATATTAGGTTTTATAATAATGATGGAATTGATGTCTCTATTGACTAAAGTATCCTTGGGTAGGGGGACTTTGGGACATAGTTATCACTAGCTTTGAGGCTTATGTATTTCCTAGAAAAGTGTGGGATAACTATCTATTGCTACAAGATTACTCTTGCAAGGATTACTGATTTCATATGATTCTAGGAATTAACATGAAAGGGTTTTATTTTCCTTATTCTTGAGATGGATTTGGACATGTATGAATATATATGGATTTTAATTTGGTTTAGTAACATAAGATATGAATTGTGTAAAGAGTTACACATCAATATGGTTTAAATATGTTGATTTTGGGGAAGAAATATGATTCTGAAATAAATTATTATAATCATTCATACATTTAAAGATAATACATGATATAAGAATGTGATATTAGAACACTCTTTAAAAATAATAACTTTTTGATTCATTTTAAAGGAAACACTTGTAAAGACCTCTATCATTCAACATGGGCGATTCAAACCATTAGCAGAACATTAATTATCATGTGTAAGAAACAAAAGTAATAATGTGACAATAACTATTAGGTTCCTTATTTATGTAATTATCTTTATGTTATAATTATCTAGTAAACCCTAAATCTTTTGATACCAAATGGATTAATTTGATTGAATCCATATATGGATTGGGGTAAAGAGTTATCCAATTGACTATCTAAGAGTCATATGTGATATGATCAACATGATTATATATTAGATATATTCATTTATTATTTACATACTTAACTGGTGTAAGTCATGATTAAATATAGATCTTGTCCTACTAATGAATATGCTATATTCAAAATGGATCATCATTTTATTGGGATCATATTTAATAAAATTATTTATTAAATGAATTTAAAACATGATACTCATTTGATATAAGAAGTTGTTGTATATATAATTAAATCACTATCGTCTACTATGATTTTTAGATCAATTTTATATAAGTAGAATCTTAATATAAACAAGTTCATTGATTAGTATGAAGCTTAATAATTTTTCTTAAGTAAGAATAACATTCTATGTGTTAGAGAACACCCTTAATAAATTACCAACTATTGAATTTGTTAAATACTTGATTATATATGATAATGAGAAAGATATAATGATTTATATAAGTTTTTAATTGAGTACTATCATGGATAAAAAATTCATCATGTTTTCATCATTATAAATTTTCCAATAATGTGAATGAGTTCAAAAAATATTTTGCCAGTTTTTTCAAACTGTTGTGGATAGATAAACAAGGCATGTGATGTCCAAGTTTTGGTGATATATATATATATATATATTATATTGGTAAAACATTTAAACTAAAAAATAAAATCTTGTTCGAAAATCTAATATTGTTTCTTCAAGTATCATTTCATGGTCATGGAAACCTAAAGGTGTTATCAGGAAGGAGCGATTGTGTTTCCATAGGTTATAATTTTCCAGGATACCTAAAGGGGTTTGAAAAGCCCCTATAAATTCAATTTCAGGTATTGGTGTTATAGAAATAAATCATTAATTTTTATGGGTATATGATACCAAATTTAAACTTTACTAATTCAATAAATATAAAAGAGTTCAAAATCAATGAAATAATTGATCGATAATGTATTTTTCATTAAATGGTGAAGAAACGTGTTGCTAATTATTGTTATGGATTCAAAGGAATATATTATGATCAAATGAAAATAACAGATGTGGTTAATAATCTTATTTATCTTATATGATAAGATACGTTCTTTATTAAAAACATTTATTGGGAATAGTATGGGATGAAGGTAATATATAGGGTTTATGATTCTTTATATTCTATAACAATCTTAAGAACAATATAATAATAAAAGTAGTTTTATCTTGGATAAATAGTTTATCCAAAATTTTAAAATATGAGGGATGTAATCCCACCTCCCATTAGTGTCAAATTGTAAATAAGAAGATATTATTTTCTATACACTGCTCTAAACACATATAATATAATATATGATATTCATAAAATAGTTTATTTTCTGAACATTCCCATAATAGGAGATAAATGTTATTTTATAAATAGAAACCAAGTTTTTTTTATCTTAGTATGACATTCTAAATATTTTATAGTCTCTAAGAAGCTATTAGGAGTATACTTGGACTTATAGAACTTTATAGTTATTAAATAAAAGATTATGCTAGTAAAAAATTCAAATTGAAAGTCACTTTATATCATAATTGAATTTATGATGTTTTGATAAAGAAAAATGTAAAGTGTTATATAATGTTAGTAATATGATATCAAGGAAAAAGGTTTATGGAAAGGGTTTCAGGAATGATGATGTAAGTGAATTTAGAAAATTTTATATAGACAATAGAAGTTATTAACATCATAACATTTGATGATGTAAAGTAAAAGAGTTTGTATACTCTGTTGAAAGAGTTAAAAATTAAGAATATAATTCATAAATCTTACTAATATTGAAACTATATTTATTCATAAATGATACTCAATATAAGAGTTTAGTGGGAGTGTTTTATCAAATGGTAACATAAATATGTGGAATAAATAACATAAATATGAAATTAGTTTAACATAAATCTAAAAGTATAAAAACTAATGCTAATATGTTAGTCTATTATATAATATATGATTAAAGAGATGTTTGTGTATGGTTTTATAGAATGTTTTATGCCCTATGCAGTGTCAACCCTAAATTTGATTTGTGACATGACCTTAATTGTCCTCCTATGCTGCCAAGAATGTATGATGCCTATATAATGTGAGCTCCACATGAGTCATTTGAGGTTCAATGTATCAGTTGATAATAAGAGTGAAAGATTCACCACGTCATGAGGCCTTTTTTTATTAAATGGGTGGGATTAAATTGGTGATAAAACTATATAGTGGGATGAAAAAGAAGATATTATTGTTATATAGATAACTGGTTGTCAGATTCACTAAATGTGGATTTAGGATGATATATTTTTAAACTTTCCTATAACTATAATCAGAGTGGGTAATAATATTAGATATATTTAATGAATTCACTAAGGGTGAGATTATTAGGCCATGTTCCGCATTGACCCTAAACCTGATATGTGACATGGCCTGAATCATCCTCCCATGCTTCCTAGGGTGATTAATTCTTATAAGATGTGTGTCCTACATGAGGAATGAGAGATTAAAAACCCCACTTGATAATAAGAGTGAAAAACTCACCCTATCATGAATCATTTGACCATTCAATAGGCAGGATGCCCTATGTGATAAAACTTTGTAATGATATTACAAAGTGGATAATATTATGACACAAATCATTGTTGGGTGGCTTCACTTATTGTGGATTCAAGATGATACTAAGTTGTGATTTCCTATTGAAGTTACTAAATTAATTATTTTTATTTGTTTCCAATAAGGCCGAGAAAATGGAAATTCAAATTTTACTATTGAATAATGGGAGGATTCCATCATTAATTAAAAAAGAGAATTTGAGGTTTCTTCTTGAAGAGCTTGACCGAACATATTCATGTAGGAGAACATAAAATGTGACGATTGATGTACTGATATTCGTATAAGTCAAGGAATTGTTTTTTTGGATGAAGATACACTATATACAAAAACTTTTATGTACTTGAGAATACTTATGTGGATTTTAAGGTATTATAATGTGATTTTAGTGATGTTTGGATTTTATATATAGAAGAAGAAAAATGGAAAAGGGTAATTTGGAAGAGCTAGTTGTAGACTACATAAGAGTAACTCCGAACTTTTGAGGTGTCACAATATGAATCCATTAAAAATATTTTGATTATGTACTAAAAAATTTACAAAGTCCCATACTTTATAATAGTAAAGAAGGATACTTTATAGGAGTAAAAGTTTAGTTCAAGAGTGTTAACTGTAAGTTCAAAAATGAAAACCATGAGTTTAGATGAGTAGAAATGTAGTTTAGAAGAGAAAAAAAAGACTTTGGAAGAGTAATTGGTGATGTTATATGAGTATATTTATATTCCATTAGATTAAATTGATAATTAAAAAAATTTAAGAGGGGAATTCATATGTACAAACTTTGGAAGAGTAAGTGTTTTTCAAAGTTTTAGATTATAGAAGACAGAAAAAAGAAATATTTAAAATAATATATTATAAAAAAAATAATATTTAAAATCAATTTATGATATTGGAATGATATTCTTGGACTCAAATATCATGATCATTCAAATTTATCCTGATCCAAGTGGATTAGAGATATTTTACTGAGATGAGTTCCATGCCACAAGATGAGGTGCCATGTCATAGGGATATGAACATGTGGATTAAAGGAAAATATAATTTAAATTCAGTGGATGTGGTAGAAATTAAATGAATGAAAAATCTTGAGTCTCATGGGATATTAATGAGGATTATAACTAAGATTAAAATTAGTTTGAATGAGAAAATAAAATCTAGATTTATATTAACTCGATTAAAAAGGTGAAATTTGTAATGTCGTAATTATTTGAGTTTCTATAATTTTATTATGGAAACAAATATTAATGATATTACACTATGAAAATAAAATTACAAAAAATGAATAAAATTATGTTAATAAAAGCATGATAATTGAGAAATATGGATAACTTGATATAATATAGTATCAAGAAGAAAGAAGATATCGGTGGAGGGAGTCATTCAAGAAGGAATCGACCTATGTACGTGAGTGTTTGAGAAGTTGAGAGAATAAAATCATTGAATATATGTAAGGATTTTTTGAGACTAATATATTTAATCATGACTATAAGCTATAATTTTTTTATGTTTCTGTACATGATCATACCAGTTGATCACAAGTGTTTTTTGGGGGATTTCTATATCTAGCAGTGTAAAGGAAACCTAGAGTAGAAGGAGACCATTCCTATTTTAGATCATATATTTATAATAGTTAGGGAAAATATTCTTTATATTGTGGGAATTAATAATATTAACTTAGTGAAATTCTATATTTATTAGATTATTAAGGTATATTTAACAACCAATTAGGTTATAATGGAGAATATTTCATTGGGGGACTAACCAATCATGAATAGGAGGAGGATTTTCTGGACAAAACATATAAATCATTTTATTATAAGATTTATTTATTTCTATTTCATATGAGGTCAATATGGGTTAATTTAGTATTTAGAGGATTGGTAATTTAACTATGCTAATAGGTTGGATTAAAATAATTCCTAAAAGGAAATATATCACTAATTCACCCCCTCAGTGATTCCACCACACCCGGGCACTATAAGTGGAATATGATCTAACATAGAATAAATATGAAGGATCCTAAAATTTATTGAGTATGGAGAACTTAAATTCTAGGAATAATAGTTTCATACCTACGTTCAATGATAATAACTATCAAAACTAGAATAATATGATGCTACCTATTCTTCTATCACTTGAACTGAAAGTCAGAGATGATACAACAGTAGGATTTACACCCATTGTTGAATATGATCCCATTTATTTAATATATAAATAAACATTTATGGTTGATAGGATGGACCAAAATTCTATCTAGTTGTCTATTTTAGATAAATTCTATATAAAAGTTATGTGATATTAAACTGCTAAAGAGATTTAGGGAAAATTAGAAAGTAGATATGAGGGAAACATAATTTATAATGAATCAGAACTATAATTTTATAGGAGTGGTTTCAAAGATATTAAAATGGATGATGATGAGAACATTGATAGAGTAAATTATATTTTTCAAAATATTTAGGAGTTTAGTAAAACATTATATGGAATATCATTGTTAAAAAGATGATGAGAAACATTATAGATTGGTCTGATTTAAAAGTTTCATCTTTATACAAAATAGGACACCTTTCATTGGATGCATTAAATAATATTTTTATATTGTATGAAATGATAAATGCTCTATCATTCAAGAAGAAATATAAATATGAGATGAAATTTGTGGCTATGAAAAATCTTAAATTCCAAGATGATGATGAGGAAAAATAAAGTGATTCTAATGTTGAGGAATCTAATAAAGACTTAAAAAGAATCATTTCCCTTATATCAGAAGGATTAAAAAAAAATTTAGTAGAAATTAAATGGAAAGAAACCACCAAGGTTATACAAATTTAATTTCACTGAAAACATTTCTATAAATTTCTCATAAAAAGGTGACTAAAACTGAATAAAATAGGGAAGATGATAGATTCCATAAGAAAAACAGGGTAAAATCAAGAAAATTTATTTAGTAGTAAGAATAGGATCTTGAAGAGAAAGAAGTAACAAGATAAATATTATTCAATATTCTAATCAGAAGATGAATCTAATTTCATGGGTAATATTGAAGAGGTTTTTACACCTTAAGAATTGATAATGGATAAGAAAAAACATAAATGTAACACATAAAAAATAAGTTAGAATATTTTATTAAGAAGAGAAGACATATAAATAATGAAAAAATAATAATATGATTAAAGAAATGGAATAAGTAGCCATGAAAGAATTTGGTTACATTTATGAGATTAATAAATATAAATTGAATATGGCTAAGCCAGAGAATATGATTAGATATCTTTATTAGAATCTAGCTAGTATATAGGAAGAGATGGATGAGATATAATCAATATGAATTACATCCCTAAATGAGTCGATAAGATCAGAAAATAATTCACTAAAGAAGCTGAGGTTATAAGTGAATCTTATCTAGTTTGTGATATGAGGAGTTTTAATAGGAAATTTGAATCCTCACATAATCAATATTAATGTAAATCTGTTATTACTAACATTACAAATCCAAAAATTATGTTTGAATATATTAGGGATAAGAATATAATTGAGAAACACTATTCCATTTTAAATTAAGAGAGGAATATGTTAAGAATCAAAGAATCCCAAGATAAACATAACCCAAAAAATACATTAATTTACTTATTTTAATATCAAATTCTAAAAAATAGTCACACAACCCAAGAACTAAAAGGTTTATTTTCTTAGATATTAGCTACATAAAAATCTTATTTCAGAACATGTGAAAAAATTTCCCCATAATCATAATCCTCTAGAAAATTTTCTAGAAATATCAAATGATATAATTATCATTATAACCTGGGGATTATAAACAAAAGAAATGAGTGATCTCAGACACTCAGTAAGTGAAATAATATCATAATTTATCAAATTATAGAAATAAAGGAGACCATGAGAAAGAGGATAAATATCTTATTAAAAAAATCATAAGACCATAAATGACAATCATAAAACATGTTAGAGAAACATAATATCATAAAAATTTTGTTAAAAAAGATTAAATGTTATTAAATAAATCAAAATAAATTTCAAAAATCATAAAAAATGTGAGCATGACATAAAAGTGAGAAATAATTTAAAAAGAATAAATAATAAAGAAAATATTGAATTTCATGGAAATGAATTTATTCTTGAAAATATGTCATAACTTGATAAATAACTTGGAAATGTGGAACAATCACAATCTTTGAAAAACCTTTATGAGGAAACTCATAATTCTAAATCTTATATGAACAAGGTCATTATGTCCATGCCTAAAAATGTGAGAAAACCCATTATACCCATGTCTACGTAAAAAAACTAATTATTTTCACACATGAATATCTCATGAGATATAAAATTAAACTAAATAATTGTATAGCGATATAATATCCAACCTTTCATCATCTATATATATGTGTTCCACTTAAAATAAAACCTCATATGTTGAAGAACCTAGGAAAAAAAGAAATGTTTCTTAACATATTCAAAAAAAATATAGCACAAAATTAAGAAATAGTAGGATATCAAAAATATCATTTTATAATATTAATAGTATCATAATAATATATATAAGGCCATCAAAACATTACTTTATGATATATAAACCTTAAGTAAAAATAAAAGAGAAAATACAAAAGTATTCAAAAAACCTTTTAAAAATTGTTACCAAAGTTGAAGTGAAAATTAATTTCAAAAACAATTCTAAGGAAAATATGATAGAGAAAATATTTTCAATTAATTTATATTGAATATCATTGTTTTAAACCCAAAAAAATGTTCCTCTAAGATAAATTGTTTCATTTTTATGATTTTAGAGTTATTTTGAGCTGAATACTAAAAATGGGCCATTTTTTATTTTTAACAGTTTTAAATTATTTCTGTAGTTTGGACATAACATTATCTACACTAATCCAAATTGAAAAATTATTTCTTTTCCAGATTATACACATCCAGGGATTCATTTACTATTTTTAGACTAAAAGTTTAATCGGCCATATGGAAGCTCAAAAGAAGCTCACAAGTGGGAGAAATAAAACTGTTTGCAGTTCTACCTAGTTTTGGTGTGGGATCTATAACTCATTCATAGTGGGACCCAATGTTGAGATATTCAGTGGGTGGACGAAAAATGAGTTTTAGAACATCTTTTATGAAGAAAAAACCACGGTATTTGGCCGTTTGAGGGTCCATTAAAGCTTTCTAATCTGGGGGTTGGCGTTTTGAAGAGTCTGACTGGACAGAATAAATGCTCAGAGTAAAACGACCATAACCCTCGAAATACATGTCCAAATATGATGAGATTTTGATGGGAAACGCCCAAGAAAATTGTGAACAACATTGAAGAATGTAGAAATGCGTGAAGAGGTCATTTATTGGGTCCCAAACGTGACAACATTCAGAGGACAGAAATATTTCTATAAAAAGAGGGGAGCTCCTCCTCCTCAAAGAATCCCATGTTCCATCTCATTCCTTCTGGGACACCACAATCAGAGATGGGAGGAATCCAAGGGACACTTGGGGAAATTCTTCTTCAGCATCATTATGTTTCTTTCTTTTATTTTTCTTTACATTAAAATGTCTCTCCTCTCCCACATCATCTCACTTACCCCATCCATGGAGGGATAATTTCATTTGAGTGATCAGAAAGAGGTGAGGCTAGATCTATGTGTTGTGTTTGAGTTTTTGTGCTTGAAATGAATAAAATTTATTCTTATTTATTATAATGGGTTCAATTATTAATTCATCATTAAATTCCTAATGTGGTAGTGTTATGTTTTTGATTCTGAAATTATAAATTTCTTTGGTCGATGATCACATCTCCCTCCAGCCAATTCTAATCTGTATACGGTGGAACAAGATTAGGGTTGTGTGTTGATTGTTCGGAGGTTTTCAAGCGCGTGTGTAGGATTGTATGTCGAAATCATGGTTTATTAGGGAACAAAAATTTCAGGTATGGGATTCTTCTAATTAATGAAGAGTCCTTCTACAACCCTAAGCACATTGGAAGGAGGATAGAACAATCTAAGGTTTTAGAAAGGAAAATTCTCATCACATATATCTGACTAAGGGAGAGAGAGGACTCGGTAGATGAATCTCTCTCTTACCAGTTTAAAGAAGAAGAAGAGATAAAATTTCGAAACCATGATGACACAACACTAGGTCTAGATGAACCCAATTCGATCACCATCTTTATTATTTGTTTAAATCAATCAATTTATGTTGTTTGTTTCTCTCATAGTCATTCAAATTAATTAAAACCAATATTTTTAAGAAAACCAACAAAAAGTGAGAATCTTGTTTTGTGTTCACTCCTCTTCGGGAGACTACCTAGGTTCAACTACTATACTATAATTAGGTAAATAAAATATTGTTTTTCCACGCCCCACAACAGGCATGTGTCAAACTTGGTACGGTTGCCAGGGAGGCAGTGCCTCATTGCTTTTTTTTGAAATAACAATCTCTTTTGAATGAACCATAGTTCAAATAGCAATTTATTAGAATTCGATCCAGAAATTGAGTGCACAATAACCAAATTGATAAATCAAAATCTTCCCAAAGATTTTGAAGAAATCAATCTCACTGATTCAAGTGATACCTTGAGTGAAGACTTTGAACCTTTAATAATGGTTGTAAATCCCAACCGAACCCTACGTGACATCTGTACACCTTAATTTTTCAATCAAAATTATCAACTTACAATTCCTACCTTAGAAAATTATTTTTAATTGTGAATTAACATGATCCAAGTGCTTCCTAAATTTCATGGTATTGCAGGTGAAGAACCGAATCGACATATTCAAGAATTCACCTATGTCTGCTCCAGCTTCAAACCTCGAGCAGTCACGGAAGAGTATGTGAAGTGGAGGGATTTCCCCATCCCACTAATGGAGAAACGAAGTAATGGTTGTACAATATGCAACCGGGGGAGATCAGTGACTGGGAAGATCTAAAAAAATGCTTTCTACAAAGATTCTTCCCAACATCCAGGAGCACCGCAATAAAGAAGGAGATTTATGTCATCCATCAATCAACTGGAGAAACACTCTATGAATACTGTGAATGTTTCAAGAAGCTTTGTGCAAGTTGTGCACACCAAGAAATAGAAGAGGACCAATTCCTTGTGTTCTTCTACCAAGGATTGCTGGACAATGACAGGAATCTACTAGATGCCTTGTCGAGAGGAACCCTCATTTATAAATCACCTGCAGATATACGAATTCTGATTGAAAAGATTGCACAAAATTCACAGCAGTTTGGCACTCGAGGTAAGATCACCAGAGGAATCCATGAGGTATGAACATCTAATTCAGTAGATTTAATTAGGAATGAAATGGGTTAACTCACCAGGTTGGTGCGACAAATAGCTGTGAACCATGTGAAGGAACAACAAGGACCGAATCAGGTATGTGGTTTATGCTCTTCTAATTCTCATTACACTGATCAATGTCCAGAAGTGCAGGGGACAAAAAGATGTGTTGCAGCCTATCAACAAAGACAATACCAACCGCAAACCCAACCAGGGTATGGGTTTCAACAGAACCAAGCCAAAGCACCTTTTTAGCAGCAATATCAGAACCCGATAGCATTCCAACAACCTTATCAGAAGCCCTTCCAACAAAAACAAACATTCAAACCACCACCTTTCCAGTGGAAGAATTATGAGAAACCATCAACAAGTGCACTGAAAAATGAAGACCAATAGATAAATACAAGAGTTGAGGGAATAGAAGATAAGATGGAAAAGCTAGCTGATCAATTTTCAAGAATTATGGATGCTTTCACCAAGAACCAAGGTAAGCTTCCTACACATACAATTACCAATCCAAAAGAGAATTTTAGTACAATCACAATCCGAAGCGGGAAGGAGCTCACACCACCAGAACAATGTGAGGACGATGAATCTGGGGAACCTACTGAAGCTCATCCTGTCCAACCAAAAGATGGAGTCAACAACAAAATAGAAAGAACAAGGTTCAGGAAAGAAACCCTGGAAACACCATTATAGAAACAACAAAGGGAGAAAAAGGATATCCCAGCACCATTACCATCAGCATTGGTTGAGTTAAAGAAGGGATAAGAAGAACGAATTCAAAGGTAAATTCAAGAAACATTCCGAAAATTAGAGATTAACATTCCACTATTGGATGCAATCAGACAAATCCCTAAATATGAAAAATTTATGAAGGATCTGTGTACTAAAATAAAGAGTATGGATGGAAATAAAAGAATAAAATTAGGAAGAAGCGTCTCAACATTGATCACACCACCGATACCGCCAAAATGTCAAGATCCAGGGACTTTCTCTATTCCCTGCACTATCAGTTCCTTAAATTTTAATGATGCACTATGTGATCTTGGAGCTTAGATAAATGTGATGCCTCACTCAGTGTTTTCATCTTTGCAGATCGGAGAACTAAAATCAACTCAGGTGCTGGTACAATTAGAAAACAGATCCACCGTTTTCCCAGCCAGAGTCGTTGAAGATGTACTTATAGGAGTGAGAGGATTAATATTTCCAACAAAATTTTATGTCCTTGCCATGGAGGAAGACCGAGCACCATACCAATCTCCCATTATCATAGGGATAGCGTTACTGAAAACAACAAGTACAATCATCAACGTGCATGAAGGAACACTCACCATGGAGCTCAGAGATAGTACGGTACACTTCAATATTCTTGATATGATGAAACACCTGTCCAGCAAGCACTCACTTTATGTAATCTCCCATGATGAAGGTATAGAACCAATTGAAGACCCAGGTATGCTTCATGACTTTTTATCTGTGGGATAACACTCTTCATTTTAATTTTATAACTCCCATGAACCTGAAAATTCTGATATCATGTTGAAGGATGAGGTAAAATCTGATTTTTTCGATGATTTGTTAAAAAGAAGTGAGATTATTCCAGAGAATTCAAAATTAGAAGTAGGAAACCTAAATTCAATATCATCCCTTGAACAACCCCCATGTTCAGAGCTGAAGCCTTTTCCATGTGACTTGAAGTATGATTACCTAATGGAAGTAGAGAAATTTCCAGTAATCATTCCCAATAACCTATCCCATTCACAAGAACAAACATTGATTGACCTTCTCAAAAGGAATGTCAAAGCTGTAGGATGGAGTTTATGTGATATTCCTGGAATCAACCCTAAGGTATGCTCTCACAGGATATTTTTAGAAAGTGATTCTCGGCCAGTTAGACAACCTCAAAGAAGAATCAATCCCACAATCATGGAGGTCATTAAGAAAGAGATTAAGAAATTGTTAGCAGTTGATACCATTTACCCAATCTCTGATTCTCAATGGGTCAGCCCAATTCATGTAGTCCCCAAGAGAACCGGCCTGACCACTATTACAAATGAAAGAAATGAACTGATCCCCATGAGAATACAAAACAACTAGAGAGTGTGTATAGATTACAGGAAGCTAAATCAAGTTACCAGAAAATATCACTTTCCTATTCCATTCATTGATCAGATGCTTGAAAGGTTATCTGGAAAAACTCATTACTGTTTTTTAGATGGATTCTCAGGATATTTTCAGGTACCAATTGCACCAGAAGACTAGAAGAAGACAACCTTCACCTGCCCTTTTGGAACATTCGACTACAAAAGGTTGCCTTTCGGGATATACAATGCTCCAGGTACATTTCAATGGTGTATGGTGAGTATTTTCTCAGACCACATTGAGGATTTCTGGGAGGTTTTTCTTGATGATTTCACAGTTTTTGGAAATTCATTTGACCATTGCTTGGGAAATTTGGAAAAAGTTTTGAAAACATGCATTGAAAAGAACCTTGTCTTAAATTTCGAAAAATGTTATTTCATGGTTGAAAAAGGAATAGTGTTGGGGCACATAATTTCAAAAAATGGGATTGAGTTTGATAAATAAAAAGTTGATGTAATAAATTACTTTCCATATCCAACTTGTGTCAAACATGTTAGATCGTTTTTCAGGCATTTAGGATTTTACAGAAGATTCATCAAGGATTTTGGTAAGATTTCTCTCCCTCTATCAAGATTACATTTAAAGGATGCTGAATTTAATTTTGATTGTGCATGTAGGGAATCATTTGATGAATTAAAGGAAAGGCTGATAACACCACCAATAATGAAGCCACCCAATTGGGATTACCCTTTCGAGCTACTTTGTGATGCATCCAACCAAGTAGTGGGAGCCTCTGTATCACATAGAATTGACAGCAAGCCTCAAGTTATCTCCTACGCATCAAGGACCTTGGATGCAACACAAATAAATTACACAACCACAGAGAAGGGGTTCCTTGCAGTCGTTTTTGCACTAGATAAATTCCGATCATATCTTCTGGGCACTAATGTTGTTGTTTTTTCTGATCATGCAGCTCTTAGGTACTTAATAAAAAAGGAGGATGCTAAACCATAGTTGGTGAGATGGATACTAATCTTACAAGAGTTCAATTTGTAAATCAAAGATAATAATGGGACTGAAAATAAAGTGGCTGATCCGAGTCTACTACCCCACACCGCTGAAACAGAAATCCCAAAGCAGAACCCACTTAATGATGAGCTTCCTGGAGAACAACTCTACATCATCAACAGTGAAGTACCATGGTATGACAACAGTGTACACTATTTGGTAACATCTCAGGTACCCTCTCATATAAGCTCTCATCAACAACATAAGATTAAATCTGAATCAATATTTTACATTTGGTAAGACCCATTTCTGTGGAAATTTTGTAATGATAAAATCATAAGAAGATGCTTTCTAAGAAGTGAAATTGAATCAGTATTTGAATTTTGTCATAAATTATCTTGTGGAGGCCACTTTGTACCTTATAGGACTGCAAAAAAAGTTTTATAATCTGGACTCTACTGGCCCACCTTATTCAAGGATGCATATGAATTTTGTACAAGATGTGAAAAATGCCGATTTTCTGGTAACAAATCCAAACGACATGAAATGCCACAAAAACCAATAACCTTTTGTGAAATTTTTGAAGTTTGGGGCATAGATTTCATGGGACCATTCCCAATGTCATTTGGAAATTCATATATTCTTTTGGCTGTAGACTATGTTTCAAAATGGGTGGAAGCAAAAGCAACCAGAACTGATGATGATAAAGTTGTTTGTGATTTTGTCAGGGCTAACATTTTCTATAGGTTTGGCGTGCCATGACCAATCATCAGTGATTAGGGAACTCATTTCTGCAAGAGGAAAATGGAAGCATTACTAAAGAAGTATAGGGTGCATCATAGAACATCTACCCCATACTATCCCCAAAAAAATGGCCAAGCAGAAGTCTCCAATAGAGAAATCAAAGCCATTCTGGAGAAGACTGTTAAACCCAATCGGAAGGACTGGTGCCAAAGTTAGATGATACGTTATGGGCATACAGAACGGATTACAAAACATCAATAGGGATGAGTCCCTATAGATTGATCTATGGAAGGAGTTTCCACCTTCTTATGGAGTTGGAGCATAGAGCCTACTGGGCGGTCAGAGAGATGAATATGGACCTTGAGAAAGCTAGGAAAGAAAGAAGATTGCAGTTTCAGGAGTTATAGGAAATTAGAAGGGAATATTTTGAAAACTCAATGATCTATAAAGAGAGAACAAGGATGGCCCATGACAAGATAATTCAACCAAGAACCTTCAACCCTGGAGATCATGTGTTACTCTTCAAATCCAGACTTAAGCTTATGCCAAGTAAACTTTGTTCCAGATGGGAAGGCCCCTTTACTATTATTCATGTATACCCCTTTGGTGCTGTGCAGATTCAAAAGGAAGGAGGAGGAAACCCATTCACTATAAATGGGCTGAGGCTGAACAAGTTCCATGGGAACGTACCTTAATAACCAGTAGAGGAGATCGCACCGAATCACCCTGAATACAAATGAACACCTACAAGGTTGCATCATTCCTTTACAAATGATTAAATGCAGTAACTCCATCTTTTTGAAACATACATAAAAATTCCATTTACATGCATTGAGGAAACTACATCAATTAAGTGTGGGGGAGGTAATCTTGTAGTCCAGGAGATTTTTCATAAATTTATTTTTTTTTGTTTTGTTTTGTCGAGCCAACAATATTAAACAAAGGCGTTATCGGGAGGCAACCCACATTTTCACCCATTGTCCACTTGTCCTCTTAGTCATTTACCAGCATGATTGAACATGCATGCACTATCAATTGTTTTCATTTTTATATTCCAGGTCCATTAATGAAGAAGTTGTAGTGGGATTATACGTTGTGATGAAAAGAATCCATTTGACAGGGGAGTAAGAGTTTCAATTCTATATTATCCAACTTTATTCCCTATATTTTTAGTCTTTTAAAGAATTAATCAAAAAAAATGCATGCCCATGCTTGAATTCAGGTTTTACTTGACTTCTCTAGGAGACATGAGTTTCATAGAAATACAGTGATTCCATGTTTTAGATTTCAATGTTAATGAGATTGAATGATTAAAATGGATAATTAGATGATTAAAGTAAAGCAAGGATATTGAAATAAGGACTCATGATTTGAGGGAATTAATTGATTCATGTAAATGAAATTTCCCTTCCATTTTTCATTCTTTGAATTTCTAAAATTCATGTGAATTAATTTGTTATTATTAATCATGCCATGAGTGATTTTCTAATATCATATTCTCATGATTGAGAGGATTTATAGACCAAATATTTCCTATTTTATATTGATCATATTTCTTGAGTGATCTTGGGACGTGCCACCTGCTAGAACATGTATTGAAACTTGTCAAGGCTATGACAGTACAAAACCACATTTAAAATGATTGAGGCACTAAATTGGATAACTACATATTTACCTGATACCCACCCTTACTTTTATCCTTCATTAGCCCATAGAATCCATAAATTGCCTTATAGGTTTAATCCACATTACAAGCTGATATTTCTTTACCTACCCACACTTTTAGTATTTTTGCATGGTAATTCAAGTTTGAGTGTGGGGGAAGGGAATTTCGTGTGCGTTTATTGGTATATGTATCATTTTTGGGTGGTTTAATGTGCGCATCATCATTTTTGGCAATGTATTATTAGAAAATTGGGCATGATTCATCATTTCATTATGATTCTTTCATTTGATCCGGTTCTCCATAAAAAAAGAGAGAAAAAAATTCAAAATAAAGATGTACCTATCTAGAGCTTTATAAAAAAATAAAATAAAGCTGTGCCTTTATGGAGTATTACAAAAAAACAGGGAGAACGTGGATGATATCATTCATTGTAATCATTTATTGAGTCATGACCCATGTCATTAAAAGGGGAGCGATGTTGTGATTCACATTTCAAGGGAATTTGAGTGAGGTTTATCTTGTGTTTTCACTTGATTAATCATGCATTGTACTTAAGAGTCAAACCTCCTACTTCTACCCTTACATTATTTCAATCATTTACCCACCAACCCTAATACACAGAGTCATTTGAACCTTTATTGCATGTCCTCATAATTTTATGTGTGTTTTGTCTTTACAAAGTGGAGAAAGTAGTTACTTTACAAGCCTATGGGTAAGGAGCATGTTCTCATGATATGAGCATAACTCCACTATTAATTGTATCATGAGTGATGAGAGAAAAGATTCAAAAGTGAGGTAGATCATGATTTGGCATGTTTAATAATAATAAATTGAGAAGCTTGAATGAATGAAAGGAGAAGCTCTATTATTTTTCAAAGGGGAAAAGTAAAATGCATGAATTGATTGTTTCTTTGAAAAATGAGAAATTAAATTGGTATTTTTTTGGAACTGGAAAATTTTATTGGACATTGATAATCATTTGATTTTATTTCATTTGAAATTTAAATATTGGTGACATTGGTGCCCTTTGAATTCCATGTTGAGATTTTATGCTTGAGGAAAATCATAGTTTAAGTGTGGGGGAATTGATAGAGAAAATATTTTCAATTAATTTATATTGAATATAATTGTTTTGAACCAAAAAAATGTTACTCTAAGATGAATTGTTTCATTTTTATGATTTTGGAGTTATTTTGAGATGAATAGTAAAAATGGGGCATTTTGGATTTTTAACAGTTTTAAATTATTTCCGTAGTTTGGAAATAACATTATCTACACTAATCCAAATTGAAAAATTCTTTATTTTCCAGATTATACACATCCAGGAATTCATTTACTATTTTTGAACTAAAAGTTGAATCGACCATATGTAAGCTCAAAAGAAGCTCAGAAGTGGGAGAAATAAAACTATTTTCAGTTCTTCTTAGTTTTGGTGTGGGATCCATTACTCATTCATGGTGGGCCCAAATGTTGTGATATTCGGTGGGTGGATGTACAAGGAGTTTTAGAACATCTTTTATGTAGGAAGATCTGCGGGATTTGGCAGTTTGAGGGCCCATTAATGCTTCCTAATCAGGGGGTTGGAGTTTTGGAGAGTCTGACTGGACATAATAAATGCTAAGAGTAAAACGGCCATAACTCTCGAAATACATGTCCAAATCCGCTGAGAGTTTGAGGGGAAACGACCAAGAAATTTGTGAACAACATTGAGGAAGGGCGCAACATGTGAATAGGTCATTTATTGGGTCCCAAGTGCAACAAAATTCGGAGGACATAAATCTGGATATAAAAGGAGGAGAGCTCCTCCTCCTCAAAGCATCCCATATTCCATCTCATTCCTTCTGGGACACCACAATCAAAGATAGGAGGAATCCAAGAGACACTCGGGGAAATTCTTCTTCAGCATCATTCTGTTTCTTTCTTTTATTTTTCTTTATATTAAAATGTCTCTCCTCTCCCGCATCATCTCGCTTACCCCATCCATAGAGGGGTAGTTTCATTTGAGTGATTAGAAAGTGGGGAGGATGGACCTAGGTGTTGTGTTTGAGTATTTGTGCTTGAAATGAATAAAATTTCTTCTTATTTATTATAATTGTTTCAATTCTTAATTAATTATTAAATTTTGAATGTGGTAGTGTTATGTTTTTGATTCTGAAGTTATAAATTGCTTTGGTCGATGATCACATCTCCCTCTACCCAATTCTATGATGTATATGGTGGAACAAGATTAGGGTTGGGTGGTGATTACTCGGCAGTTGCCGAGCATGTGTGTAGTATTGTATGTCGAAATCTTGGTTTATTAGGGAACACCAATTCCAGGTTTGGGATTTCTCTAATTAATCAAGAGACCTTCTATAAACCTAAGCACATTGGAAGGAGGACAGACCATTCTAAGGTTTTAGAAAGGAAAATTCTCATCACATTTATCTGACTAAGGGAGAGAGAGGACACGGTAGATGAATCTCTCTCTTACCAGTTTAAGGAAGACGAAGAGATACAATTTGGAAACCATGATGGCACAACACTTGGTCTATCCGAACCCAATCTGATCACCGTCTGCATCGTTTGTTTAAATCAATCAATTTCTATTTTTTTTTTCTCTCATAGTCATTAAAATTAATTAAAACCAATCTTTTTAAGAAAACAAACAAAAAGTGACCACCTTGTTTTGTGTGCACTCCTCTTCGGGAGACTACATTGGATTAACTACTATACTATACTTAGGTAAATAAAATATTGTTTTGCCACGCCCCACAACAGGCATGCGGAAAAATATAAAACTCTTGAAATCCTTATTAAAAATATTTCTAAATAAAATATCCTTAAAATTAAACAAAAATAAAGCTCAAAAATTTGGAATGATAAATAATGAAAATAAATGCCTTTATTAATCCTTTTAGGTCGTTTAAAAAACACATCTAAGAAAAATTGAAATAATTTCATTTATTTAAAGGAGTAAATTAAAAAATTAAGAAAATAAAAGATAAAACATACTAGGATTTACTTGAAAATTTTTATAGTAAAAACATGAACTTGGAAGATAAGATTTATTAGAAAGAATGGGAGATGTACTTACCAATGTTTTACTTTTATTTTGAATGATTTTTTATCAAAGAAGTGGATATTATGGATGGGAAGTAATTTCACTAGATAATATTATGATAATAAAATATAAAATGTGGTAATGGTAGGATAAAATAAAACTTATAATCAAGTAAAAAAGACTATGACCCAATGAATCATAAATTGAGTTGATGAAACTGTTACCTTGAGTTCCTGCTTAGTTGGTCAAAATCTGGAATCCAATATAATAAAAATAAATATATATATTAACCTATTTTATAACCATATTCATATATATAACATTTTATAGAATTCATTTATAATTATTCTTCACATGTATATTAGTTAGTTATTATCTATTTTCAATATCAGGTGTGAGTAATCTTGATTATTTTGAACTAGTTTTGTAATAATGATGTTGTTATTCACTCTTACCAAATACTTCATCATTACCAGATAATATAATATACTTTTATTGTTTTTTATTATATTTTTTTTAATTTTATAGCTTTATACTATGTGATTTTTAGTTATTATCTATGTAGATGAAATTGGGTAAAAGCATGTTTTTGCGATTTTGGAAAGATAAACAAAGAAATATTAATTAATGAGTGAACATTTAATAGTACCAATACATAACCAAAAATAAAAATTGTTTATTTATTAATATCAAATATTAATTTTTTGTTCTACCGTTTTTATAAATTTATATCGTTTTGCATGTTTGTGGTTAAACCAACCCAATAAGAATATTCAACATTTTATGTGTGAGTATGACTATAGAAGAGATTCCCTTATTATAATATCACTATCACAAAATCATTATTAAATTATTTATATGAAATTAATTCAATTAATCATAATTTTTAAGAGTTAAAATAATAATTCAAATTAAAAGGATTTTTTCAATTAGAAATAAACCACTTTTTCTCTTAGCATATTCATTTTAGGCATCTAGTTTTATAATGATTATTTATTGCTAATATTGCTTAGATAATGCCAAATTTATATTTATAGTAAATAAATAATTTCATAAATAACATATATCTTCTCTAAAACCATTTATAATACCAAGCATGAAAGGTGGTGACCAAAAAAATGTGTCATTCATGGTGGAAACTGTCTGCAGATGCACATGAGCAGCCTTTTCATTTTTTTGGTTGAATGAGAAGGGAATAAATTGTGGTTATAAAATAAATAAAATAAAATTTTAGTATATTTTTTATATTTATTTAATTATATACATATGGTTAGAAAGGTTTTTGATGCGGGTGGATGAGAAGGATAAATAAAGGGAGTAAAAGGGTATGTAATATTAATGTTGAGAATTCAACTCTTCTATGGAAGTATCATTTAGGAATAAAGGAATCATGGAAATATTTGGAGGCTAGGGGATAATAAAAATGTATCGAGGCACTATAAGAATTAAATTGGGTAAATTTTCATGATAATTTATAACTAGGGGTGTGACTTATAAATGGTGGAAGTGATCTCATTTTATTGGTTAAAAAGAGGGACACATATTTGGAAAAGAATGTTATCTAAGAGGTAAAAATTGAATTGCATTATTGTTAGCATAATTAGGTGGGAACATTTTCATGAGACATGTAAGTATGAATTTACAACCTAAAAATGATATTATATAATGTTTATGTGTCAATTGTTTTTTGTAAAATTCAAGAAACATTGAACTACCCATTTTAACACTTACGAATCTTGATCAAATATTAATCTTGGTCAGTTTTTTATCAATAAAAATATTTTATAACCTTTATTTCAAAATTTAAACATGATGAATCAGAATTTGGACTCAATTTTATCTTATTAAATTTCTAAATATAATAAAATTAACATTTCAATTTAAACATATAATATGTTGTAAAATACTTTTTGTAAAAAAATTTCATTTTAATAATTTAGCATTCTTAATGATAACTAAAATTGATTAAAATTAAAAAAGTGTAAATTAATTTGTATATATATTTAAACAAAATATTTTATTATTAATTTAAAATAGATCCATTTAATTTAAAAATACACAATAGTTAGAAAAGTATCATTCTATGAAAAAAATTGTTTTATAGTGGTAATTAATATTTAACATGGAAACTTAATGTTATACCTAAAAAATAAATTATCCCCATTAATTAATTCATTCATGATGATTAAAGATATGAAATTAATTTTATTTAATTAAATTTATAAAAGTTGTAAAAATTAATTTTAATATAAGAGCATATAAAATGTAAAAACAATTTTAAGAAACATGTATCTTATGAGTATAAAGTGACCTTTCATTTTTTATATATTATTATTTCGTTTTTATAATGGGGTTACTTTTTTTGATTCTAAACAATTTAAAAGCTATAATATAAAATTATTATTTATTATTTTTTTAAGGTAACATGGGTTTTTTTCATTTTAGTTCAATGTTTCATAAAAGAGAATCAACTCACACATTATTTAATTAAGGAAAATTAATTACTAAAATAATGTGTCATCACATTATACCTCCTTAATAAAAATTTTATACTTAAAATTTTATTTCATGGGGGATGTAACGAGATAATGTTTTTATCAATATAATTTCCTTTCTTATATACACATGTCATATTTTGTAATGTTGTATTATATAGTGCACACGAACCACATGATAGATCCATTATTATTATTATTTTAATTTAAAAATTACATTTAGATAATAAATTTTGACACAATAATTTAAAATATTAAAATTGGATAAAAACATAAAATGAGATAACTATGATATAAATATTTGGATCTTCTAAATCCACAAGAATAACCACACTCAAGAATAACACTGTAGAAATGAAATAAAATATTATTAATACAATATTCATATTTAAAATTAAAATATATATACCCTTGAGAGAAAATATATGTTAATAAATAATTAATGAAATGTGAGGTATTTATAGAATTTAGGAAATCCATATGACTATTACAAATATAACCATTGGAATAGTAATATGACCATTAATATAGTAATGAGGCCCTTATGAATAGTAAACTAATAGTTCGAATAGTATCCTCACCCATAGGAGTATAAATACTACTTTTTATCTTATAAATTTATAATATGACATTTTTATATCATGATACAAGTATATAATATTTTAAAATGAAAAAATATCTGGTTGTATTTTTTGTAAAACAAAATTGTTTTATTTTAAATTAAATAAAAAATATAATGATTTAAAAGAAATATTATTTTCATAAAATGGGTTAATAAATTAATATTAAGTTCTACTATATTGTTAATATAATTTTATGATACTAGGAAAATTTTCAAAGGTTTATAAAATTGATCATAATATTAAATTTTTTATTTTTTAAATAAATACAGATTTTAATTAAAAATTAAATTACTCATATTTAGAAAATTATTTTCATAAAATGGATTTTATTTTTGGAATATATATTTTATAAAATATTTTGGGTGACTTTTTGGTATTTTTCTAAAATAGTTTATTTTTAGTGAATGGTGAAATACAACCAAACACCATATTTGACATAAAAAGTTAAACACATGATTTATTGGACATGGGATGATGTAATAACCCATTATTTTGAAATCACAAGGTCTATTTAAAACATATTACTACAATATTCATCACAATTGATAGTATTTATCATAAATAATAAACTAATGAATATAATATTAAAAACCACCTATGTCGTCCCCTTATAAATACCACCCTCACCAATCTTTCTCCTCACACCTTCTAAGACTTGTATATTATAAAAAATCTTCCAAAAAATCTCTTCATATATCTCCTCACATCCCAATAATCCTTTGTTTCACCAAAGACTATTCCATGGATCCTCAAGGGGTATCCTAAGAGGAGACAACTAAAGGAAGAGGTAAATTCTCAAAAAATCCTCTTTCAATTTTATTCTTCTTCTTAGACCCACATACGTTTTACATACACCTAGAAATAGTGACATAAGTATCGAAAATATATTTATATGTTATTATTATTGTATAATATCAATCTTTTACACACCCTTTAATTGATACTAAAATGAAAATGTAGTTCACAATATGGTCGGTTCACTGCCTTCATGAACTACATGCTTAATTTTTTATCCACCACATTAAAGGATGATTATTGAAATATTATTTTGTTTAAATAAGATTATAATAAGTATATTATATCCTATTTAATGTAATATAAATAATTAACAATTATTTAATTAAATAAAATGAATATAGCTTGTGATGTTCTACCAAACTTTCTAAATGAACTAACCGTATAACAATAACATTTAAGCTTGATAAATCATACTTATGTTGGAAGAAATATAAATATTTAGAACCATTTAAATTTATATTATGACATATATATTATTTTATTTAACTTATTTTGTTTTACTCCCTTTTTGAAGAGAACTTCAATAATTATCCACAAGTGATCTGACCTTGGAACCATCGAAAAAATGCCCTCAGAACAACGAAATTAAACATTGTATCTCATTGAAATGGTTGTAAATGAACATAATATAAGTATATTAAATAAAATTTAGATTCAAATTTTATGAATTAATTAATAATATTATTTGATTATTTATGATGTTAGGTGCATGTGCGGAATGATTCTGGAACCAATGTTAAGGGATCTCTCCAAATAACCCTATTTGTTGGGATATGATTTCTATCTATTTTCAAAAATCATATTTAAATTATTATTATTTAATTTATAAATATTATATATATATTTCATAAAAATATATACCTAGTTTAATTTACTTTTCCTTGATGGGTATATAGATGTTTTAAAGGTTCCCTTTTCAATTTCATTCGATAAGAAAAATCGATTAAAAGGAACTTCTTTGTTTCTTACCATATTTCAATTACCGTTATAGAATTTTTTTTTAAATAATACATGGTTTATAAAATCGATCATTATATTCTGTAAAAATTTTTTTATTTCATTTATGGTTTTATGAAAATTAATTTTCACTTTCCTCTCTTTAAAGACTCTACCCTTTTCCCTAAAACCTTACCTAAGTGGTATATTTCCAAAGGAACCTATCCACGTTTTTCACATATACACTTTATATGGACATAATATTTCATTATATATGATTATTTTTCACCTATTAATGTCTAGTAAATATTTAATACCTTATTTCATGGAATCCATTATCATACGCCATCTGGTTATGCTATAAGACATGATTATGTAACATTTATTTCCAGATGTAATTCTTATATTTAGGCCTTAAATTTGATTTCTATTTATGGAACACATAATAATTTACATGTTATTATGGGTTATCCCAAATAAAACTAAAATGAATTGGGTAATGGTTATGACTCATGAGATTATATGTTTTGGATTAGGGAGTAAACCTAATCCATGATTAGACTCTGTCCATCATGTGATATTGTCTTGGAAGTTATCCTTGAATAATGCTTATGTAATATTTTATGTTGTTTCAATATTCTTATATTCATAAGATATTATGATACCATATTCTTTTTTTCATGATTTTTGATGATTATTAATGAGCCTTATCTTTTATGATACCATGTCATGGCTTTGGACTCATATGTTATGCTTCTTTATCATGTTTATTCCCTTATTAAGATTTATCACTCACCCATTTTCTTTATGTATTCCCTAGGTTATCTTATTTAGTTTTAGGAGATCATATGGATTATTAGATCAATATATATTAAAATAAATTCATTTTATTTTTGTTTAACTTTGATGTATTATGAAACTATTATTCCAAAGACCTCGGTCTCTTAGTCTTGGAGTAGTATTTATTAGATATTTATGTTAAAAATCATTTAATAATATGTTTAAGAGGCTTGGGTAAATATAATTTGTATCATAGTATGGTATTTTTATTTTTGGGGATTAAAAAAAGAATACTTTAGTGATAGCCTTATGGATAAGTCCACATATAGGAAAATATCCTTAAATTATGGTGAAGTATCGAGATTTTTTTTCCAAGCAATGAAATCCCTATTTGGATACTATAAGTGGATGTGGATCTGGAATATATGTACCTATGGGTAATAAACATAAAATGGACTATTGATTATTAACCGTAATTTTAGGTGGTGCATGATAAAGAGGCCTTTCTGCACAAATATTTTAAAACTCCAAGGAAATATGCTTTGGAAAATTCAAAAACTCTTTACGAACCATTATGATGGACTTGAATAGAATGATAGGTTAGAATAAAATAGAGGGAAATTACCAAGGATAACCTATATTTAAACCTAGAGACTAAATTTTTTTTATATATGTTCCATTTATAAGTTCTTCCTTTAAAGTTCAAAGATTCAATTTTATATAATTTTTAGTTTGAGTATTCTCATCCCTAAGTTTATTTTAAATATCAAAAATAACTAGAACCAAAAGAAAATAGTGAACGATGAACTCATTATATATAAATAAGCTTAAAATTTATTATGTGATTATATTTCTACACATTCATTCATATCATTCGAGTTTAGGAGAAATATTTAAATTCCACATCAATACATGAGTGTTGAGTTATCCGTGAGAACAAAAAATGAGTAAATTATGACATCTCAAGTATATATATCCTCCCTGGTCAATATCTATACACCAAATATCCCATTAAATAAAGTTATACTCCCTTTAATGGAATGTACTTCTATATTGGGCATATATTAACTTACCTTATATAAATCCAACATCAACTGTCAGGAGAATGAGATCACTTTTCACATCCTAAGTCATCCTATGATTCTATACAACTATTAGGAGAATGTTGGAACTCCTTTGGAATAGTCTTCTCAAGAGTGGATATTATTTCCTTATGATCATGCATATTTATATTAAACAATTGATACAAATTAGATAATCACACTTGAATAAATTCCCATAGGGAGGGTCCATACTATTGTATTCGTTGAAGAATTTCTTAGTATTCCTCCTAACTGAGAGGTTTAGTTATCAACTGAACTTATAACTGAATCTATACCCAAATACAATACTCCCTATAGAATCAAAACTATTGAGTTATAAGAACTTAAGAATAAGTTACAAGTGAATTTGGACAAGGGTTTTATTTTCTTGAGTGCTTCGCCCTAGGGTGCACCAGTCCTCTTCATCCAGAATAAGGATGACTCAATGCACCTATGTACTGATTATCACTAACTCAGAAAAATCAAGATAAATAAAAAGTATCCCATAACACAAATTGATGACTTTTTTTTATCAACTATGTGGGTCATAATACTTTTTTTTAGGTGGGACTTTGGTCGGGATATCACTAATTGAAGGTGAATAAGAAAGATATTCATAATACTACATTTCAAACAAGACGTGAACATTATGAGTTAATATAGATTCCCTACAAACTCAGAAATGATACAACAATCTTCCTTAACCTAATGAATAAAGTCTTTGTATATTTTATGGAAGTATTTATAGATTAAATTCTAATATAATGAAAAATCAAGGAAGAATATGATATGTATTTTTATACTATTATACAGACTTTATGAAAGGAGAAGTTATTTTATATGTATAAAAAATGTGAGTTCTGGATGGGGGAAGTATCATTATTGGGGATTCTTATTACTAGTAAATGGATATTTGTTGACCCTTATAAGATTACGACAATTGAGGAATGAACTACAAAAATATCTATAATGAATATCTATAGTTTCCTTAGACTAACTAGGTATTACCAAGGATTTTTGAGAAGCATAATGTGATTCTAAAACCCTTTAACCAAGATTACTTGGAAGGGAGTAAAGGTTTTCAAGACCGATGAATCCAATGGAAGCATCAAGGATTTAAAAAGGAGGCTTTTCACTATACCAGTCCTCACACTTCCCTTATGTGGGGAACTATTCATGGTATATAGGGATGCTTCAAAATGGGTCTTGGGATATTTATTTATGAAAAATGACTATGTAATAGACTACATATTAAAATATTTGGAATTTCATGAGTTTAATTATATAACACATGATTTGGAGTTGGATGTAATAATATTTTCTTTGAAAATTCAGAGGGATTATCTTTACAGGGAGAAGTTTAAAATATATAAAAATCATAAGATTCCTAAATATATATTCACAAAGAAGAAGATTAATATTTTAAAGGGAATATTTTTAGAGATGACCGAGGACTATTTATACTTGATCCGTTACCATGATGGGAAAAAAATAAAGTTGTAGATTCTCTATGTAGAAACGATACTACAACCTTATCAATGTTGAAAATTGAGAAAGATCCAATCTTATTATAAATGGAACAGATATACATGGGAATAATATATGAAGGATCATCATTATTCCCTTTTCAAATGATTACTCAACCATCCCTTTTGGAGAAGATAAAGGATGATCCAAGAGATTTTGTGAAAATACAAAATAAGGTTGAAGCTATAAGAAAAGTGAAATCATTAAAGTTAAAAATTGAAAAAGGAGTTGTAATATCTGTATCATGACTATAAGAACCATAAAATACTAATATAAAGATGTGTAAATTGAATGGTGACCATATATTGACCTTTTCCATCCACTCAGGCCTTCGGGCCACCTAGGCCTTCAGGTCAGTAAGGCCTTAGGGCCACCTCAAGGCCTTCGGGCCACCTTTAAGTGTAGATGAAAACCAGACAACCTACAAGAAACAAGCTCTACAAGGAGGATGAACAAGGAGATTTCACCACAGCAGAAGTTAAACAGAATTCAAGAATGATAGGGTATAGAACCTACCATCGGGACAAGCCTGTGCATGCACGGGAATGCCTAGCCGAACAGCCATGCGAAGGTGGAGAGCTAATTTCACGATGAAGATGCTGAGGATGTGAAGTTCCAAGTAGTTAGTCTGGGTTGTATGTAATGTTGGAATACTACGGGAAATGAATTTTTCTAAGGCCTACGGGACATGTAATAATTTCGCCTACGGTCCTTGTTAGGGTTCCACCTCACCCCTTGAAATGTGGATTATCAAAAAACAATAAAAAAAATGAAGGCCTTCGGGCCATTGGAGGATGTATTAGGATCTCTCAAAGAACTAATGGTGGTAAAATATGAATAATAAGATCAAAAAACATACATCAAAGTGGATTATATATCAGTAAGTGAGGGTAGAAATGAAAAATTCCAACATTATGACGCAACCATGACCCATAATATCATGGAAAATGGGAAAACATATCAATGGAATTTTTCATTGGTTTTTCAAACACATCCATCAGAAAAAATTCTATTTGTGTTATTGTGGATTTTCTTAAAAATAATTCTTATTTAATTGATATTTGATAGGACTTGTCACTCAATCAAAATGCAATGATATACATCAGAGAAGTGGTGAGGCTACATGGAATATCCCTGATGATTGTATTTGAACAAGATTTGAGATTTACCTCAAATTTCAAAAAAATAACCAAATTTCTCAAAAAACGTAGTTGAAATTTAGTAAAACTTATCAACACAAATCTTTTGTCCAATATGATTATACTATTAAGTCACTTGAAGAAATTTTGAGATCATTCTCTATAGACTATAAATAAGGATGATATCTATATCTTCATATGGTTGAGTTATCATACAATAATAAATTTTAGTCAAGTACCCAAGTGGATTCATATAAATCCCTTTATGGGAATAGTTGTGGAACAACTTTCATGCTAGGATGAATTTGGTGAACGCAAGTTACTGGGACCTAAAATGATTGAGGAAATGACTGACAAGGTTAAGACCATTCAACATCACAGGAGGGATAATCAATGTCAATAGGAGTGCTATAATTACAATAATCGGTTATATATAGAGTTTGATGATGGAGTGAATGTGTTGGTACACATATCTACATATAAGAGAGGTATGATATTTGTGAATAATGGAAAGATAATTCCTAGGTACAATGACCCATTTAAGATTCATGATTGCATCAGAGTTGAGGCCTATCAACTAGAACTCCCAAAAACCAAGTCTCAAGTATATTATGTGTTCCATATATCCCTTTTCATGAAGTACGTACGAGATCCATCACATGTAAAAAATTAAAAAGTGGTACAAATATAAAATGATATATCTTATGAGGAGTAACTAGTGAAGATCTTTGATCATAGAGACAAATTTCTATTCAAGAAGACAAATCACTGAGTCAAAGTACTATAATGGAACCATAAATATTTGGAGGTGACATTGAAACTAAAGAAATCAATGTAGAATAAGTACCCCGTCACATGTTTTCACTATAGTATGTAATTTTTTTGGGGATGCAATTTATTAAGGAGGGAAGAGTTCAATGACCTAGATTTTTTATTAGCAAAATTTCCCTTTTTATATAAACATGTCTATTTAGTAATGTAGTATTATATAATTCACACACACCTTGTGATATAACAAATTACTTTATATTAAATAAATTTCAACATTAAATTTAGTGAATAAATATGGTCATAATAATTGAAAATATCACAATAGGTTTAAGAAAATAAAATAAGATAACTATAATATGAAAATTTATATATGCTCGATCCCCAAGAATAAGCGTACTCACAAAAAAACACTATAAAAATGAAACAAAATAATAGTAATAAAATATTCATATAAAAAATGAAAATATATATATAATTAAGAGAAAATATAAGTTAATGAATAATTAATGAAATATGAGGTATTTATATATATCATGGAACCTATATAACCATTAAAAATTTGACCATTGGAATAGTAATCTAATAGTTGGAATAGTAATCTGACCATTAGAATAGTAATCTAATTGTTAGGAATATTAAAATAACCATTATAACAGTGTCCTCACCTATGGGAGTATATAATAATATTTTTCTACCATATGAAATGAAAATATGACATATTTTTTTCATGATACAAGTAAATAAATATTTTAAATATGATAAAATAAGTGTTTATATTTTTCTAATACATAAATATTTTATTTTTATTTTTATAAAAAATATAATGATTCAAAAGAAAGTTTATTTTCATAAAATATGGTTTTAAATTAATATTATGTTCTATGATAATTATAATATAATTTTAGGATACCATAAGAAAATTTTCAATGGGTCGGAAAATTAATCCTAATATTAAAAATTATATTTTTCAAATAAATAAGTATTTTAATTAAAAATTAATTTTAGAATATTTATAAAATTATTTTAATTAAATGGATTTAATTTTTTTGAATCTACCAATAAAAAAATGGTTTGTGTGATTTTTTGGAATTTTTATAAAATAGTTTAATTTTTAGTGAATGATGAAATACAACAAAAATCATATTTAACATTAAAAGTTGAATACTTGATTTATTACATATGGGATTATTTAAGAACCCATTATATATAATTCACATGAACCATTTAATACATATGGTTACAAAATTCATCACTATTTATAGTCTTTGTCCCAAATAATAATCCAATGAATACAATATCCAAAAACACCCTTCTCCTATTATAAATACTACCCCTCACCAATCATTATCCTCAAAACTTATAAAAAATTGAGCTAACCAAAAATATACCAAAATATCACCACATATCTCCACCATAACCTTAAATTTCCATGTATCACTAAATAGCATTCCAAGGAGCCTTAAGGGGCAGCCTAAGAGGAGACAACCAAAGGAAGAGGTAAATTCTCAACTAAACATCTTTCAAATTTATTCTTCTTCTACCACCCCCATATGTTTTCCATCCATTTATAAATATTAACATAAATATCCTAAATTTATTCATATTTAATTATTAAGGTGTAATATCTATATTATACCCTCCCTTTAATAGATTCTAAAATGAAAATGTTGTAAACAATATGGTTGGTTAACCACCTCCATGAACAAAATGCTTCATTTTTTTCTCTCCCTCCTTCAAGGCTAGTTATAAAAATATTACTATGTGTAAATATAATGATAATAATCATATTATATCATATTTAATTATATATAATGTGTTAAAAATTATTGAATTAAATAAAGTGAATCTAGTTCACGATGGTCGGTGAAACCACCTAAATGAACTAACTTTATGAGAACAATGTTTACAATAAATGAATCATACTTATATCGAGACACATATGGATATTTGGAACCATTTAAATTTATTTAAGGACATGAAAATACTTTCATGTCACTTTTTTAGTTGTATTTTATTTTGAAAATATATTCAACAATTATCCACAAGTGATCCAACCTTGGAACCATGAAACAAATGCCCCGAAAACAACAAAATCAAACATTATATCTCATTAAAATAGTTGTATATTAATATATTATAATAATATTAAATAAAATATATATGAAAAAGTTTATTAATTAAGTAATTAATGAGTATAATTCCATTATTCAGGATGTTAAGTGCAAGTGCATAATGATTTTGGAACCAAATGTAATGGATCTTTCCGAATAACTGTACTTTATTTAAGATATAATTTCTCTCTCTTTTCCTCACTTTATCTTTCAAATATTATTATTTTAATATTATATATTTTTTAAATATTTTATACACATATATAACTAGTTTAATTTAATTTTCTCTTATGGGGATATACATTATTTATAGGTTCCCTTTTCAATTTCATTCAATAAGAAACCCTGATTAAAGGGAACTTCTTTGTTTCTTTACCCATTTCAAGTGCCACTCCATAAATTTTTTTAAATAATCCATGATTTTTAAAATTTATCATTATATCATGTAAAAAAATTTTATATTTAATTTCTCATTTTTTGAAAATTAATATATTATTTCCTCTCTTTAAAGTCTCTTTACCATTTTTCTTCAAAACCCAACTAAAGTTGTATATTTCTAGAGGTACCTATCCACTATTCTTCACATATTCACTTATAATGGACATAATATTTCATTATATATTCTTGTTTTTGACCTATTAATTCCAATTAATTTTTTAATATCTTCTTTTAGGAAAACCATTATGATACTCCACTTGGTAATTCTATAAGACATGATTATAAAGCCCATTTATTTTATGGGTAATTCTTATATTTATGCCTTATATATGATGTAAATTTGTGTAAATCATAATTATTTACATATTTTGATGGTTTATTCTAAATATAACCCCAATTAATTAGGTAATGGTTACTTTTCATGGGATGATATGTATTGGATCAAGAAGTAAACTGAATCCCTAACGAGACTATGTCCACCTTGTGATGTTTTCTTAGCTATTATCCTTGACTTATGCTAATGTCATGGTTTATATTATATTTTCACAATACTACTTTCTATGATTTTATTATTGAATATTCTTTATATCATTATTCCATATGATTATTCATGTGCCTTAAATTGTTATTGTCATCATTAATTGATTTTAATGATAAAGAACACTCTTAAGGTGTTTAATATTTTCATTTATACAATGCGCATATATCTTGATAACATGATGATAAAACTCCTTGAAGGAACCTTCAACATGTGTTAATAGATTTTTAAAAGATTTATAAGAAGGATTTAAGAAATATGAAGGCATGGTGAAGGAAGGTGGGAGGCTACTTTTTGATGTGTATGACCACAAGAAACACTAGATAGCTAGTGTAGTTCCACAAGACAACTGGTGGATCCCCCATATCCTTCCAAATGTGTAATAATCCCACTAGACACCTAGTGGAGTAGAACTATATAGATGGCGTTGAATTACAGTGATCATGTTCTTTCTAGGATTCCACTGACTAGCTTGTATAAGCTTACAATGTGCATCAAGTAGCAGAAATCCCACTAAATCATAGATTCATCCATAATGGAATACATATATGGCTTTGAGAGAGAGGATAATAAATTTATCTAAGAATAATAAGAAAGAATACGAACTTACCAATTATTATGGATCTTCAATACATTTGGATTTGTCTGAAATCTACTTATAAATCATAGGGAATTTTCTCTAATGCCTAGGGAGGAAGAGGAGTTTGATATTATGAAATATTTGATGACTAATTAGGGTTTAAAGGCTTTAATACCAATTAAAATACAAAGAGGGATGTGATTAGAACCACCACACCATTATGTAGACAAGTGACTATGATGCATATATACTAGGACATCACATGCTATAATGTAGGTCAAGGTACCATGCTACATCCATCTTGACCAAGTCTATGTATAGAATACATAGTCCATTTTATTCCATATATACTATAATTTAGGGGATGAGGCTATGACACAATAAAGATCACCACACTCTACTAACCCACTACTAAAAGGTAGGCTATGATATAGACTACCCCTCATGTTGTAGCTACTCTAGATTTGGAAGTAGCACCCCAAAACACTATGCATGAATCCACACCACATCTAGGCCTCCATGGATCATCCTTGTCATAAATGGATTTGGCTCAGAAGCTACATACCCGAGACCCTATACCATAGTCGGTTTTCTCCATAATGTGGCGACTACTCCTACAATATTGCATGGAGCTCCACATCGCTAAGGTGTTGATATTTCAGATTATATATTACACATACCTCTTTAAAATGGATTTCATAAATTTATCTTTAATATGAAACATAATGACACAAGGTATAAAAAGATGGAATACCTCAAACTAGGGGTTCTATAGTTGTTTTCTTTCCATTTCATTTAAAATGTCACATGACTATTTCTTTTGATGTGTCTAGCTTCACCATTAAAGATATGGTGACTTTTTTAATTATGGTTTCATTTTAAAACATAAAAATCAAGTGAGTTTTGGAAACTTGGATACATTTAAATCCAAGGGACTTACACATTAAATCCTTAAGATATTGGGGTGGTAGATATAAGGTATCATTTAATGTTTTTTCGGAACTTATTTACCAAAATTTGTGTCTTATTTACTTTCCACAATTTCATTTATTCTTTTCTTAAATTGTTTAATCCATTAAACTTAATTAGTCAATTTATTCCCAAAGTTGACCTTTTTATTCTTCCACTTATATTATTCTTTTAAATTTTATCTTTTCAATTTCTACTTTGATTCTTTTCTTTATCTCTTCAATTTTTTTATTTAATATTTTTGGAAGAATATTTTAAACATGGATTGTTTTCCTTTAAATTTATAAAGTAAAATTCATCCCTCTTTACATTTTATTTTTCTTCAACCTACATTTGGAATCAAATGGGTTTTATTTTAAAATCTCATTATTTTAAAATTATTTTAAAAATTATTTTTATTTTACAAAATCTTTAACCAATTTTCAAATGGTGAACTTTTTTTGAAATAGCATTTTCAAACTCTCATTGGGGTCTAAAAGGGAAATCCTTTGGTTGCACTCCATTTTTTATGGTAGTAATTATAGTTATTGGAAAAATCACATGTCTAATTTTCCTAGATCTTTTGGATATCCTATATATAATTTTTTTTCATAAATGGTTATAATACAACAACTAAAATAATATAAATAGACACCTAATGCTTTTAATGATTTTTAATTAAATGGTAAATCTATGAATTCCTTGGACTGTGGATTATACCAAAATGAATTTAATCAAATTTATACATGGAAAATTACTCATTAAAATTTTAAACTTTTAGAAGTAACACATTAAGAAACTGAAAAAGTCAAATATACCCATTTAGATATGTTTATATAAGTTTTTTTAGAGTTTATCCATGAATCTTAGAGAATATATCACTAAAATGTTTACTCCATCAACTGATATTTTTAATGGTTGAAAAGATCTTGGTGATTCTATTTATATAGAAAATTTAGTAATAAAAATATTTTAAGTGTTATATAATTATTGGGAACCCAAAGTCACTACAATCCAAGAAGATAAAAACATGAAACACATTGTGGTTGAGGAACTCATTGGTTCTCTCATGACATATGAGATTACTATGAAAAGGAAATACAAAAATGAATCTAAGGAGGTCCAAGAAACTAAATGTAACATCCCATGTAAATAAATAATATGACATTTTCATATTTATTAATATTTGTGAATTAAATATTAATTTTATTTTAAAGGGGATTCTATGTTCGATGACGTACCTGACACATAATAATGGGTTTCTCAGAAATCTTATGTTGCCCACAATGCTGAGTCATACTGAAATAATAATAATAATAATATAATATTATTATTTTAAATAGTAGTTAACGCCTATCCGTTGTACTAGAGGGAACAAACAGAACTAACTAAAATATGATTATACATGTTTGTTAAATGTATTTACATTTATCCAATAAATTTTATAGGCTTAAAATAAGAAAGAATCCTATTTTAAGCATGAAATACTCTAATATTCTTTAAAGGTTCTTTTGCTTCCTTTTGATGGAGAACCACATTTAAATATAGTTTTTTTTCACTTTTATATGTTCTATTTGAAAAAATAAACTCCTTTAGAAGAGGGACATTAAAATTTACTTTGGGTAATTTTTTGGAATATTTATGATAACGTTCATTTTTAATGAATAGTGAAAAATACTGCATTTTAATTCAAAACTATCATTCAATATAATTTATTTATATAGTTAGATTGTTATTTTTATTGGTTTTAAAGTGTAATTGGATTATATGTTTACAATTTAATCCAAATTTTGTCATTTTAAGTAATTTAACTTTTAAATTGGACATAAACAAGTGTCAATCTTTTGATAGTTATTATTTCTTAAAAACATGCTTTTTGGTTTTGAAAACCGGAATTAATTTTAATTTAATTTATGAAACTTATGTATTTTGAATTTTGAAAATTGGATTCCATATTTTTAATCAGGATGTAAAAATTGTTTAAATAGATAACTTTTATTTTTAGACATTATTAATAACAACTTCAACAAATATTTTATTTACCATGGTTAAAGGGTAAATCTTGTAAATAAGTGTAAATAATAATATTAAATTACCCTAAAATATGTCCTAAAGCTATTGGATGATACATTTAAGACCATGGTAATCTTTGGGTCTATTTTGGGACACCATGGAGGCACTTGTAAGTGAAAATGACATTTTATAAAAATTAATTTAATGTTAAGGAAAATGTAACATAAACATATATCTTTTAGTAAAACAATTTTTATATGGGGTTATATATGTGATAATTTAGTCTATAAATAGTATTTGGAAATATAAAAAAATTTACTATATCATGGTATTTTATTTATAATTTTTAGACAATAAATAAATAAATATAATTATGATACAATGATTATGTGGTTATTGCTTCCTTAATAAATGATTAAAATAAATGAAATTATAAATGTTAAAATAAATGTAATTTTGTTATTTTGATGTCATGCATGAATTTTTTAAAAAATATTTACGTGTTATATTTGTAATAATTAAGTTTTTTTTAATCAATCATGTTCTTTTTGATTTTTTAAAGTCATGATATGAATAGTGTAAAATTGACATAATTCATATTTTAAATATAAAACATTTTATTAAATATTATAAAAGTCCCAAAACTCTAATATTTAGAAATATAGTTATATTATGTCCAAAATTTTATTATTTAATTTTTAATTTGGATATTTTTCATGTTTTGGTAACTATCTTGATTCTCAAAGTGTTAAATATTTGATAAAACGGTAAGAGTAAAAAGGGGTTAAATAAAAAAGATAAGGATTAAAAAATATCCAAAACTTATGAAATGTTTATTGGATGATTTTATTTCGACTTATATTCATCTTATATTCTATTTTAATAAGTTTTGGACCTTTTGGTAACGAAAATAATTTTATAATAAAATAATTCTTTCAAACTTTCCTAAAGAGCCTCTCCTCCTTCTTATAAAGGCGACCACCTCTAACCCATTACAAACAACTATCAAGACCCTTTTATTGTCCAAAAGCTTCTAAAAGAAGCTCTAAACATCCCCCTATTCTTACTAGAAGCTTTCCCCTAGGAATAGGGATGTTAAAGAAATCCTTTGAACTCAAATCAATGAGAGTTACAAGTTTTAAGAGGTATTGTCTTCTCTAAATTTCCTTTCCATTATTCTACTTCTTCACTCCCTATTCTTTTCTTTTTCATTGATTACATAAAAAAAGTATCCTAAATATACTAGGATGTTGTTTTGTTAAGTATTAGAACTAAACTTACACACACCTCAATATAATGGATACAAACATACTATTTCTGTGTACGTCGAGCTACTACCTCATGAAACGATGATTGTTTAATTTTTCCTACCACCTCCTACGATGGAAATTATGATGGCAATATAATTATATGTAATATATATTGTATTTATTTTTTCTCTATTACTATTTATTTTTCATTTATAACATACCTTTATGGGTTCCAAAATGGGTAAATACAATAATTTCATTTCAGGAAGTACAAACTACCACCCCCTCAAAGTGATATGACTAGTTCATGCCATACATGGAACATATAAAGGATGATGATAATGAAATTATGTAACTTATATATCATATGATATTATATTGGAATTATAATATACCTATGTATCATCATGTTTTCATCCCTTTAAATATGAAATACTAATGAAAGTAGCGTTCATGCGTACGTACGACTTACCGTCTCGTTGAACGGTGATTTTCATTTATTATCTCCAAATGAGATGGTATATTATAAATATATATAAATTGGATATATATGATATATATGATGTTAAAATTATGAATATCCTTCCGGAGATAATGTAATTTTGACCACATGGAAAATTTATAATTATAACAACTTCATTTTTGACAAAAGTTCCGAAAATCGACAAAATGTATGATATGAACTAAAATAATTAATTAATTATTATTGAAAGGTAATAAGTGATATAAAATGAATAATAAACTTTAAAATGGTTATGAATAAAGTATCAATTATCTTATGTTTACTATTTAGTAAATTAAAGAATGAACGAGTCAAGTCAGACCCGAGGTAAGAGAACACCTTAACCCAATTTCCATTTTTTGGGATTAACTTCTAATTCTTGATTATGTCGTGCTATGAATATTTTTTAATGACCACTGATTTTTGTGCACATAATATCCACTTATATTGGGTGTATTTATATTTTTCACACATAATTATTTCACTGATTGATTCTTAATGTAATGATATAATCTTTGTAAGGGAACTTTTGGCCCTCATATTTTAGTCAAAGACTTATTTTATGTTATGTATTTTAATTTAATTTATATTGTATTGTGATATGTTCTTATTGATGTAAAGTTTACGTACAAGTGATTAGATACCATTTTTTTCTCTAATCAACTCATTTTCTGAATTTCAATGTTATGTTGTTAGGTTGCTGAATTTTCGTAAGGGACCACATCTCAATCTTCTTCAATTGAGGTATATATTGATATTGTGCACTACTATTATCCTATAAGGTGTATATATAACCCTTTTGAAATTTTATATCATGAATTTATATATTCTCATGATATTTATAATTTCTTTTTTTGTTATTCTTTAATGATTTTTTATTCAAGTATTTTCTCAAGTGGAAAGCGAGTATTTAACTAAAATATTCTTTTAAATGTTTTAAAGATTCAATATTTTAAATCTTTCTCATTAATGTCCTTGTTTTAAAAAAAGGTTTTAAGTATTTTTTTATATGGACATTAATGTATTAAAATGTTAACTCCTTTAAAAGTTTAAAAGTGGTATGGGACACTTTGACCAAAAATCTCTTTATTAAATGATTTAAATGGTTTTGGAAATGGATTGAATATTTCAATATATTGAATTGATTCATTGTGATTGTTGAGTGAAATATTGAAAATTTCAATTTTTCATGTGTTATGATTATGTTATAGTTTTTGGGCACTGTTTATGTATATGGGTGGTTCCATGGTAAACCTAGGGTGGGTGTGCCCAAGATAGCTCTCTAATGCATTGGGTAACATGACAGAGGTAAAAGTTAATGTTTCTTCTAAGAGATTTAGATAATATACTATAATGGGTATTCCAAACATAACTCCCTATGTAGCTGTGAAAGCTACAATGTAAGTATGTTATGTATGACACAGGTTACCTTTATGATTCATGATATCTGTGTATTATTCATAAATATTATGATTTCATTAGGTATATTATGACTCAAAAGTATGGTTTCATTGATTTGTATTTATTGATGGGATAATGTTTTCTTGATTTATTTTATAAACCTTACTGAGATTTTTATGCTCATCCTATGTTTTTGAAATGTTTTCTCACAGGGTATAAGGAAGATTAAGAGAGAGGAAGTATTCAAGAAGATTTATATTAGGAAAAGAAATCTTGTTTTATTTAAGGAGTTTTATTTTTTTTGAATTTTTTTTGATAGAGTAGTAGTGTCTACTTCGTAATTTTTGAGATGTAATGTAAAAGTTATGTCCTAATTCTCTAAAACTATAGACCCAAAAAGATCCTCAATTTTAATTATTGAAATAACTCAATATTATTTAATGTTTTAAGTACGGGGCCTTATAGTTGGTATGATAGTTCAGTGTAAATAACTTTAGAGGTCAGGGTGTCATTTAAGTATAAGTGACATAACCACAATGGTTAGGATATTAAAAAGAGTCATAGTTTTTAGATATATTTAATGATTTTAAGATAACATGAATATGTATATCACAATTTTTACCCTCCTCATAAGATATTATATGATGATTTTACTGATATACTCACATTGGCCTTTTTGGTTTTAGTAAACGGTTGGATCTAGCAGGCACCAAAGTAAGAATGGATGAGAAGGAAACTGTGGTGGTTTTCTAAATGAGGAATTGAATGAAATGGGAGATTAAATGAGAAATATAGTGGTAATTCTTAACCAAATATCTAGATTCATTATTGACCACTTTAACCTCAGTGATTTTTTAAGGCATCATATATGGGAGAAACCAATCCTTATGGAAGTTAAGGTAATAATCATAAAGGTAAGTATATTCAAAAACCTATGTGCCCTAGATGTGAAAATAAACACCTAGGAAAATGATTCAAAGGTGTGGGAAGATGTTTCAGATTTAGTAATGAAGGTAATAAATCAATAACCTGCCCTAGAAAAAGGAGTCATCCAATTGACTGCACGAAAGGGAAAAACGTTCTTTTCAAGGGATCAATTGAATGTTTTAAATTTTGTGTGAATGATCATTATACAAATAGATGTCCTATGAATAAGGTTTGGGAATGGGATTAGTAGGACCGTACAAATATATGTTTACCAATTTCTAATGCTATTCCAGTTGAATATGAGGAAACTAAAAATGACCTACAAAAGGTATGGATTATTTCTTAGATCATGTTTTGAAATTACTGAAATATTAGGACATTATGCATGATTTTGTTTATAGGAAATAAGTATAAAATAATCATATAAAAAAACATGTATAAATGATCATGAATAATGTTCGATTATTAAGATGTCCACATTTTAGGAATTAAAGAGTTATATTGGATTTATGGATGATGATATGTTTAAATGTATTAGTGATAGGATTACTTTGGAAGAATTTTTCTAGTATGTGTAACCATGAAGTTTGATATGTGAAAATGTTATTCAAGGAATAATTATCTTTTCTATTTTGGATATAGTTATAAAGATCCATTGGGGTTTATATATTCATCGAATTTAAGACAATTACATGTTATTATTTTTTTGGGATGAAAATACGAGGTATGAGATAACATTTATGGTTAATATATGTTATGGTTATTTTGAGGAATTTATCTCATTTTTGGGAATGTTATAAATTTTATAGTTTTTGAAAAAGGACAACACATAGACTGCATGACAACCCATCGTGTCGGACAAAGATGCAGGAATCAAACCCCCAACCAAAGTAAGTTTAGGATTTACCACTTACCACTAGACTACGTGAAGTCCCTGGTTAGTATTACTTATTATTTTTTAGTTAAATAATTTTATAGATCAAGAATAAGTTGATTTTGGGAACTTATTTTTTATAAAATGGATATCCTTATTATAGGAAAATGATTTGGTGATTAAGTGATAAAGGTTATTTTGGAAGACATTCTCTCTTTTGGGAACACTATATACTTCAGGAAAATAGAATACTATGGGATGTCATTTATGGAGTAATGGTTGATTTTTTTGGAAGAATATTTATTATTATTGTGGACATATGGTGATTTAGGTTATTTATGGAAATTCTTAACCTATCATAGAGAATATGTGATTAGGTTAATTACACTTTAATATGAGACTTTATGAGTAGTGGATATTATTTAGAGATAAATGTTAATATTTCTTGAGGAAGAGTATGTGATTAAAACCTTCTGAGTTTTGGGTTTCAATCTTAGTTTGGATTACATTTAATAATTTTAAGGACAGTTGTTTATTGAATGGTATTTGTTGAACATTGGGTATTGTTTTTCAAATTTTGGAGATTAAGAGTAGTATTTCTTTTTATAAAGGATTATCCTTTTGGGGATTTTCTCATATCATACTTACCATTTTGGTTTTGGTTAATTTCTCATGAAAGGGGAAATATATACCTCATCTTTTTTGGATTATGTGATTCTCTAGAAGTTGATTATAGTGATTTTGATGTGACGAAGTCATCTTGAATACACATCATTTGGTGAAAAGATGAGTTTGTGGTAGAAATTTATTAAATAATGAATGTTTACATCCATCCAAACTCAATTTCTTGGTATTTATAGAAAAATCCACTTTTATGGGTTAAGTGGAACCTGCACAAACTGTCAAGATCAAATACAATATAAAAAACAGATGCAAATTCAAACCATATTCGAACCAAAACAGATTCAAATCTCAAAATTCAAACTTTAAATTGAAATCTGGCATATAGGTGCCACCTCAAGTCCAATGCTAACACTTTTCCCCAACACATCACCATGATTGCGGAAGCCAACTGTCATCGCAAACATCCTTCATCACCACTGTAAGTATGTTTCCTTATGTTCTTAGTCAAGATCATAAATTAATTCCTTAGATTTATGAAAAGGAACTTAAAAGAAAAATGTTTTCCTTTTTCTTTTCCTACTAGGGAATCATAAACTGTTTAACCTGTCATAATTTTGTGATTTTTTGGTGGTTAAATTTATCCTAATCATGTTTTTTTATCATAGTTCATCAGAACTTGATGGTTAGTTTGTCTTCTATATCCTTATTTTCCTACAAGGAATCCTAGTATGGGTTATATCAAGTGACCTTTGTACTTTTATTTATATATTTTAAATTTATTGTTATATCGACTCTTTTTTCTGATGTGGGAATTTTAATGAAGTTTCCGAGCCCAATTTTAAAATATCGAGGAAGCAATTCCTAAAAGGGGGGAAGGGTGTAACATCCCAGTTAAATAAAGAATATTATATTTTCATATTTATTAATATTTATGAATTAAATATTAATTTTAAGTTAAAGGGGATATTATGTTTTATGGCGTACCCGAAATGCAATAATGTGTTTCTCTGAAATCTTATGTTTCTCACAATGCTGAGCCATACTAAGAATAATTATAATATATTATTATTATTATTATTTAAAATAGTAGTTAATGCCAAGCCGTTGTAATGGTGGGAAGAAACAGAACTAACTAAAATATGATTATACCTATTTGTTAAATGTCTTTACATTTATTCAATAAATTTTATAGGCTTAAAATAAGAAAGAATTTGATTTTAAGCATAAAATACTCTAATATTATTTATAGGTCGTTTTACCGCCTTCTGATGGAAAAACCCTTTTAAATCAACTTTTTTTTTCACTTTTATATGTTCCATTTGACAGAATTAACTCATTATTAAGATGAGTAACATAAAAATTTACTTTGGGTAAATTTTAGGTATTTTTCTGAAAAAGTTCATTTTTAATGAATAGTGAAAATACTGCATTTTTATTCAAAACTGCCTTTCAATCTAATTTATTTATATAGTTAGATTGTTATTTATATTGATTTTAAAGTGAAATTAGATTATATTTTTACCATTTAATCCAATTTTTGTCATTTTAAGTAATTTCACTTTGAAATTGGACATAAACAAGTGTCAATCTTTTCATAGTTATTATTTCTTAAAAACACGTTTTTGGTTTTGACAACGGGAATTGATTTTAAATTAATTTCTGCAACTTATGTGTTTTGAATTTAGAAAAATAGATTCCATATTTGGAATTATGATGTCCTTATTTTGTAAATAGGTAAATCTTATTTTTAGACATTATGAATAGTAACTTCAGTAAATATTTTATTTACTATGGTTAAAGGGTAAATATGGTAAATAAGGGTAAACAATAATATTATAATATGATTAAATTATACTAACATGCATCCTAATCCTATTGGATGATACATGTCTGACCATGGTAATCCTTGGTTCTCTTTTAGGACACCATGGAGCCACATTTAAGTGAAAATGACATTTTATAAAAATTATTTTAATGTTAAGGAAAATGTTACATAAACATATATCTTTTAGAAAAACAATTTTTATATGGGGTTATATAAGTGATCTATTTAACAATAAATATTATTTGTAAATATAAAAATATTTACTACATCATGGTATTTTATTTATAATTTTTATACATTAAATAAATTAATTTAATTATGACACAATGATGATATAGTGATTGCTTCGTTAATAAAGTGTTAAATATTTGATAAAACAGTAAGAGAAAAAAGGGTTAAATAAAAAAGATAAGGATAAAAAAGTATCTAAAACCTTTAAAATTCTTATTGGATGATTTTATTTAGACTGATATTCATCCTATATTCTAATTTAATGAGTTTTGGACTGTTTGAAACCGAAAATAATTTTATAATAAAATAACACTTTCAAACATTCCTAAAGAGCTCCTCCTCCCTCTTATAAATGGACACCACCTCTAACCCATTACACACACTTAACTAGCACCTTTTCTTGTCCAAAATCTGATCCAATAAGATATCAACATCCCCTATTCCCCATAGAATCTTTCTCCTAGGAAAAAGGCAGTTCAAGAAAGCCTTTGGACTCAAATTAAAGAGAGTTACACGTTTTAAGAGGTAGCATCTTCTATAAATTTCAATTTCCATTATTCTACTTATTCACCCCCTATTCTATTAATTTTCTTTGATTAAATAAAAAAACTTGTATACTCAATATTCTTGTATGTTTTTATGAGAAGTATTCTAACTACACTTACACACACCTCTATCTAATGGATACGACCATACTATTTCTATGTAAGGCGACCTACTGCCTCCTGAAATGATGATTGTTCAATTTTTCCTACCACTTATTATGGTGGCCATTATGATGTCACTGTACTTAGATGTGATATATATTATATTTATTTTATCTCTATGCTTATTTATTTTTCATTTATAGTATACCATTTTGGGGACCATAATGGGTAAATACGATAATTTTATTTTAGAAAGTACGGATTACCGCCCCCTCAAAGTGATATGAATTGTTCATGACATAAATGGAACGTATAAATGATGGAGTTTATTAAATTATGTAACTTATATATCATATTATATGATACTGTAATTATAATATACCTATGTATCATTATTTTTTTATTCCTTTAAATATGTAAAAGAAATGAAGGTAGTGTTCATGCGTACGTATGACTTACCATATCCATGAACAGTGCACTTCATTTCATATCTCTAAATTATATAGACTATTATAAATACATATATACTAGATATATATGATATATATGATATTTAAATCATGAATATCATTCTGTAGATAATGTAATTTTGATGACATGGACAATTTATAATTATAACAAGTTCATTTTTTACTCAAGCTCCGAACATCAACAAAATGTCCAATATTAACTCAAATAATTAGAAAATTTTTATTGAAAGGAAATAAGTGATATAAAATGATTAATAAATATGAAAAGGTTATGAATCAAGTAAAAATTAACTTATGTTTATTATTCAGGAAATTAATGAACAAACGAGTAAAGTCGGACATGAGGTAAGGGAACTCCTTAACACAATTTCCATTCATTGGGATAAACTTCTACTTCTTGATTATGTCGTGCTATGAATATGTGTGAATGGACTATAATTGTTTTACACTTAATATATAATTATATTGGGTGTATTTATATTTTTCACACATAATTATGTCACTGATTTATCTTTAATGTAATGATAATATCTTTGTAAATAAACCTTTCACCCTCCTCTTTTAGTCAAAGAATTATTTTTTGTTATGTATTTTAAAGTGATGTTTTTAGGATGCCAAATTTTCATAAGGGACTATGTCTCAATATCCTTTCATTGAGGAATATCTGGATATCATGCACCATTATTATCCAATGAGGTGTATATACAAACCTTTTGACATTTTATATCATGAATTTCTTTATTCTCATGATATTTATAATTTCCTTTGTTATTATTCTTTAATTATTTTTTATTCAAATATTTTCTCAAGTGGAAAGGGAGTCTTTAACTAAAACATTGTTTTAAATGTTTTAAATATTTAATCCTCTAAATATTTCTCATTAATTTACATGTTTTAAAAAAGGTTATAAGGATTTTTTATATGGACATTAATGTTTTAAAATTTTAATTCCTTTAAAAGTTTCAAAGTGGTATGGGACACTTTGATTCAAAAGTGTCTTTATTAAATGTTTTAAATGGTTTTGGGATTATATTGAATATTTCAATATCTTGAATTGACTCATTATGGTTAATGAGCGAAATGTTGATAATTTTAATCTTTTTTGTGTTATGAATATGTTATAGTTCTTGGGCACTGTTTACGTATACAGTTGATTCTATGATAAACCTAGGGCTAGTGAGCCCAAGATAGCTCTAAAATTCATTGGGTAACGTGAAAAAGGTAAATGTTAATGTTTCTCCTAAGAGATTTAGGGAATATACTATGATGGGTATTCCAATCGTAACTACCTATGAAGCTATGAAAGATACAATGTATGTTTGTTATGTATGCCAAAAGTTACCTTTATGATTTTTGATTTCTGTGTGTTATTCATAAATCTTATGATTTCATTAGGTATGTTATGATTGAAAAGTATGATTTCATTGATTTGTATTTCTTTATGGGCTAATGTTTTCTTTCCTTATTTTATAACCCTTACTGAGATTTTTTTGCTCATCCTATTTTTTTGAAATGTTTTTTCACAGGGTATAAGGAAGGGTAAGAGAAATGAAGTATTCAGGAATATTTATATCAAGAAAAATACTCTTGTTTTATTTAAGCAGTTTTATTTTTGTGAAAAAATGGGAGAGAGTAGAATTGTATACTTTGTAATTTTTGAGTTATAATGTAATAGTTATGGCCTAATTCTCTAAAACTCTAGGCTTGAAAAGATCCCCAATGTGAATTAGTGAATTAACTCAATATTATTTAATGTTTTAAGGCTGGGGCCTTATACTAAAAGTAATATTTATTTTAACGAAAACAATTAAGACCCATATTTGAGTTACTCTGACAGTTCTAACAGTACCAAGATGATGAAAACATACCCAAAATAAAACAGTTCCACTTTAAACATCAAAAATAAAAATTAATAATTTGAGGTAACTGGATTTAGTTGAAAAAAGAAGGGATGCATTAGAAAGGTCTATCTCTTAAAAAAGAAAAATTAAAAATAAAATAGTAATGGTAAGAAATATATATTTTTGACTTGGAGTGATAGTTAGGTTTCCATTTTTACATATGAATCTAGTGACAAAATTTCCAACTTCTTAATAGAAAAATGTTTTGGTATTTGACAAAGTAAATTATGCATGTTCTATTTATTTATCGTCTTATTCTTATACCTATTCTATATATTCAAATCATTAATTTACTAAAAAGATATTCTAAAAGCTAAAATTTAACTTTAAAATGGATTGTGTGATATTATTTCCAAATTAAATATTCTAAAGAAACAATATCTTGTTGTTATAGAAAAATATAATATTTTAAAATAAAAAGAGGATTCAATTTCAAAATTAAATTATCAACCAAATATAAAAAAATTTAAATTTCAAATTAATGATCATAAATAACTCTCTATCATTTTACCAAAGTAAAAGAAAATTTAAATAGGATTTTGGGTTTTCAAAAACCTATTAAAAATAAATATGGTTTTGGTTTTTCAAAATAATCTTATTTTCACAATAATTCTAAAAGGATTAATTTTTTTAATGAGAATTTATAAATATATAGTTTTTAAATATTTAAATAAAATTATGCATATAGTTTATGGGTGAAATTGTAAAAATTATAGATATGGAAGAATAAAGATAAATCATATTTCTTCTCATATTTCAAATGGATGTACTTTCTCCAAACAAGTGTGGATTTTAAAATCATTATTATCTAACTTAAGAGGTCTCAAGATATGGGTACCAAAATCTATAGTTACTTAATATTTTGTAAAAAAAATTAAAACCAAAAAATGGACATGGTATATGTACAACTATTTCTCATGGAACATTAGTGATGATCTTTCCAAATTCAATCATCATGAAGATTTTGATGGAGGACAAGTCACATTTAGAGATTATTCAAAAGGTTAAATTATCAATATAATTTTGATTGGTTTCTTAAAATAAACTATATTTAAATAATTTTTTATTTGTTAAAAAATTGAAGAATAATTTACTAATTATTAGTCAATTATTTTATAATAGTTTCAAATTTAATTTTAAAAATTATTTTTGCAAAGTTATTTATTCTAAAGGAAAGTTTTTATTTACCACATCCAATTTTAAAAATGTTTATATTATTTATTTAAAATATATTAAAATTCAAAATGTTTAGTGTTTATGTGTAGAAGATAATGATTCTTGGCATTTTCATTGGTGCCTTGGAAAATATAATATTCACATTCTTATCAGGATCAACTGTATCAAACTAGTATTAATTTACTGAAATTATTTTTAAAATGTAACTTAGTTTGTGTACCTTTCAAACTTGGAAAGAAACAAAATTCATATTTACATTCTAAATATTTTATTTACTCATATAAATCCTTATAACTAGTATAAATTGACCATTTTAGAGCAAATTACGTTAATAGTATCCGGGGTAAAATTTAAATTTTTTTAATTATCGATAACTTTACTAGATTTATATGGGTTTTATTCTTAGATCATAAGAATGAGGATTGTAATATATTTTTCAAACTTTTTAGGAAATTAACAAAAATAAAAAAGGATATAAACTATTTTACCATAAAAGTGACCATGGTGGATAATTTGATAACAAAGACCTTGATGAGTTTCTTTCATGTTTATAATCACTAATTTTATACTATTCGAACACCTAAAAACGTGGTTATCAAAAAGGAAATATATGAACCTCTAATAAATGTTTATGAATCTACCAAAAGAGTCTTAAATTCCTCAATTCTTCTGGGATGAGGTGGTTAGTACCACTTACTTCATCCTTAACCATGTCCTTATAAGACCCATCTTAAAGAAAAATCCTTTATGAACTTTTAATGGTAAAATTCCAAATGTTGGATTATTTAGGGTATTTGGTTGTAAATTATTTATCTTTAACACTGATGATAATTTAGGAATGTTTTACTATAAATATGATGAAGTAATATATCGTAGGTACTATAACTCATGTAAATCCTTCTATGTCTTTAATAAGAGGACCAAGACCCCATAAGAGTCTATTCACCTAAAATGTTATGAGATTAGTTATAAATCACATCCACAAAGTGATGATGATGTTGAAAAAACTATTTCTACCTTTCTTAAACCTCAATATTTTAATGTAATTGAAGACACTCTAGAATCCCCAACCTTTACATTACCCATGTCCTGGATTCAATCCAAATACCAACCTATTGAGAATGTTATCATAGAATTATAATCCAAAATCCATACTAGAATCTTGGCCTTTAATGGGGTAAAACATCAAGATTTTATCCCTCACCCTGAACATCATCCCCTTGATGAATCAATTAATAATAAAAATTTATCACCTTCTATACAATAGGAGTTAAAATCATTAAAAAATAGTAGCTTTTGTACTCTCATGGAATGTGCCGAAGATCATCCTATTATTGGAACCCAATGGATTTTTTGAGAAAAACTAGATAAATGAGGAAATATTATCAATAAAAAGGTTTGAATTATTATAAAAGGATATAATCTATAAGAATGTATTGATTATGGTGAAAATGTTTCTCCAATCACTCAACGTAAAAATATTATAAACTTTTTGTAATTCACTACTCATTTTAATTTAAAAAAATTTAAAATGGATGTCAAAATTTATTTTCTAAATGATTTTTTATGATAATGATTTTTGTGGAAACATAACCTAGTTTAAAAATTCTAACTTTCCAAAATTATTTTCATGTTAACCAAACCTATAAATGGTTTAGAACACACCCATAGAGCTTGGTATGAGAGGTTAACTAAATGTATTTTATCAAATGTTTTGGAAATAGGAAAAAATATTTCTACCCTTTTTATCAAAACATTTTTAAATTATTTATTAATTATTCAAATTTATATTGACGATTTTATTTTTGAATCAACTCAAGAAACTCATTACAATCATTTTTTAAATTTAACAAACAATGAGTATGAAATGAGTTTTGTGGGAGAAATTAAATTATTACTTGGTTTCAAATTTCCCAAAATTATGATGGACCTTTTTAAACCAATGTAAATCTACTAATGAACTTATAAATAAGCTTTAGATGGATCATGATAATGAAATTAAAATATTTATGAATATAACATTTAATATAACATTGGATTAAGTCATCAATTGGTAGGTGAGGGACTTTATCGATCTACGATTAGAAGTATTATTTACCTTACAATAGACCACTCAAATGTGAGGATCAACGTATTACTTTGTGATAATTTTCAATAAAATATAGAGGTATAAAATATTTAATCCTTCAAAAAAATCTATTATTTTAATGGAAATAAAAACCTTAAATTATTTTATCCTGAGGAAACTTATTTTAAACATTATTACTTTTTTGATACTGATTTTTGAGGAGGGATAGTGGAGGCATGTGCACCACTTCCCTAACATCATATCACCCTTCAATCCTTCCATACTTATTTACTATTAACTCCCCACTTCCCCCTTTCTTTTTTTCCTTCTTGATCTATCTTGCTTGTTTTATTTTGTTCCAAGTTTCCTCTACTCCATTACTCTCATAAATTTTTTCTTGTGATCATGGATCCTTGTTGAATCCCTCTTTGTCTGTTACTATAATCTTTCCTTTTATTTTACCACATTTCTAACCCCATTTGGGTCTGGTGTACCAGTTTTCTTGAGTGGTTTTGTGATGTTTGGGTTGAGTTTTGTTAGTGTCATAGGAGGATGACTTTTTTAATTATCTTCTATTCACAGTTCTCTATTTCATGGAAGTATTCAGTGTTTTGTTGGTGTGATCTTATATTGGTTGTGACTTCAATAGTTGGGGTTTATGGTTTAGGTAAGGATGTGATTTTTTGTTGAGGCCCTACTGCTACTACCAATACTTTGGCATTATGTTTATTCACTACTCTCCTATTCAGTATATTATAGTAGTTTCAAGGAGGCTTTGGGATGCGCTATTTGACCAGTATACAGTGTTCTGAGAGGTGCACCAATCATTGGATTTAATTAAAACCATGGTGGTTCTTATTTAATAGAGCACATTGATGATGCGGTGGAGTCTTATTCTATTGTGAGTGGTGTGCATAGTATCTTAGGGTCATAGGAAAGCTGTGTCAATCAATTGTTATAGGTAATTTGGGTTTTGAAATTTAATATCTTCTCTATTGGTTTTTTTTGTTTTTGAAGGAAGGAATGGAGTTATTATGAAAGTATGGACCTCTGTTGATATTTCATCCACTCAACTATTCTATGATATCCTTGTACACCACTACCTTCCCATTTATTATAATTTTGTGGTATATGAGGAGGTTTTGGGATGTATGTCTGAGTGGACAATGGTTTCCAAGATAATTTCCTACCAATTCAGCCTTTTTTTCTTTCATTCCTATAGTTTAATAGATGAGTTTAGTTTTTTAGGTACTAGTTTTTTTCTATTAGATTAATGAAGATGTTTCCAACTCTAGCACCATCGATGACCCCATTGGAGAAGTGAATATGTTTGGTGAAGTGGATGAAGGTGACTTGTTGAAGTTGATAGTTACATGATTTTATATTTGTTTTTTGTAGTGGAGACGACAACGATGAGCACGAGTGACATAGGTTATAGATCAAGGTTCCTCGACATGAAATTTATCATGAACTAAGATGATATAATGGTGTTGTAATCAATGCATGGACTTGATCAAATTTCAATTTTCAGATTTGAGGTTTTTTTATTTCATTTTTTTGAATTTTAATTTTGAAATATGGATGTTGGGGGGTTTGGTCTGTATCTAAGTTAAATGCCAGGTTACCACTAAACCATAAATTGGATTTTTAGAAAATAACAAAAAAATCGATTTTTATGGATACCAATTTTGGAGGATTCAAACTATATAGGAAACGTGCTATTGGAACTTGTCATATACTAGGAAAATCCCTCATCTCTTGGAGTAGTAAGAATAAAAATTTTATTTCTCATTATAACACCAAAGTAGAATACATAGCTTCTATGAGTTGTTTTTACCAAGTTACATAGAAAAAACATACTCTTTTACCCCAATCAAGTGGGACAACACTAGTGTGATTATTATTTATAAAAATATTATCCAACACTCACACTAAACACATTTAATTGAGACACCATTTTGAATAATATCACTTTCAAAAAGGTGATATCATTCTTGACTTTGTTTCCACCAACCTCTAAATTGATAATATCTTCACTAAAAACATTAATCTTGATCTCATTTAGATAATTAAAGATGAGTTGGTTATGATTAACTTGTGATACATAACTCTTAATCACTTGGAAAGAGTGATATGTTTTTATTAATAATTTTTATTTCAATTTTTTCCAAAGTGGATTTCAAATTAATAAAATGTTTTCTAAATTTGTTTCATTATTTTAGAAAAGTAAAGTGATTATGATACAACAAGAAAAAATTCCCATCTGGATAGAAAAAATTTTATGTGGTTCTGGAGAAGATTCTCCTAGAGACTTATCCTGAAAATATTTGATTGGATTTTTAACCCTTTTTCCATCCTATTAATAGTATGTAGGCCTTTACCGAACACCAAATTTCATAATCCCATGTAATTTAATATGTTTTATTAATAAAATATTTTATAAACCTTATTGATGGATTTTTTTCAAAAATATTTATTTTATAAGTCTTTTATCTCTTTATTTAGTATTTCTTTAAGGGTAAAAATCCATTTAACTATCACCATTCATTATTTTTAGGGGGAGTAAATCTTGTTAATACTGAAATGTCCTAAAAGATAAATTTTCTTTTTTTAAATAAATTTCCAAAATTAAAATCATATTTATATTTTCAATGATCTAATTACTTAAAAATATTTTTCAATGTTTTAGTTAACTTTATATATAAAAAAATATTTTCTTGAGCTTTATTGAAAATATTTGTTTCAAAATTTTGAACATTTTTCAAACTATTTTCCAAAAATTATTTTTATCTCTCTTGAAAGATAATTAATAATTAAAAAAAATAGTTTTTAAATTTATCTCTATATTCACTAACCCAATTTTTACATCGTTTTCGATAATATCAAAGGGATAGAGGATTTAGATCTTATTGAAAAGTTTTATGTTTTATAAAAAACAAATTTGTAAATAAATGGGAGAAAAGTTTTCTTTGTTTTTTAAAAGGGTATAAAATATCAGTTTCTTAGGAATTATTTCTCTTTATCTATTTATATTATTATTTTAATTTAATTATTATTTAAGTGTTTTTTATCATCAAAATGAGGTAGATTTTTTATGATTATCACTATTATTTTATTTTAATTATAAAAAACACACTTAAAGTGTTTAATATTTTCATTTAAGTGATGTGTATTAAGCTTGATAAAATCATGAAAGAACTCCTTTATGGAAACATTAACACTAGTTAATATATATTTAAAGACCTTAAAAGTGGTATTAACGAAATATTTAGGCACATTTAAGGAATGTGGGGTCCACTTTGTGAAGTGAATGAACAAAAACATCACCAGCTAGCTAGGGCGGTTCCACCAGCCAAACAATAACATAACCATATCCTTCCATATATAGAATAACCACACCAACTACCTAGTGGTAGAGCACTAAATAGATGATACTAAAGGGTAGTGGATATTTTGTCTTTAGGAGTCCATAGACTAATAGGTGGAGGTGAACTGTCTAGGTGGTGGAAGAAGGCAGTGTTCACTAATTTGTAGGAATCCCATTGGCTACCCGGTGGAGGCTACCCAGTACCTAGTGGCATCTTCTAAACTAATATGAGGATTTCATTTAGTTTGGTAAAAATATATCGAACATGGTAATATTCAACTTAAATAATGATGATGTATTTAAGAACATTCTGAAGATTTTGGAGCCTATAAATAGATAACTTATGTGCACTAGGAAATCTATACAATGACACAACTACTCTATTTCTCATCTGATCTCTAATGCCAACATACTCAATTTCACTAAAATCACTCTCTATCAAAATCCCATCTCTCATTCTAGAGTGTGTTCCAAAATTGAATATATTTTCACTCTCTTATAATATTCCTATTCTCTTTTAGATTTTTTTATATTATTTGAGATAATAGAGACTAAGCTACAAAGAGATTAATTTCTATCAATCTCCACTTCTTCATTTTTATTTTAAATTTAGTTCTTACTATCATTAAAGTAAGGGAGCATGTTTTAATTTCCATTTCCTTTAAAAATTAAATGGTATATTTATTTTGAGGTTTCTCGATTTTTTATTAAAGAGAAAGGTTATATTGTAACTCTATTTTCTTTCTACAACCTAAATAAGAAGGGAGTTTTGTTATCTTGGATACCTTTAACACCAAGGGACTAATAAATAAATTCTAATGTTTTTGTGGTGGTATATATAAGGGGTATTTTAGAGCTATTTTTGAACATCCTTACGAAATTTTATGTCTTATTTAATTTCCATAATATAATTTATTTATCATTTTAATTTATTATTTTATTCCAATTTTTAATCCATAAAATATTCTTAATAACTTTATTCTCAAGTCAATCTTTGTTTTTTGCTTCAAATTATTTTATTTTATTATTGAAATTTTTATTTGATTCTTTTTTTTATTTATTTAAAATGTTTTAATTTCTTTAATATTTTATAATGAAGTTTTTAAACATGGATTATTTTCCTTTAATTTTTTAAAGGGAAATTCACCCCCATCTTTCCATTTTACTTTACTTCAACCTACACCTTGCATTTTATGATACTATTTTATGTATTTTAACACATATAAAATTCTTTTTCGTCATGTTTATTCCATTAATGAGTAGTATGGATCACCAATTTTATTTATTTATCCCCTAGGTTATCCTATGCAGTTTTAGGATCTAAAATGGATTTAGGAGTTCATTATAAAGATTAAAAAAATGTTTTATTTTAGTTTCACCTGGATGTATTGTGAATCTAGTCATCCAAATACTCATGGGATATAGATATTTGGGTTTTATTTATTGGATATTTATGTTAAAAATCATTTAATAATATGTGTAAGAGTAATGAGTCACTATTGAGGAAAATAAGCGAGGTTACTTATCTATCATCAAATCATCAGGTTCCATTGTAGCCTCCTTAAATTTATAATTCTTTCAAAAAATCCTTAATGATATGGCTGGTCTTATTCCTCCAAACCTTATCTCTCCAATCCAATTTCTATATGTTGTTATTCATATAAAACATTATATTATAAACTTACACCTTTCAAGTTTAGTACATGTGATGGATCTGGTATCTAATTCCTCAAAAAATGATATATGGAACACATCATGAAGATAATACAGGTTTGGAGAGAGAACTAATAGGTAGGATATGACCATTACATGATCAACGATCTCAAATGGAATGATGTATTTAGATCTTAAATTAATTTTTTTCTTACTCATATAACTCGCTTCCAAGGATATATTCGAAGGAACACTTTATCAGTAACTCCAAACTCTAGATCTTTTCAATGATTATCTAGATAACTCTTCTCCAAAATTTGTGAGACTTTCATATATTGTTTAATTTTTGGGAACTTCCCAATAATTTCTTGGACAGGGCCAGTTCTGTAACACCCCAATATTTCATAGTGTGTTATTTCTTCAAAATAATTCAATAACTTTCACTACACGCAACACCGAGTTCAATCGCTCCATGACTTACCAAACAAGCCATTCAAAAGAGGTTATTAATAGTATTAACTAAATTTTAAACTTTATATAATCTTTATAATTTTAGAATCCATATTATGAGTTTCTTAGACATAATGAAAGAACAAATTCATTTTCAGTATTGCACTTTTATGAAAATTTTAATAGTGAACCCTTTTTAAATACAATATTTTAATCTTTTTGACTAAATGGGGACATGAAAAATTTAAAATGAAATATCCCAAGCATCCACGGTACGCTTTCCTTTGAATAATACAGTAGCGTGTGTTGTACACAACTTCGAGTTTTAACACACACCACAACCGATCAAACTAGCCGTTATGAATAGTAATATCTACTTTTTGAAATTTTATCTCTCAAAATGGACTTCATTTTTGGATTCGTAATATCGAATTTAGCCTAAGGTGAAATTTTGGTACTTTTCAGATAACTTTAATATTTTGATGAATAGTGAAAATTACTAAATTTTAATTAAAAACAACTTTTTTAATCAAAATAATTAACAGTGATAAATAATGAATTTGAGTGGTTTTAAATTATATTTATAACATATTTTTACCATTTAATAAAATGTTGGTCATTAGAGATAATTTTACAATTAAATCAGACATAAACAAGTGTCAATCTTTTGATAGTTATTATCTCTTAAAAACCCACTTTTTGTTTTAACAACGGGAATTAATTTTAAATTAATTTCTGCCACTTCTGTGTTTTGAATTTGGAAAAATGGATTCCATATTTGGAATCATGATGTTAAAATTGTGTAAATAGGTAACTTTTATTTTTAGACATTTTGAATAATTACTTCGGTAAATATTTTATTTACCATGGTTAAGGGTAAATCCGGTAAATAAGGGTTAAAAAATAATATTACAATAATACTAAATTACCCTAAAAAGTGTCCTAACCTTATTTTTTGATACATGTTCGGCCATAGGCATCTTTGGGTATATTTTGGGACCCCATGGATCCACTTGTAGGTGATAGGGACACTTTATTTTAATTAAGTTAAAATAAGTAAAAAAATGAAATAAGCATGTATCTTTTAGAAAACCAATTTTTAAATAGGGTTATATATGTTGGATTTTCAACTATAAATATTCCATAGAAAGATAAATAGCTTTCCTACATAATTAAATTTTATTTATAATTTTTAGACTTTAAATAAGTTAATTTATTTATGACACAATGATGATGCAGTAATTACCATAATAGTGTCAAATTAAAATAATTGATATTATAAATACACAAATAAATATAATTTGAGACTTTTAATGAATTAAACTAATTTTATAGGATAATATTACATATTAGTATAGATTTAATATACTTTTTTCAAAGTAATAATTCTGTTATGAGTTTCAAAAAAATCAACTATTGAATAGTGTCAAAATTGACATAAAAGAGTTTTTAAAACAAATATTATATTATTAATTGATATTAAATTCCTAAAAATCTAAGGATCGGCCAAGATACTTATATAATAATAGGTGTATCATTAATGGACCACTTGGGGGTCTCTTGGATGTATATAGTAAGTTTATTAACTATATAATATAAAAATACAATGTGACATGGTAAATGTCAAACTAATTAACTAAGAGTTAAAACTAAATGATAAGGTTAATATAATGACCCAAACCTGTCTAAATTCTATTTGTTGAATGGTTTGAGACCTATCCCCACCTTATAATTAAAATAATCCACTTTGGATCCATTATAAACCGAATATGAATTTATTATAAATTAATATTTCTAGCTTTTCCAAAGGTGCCCCTCACCCCTCTTATAAAAGGGCACTCCTCCTTCTAATTTCTTCACACCTTCAAAGCCTTTTGTTTCGGCCAACCCCTGCCCAAATACTCTATCAAATTCCCTCAATACAACCTGGTGGCCTTAGTTTGATCATAAAGACAACATAAGGATCCATTTTGATCAAATCAAAAGGAAGAACCCGAAGAAGATGTAATGTTTTCACCACCCTTTTTCAAATTCATTTCTTCTTCAACTTCTTGTTTATTTGTTTTCCCCATTATAAAATAATGAATCCTGTATCACCTATATAATTTAATATTATTATAAATATGGTACAACCATATTCAGTATTCTATCCACCCTTTGAAAAACATGTCACTATACGTGCGTGCGTACGACTTACCGTCTCCACGTCGTGGTGTAATTGTTATTCAATAAATTATTATTTGGATGTGTATAATAATGATGTGTAACTCATGTAAATAATAAATATAACATGATAATGATTCTGTATATATGATATACTATCCAATTATATATTATTTTAATATCAAAAGAATGATATTGTCACTCGTGCGTACGTACGGACTACCGTCTCCACGAACGAGTTAAGATTCATTCTCTATCGTATCCATTCAAGTATAATTATCATTTGATGATGTAAAAATAATGTTTAAGGACTTGATATCATTCTGGATATGAATAATATACAACCTATCCATGAAAAACATGTCTTACGTAACAAAACATATAAAAGAAAATGAGTAAGTTAACACCCGAAACGACGATAATTCTAAGATATTATTAACAAAGAAATATTAAAAGATCATATATGATATTATATTAATGTAAATGATTATTGAATAATTTAATAAAAATTATTTCACCATTATGCAGGAGGTTAACCAACCCCCAACCAAGGAAAACTACAAGGTAAGGGTTATTTCGCAATCTCTTCATTATCCGAGGTTGTTTATACGTAATAATCTACTGGGATCTCTTTATCATCCACATCCATGTTTCTTAAAAATGTAATTCAAATTTTTTTTACTATTTAAAATAATATGGGTTAAAGTCATTTATACCCTTTTTTGACTTTTTATAAGAGTTTTATAAAGGAATCTTTCCGTCGTTTTCCAAACAAGGTGCTTTTTAACCTTTTCGACAGAATTAAGGTAAGAATGTTTTTTTAACTTATACGGCGGGTACGGTTATTTTCCGCCATTATAAAATCGTCGAAGCTTCCCTTATAAACTTATAAGAATATTTTCAAAGAAAATGTTTTACTCTTAAATGATTTCAAAATGAATATTTTATGAATTTTTTAAAGGTACTCTTTATCAAGATCATAATTTTATATGTTTTAAAGATTTATCTTTCTAAATATTTTTAATTAATGTCCATGTTTTCAAAATGATTTTAAGGATTTATTTATATGGACATGAAGGTTTTGAAATTATATTTACTTTCAAAATTTTAAAGTGGTATGGGACACTTTGATTCAAAAATATCTTTTAAATTACTTCCTTTATAAATGTGTGTCATTTGAATGATTTTGAGAAAAGTGATATTTCTCTCAAATAGTTTTGATTTCATCTATGTCAACATCCTTTGATGGATTTTAAGCTTATTTGAAGTTGATTTATTATGATACAAAACTTCTATATTGTATTGAAGGTTTTGTGATATGTTTGACTGTGGATGTTCTATTTTTATACCATTCATGGTTTATGGTGAAAATATTGACATTCCGTATGCTAGTTTTAATATGAATGTTTATGTTATGTTTAAACCTTTTCATATGGGAAGTCATTGGACTTAATATGTGATGGGTGGAGCCCGCTATAGCTCCTCGATGCATCGGTAGGTCTCATGAGACAAACTAGTGTCTTGGCACAAGGCCTTGGCAAAATCTTATTTGTAGTCTTGGCATGAGGCCTTGGCTATGTGGTTATGATTGTCTGGCATTATGCATTCCATCATTATAAAAGTGGTAATTGATATTGCATGTGATTATTCGATTAGTAGAATATCCATGTGAATAAGTAAATGGAATTATTTCATTTTATTTTTCCCATACTATGTTGAAGTTCAAGTTTAAAAGGCTTTTGTTTTAAGTTATACATTTCCTTAAATGTTTATTCTTATTTTTGAAAGTTTCCGCTATATTGTTATCCTTACTAGGAATTTGAGCTCACCCTTTTTCTATGTTTTATTTTTCCCAGGATATGAAGAAGTAATTTATGAATGACCTTCAGGGATAGTATGTGGGGATATGAGTGTGGGATAAGGAGACTATATTGTTGTAGTAGTGTTTTCACTTTATGATGTAATGTAAAACTTTATGAATATATCTAGTGTTTCCAAGGATACTAAACCAATCGGTCTTTCGATATTTGATATTTCTTGTGATCATGCCAATGTTATGTAATAATGCACCGACTCTAGGTAACTGGGGTCGGGGCGTTACAGTTGGTATCAGAGGAAGTTTAATACAAACCATGGAAGCTAGATTTAGATAAACTATGATTAGAGCACATAGCCCTAAGATAGACTTTGAGGATTAGTGTAGAAGAACTTCCTAGAATTTTGGTATTGTAGAGATTTTGTGAGTTTTCCGAGCAATACATCCCTGTCTGGATATGAGCAGGTAGAGTCGGCTCTGGCACAGATTTTCCTAGGGGTAAAACCCAAAAACACTGCTTTGAGCTAGACTCGAACGGGAACTGGTGCACGACAACGGGTCTTGCTGCACTCTTGGTTACGAAACTCCTGGGGGATATTCTTAGGATAATTCTCATTTTATTTACAAACCATTATGAAGGGCTCATGAGTATATACTTACTAAAAGAAAACATTTTTTATGATTATGGATTATATCCATAAACCTTTCAATTGGCATTAGGAATCATTTATTTCAATTCATAAATTGACCTAGTTTATGCTATTGTATAGAAATAGCGCCCAGTAGAAGGAATCTGAACTCCAGTAATACGTATGATCCAAAGAGTAAAAAGGATCGTATATTTCATGGTACTAAGGCATAATTTAGAAGGAAAATAGCCTCCCATGTATTATCATCATATGAAGAAATAATATCATGTGTTGATAAGATAAGTAAAGAGTTTACTGAGTCCTATGGATTTGAAGGGAAGAAAGAGAAGAAAAGGATGGAAGAGAGAAAGATGGATAAAGGGAAGTGGGAAAAGAAGAATTTTCCCATATGTGATTACTGCGGGAAGAATCACCCTGGAACTTTCCTGAAAGGAATGGGAGTTTGTTATAAGTGATGAGGAAAAGGGCACAATGTACGTGAATGCAAGGGTAAGAAAATGGTTTCAAATGTACAATGCTTCATTTGCATGGAGTTTCAACACTACGCGAACCTATGTCCCACTCATCAGACTATGCCTCAAATGATGCTATTTGATAATAATCAAGTTATGATACTACCACAGATGAAGAGGAATGATTATAGTTATTGTGTTGAGTATTTCATTTGAGTGTTGTATCAACAATGTACTTGTTATAATAATTATGAAGTATATAAGGATTGTACTGCAGTACTATTTCATTAAGGACTTTAGATTGTGTGGAACAAAGAAAAGTGACTCAATAGTAGGATAAATTTTTGGAAAATATATGGTTGAGAGAATGATAAACCATAATATAGTTCTGATACCGAGGTAGTGATTTTGGAACAATACATGATTGATTTGGATAAGTTATATTGGATATTATTGACTACCTTGAAACTGATTAATGATTTGTATATTCCATCATTGTTGGGGTTTAAAACATTTTTGGATTGAAGGAATATATCTATTATTCTTTAAGGAATAAGTGATCATGAATGTAATCAATAAGGTTTTACGGTAATTCAAGATGTTGCAGTGTTTTAAAAGAACACATGATTAAGGTGTTCACATGTTATTATGAAGAAAAAAGAATATTTATAGTGTTTACCTTCCTTAAAATTTTTTTACTGAAGTATTTTGGATAGTTCTAGTTTGGATTATTTTGATTTCCATAAAAGGACAACCTGGAGGTCGGGCGACAACCCGTCGCGTCCGGCAAGGCTGCGAGACTTGAACCCGTAACCGAAGGGCGAAAAGGGTGTATCAGCTACCACTGGACCACAAGATGTCCTGGATTAAATAATGTAGTTTTTTTAAATGATCTGGTAGATGAATTATAAATTCATTTATTTTGTAACCCTGTAAGAATAGTATAAATAGAATTGTTTTTACGTTCTATTATCTTTTAGAGTGAAAAATGAGTTTGTGGTATAAATTTATTAATGGATAAAACTCTAATTATAAAGTAAGTATATCTCCTTATGATCTTCCCCAATCTCGTAAATAAATTCCTCAACATTAAGAAAAGGAACTTAGAACAAAAATGTTGTTCTAGATGGTACCTTAAATCATTACTAATTAATGGCTTTGGGATTGTTGGCCTTTTCGTAGCCATGTTCTCTACCACTCTCCATCAGATAATTGATGGTTATATTTCTCTTCCATATCCATATTTTCTGACATGGAACCCTAGTATGTGTTATTTTCGGTAATATTCATACTTTCCACTCTTTATTTTAAATAGAGGCCTCATTAATTCATTTTTCGATGTGGGATTTCAACTAAGATATTTTGAAACGTCAAAAATGTGTTATCCTAATACCTTATGTTTTGTTGAATCGATGGTATTTTAAATCATAATAGATTGATGAATTTAAGGACCGCAATTTTAAACTTGTTTGTGATTGATGACCTCAATCCCTACCTATAAATATTTATGTTTTTTCTCCAATTATATGTCTCTAATTTCCACCAATGTTCTCCTAATCGAGATCATAATTTGGTGGTAACCCTTTCATTTCTATTTTCCTCATATTAAGACTAAATTTTAGTAACCCAATTTCCGATGTGGGTTTTCTCACAAATATATTTTTTATTTTCAACCTTTTATTTTCGAAGAACAGTTTCAAATTGCGAGGATGAAATTTATTGAAGGAGGGGAGAATGTAACACCCCAATATTTCATAGTGTGTTATTTTTTCAAAATAATTCAATAACTTGCACTACATGCAACGCCGAGTTCAATCGCACCATGACTTACCAAACAAGCCATTCAAAAGAGGTTATGAATAGTATTAACTAAATTTTAAACTTTATATAATCCTTATAATTTTAGAATCCATATTATGAGTTTCTTAGACATAATGAAAGAACAAATTCATTTTCTGTATTGCACTTTTATCAAACTTTTAATAGTGAACCCTTTTTAAATACAATATTTTAAACTTTTCTGACTAAATGGGGACATTAAAAATTTAAAATGAAACATCCCAAGCTTCCACGGTACGCTTTCCTTTGAATAATACAGTAGCGTGTGTTGTACGCAACTTCGAGTTTTAACACACACCACAACCGATCAAACTAGCCGTTATGAATAGTAATACCTACTTTCTTAAATTTTATCTCTCAAAATGGACTTCACTTTTGGATTCGGAATATTGAATTTAGCCTATGGTGAAATTTTGGCACTTTTCGGATAACTTTAATATTTGGATGAATGGTGAAAATTACTAAATTTTAATTAAAAACAACTTTTTTAATCAAAATAATTAACAGTGATAAATAATTAATTTGAGTGGTTTTAAAGTATATTTAGAATATATTTTTACCATTTTATAAAATGTTGGTCATTGGAGATAATTTTACAATTAAACCGGACATAAACAAGTGTCAATCTTTTGATAGTTATTATCTCTTAAAAACACGCTTTTTGTTTTAACAACGAGAATTGATTTTAAATTAATTTCTGCCACTTCTGTGTTTTGAATTTGGAAAAATGGATTCCATATTTGGAATCAGGATATTCAAATTGTTTAAATAGATAACTTTTATTTTTAGACATTTTGAATAATTACTTCGGTAAATATTTTATTTACCATGGTTAAGGGTAAATCCGGTAAATAAGGGTTACAAAATATTATTACAATAATACTAAATTACCCTAAAAAGTGTCCTAACCTTATTGGTTGATACATGTTCGACCATAGGCATCTTTGGGTCGATTTTGGGACCCCATGGATCCACTTGTATGTGATAGGGACACTTTATTTTAATTAAGTTAAAATAAGTACAAAAATGACATAAGCATATATCTTTTAGAAAACCAATTTTTTACATAGGGTTATATATGTTGGATTTTCGACTATAAATATTCATTAGAAATCTAAACAGATTTCCTACATAATGAAATTTTATTTATAATTTTTAGACTTTAAATATGTTAATTTATTTATGACACAATGATGATGCAGTAAATACCATAATAGTGACAAATTAAAATAATTGATATTTCAAATACACAAATAAATATAATTTGAGACTTTTAATGAATTAAACTAATTTTATAGGATAATATTACATATTATGATTGATGTTATATACTTTTTTAGAAGTAATAATTAGGTTATGAGTTTCAAAAAAATCAACTATTGAATAGTGTCAAAATTGACATAAAAGAGTTTTTAAAACAAATATTATATTATTAATTGATATTAAATTCCTAAAAATCTAAGGATCGGCCAAGATACTTATATCATGATATTTGTAGCATTAATTGACCACTTGGGGGTCTCTTGTATTTATATAGTACGTTTATTAACTATATAATATAAAAATACAATGTGACATGGTAAATGTCAACTAATTAACTAAGAGTTAAAACTAAACGATAAGGTTAATATAATGACCCAAACCAGTCTAAATTCTCTTTGTTGAATGGTTTGAGACCTATCCCCACCTTAAAATTTAAATAATACACTTTTTATCCATTAGAAACCGAATATGAATTTATTATAAATTAATATTTCTATCTTTTCCAAAGGTGCCCCTCACCCCTCTTATAAAAGGGCACTCCTCCTTCTCATTTCTTCACACCTTCAAAGCCTTTTGGTTCGGCCAAACCCTGCCCAAATACTCTCTCAACTTCCCTCAATACAACCTAGAGGCCTTATTTTGATCAGAAAGCCAACCTAAGGAGCCCTTTTGATCAAATCAAAAGGAAGAACCCTAAGAAGAGGTAATGTTTTCACCACCCTTTTTCAAATTCATTTCTTCTTCAACTTCTTCTTTCTTTTTTTCCATTATAAAATAATGAATACAGTATCTCCTATATAATTTAATATTATTATAAATATGGTACAACCATATTCAGTATTCTATCAACCCTTTTAATAACATGTCACCATACGTTCGTACGTACGGCTTACCGTCTCCACGTCGTGGTGTAATTGTTATTCAACAAATTATTATTTGTATGGGTATAATAATGATGTGTAACTCATGTAAATAATAAATATAACATGATAATGATTCTGTATATATGATATACTATCCAATTATATATTATTTTAATATCAAAAGAATGATATTGTCGCTCGTGAGTACGTACGGACTACCGTCTCCACGAACGCGATGAGATTCATTCTCTATCGTATCCATTCAAGTATAATTATCATTAGATGATTTAAAAATAATGTTTAATGACTTGATATCATTCTGGATATGAATAATATACAACCTATCCATGAAAAACATGTCTTAAGTAACAAAACATATAAAATAAAACGAGTAAGTTAACACCCGAAACGACGATAATTCTAAGATATTATTAACAAAGCAATGTTAAAAGATAATATATGATATCATATTAATGTATATGATTATTGAATAATTTAATAGCAATTATTTCACCATTATACAGGAGGTTAACCAACCCCCAACCAAGGAAAACTACAAGGTCAGAGTTATTTCACAATCTCTTCATTATCCGAGGTTGTTTATACGTAATAATCTACTGGGATCTCTTTATCATCCACAACCATGTTTCTTAAAAATGTATTTCAAAACATTTTTACTATTTAAAATAATATGGGTTAAAGTCATTTACACCCTTGTTTGACTTTTTATAAGAGTTTTATAAAGGAATCTTTCTGTCGTTTTCCAAACAAGGTGCTTTTTAACCTTTTCGACAGAATTAAGGTAAGAATGTTTTTTAACTTATACGGCGGGTGCTGTTATTTTCCACCATTCTAAAATCATAGAAGATTCCCTTATATGCTTATAAGAATATTTTCAAAGAAAATTTTTTACTCTTAAATTATTTCAAAATGAATATTTTAATAATTTTTGAAAGGTACTCTTTATCAAGATAATAATTTTAAATGTTTTAAAGATTTATCTTTCTAAATATTTTTAATTAATGTTTATGTTTTCAAAATGATTTTAAGGATTTATTTATATGGACATGAAGGTTTTGAAATGATTTTTCTTTTCAAAAGTTTCAAAGTGGTATGGGACACTTTGATTCATAAATCTCTTTTAAATTACTTCCTTTATAAATGTGTGACCTTTCAATGATTTCGAGAAAAGATATATTTCTCTCAAATAGTTTTGATTTCATCTATGTCAACATCCTTTGATGTATTTTAAGATTATTTGAAGTTTATTTATTATGATATAGAGCTTCTATATTGTATTTAAGGTTTTATGATATATTTGACTGTAGATGTGCTATTTTTATACCATTCATGGTTTATGGTGAAAATATTGACATTTCGTATGCTAGTTTTAATATGAATGCTTATGTTATGTTTAAAACTTTTTCATATGGGAATGAATTGGACTTAATATGTGACGGGTGGAGCCCGCTATAGCTCCTCGATGCATCGGTATGTCTCATGAGACAAACTAGTGTCTTGGCACAAGGGCTTGGAAAAATCTTATTTGTAGTCTTGGCACGAGGCCTTGGCTTTGTGGTTATGATACTCTGGAATTATGCATTCCATCATTATAAAAGTGGTAATTGATATTGCATGTGATTATTCGATTATTAGAATATCATTGTGAATAATTAAATGGAATTATTTCATTTTATTTTTTCCATACCATATTGGAGTTCAAGTTTAAAAGGCTTTTGTTTTAAGTTATACATTGCCTTAAATGTTTATTCTTATATATGAAAGTTTCCACTATATTGTTATCCTTACTAGGCATTTGAGCTCACCCTTTTTCTATGTTTTATTTTTTCCAGGATATGAAGAAGTAATTTATGAATGACCTGCAGGGATAGTATGTGGGGATATGAGTGTGGGATAAGGAGACTATGTTGTTGTAGTAGTTTTTTAACATTCTGATGTAATGTTAAACTTTATGAATATATCTAGTGTTTCCAAAGATACTAAACCAATCGGTCTTTCGAGATTTGATCTTTCTTGTGATCATGCCAATGTTATGTAATAATGAACCGACTCTAGGTAACTGGGGTCGGGGCGTTACGAGTTCCTATAATATTTCTCTCTCCTAATTCATTCCATCATGTTGGAGTTTTACTTCCCTTCCCAAAAGGAGAGTCATATGATGCAATATAAATGCAATAATAAAAACTATTGTTACATGAAAAATCTTCCAGAGGGAGGTGTTAGTACCAACATCCTTGGAAAACCATTGAACAAGATCACAACATATCCTCCATAGTTTGAATGGTCCTCTATGAATGAAAATCTATCTGGGAATGATAAGAAGTAATGAAACTCAGATCTATTTCATATGATTTCTAAAGACTTATCTAAAACCTTTAAATAAACCTTGAATCCTGATTATATTCAATGGAGAGTGGTACTACATTAAACCTTACCATATCACTTATGTATATCATGGGGATATGGTCCACAGAAAAATCTTTTTTAGTGTAATAAAATACACTGAGTATGTAATGTGATCAACTACAACCCAAATGATATTACAAATTTTAGATGTTATGGGGATTTATACGAAAAAAACATAATTTTTTCCTTTTCAATATTTTTATGGGTAATGGTTGCAACATACCCTTAGTATTTTTTCTTTTAACCTTAACTTGTTGGCATACCAAATAACAAGATATGTATTCCACAATTTATCACTTCATTTTATCCCATAAATAGTTTTGTTTTTGATCTGTGTACATCTTCAGACATCCTATGATTTATTTTCATCATAAAAAAGTTCCTTTTCAAATTCAAGCTTTTATGGGACACATATTTGAGTTCTAAACCTTATAAATACATCTTTATCAAAGTTAAAACTTAGAATATTTGATACCTTTTTTTGTATCTCTACAATATCATTCTAGGATTATTTAATATTCATATAGATGGAAGGGTTATAAGTAACTTGTGAATTATTATATTTATATCCTCCCATCACAACTTCAAGATTCACACTCTATAAAACCATGTGTATTAAATTTTTTCAATCCTCCTTATGGATAGAGTACCATGGTATGTCCTGCTGAAATCATTTTAAACCTTTCCATACCTGAGTGGTAATGTATTAGGTAGTCATAATATTTTATTAATTTAATCCATTTAGTTATATATATATATATTCAAATCCTTCTATGTAAATATATTTTTGAGATCTTGTGATCGACTTATATATCACAATTTTCTTCGTAGAGATAATTATTCTAAATCATTAATTCCAAGATCACTACCACCAACTCCAAATCACATGTTAGGTAATTTTTATCTTGTGTATTAAATTGGAATGAGGAAAAAGAAACTACCCTATCATCTACCTAAAGAAGAATCCCAAGACCTTTTTAATGAATCAGTGTATATTACAACCCCTTTACCACTATAGTGTATTGTATGTATAATATCAATTACTGACATCTTTTTTAGTACCTTAAAGAGCTATTGTCATTACTCTATCCAAATTAACTTCAATCCCTTCCATGTTATATTGTTTAGTGTATTTTATATCTGTAATGAATTTTTAAAAAGCATCAATAATATCCTACTCTCCCAAGAAAACTATGGATATCAGTTGTAGTGGTCGGTTTGATCCATTTCTCAATAAATTTCATATTCAGTGGATCTAATGATAATCCCTTTATTTTTATTACATGACCCAAGAATGGTATGTTTTTCAACTATAATTCACACTTTGTATATGTTTTCTTATAGTTTCTATTTTATAAAATGTATATAATATTTAAAATGTATCAAGATCCTATAAGTTGATTTAAAAGATCATAAATATAGGGTGCAAAATAATTTTTATTGATTGTGATTTTATTAAGATCATGAAAATAAATGAAAAAAATACATTTACCCATCATTACTTTTGAAAAGGGGTATTGGTGCACCCAATGGTAAAGCACTAGGGAATAAAAAACCATATAAAAAATTATATTTTGGTTTCTTCTTTAATTCCTAAAAGTCAATGGGAACCAATATATATGGAATTTTTGAGGTAGGAATGGAACTAGGTATGATATATATTGAACACTAAACCTTACTCTCTAGGGTAAGTCCATGAAATTAATCTAAAAATACATCAGTATACTCCTGTACAGTAGGAATGTCATCAATATTGACTTCCTCCCTGATCATTTGAGTTATGAGTCCCTCATTGTTGGGAATCAAAACCTATATTATATAATTTTCTACCATAATTATTTTATTACCATAATTGAATTGATACTTATAATATTATCATTTTATATATGAAATGATATTTCCATATCCAAATAGTTGATATGTTCTTTAAGTCTGGAAAGAAAATCCATATGAAAAATTATGTCAAATTAAATTGATGGAATAAGAATTGGATATTTAGGGAGTATCTTCCTATAAATCTCACTTTTATTATATTTATATATCTTATATGTTATCACTATCACCAAGAGTTTTTATAGATAGTTCAATATCCATTTATTAGGGTGGTGATTCCATATTCTTAGAAAACATGTTTGATATAAAATAATGATATAAACTTGAATCAAGTAAGGTATTATCATTTCTTGAAAAAATATCATGTGTATATCATATAACTTAATTATCATGATCTACCCTACTACAGTGATCTACAATTCCCTTCATTATTCCCTTATTTTGGGAGGTTGTTGGGTCACATTTTATTTTTTATCCTAAGGGTTGTGGAATTTGATTTCAAAATTTATGAACTAATTTCATTTGAATCATTACAGTGGGGTTGGATCACTAGATATGACCCTCTTATCTTCTTTTTCATTAATCAACCTCTTAGCCTTAATTCAATTGTTGTGGTGTTGGTGTCCTATTTTACCATACTTAAAACACCTCCTTGATCCCATTGGGAAATTCCTTGGGTTCTTTTTCCCAAATTAATTTCATGTAGGTAATTTTAATTTCTTCTCACCATATTTCTTATCATAATAGTTACCTTGATACTACACTTTCCTTTTATTTTCCCAATAATATTGAGAGGTTACAGTTTCAATCGCCACATTAAGAGAATATTGAAAATATCTTCATAGCTACAAAAGTATCTTATGGATAACTCCATTTTCTTTCCAAAATTTATTCTAGTAAATAAATAATTGATTTTTCTATTTATATCATACATAAAACAAGAGAAATAACTTGTGATTCAAGTGAAGTTTTCATCATATGATCCAATAGATTCATACTATTTTTTCTTCAATTCTAAGAATTACCGCTCCATATTTGTGTGAAGAGTTCAAGGAAAATTATTAAATAAAAATATTTTATTTTACTCTTTCAATTATATAGGGATTACTACTTCTATTTATGTGATATTTATAATGATATTCTACCACTGGTCATCACTTCCTTCTAAATGATAGACGATCATATTGAATTTCTCAAGGCCCGAGCACAAGAGAATGAAAGATATATTTTCCATCTAATTGAACCACTAATAAACACCTAGTATATTATGAGACCTAATAAAATAGGGTGGATGTTTCCTCATGAATGAAAAGAATTCAAGTGTCTCCTTTTTTGGAGAATTATGGAGCTCAAAATGACTTCATTAGTTCCCATAGATCAAGATAATTGGGTTTGAATTACCATGATATTTTTCCTCCCATACCCAAACTCAATTTTTTATACAATAGGTTAGTATTTAAATTTTCCATTGCACCCATTTCTAACTCATTTATTTCAGTTTCCTACCATTACCTTGGAAAAAGAAAAATTAGTGTAACGAACCTGGTGGGCCTAAAGCCCAAAGAACTCGGCCACGCCCGAGCCCAGCCCTCTGGAAGATAGCAGACCCCCACCCCACGGGCAGATAACAGACCCACACCTCAGACCGGCCCAGATAACACATGGCAGGAACTGTCCCCTACCCAAAGAGGATTTAATACGCCTCCCCCGCAACTCGAACCTGTGACCACAGGCTTAAAGGCAAACTAGGAAGCGTTACGAGTACCACCTTGTAACGCTTCTCAGTTGGCCTTTAAGCCTGTGGTCACGGGTTCGAGTTGCGGGGGAGGCGTATTAAATCCTTGCCCAGCAGGGGACAGTTCCTGCCACGTGTTATCTCGACCGGTCTGAGGTGGGGTCCTGTTATCTGCGCGTGGGGTGGGGGTCTGCTATCTGCCAGAGGGCTGGGCTCGGGCGTGGCCGAGTTCATTGGGCTTTAGGCGCACCGGGATCATTATAATTATGAATGAGTATAGTTAAATTAATGAATGTACATATAAGGAAAATAAAAACATAGATGGAGGATTTAATAAATGACATGAATATGTTAACCTATTAATCTATAGGTTTCAATATAGGTTATAAATAGTTATTTTTCTAATTGAAATAATTATATATTCAAATATTTCATATTTTTTCATAAATATAATGCATATTATCCATTGAATATACCTCATGAGTATCAAATGAGGTGAATAGTTTGGCCTCTTTTTTGTGAACCAGGTAACAATCATGTTAATAACCAATCCAAAATTTTTTGGGTTAATACCCATAGTTTCATATGTGATAGATCCTATTTCCACATATAGTATCTAGATAAGGATTTTACTTCTAGTAAAACCACACAATCTCCACTTTAATAAAACATCATGCTATTTATCCTATACTTAGACTTATCCCTGAGGTTTTTTCTAAATTCCTCTAAACTAATCCCAAAAATATAAAATATATTATCCATAAAAAAGTAAAACTTTATCTAATATCATCTAAAGTGATCCAAGATAAACATAACCTAAATTAAACCCTAATTTCATTATTTTTATATTACATATCACAAACAGTCACACAAAATAAGGACTGAAAGGTTTATTGTCTTTGAGATTAGATACATACACATCTTATTTTAAAAAACTTGAAAACATTACTCCTTATTCATGAAACTATAGACCAATTTCTAGACACATCACATTATATAAACATTTTCACAAAATGTGAATTAAAAAAAATTACATGGGGTGATCTTGGATGCTCGATAAGAGAAAAAATATCTTAATGCATCAGGTCATAAACATGAAGGAGAACATGTGGAAGAGGATAAATATCTTACATAAATATCACATGACCATATATGATAATCATAAAACATATTGGGTAAACATAAATTCATAAAAATATCGTGAAGCAATCATAAAAGTAATTATATGGGTCAAGATACATCTTAATAATCATAAAACATGTGACCATGACCTAAAAGTGTGAAATACATTAAAAATAAAGAATAATCATCAAAAAATTGAATTTAATGAAAATTAATTGCATATGAAAAATGTGGGATAACATTATAAAAAACATTTAAAGGTGGTGAACCCATAATCATAGGAATACCTTTTTAGAAAACACATTATGCCCATTCCTATGTGAATAAGCTCATTTGGTCTCTATGATAGAACCAATTATGCCTATGCATGAGTGAATAAAAAACATATTTCCAAAAATAATTATATCATGGGATATTAACAAAAACCAATTTATTATAGGGTTATATAGTAACCCATTCACCATCATCTATACATCTGTGTGCCACATAAAATCTATCATTATATCTTAAAGAACCCCTGGAAAAAAAAATGAGTTTCTAAAAATTTTCAACAACACCACATAACGTGAACTTTAAAGAACACAAGATATCAAAAATATCATTTTATAAAAGGAATCATATTATAATAAAATATATTTAATGATTAAAACAAATACTTCTTGAGAAATAAACATTTGGAAAAAATAAAAGTGCTAGTACACAAGTTTTAACAGAAACATTTAAACATTGTTACAAAAGAAAAAGTATAAATTACATTCAAATATTTTTTTTAATGGTAAAAATAAGTATTTTAAAATATTTATTATAATGAGTTCAAAAAAATATATACTTTTAAATAAATAAAAATAAAAATAATAAATCCAAAGTAGTAAATAATGAAAATAAATGCCTTGGTTAAGCCTTTTAGGCTGTTTAAAAAAATTAAAAAAACATTGAAATAATTTCATTTCATAAAATCTGTAAAGGAAAATATTAAGAATATAAATTAAAAAAATACTTCTATTTAATTGAATAAAACACTTTTTATATGAAAAACATATATATGGATGATAAGATTCATGGGTAATAATGAGAGTTATTCTTACCAATGTTGTACTTTTATTTTGAAAAATGTTTTATCAAATAAATGGTTATTAATGATGAGAAATAATTTCCATAAATAAAAAAAGGAAATACCATATAAGATAGTGTAATGGTATGATTTAAGAAAACTTGAATATTATCTTCAAGTAAGAAAGATCGTAACCCAATGAATCAGAAATTGATTCGATGAAACCCTTACCTTGAATTCCCACATAGTTGATCACACTCTAAAATACTCTATAAAAAACATAACTATATTAATAATATATTTTATAACCTTATTCACATATATAAATTTTTATTAATTTCGTTTATATTTATTTTATATATGTATATTTTTTATTTATTATCTTTTTTCAATATCTTCTAGGAGTAATATTGATTGTTTTGAACTTCTTTCATAATAATTATGTCACTCCTCATTCTTATCTCAAATTTTATCATTATTAGATAATATAATGTACACGAATTTAGTTTTTAGGATATTTTACAAATATATATTATCAATCTATGATTGTTTTAGTTATGATTCTTGCATATGAAATTAGGCATAATCTTGTTTTGGTGATTTTTAATAAATGAATGGTGATATCATAATTAATGAGTTAAATATTTATTTTACTTAAAAAAAATAAAAAAACAATTTTTTACTTATTAATATCAAATATTAAGTTTCTAACTCCTTACTTGGTATAAATTTATAACATTTTCCATGTTGGTTGTTAAAACAACCCAATAATAATATGAAACAATATATGTGTGAGTATAGATATAGACATTTTTATTTTATTATAATAAAACTATCATAAAAGTATAATGAAATTATTTATATTTTATTATAGTGATTAATTAAAAATTGGAATGTATATAAGAATAAGGTAAATGAAAAATAAGTTGTCACTTCTAAATAATTCACTTTTACTCTTGGTATATTCATTTTAGGTAGTCTGTTTACAATGATCGTTTATTGATAATATTACTTATAGAATGGATAATTAATATTTCCATAGTATAAATCATGAAAAAAATAATTTTTTATTCACTAAACCATTTCTAAAACAAATATTAAAATGTAGTGATTCAAAACAAAATGTGTTGTTCATGGATAATATAGTCCACAAATTCACACGAGGAACATTTTCATTTTTTTTGATTGAATGGGAGAGGAATATATAATGGTTATACCGTCAATAAAATAACACATCAGTATATTTTATATATTGATTTAATTACATATAAATGGTAAGAATATTTTTGGAGGATGTTTTATGATAAGGACAATGAAATGGAGTTAAAGGATAAGTAATACTTACGTAGAGAATTCAGTTCTTCTCTTGATGTATTCTTTGGGAATGAAATATTTGGGGAATGTTATTGATGTTAGAGGCTTAAATATGTTTAAATTGGATATATAATACCTAAATTGGGTATATTTTTATGTGAATTTTTAACTATGGGTGTGGATTTAAAAGGGTGGAAGTGAGCTCCTTTTATAGGTGATGAAGAGGGAAAAATCCTTCAAAATGAATTTCAGGTTAGGGGTAAGAATGTAATTAAATGAGATCTAGGTGTGGAGGGGAAATTTTTGAGAGACATGTGGGTATCAACTTCAAACCTAATAATGGTATTATACATTGTTTAATTTTCAAATTAATTGAGAAAAATTTGATCCACATTAGATTATTCATTTTAACACTTATTAATCTTGTTCAAATATTTATCATTTTTATTATTCTATCACTAATAATATTTTAAAAAACATCTTAAAAAAGTTGGACATGATGAATTTGAATTTAGAATTAATTTAATCTAATTAAATTTCTCTATATAAGAAAATTATCTTTTAAATTAAAACATATAATGTGCCGAAAAACTAAAAAATAACATTTTATTCATGAAGTGTCATTAATATTATTTAACATTGATTACGAATTAAATTATTGTAAATTAATTTTTTAATATGTTTAAAATAATATTATAATAAAAATTTAAAATTTTTACATTTAATTTTAAAATACATGATATTTATAATAGTACAGTTCTTCAAAATAATAAATGTTTTACCATGAAAACTAATATTTACCTTGGTAACTTGATTTTATGCCTAAAAAATAAATTCACCCAAATAATTAATTTAATCATGCTTATTAAAAATATGAATATCATTTTATCAAATTTAATTTCTAAAATTGGTAAAAATTAATTTTAATATATGTGCGCATATCATATAAAAACAATTTTAAGAAGTATGTATTTTCTTATTATAAAATGACCTTTGTTTTATAATACCATTTAATAACATTTTTATAAAGAAAATTATTTAGTGATACTCATCAATTTAATAGCTATAATATAGTGGTAATATTTAATAATTATATTAATGTAACATAATTTTTTTGCTTTCTTTCATTTTTTCAGGCAAGATAAGCTACACACATGGTATTTAATTAACGAAAAGTAATAACTAAAATAATGGTTCATTACATTAAACCACCCTTAAGAATAATTTAATCCTTGAAATTTTATTACATAGATGAAAAAAAGTGAGGGTACTTGTTTCTCATTATATCCTCTAGTTCCCATATATCCTTTCCATATTTATGATTCCACCAAATAACCACGACTAGATTGGTGGTATTGTTCCTAAGAACATTTTCTCTTCAATACAAGATTCCCAAAAGTTATTCTTCAGATGAACAATCATGTTCCAATTGTACATATTTTGAGTTTTGTATATGTGATGGACCTAGTATGTACTCCCTCAAAATTGATATAAGGAACACATCATACATATAGTATATGTGTTTAGAGAGTGATAAGTTATAGGTTATTACCCCGAAATGATAAAGGATCTCAAAGGGTCTCATGTATTTAGGGATAAACTTCCCTTTATTCCCAAATCTCATATCCCACTTCCAAATATATATTTAAATGAACACATTTTCAATAACTTCATACAATAGATCTCGTAAAAGTTTATCTAGATAAATCTTCCATAGACTTTATCCCACTTTAATATTCTAATTAATGGTTTTAAACTTATACTTTCTTTCCCTGATAAGGTAAGGAACTATTTGATTCCTCTCTCCAAATTTATCCAAACATGTTGGAGTTCAACATCTCTTCCCATAAAGATCCTCATATGGTTCCATCATAATTATAGAATTGAAACTATTGTTACATGATAACTCTATTGGGGGGAGGTGATGATCCCAACATCCTTAGAAATCCATCGAAGAGAATCTTGCTATATCCTCTAGAGTTTGAATAGTCCTCTAAGATTGACCATCTATCTAGGGATAATAAGAAGTGTTGAAACTCAGCTATGTGTAAAATTATTTCAAAATAATTCTCTATATTATCAAGGTAAACCTCATATTTAGATCAGATATAATGGACAGTGTTACTCCATGAATTCTTATCACATCATTTATGAATATCATAGAAATCTGGTCAAGAGAGTAATCTAATTTGATGAAAATAGAATGTGCTAACTTTATAAGGTGATTAACTACAACCCAAATATAATTATGTGCATTATATGTTTTGGAAACCCAATAATGAAATAAATGGCTATGTTATCCTATTTTCATATTGGTTTGGGTAATTAATGCAATAAACCCTTTTATTTTTTTTCATTCCACGTTACCTTTTTGGAATAATAAGTATCAAGATATTAATTTTATAATTTCTCTCTTCAATATACCCCACCAGAAGTTTTTTTAGATATCTATACATATTTATACTTACTGGATGTATAGATATGGATGATCTATGTTTATCATTGAATTTATTTTATACAATTATATCTTTGATGGGACAAATATCCAGGTTCTAATCATTATAATTCCATATTTATCAAAGTTGAACTCTGGTATGTTCACTACCATTTTCAAAGAGATATACATCATCTACATAATATTTTTTAGTCTCCTTGTGGATAGAAGTATGAGAAGTAATTTGGGAAAGATAGCAGTTATCTCCAACCTTTATGGCCTCAAGATTAATCCTATAAAATCCATGAGTATTAGGTAATTTTCAATCATTATCATGGATAGTGTGGTGGGGTATTTTCTTCTCCAATCACCAACCACCTTATTTTTATTCTCTAATTTTTAATGTATTGAAAAATAACAATATTTCATCAATTCTAATCATATCCTTTGGCACATATTCAACTATATGAATATATATTTCGAGATCATTTGATTAGTATATATATCACACTTTTCTCTATAGATATAATTCCACCAATTCTTTAATGAAAATATCACAATCGCTAACTCTAAATTGTGCATTGGGTAATTGTTCTCATGATCTTTTAATTAGAATGAGGTATAAGAAATTACATTATAATTATGCATGAGGATATAAATTAATCTATTTTTCAAAGAATCACTATATATTACAAACCCTTCCCTACTATAGGGTAATGTAAGTACAAATAATGTAACTGAACTCTCTTTTAGTTTCTTAAATATTTATTCATATACCTATATCCAAAGGAAATTTAATTTCTTCTATGTTAACTTGTTTAGTGGATTTGATAACCATGATTAATTTTTAACAAAGAATCAGCAATATCCTACAAACCCATGAAAACTACAGATCTTGGTTATAGTCGTTAGTTGGATCCATTTCTCAATAAATTTAATATTTTATGGATATAATGATATTCCATTTCTTATGATTACAAGATCCAAGAATTGTAATTCATGAAACTAGGATTTAAACATTCTAAATTCAACTTGATGTTTCACTTTTCTCAATGGTCTTTAACCCAATTGGAAAATTATATTTAGGATCTTCTATACTCTTGGAATATATAGGATTATCATCTACAATGATAAGGAAAAATTTATCAAGATCCTAACTAAATACTCTATTCATTAGATTCATGAATATATTGGGATCATTAGTTAGTATAAATGGAATCACTATATATTCATAGTGTACATTCCATGTATGGAAAGCTATCTTAGAAATATTCTCCCTTTTGACCCTTAACAGATGGTATTTAGATCAGAGGTCAATATTAGAGAAGCATTGTGCTCCTATAAATTGATTCAATAGATAATTGATATGGGGTAAAGGATACTTATTCTTGATCATGATTTTATTAATCTCAAGATAATAATTGAAAAAAATGAATTTATCCATCCTTATTTTTGATAAAGATGATTGGTGAACCCCATTAAGAAGTACTAGGGTGTATAAAAACTTTGTCTATATCCTCTTACAGTAACTTCTTAAAGTCCTCTAATTTAAGGGGATACTTTTTCTATATATTTTATATGATAGACATGGATCCAGGTACATGTTTTATTGAAAACATAACCTCATTATCTAGGATAATACTAGATATTTCATTGAGAAATACAATAGTATACTCTTTTACAGTAGGCATGTAATCATTATTTACTTCCTGATCATTTGATACAAGAGTCCCTGATTGTTGTCTATTATAACCTATATTATTGAGTTTTCTTCCATAGGGACTTTGTAATCATCCTTTTGTTAATAATTGATAATAATATCACATGTCTTATAAAATTATATTTCCTTATCTCAACATTTGATATGTTCTTTATGTAGGGAAATCCAATACAAACCAAAAATTATATCAAATTCAAACAAAGGAAAAATAATTAGATATATAGGGAGTATCTTCCCACAATTCTCATTTAGAGTCTATTTATATATATTAGATGTTATAATTATTCAAATAGGGGTTTTAATAGATATTTCAATATCCATTTCTTAGGGTGGTGATTCCATATTCCTAGAAAACTTATGTGACATAAAAAAATGTGAAAAACTAGAAACAAATAAAGTACGATCAGATCTATAAAATAGATCAAATATATTATGCATCAATTTATTATCGTAACCTACATCTGCAATAGGTATTGGGAATTGCCTTCATTATTACCTAGGTTTGGGAAGTTATTAGGCCCTATTTTCTTTATTAGACTGAGGTTTGGGGCATTAATTTGTATAGTGTTTGATATTCTTACACTTGAAACATTACCATGTGGGTGGATAATTAGCTAATAAATTATTCTCTTTTATTTCATTAATCATTTTTTAGCTATACTTTGATATTTTGGGGATTGGTTTTCTACATTACCATAGATAAAAAACCTCCTTGATCCCCAGAAGAAATTTCCCTGGTTCATTCTCAAAAATTTATTTCATATAGGAAATTTTACATTCTTTCCACCATGTGTCTTATAAACAAAGAATACATGATACTCCAATTCAATTTTATTTTCTCATAATATTTATAGGTTATAGTTTGAATATCTACCTTTATAGAACATTGATAAATATGTTCATAGATACTGAAGTATCTTATAGGTAATACCCTTAGAATACTAATCTTTAATCAAATAAATAATCCATTAATTTTACTCTGAGTATCAGAGATAAAATTAGACTCATAATTCCTGAGTCTTTTTAAATTTACTTCTTAAGATCCAATACATTCATCCTTTATTTTTCTTCAATTCCAGTAATTCATATTCTATTTTTTAGTGAAGACTTTGAGGAAGATTTTGAGGTAAAAATATGTTCCTGAACTCTTCCAATTCCATATAGTTTATTTCCTCTCCTTCAATGATTTTTATAATGATATTCCATGACTGTTTAGCTCCACCTTCTAAATGATTGATGACTAAAATGAACTTCTCAAGGTCTGAGCACTAAAGAAATGAAAATATATTTTCTATCGCATTGACCCACTACTCAAAACCCATTAGATTAAAAGAACCTCTAAAATGGGGTGGACACTATCTTAGGGATGACTCAATATAAATTTTCTCCTTACTTGTGGTATTTGGTATCATAGAATGATCTGATTTTTCATATATGTTGAGAATATTGGGTGAAAATTTCCATGAGTATTTTCATTCAAAATCTAATCTCATTTGGTTTGCAATTGGGAAAATCTTTATATTTTCCATTATACTCATTATTAACTCAATTCTTTTAGGTTTCCAACCATACCTTCGCTAAAGGAAAATTAAGATTGAGTATAATCAAATTAATGAATGTACATATAATTAAAATAAAAAAATGAAGGAGGATTCCATAAATGACATGAATTCATTAACTTATGAATTTCTAGGTTCTAATATTGGTTATACATGGTTTTTTTTATCTAAAATAGTTACATATTTAAAGCCTTCATAATGGTCCATAATGAGAATTCAAATTAACAAAGAATATCCCCGAGGAGTGTCAAAATATACGTACAGTTATGAATCTTTGTCATGCACAAGGTGATGTCTGAGTTAATACCCAATCTACCCCTTTTAGGGTTATTACCCCCAATTATATCTATACTACTGTCTATATAAACTTTTAGTATCTAGACATGGAATTTATTTCTAGGAAACCACCCATTAAATACTTTACCAAAACTTTGGGATGTTATCCTATACTTTGATTTATCCCTTATACTTATCCCTAAGTTTTTCACAAATTTTCTATAAACTAATCCCTTAAATAAGTAAACTAATATCTAAAAATAATTAAACCCTTCCCTAATTCCAAATAAAATCATATAGACAAATCATAACATAAATAATACAGTAATTTAATGTTTAGATATTATATCTCCTAAATAGTTACAAAGGTAATGGGCCGGGATGTTTAGTGTCTTCAGGATTAATTACAAAACATATTATTTTACAAAACATGAAATTATTAGTCTATAATCATGAGAATATTAACTATTTTCGCGATATATCACATAAAATAATCATCATCACAACATGGTAATTATAAACAAAATAAAGGGGTGGGTTAGACAATCTATAAGGAAAAAACATATCATAATGCATCAGATCATAAAAATAATGGAGAACACGAGGAACATGATAAATATATTATTAATATATCATAAGACCATATATGTTAATCATAAATTTTTTATATAAACATAATATTATAAAATCATCATTAATTAAGAATATAATTTATTACATGGCCCAAAATACATATCAATAATCATAAAACAAGTGAGCATGACATACAAGTGTGTAACACCTTAAAAATAAAGTACAATCATAATAACATAGAATTTAATGTAAATTAAATGAATCTTAAAAATATAGTATAAATTTATAAAAAAATATAAATTTTGAACAACCATAAGCATATATACATATTCCACGTAAAATCCATAATCATATCCTAACAAACCCATCGAAAAAGAATGGGGTTTTTAAACTTTTGAAAAACACCACATAACATGCGATTAATAAATAATAGGATATAAAAAATATCATTTTAAAAAAGAAATCACATTATCATAATATATAGGGTGATTAAAACATTACTTCATGATAGAAAAAACTTGGAAAAAATAGAAGTTAAAATACAAAACATTTCATAGATCCTTTTAAATGTTATTACAAAAGATTAAGTGAAAATCACTTTCAATTTTTTTAAATGAAATAGATAAATTTTTAAATCCTTATTATGAAGTGTTCCAAATAAAATATCCTTTAAAATAAAAAAATCAAGCTAATAAATCAAATGTGGTAAATAATGAAAATAAATTCCTTTATTAAGACTTTTAGTAAGATAAAAAACACATCAGAGAGAAATTGGAATAATTTCACTTCGTAAAAGGTTGAAAGGAAAAAATTAAAATTATAAAATACAAAAAATAATGTTATTTACTTGAAAAAAATTTATATAGTAAAAACATGGACATGGAAGATAAGTGTCATTGGTAAGAATGGGAGTTATTCATACAAATATTACACTTTTATTTTGATTTTTTTTCAATGATGCAAGTATTCATTATGATAAGTATTTTCCCTAAATAAGAAATTTTAATTATTATATAAAATACGAAAATGGTCGGATCAAATAAAAATATTATATTATATTCATGTATGAAATACTAAGACCTGATGAATTAAAAACCGAGTCTATGAAACTCTTACATTGAATTCATGTTTATTTGATCACACTATAACCTCATGTATAACAAACATAACTATCTGAATCACCAATTTAAAAACCTTTTACACATATATAACATTTTTAAATGTTCATTTATAATTATTTTCTACATGTATATTAATTAGTTATTATTGATTTTCAATATTGGGTGCGAGTAATCTTGATTATTTTGAACTCGTTTATTAATAGTGATGTTTCTATTTACTATTATTATAAATTAAATCCTTACTAGATTTTATAAGGTACTATAATATATGTATTATTAAATTTTATAATGTTATGGTTTCATTATGTGGTATTTTTTGTTATGGTTCTTGTAGATGAAATTTATAATAATATTGGTTCGATTATTTTTAAAAAATGAACAGTGGAATCTTAATTAATGATTAAAATGTTTATATTACCATTACAGAAAAAATACTTATTAATGTACAATATTAAGTTTCCAATTACATACTTGATATAAATTTTTATCATTTTAATGTTCATTGTAAAACCAACCAACAAGAATATGTGACAATCCATGTGTGGGTATGTCTATAAAATAGATAATTTTATTATAATAAAACTATCACAAAAGTATAATGAAATTAATGAAATTTAATTAAGGTGATTAATTATAATTAGTGATGTTTTTAATAATAAGTTAAATGAAAAATAATTTTTCACAAATAAATAAACCACATTTCCTCTAAGTATATTCATTTTAGGCAATTAGTTTTACAATGATAATATATTACTAATATTACATATAAAATGCATAATTTATATTTTCCATAATATCAATCATAACATAAATAAAATATTTATTCTATAAAACATTTTTTGAACAAAAAATTATAGGTGGTGATGAAAAAATAGATTTATCATTCATGAAGGCTATAGTCTGCATACACACATGAGAAACATTTTCAAATTTTCATTTTAATGGGAGGGTAATAGATTTTGGTTATACCATCAATATAATAGAATTATAGTATATTTATGATACCAATTTAAATATATACATATTGTTAGATTGGTTTTGTTGGAGGGTGTATGAGAAGGATAAAAAAGGGAGTTAAAGGGTAAATAGTACATACATTTAGAATTCGTTTACTCTCTTGAAGTATCATTTAGGAATTAAGGACATGGGAACATTTATTGAGTCTATAGGATGAAAAATATGTATAGGGGAGTTATAAAGAGTAAATTTGGAATATTTTCATACGAATTTCAAACTAGGGTTGTGGATTTAAAAGGGTGGAAGTGAGATCAATTTATAAGGGATAAGTGTTAATTGTTTTAGTGAATTTCAATATACATTAGATTACCAATTTTAACACTTTCTATTCTTGATAAAATTTTATTAATGGTAATTATTTCATCCCTAAAAATATAAGACAACCATTATTACAAAAAAACAATACACTAGATCTAAATTTGGACTTAATTTAATCTAATTCAATTTCTAAATATAAGAAACTTAACTTTTGACACATAATATATAATATACTGAAAAAATATTTTTGTAAAAAAAAGTAATTTTAATCATTAAGTTTTATGAATCTTATTTAACATTTATTATAATTTAAATTATTGTTAAATAATTTTTATATTTTTTAACATTTTATATTAGAATCTTAATTTTTAATATTTCAATTTATTCTAAAAAATAAATAATATTTATAAAAGTATCATTCTTTTAAAAAAATAATTTTTTTCCACAACAACTAATATTTACCTTGGTAACTTTATTTTATGGATAAAAATTAAATTGAATATATTAATTAATTTTATAATTTTTATTAGAAATATGAGAATAATTTCATCCAATTTAATTTCTAAAAGTGTTAAAAATTAGTTTTAATATAATCCATCCTAATGCTTAAAAATAATTTTAAGAAACATATATCCTCTAATCATAAAATGAACTTTGTTTTATTATAGCTATTTATATTGTCTTAAAAAAATTTCACTTCTAGTGATACCCACCAATATAACGACTATAATATAATGGTAATATTTAATATTTTTATTAAGGAAAGATGATGTTTTCCGTTTTAGTTCAGTGTTTCATGCAAGAAAAGTCACTCACATAGTATTTAATTAAAAAAAATTAATTACTAAAATCATGGGTCATTAAAAGAATCCCAATTATCGTTTGGAAAATGTAGGATCGGTTTGAATAAGGATAAAAAAACTAATTTATGTAAATATTTTTCAATGTATAAGATCTATTTTTAGATATTTTTACCAGTGATATAGAAGGTATGAGCACAAAACCCTCTCTTACTGATGAAACATGTCATTGACAAGGATGAGGCATGAACCAAATGGGTGATTTGATGAGTATGATATGGAATATTATTATTAATGGAAATATATTGCCATAAATTCATAAAATATTCCATCCCAAAATATATTCGGATTCCAAGAGAAAATATGTGGAATATGTGAGTTAGAAGGTCATAAAGCTAAGGAGTTCACGATGATCCAAAAAGGAGAAGTTTCATATGGTGTTAAATTGAATAAAATTTAGGACATAAGGGAAGAAAAGTAATAGTGTGTTGATGAATTAAGGAAATAATGTGAAATATTCAAGGGAGATGAGCATGTAATGAACCGTCCCCAGTCAACTTGACAAGCCACCTGAGCCTTCCCATCACGGTGGTGAGGTGCAATAGTATAATGGAAACAAGTCTTGTATAAACCAAAACAATACATACAACTAGAGTACAACACATAATAAAGAGATACATCCAATATCGACATAATATAATACAAACCATATTAACTAGAAATTATGAATAAAATAATTCCAACAAGTCTCCATGTGACCAATAGTCACCTCCAAACCATCCCGAACTAAAGGGAGCGACAACAATAGAAGCGAACATGCTATAAGACGCCCTTACCTTTATCAAAATCTAGAAATATAACATCTAAAACCACCCAAAGGAAAAATTAGTGTGTGAGAAAAAAGACTAGTAGGATACCACTACAGTGTCTATATAAGGTCTAATATGAAGATTCAATAGTTTTATATTTTAAAATAGAAATAGTTTTATAAATAATTTTCATAAATATAAACCCCTTTGTAAATCATTTTCCTTTGGTTTTTTTAATATCCTTTCATGTTCAAAAATAAAAAAATATGAAATGTTTAAGTGATAAAAATAAAATCATATCCATACACCATAATGTAAGAAACTAAACACACGTCCATGACATAGTCCATCATGGGAATCCATGTGAGACAACCTCATGTGAAAACATATGAGAAAAAATCAATGAAAAAATCCATTATGTGACAGATAATCATAAAGAAAAAATAAAATTTTATTGGTCCCTATACTATGGGAATAAATACTAGACTTAAAAGGGCCTAAACCAAATTTAAGTTGGTATTAAACAATATCGAGTCTTACTAGAGTCCATCCATATCTCAAAAGCAACCACTAGTGGCTCCACATACTCAATTTCCCTTTTCCAATGCAACTAAGGTTCCCAATGTTCCAGGTGTGTTAAAATATATTTCAAAACCATGCACATAAATTATAAATCATTCTAAAATCCATTTCAATCCACTTTAGTGTTTGAAAACCCATTTCTAAATCAAAACTACCATTTATGCATTTAATCAAATACTTGGTGTGAAAAAAACATCCATTTTTAAGGAAGAGCCCCTTTAAAAACATGAATCATTCCAAGAAATACCATGAAACCATAAATCACTTAAATTCTATGAATAATATTAATGAATTTTAAAAAAATAATAAGAAATTTATAGAATTAACTGATTATATAGAAACACTTACCACAATACAGAGGTAGCACAAATCACATTTGATAACAAGGATTAAGGAAGAGTAGATTGGGTAATCAAGATCCTAGATCCATTATAAACTTTTTAAATCCTCTGTTAAATCCATTATATATAGGACCACTTCCCAATTGGTTTACAACAATATGATAGGAGAATAGATCTAGGATAGATCTACAAAGAACAGGGGAAACTAGATCAAAACCAAAACATACCTCAATGTGATCCATAAAGAATAAAGTGATTACACCTATAATCCAAGGTAGAGACCTACAAAGTGATGGGTATGGTTTATTAGGAGCCAAAATAATTTTAGGGGGTGATTATGCTTTAAAATAACCAAGGGAAAAAGGGTAAAATTCTACTCTTTAGGAGTTTAGAGGGGGTCACACTATTTCATAGAGGAGGCTATACAATTAAACTAACCATGCAACTTAATTGTGAGCCCCTACTATCCATTATGGGTGGGGGTATGGTTTGGACAAACAATTAGTTTAACCATGCACCGACCCTATAACCCACTCTATCTAAAGGGTGCATGACTAGCACTAGGGGCTTCATGGTTTGGGAAAACCATGCTCAAACCTTATGAAACCCCTATAAAACTACCAGATACCTCACATGATTTACTAGGAACATCAAATGGTTTGAATAACCATGATGAAATTTTGAAAATCACCACTATAACCTAATATAGTCACACCACACAGTTATCACATGGTAAAACTAACCACACACCTTGCTAGTTTTCTCAAAATTTCCTTTCTTTCTTACTTTGATTCCCCAAATCTTCTTAAAAAAATAAAAGATAAAATTAAAGTCTCCACTAAGTTGTAAATATGACTTGGCATGTGTCAAAAATATCCCCACCATATAATCTTTCTATCCCCATAAATTCCCCATGATTCTAGGTCCATGAAAAGATAAATCCATTACTGTCTCATGAATGATTCTCACTCACACATCTCATTGTTATTCTATATACCCTACCATAGTCCCTAGACAAATTTAATCATTTTACAATGTAGTAACTTATCCTAGTGATCCATAATATAAAATGGTAGATAGAAAATGTGGTATCAGTCTCAAGATCAACATCCTCTCATTCAATCACATAGGAAGGATTTGGGTGACACCTCCTCAACTAGGAAACATGAAACACATCGTGAATTTAAGTCAAGTGAGATGGTAAGTCTAACCAATATTTCACCTTGCCAAGTCACTCCATAATTTCAAAGGGGACTATAATCCTCGGTGTCAACTTACCCTACTTACCCAAACCGCGATGTCACAAGTGAGGAGAAACTATGAGAAAAACACGATCACCAACCTCAAATTGTAGCTACTGATGCTGATGGTCTATATAAGATTTATGAAAACTCTGTGCTGTGACCAGACTCTTCCTAATCAACACCACCTTTTCCATTATCTCCTAATTGAGACTCGACCCAAGAAAGGACCACTCTCCAAACTCTTCCCATCATAAGGGAGATCTACATAGACACCCATAAAATGATTCAAAGGATGACATCTTTATCAAATCCTAATAAATATAATTATAGGAAATTTTGAATAGAGGTAAATTATTTTCCCATGATCCACCAAAATCAATAATTAAGGTTTTAAGAATATGCTCAAGAACCTGGATAACTCTCTCTATTGTCCATTCATCTACGGATGATATGCAGTGCTCAATTTCACCTGGGAACCCATTGAATCTTGCAAAATTTTATAGAACCTAGATGTGAACTCAGGTCCCTATAAAAAACCACTAAGGGAACCCCATGAAGTCTAATAATCTCTTGGATATACAATCCCCTAAGCAATTCCACTTTCATCATCTCCTTGATAGGTAATAAATTCAATGATTTCATAAGTTGATAAATGATCACCCAAATCACATCCTTCCCACTTGGAGTCCATTGAAAACCATCGATGAAGTATATGGAAATATCATCTGACTTCTATAGTTGAATGGGTAAAGGTTGGGACTGACCATAAGATCTATGGTGTTCCACCTTAATTTTCTAACAAGTGAGACACTTTGAAAAAAAATATGAAACTAATCAACTCATCCCTAGACACCAATACTGAAGTCTCATATTTTGATACATTTTGGTAGCAACAGGGTGTATTCCCCAACATTAATATTGTCCACTATCCATCAAATCCTACCTTAGAGAAATCAGAACAACCAACAATCTAAGTAATCAGAAATCTCTATTGAGAGACTGAGACCAATCACCTGATGTCTCCCCATTATTAAGGCTTTTATTTAAGAATTGAAACTTGGGTTTTGTCACATGATCGAGCCTAAATCACTCATCAAAAGATGAATTAGCTTTATTTATATCCAATAACACCTACCCACAAACCTCTTCCACTCTTAAGATCATCTCAAAAAATAATCTCACCAAATACCACTCCTCAACCAATTAATTTATAAGTTTTGTTAGTAATTTTCTTCTCAACTAAACACCTTCCAAATTAACTTTTACATGAGTGTATGAAGTGTCAAAATCAAAAGTCTAAATATCTCCACCCAAAGTCACCATTTCAAGTTTATATCCCTATGAGTAAATATATATTTCTAACTATTATGATAATAATACATTGTAAACCATTTCACAAAGAGATAGTTATAACAGGTTTTGAGTGCATGCATAACTACTGCCTACTCAAGATCATGGGTTGGGTATTTACTCTAATGTGGGAATAAATAAATAGATCCATAGGCCACTACATTTTCCCTTACATCAAGACACATCCCAAACCCATACTAGAACCGTCAAATAAGACATTATAACCCAAACCCAATTATAGAAGAATCAAAACTAGTTTTGAATTCAACACCACATTCATCTCCAAAAAATATCTCTAATATTTTTCATTCCATTCAAACATTACACCCTTAAGGGTTAAAGTTGTCACCAAAGATGAAAGCTTGGAGAAATCTTGAACAAACTATTATACCAACCAGATAAACCCCAAGAAGATCTAGATATCAAACACATTTCTGGGATGCTCCCAAGGCTAAAAACCTATATTTTATTAGGATCTATAGATACTCCCCTCTCAGACATCGAACTCACTAATAATTTCACTTCCCAGATCCAAAACACACATTTAAAAATCTTAACGTATATATATTGTTATTCTAAGGTTTGAAGAATGATATCCAAATGGTCTGTATACTCCTATAATGACTTGGATTACATAAAAATATCCACCAAGAAGATAATAAAAAAGGATCCAAGAACTAATTAAAGGTTCAATTCATCCAAATCATGAATACTACATGACTGTTAGTGAGACCAAAAAGCATTAAAAATCTAAAAATTCCTATACCAGCTCCTAAATTCTATATTAGGTATATCCTCTTCTTGAATTATCAAATGGTGGTACCCTGAACAAATTTCATTCCCTGAAAACCAACACTCCCTTCTAATCTAGTAAAAGGATCATTATTACAAGCCATAAAATATTTTTTCTTTATAGTCACTAGATTTAACTTATGATAATCCATACAATGTTTGATACTCCCATCTTCATTCTTATTAAATAGTAAAGGTTAATCCCATGGTGACACACTAGGATGACTATATTCCTTAGCCTATAGGTCCTCAAGATGGAATTTAAGTTCCACCAACTTAGTAGGTGCCATTTGAGAAGTTTGCATAAATATGGGCATCATACCAGGGAGTAGGTCAATAGTAAACTCAACCTATCTCTGCTATGGTAGAATAGAAAAATAATCTATAAATACCTTAGTCTACATAATCACAACTTCAGGAAAAATTATTCCCAAATAAGGGTCAACAAAATTGAGAAAAATATCTAACAATTGGCTTGGGATTTCCCTAGAATTAGGAACAACATGCCCCACCCTTTCTGATCTAGAGTCCCACTCACCTTGAAAAACATGAGTGAACCCATTATACGATAAAAACTGAACCCAATGATGATAACAGACAATCTAGACCATAAAAATAACAATAAAATCTATCCCAAATACAAGGTAAAATATTTCAATATGGAGAACTAAAAAGTATTAAGTCACCTCATAGTCGAGTATCATCACCCGAAATACAGGATGCTTGAAACCTTGTTCAGACCTCTCTGCTAGAAGCATGGAAAGATCCAAAAACTGTGACATAAGTTATGAATGTTAACCCAACAAGTTAGATACCATTTATTATATAAATGAATGAGTAGCACCTATATCAAACAAATATATCACCATAGAAGGTAAAACAAACAATGTACCTCTAATAGTAGAAGACCTTGCTTCAGATTCCTCTTGTTCATACCCTGCCACATAAATACATATGTTATTAGACACATGAACATCCCCATTTTACTGAGGACTATCCCAACCACCCTTGGAAGCATTGATAAAAACCAATAAACCCTTAGTGGGAGTGGATCCATCTTTGTTACCTAGGGATATCCTTTCACAAAAATGATTTAGATATAATGATAATTTACAATGATAAAAAAAGTATTAGGAGACTTATTATAGTTATACTTGGTATGAACACACTACCCATAATGATAGTAGAAAAATAGCTATTTTCCTAACGATGCCTTCAGAAATTGGTCCTGAAGAAAAATGACCACCCTTGACCTTTATTTTTTTTGACTAGAATACACACCCTATCTGACAATTGAACCAACCAAAGCTCCAACGAATCTTGTCTTTCTAACTATATCTACCCCATCCAAAGATAATTTTTTGACTACCAAAAAAAATTTCAAAAGGAACATAAGAATAAAAATTAGATGAAAATCCATCTTCAATCCCAACCCAAACCATCAATCCCTTACATACTCATTGGTTACTAGCTCTAATTCCAGGTGCAACGACTAAAAAAAATTGTTAGAATACTCTAGAATAGTATACCCCCTGCTCTAATGTTAGAAATTCCTGGGTATTTTCCACTTGTAACATCTCAGGGTAAAACTAATAATTGTATATTTCCTTAAAATAATCCCATGTAAGGTCCTTGTGCAACTTATCTTGTACAATAGAGTCCCACCATCTCCTTATCGGTCCCCTGAGCATATATGTGGTGAAACCCACCTTAGAGTCCTCAGGATTATTCAAGAAGTTGAAGACCAACTCCAAATTATCAAGCCTCTCCTTGGATTCCAAGGATCTATTATCACCACAAAATATGGGTGGATGGTGCTTAGTGATTTCAGAGCCATGATCCACTACACATCCCGAGTTCCTAACACCTACTTGACCCAGTGTCTGAATTGTTCATATTTCAGCTTCAACCAAATAAGGTTCCACTGGAGGACATTCCTATGGATCCTGTCTTATAGAAATCACTCTTGGCTGTGGAAGATATCTCATTTGAGTATTTTTATATTGAGAAGAACACAATTACTAATCATCTTTATAGAATAGTTTGAAATCTTAGGAACATGTTCTAGAATTCACATCCATACTTTAAAACATCAAGAGTTTAAAAAAACCATGAATTATACGAATGAAAAGAGACAATTTAAGAAGGATAAGGTCTATTTAAATAAAATCACCACCCATTTCATTCAAATGAACTCAAAATCCAAGTCTCTAACTTGGTAGAATTTTTATGACCACCCATGGTAACTCGAGTCCGGATACAGAAGTGAGCTGGCCAGGCACCCTCTTGCACTTATGACCTGAATTTTGATGGTCCTAACTCCCATATACCCATGAAATAGAACCTAACTAAGGCAGTGTTAAAACACTTTAGGATGGGAATATATCTAATACCATTATGTAACAAACCAACCTAATTCAATTAGACAATCCACTCAAGCCAGTCTGTAATGGTGGTGAGGTGAAACATGATAACAGAAATAAGTACCATATAAACCAAAACAAAACACAAAACTAGAGTACAATGTAGAATATAGAGATGCTTACAAGATCTATAAAATAAAATAAAAAATGGATAAACTAGAAATTATTAATAAAATAAGATCAACAAGTCTCAATGCGACCAAAAGTCATCTCTAAACCATCTCGAACCCAAGTCAGTGACAACAAGAGAAGACAGCATGCTACAATATTCCCTTCCCTTTACCAGATTCCTACAATATAACATCTACAACCGGCCCATGAAAAAAAGTAGGGTGTGATAAAAAACCTAGTAGGATACTACCACAAAGTCTATAAAAGGTCAAATATCAAGAATGAAATATTTATAGCTTTTATGACAAAAACAATTTTTTAAATAACTTTCATAAATCCAAACCCCTTTGTAAATATTATTCCTTTGGTTTTCATAAAAGTCGTTAATATTCACAAATATAAGAATATGGAAATTATATATGATAGAATAGTAAATATATCTATATTCTATATGTTAAGAATGTAAAAACACATCCATGACATAATCCTTCCTGAATATCCATGTGATACAACCTCATGTGGAAACATGTGAGAAACAATCCATGAAAAAATCCTTCAACTGATAAATTGTTATAAATGAAAAATCACTCTTTACTAGGAAATAGACTATGGGAATATATACTATATATAAAGGATACTAAACCAAGAATAATTTTTTACTAACCAATATCGAGTCCTTCTATAGTCCATAAATATCTCAAAAGCAACCCCTTGTGGTGCCACGCAAACTAGGGACACATATGTACCTTTTTTGATAAACCCAAGGTTCCCAAGGTGCGAATTTTATCAAAATTCATTTCCAAACCATGTTCATATTTTATAAAACGTTTTCAAACACAATCAAATCGTCTTAAGTGTTTGAAACCCATTTCTGAATCAAAACCACAATTTAAGAAGTTAATCAAATACTTTGTGTGAAAAAATACATTTTCAATGAAAACCCCCTAAAAACATGAATCATTACAAGAAATAACTTGCAATAAAAAATAACTTAAATTAAATGAATAAATACATATATATGTATAGTAATGATAATAAATTCAAATAATTAACCCATTATATAGATACTACCACCTCAAAATGGAGGTAGCAGAAACCACCATCCAAAATAGAGACCATGGAGGAGTATATCACATCCTCAGGATCCTAGATCCATAAGAAAAAATATAAATCCTCTATAAAAACCATTATACCCTATATCACATCCCAATTTGGTTCTAACAGGATGAGAGGATAATAGATCTATCATATATCTACAAAGAATAGGGGAACTTATATGAAAACCACACCATAACTCAACGTGATCCATCAAGAATGAAGGTATTCCACCTGTAATCCAAGTGTAGAGACCTTAAAATTGCTAGTAAATGTTTAAGACAATCCAAAATGAGGTTAGGGGGTTTTAATCTTTAAAATTACTAAGGGAAAAGTGTTCGGTTGGGGGGGGGAGGTCACATGGTTTCCTCGAGGAGGCTGCATGGTTAAACTAACCATGTCCCTTAAAAATCAAACCTTACTATCAATTTTAGGTGGGGATATAGTTTGTGAAAATATTTAGTTTAATCATTCATCAACTGTGAAATCCCCTCTACCCAATGGTTTCATGAATTTTAGTAGCGGTTGCCCAGTTTGGGAAAAACATTATCAAACCATTTGACATCCTTGTACAACCACCAGAGACTTTTCATGGTTCACTAGGAATGTCACACGGGTTTACTAACCACTCTAAAACCATTAAAACACCAGTAAAAATTAATAAAGGAATACCACACAATTATGAAATGGTTAAACTGGCCTTTCACCTTTCTAGTTTCCCCCAAATTCCCTTGTTTTTATCCTCTGATCCACAAAATCTTTGTGTACCCAAAAAGAGAAAAACCAAGGATTTACTAAGGCATACCTATGACCCAAAGGGTTCAACATGGAATTTAAAGAATTTTTTTATAAAAATGTGGCAATATTAGTTGGAAGCAACTAAATAAATAGAGAATTTACAAATGAGGGCAGGTTCTAAAGGAAATATTGTGGTCTCACATGAGGAGATTGAGATGCATGAGAGTTTTTCTATAATTGATGGCCTAAAAGATCAATAAAAAATATATAAAATCTATGGGTAAGTTATACATGGTATAATGGAATATATCACTATTCTTAAATATCAAGAACAATAGATGATAAAGCTAATGTAACCATCAAGCAACGAATTTTCCCTTCGGACATAAGTGAAGAAAATTTATCCTCAAAAGGAATTTGTTCAAGGGAAGAAAATGGTATTCCTTCCTATTAAGTCTTATAATTATGAATGATACATGGATAAATATTCCCATGATGAGACTGGAAGGAATGACATGTCTTGCTTGAGAGGAAACTCTTAACATTTTTATTTCAATTAATAAATTTTGAGGTCTCTTATTTTCCCCTTATTTCTTATTATAATGTGATAACATGTAGGTAATTAAGAGAGGTGGATAAGTATGTACCTATTATAAATAAAAAGGAATTGAACCTTCATGGAGTTCTATTTTATACATGGAGAAGAGGATATGAGTGCACTCCTCTAGGGGAGTAATTCATGAGATAGAGTTGTCAAACTATCACCATGTAGAGAATCTATAATTTTTAGAAAATCCCATAAAAATGAAAATGTTGTAATAAATATACTCTATAATACCTATCTTGAATTATTTCAAGTATTTTATCAATAGAGAGTATATATTGAGCTATAAATGGGTAGTAAATCATAATGCACTTGAAATATTATTATTTTTTTGTTATGATAAGTATAGTATATATACTTCAGGAAAATATATGTTATTAAACAACCCGTAAATGTTTAATTGAGAATAAAATCACATGATGGTATATTTATATAAAAAATTTCCTAACTATTTTAAATTACTCTTGTTTTTATACCACATTAGACTATATGGACTTAAAGTTAACTAATTAATGACACATTACTAAGGAAACTATTTTGCGCCATCCTTATATGAATAAATGAATAAAGGATATGATTTAAATTTTAAAATGGATAATAAATAGTTTGTAAAGATTCATAATGATACGATAATACATCTATAATTCATTTGAATTTTTTGTTAATAAGGGGGAGAAGAATACCTTTGACTTTTTAATGAAAAGGGGTATTGTAAATAATATTCAAAGGGGTGGAATAAAGTTCCCAAATTAATGAGTTAAATGTTTTTTCAATAATACCATGAAGAAGGAAATTCAAAGTGTACTATTGAATAATGAGATATTTCCATCATAAATGGAAAATGAGAATTTGAGGCTATTTCTTAAAGATATTGGATAAATCAATTCAAGTAGAAACAATAAAAATGATATGATTAATGTGATGATATCGCTGGAAATAAAAGACATATATTTATGGATGAATACAAACTATCTAAAATATTTTTTAAGTATTTAAAAAACCCTATAAAGATTTAAAGTGATTATTAGTTGATTTTAGTGAAGTTTATATTTTCTAGACTAAAGTAAAAAAAATAAAAATGGAACATTAATGGAATAATTTTTTTTAAAAGTCCAAGTCTTCACAAGATTAATGTTGGATACTTTGGAAGAGTAAAATTTGAGTTCGAAAGAGTCAGTTTCAAGTTCAAAAAAGTAAACCATGAGTACAGAAGATAAATAAGGTAGTTTTAAATGGTAAATAGAGACTTAAAAATATTCTTTGACGACTTTGAATGTGTATATTTCAATTTTTGAAGAGTGGCATGATAATTATTAAATATAAGAAGAGACTTCGAAATAGTATTATCAACTTCAGAAGAGGAGGTACTTTGAAAACTTTGAGATTATCAAGGCTTGGAAACTCATATTTTCAAAATAATATATTCTAAATAAATAAAATTTTAAAATTTATCAATGATGTTATAATGATATTAATGGATTCAAAAATAATTATCCTTAAAATTGATCATGATACAACCTGATTCAGGATTGTTTACTAAGATGAGTTACATGCTGTAATATGAGGTCCAAAATTATAGTTCCATGAAAATGTGGATTAAATGAAAATTTAATTTAAATATAATGGATTTAGTGGAGATTCAATGAAGGAAAAATATTTAGTCTTATGGGATCTAAATTAGGATGTTGGATGATATTTAAATGAGTTTGAATGAGAAAATAACATCTTGATTTTCAATGACTAAATTAAATAATTTAAAAATTATGTTTTCAAGAATCATATAGTTTCCATAATTCCATTTTGAAAAAAAATTATGATATTTCAATATGAATATAAAATTCAAGGAAATAAAGGAAAATGTGATTTTGAATCCTAGAATGAGAATTAATAAATACTAGGAATCTTATTCACTATAGTATCAATGATAAATAATAGATCAAAGTTGGGATCCTTTCAAGAAGAAAGATACTTGCTTGCCCTAGTATTCAAGAAGTTTAGAGACTCATATCATTGATGATCTATAGTTAGTGTTTGAGGCACATACATAATATTGTGACTATAGACTATCTATGTTATTGATTTTTGTGTACATAAGTAGACCAATTGATCTAATGTGTTCATGGAGGGAGATATACATCATGTGGTGTATAAGAAACCTGAAGCAGAATGAGATCATTCCTATTTTGGATCACATATTTGTAGTGGGTTTTGGGGTACTAAATTCTCTAGTGGTACTTTAGAGAAGGATCACAATTAAACTCTATGATGATTTCACTAGGAGATTACATGGTGTAACCACTTGGATATATAGTAGAGAATTTGTGAATAGTGGTGATTAACTAGTCATGGTAAGGAGTGGGATTTTATGTTTGACCCTTGTAAATTCTATTGTTTTATGGTTTCTTTATTTCTGTTTCATATGTGGTGTGGATAAGTTAATTAAAGATTTTTTTGATCAAGAATTTTATTTCACTAAGATTTTGAATTAAAAGAATTCATGAAAGTAAAGGGATCACTAATTCACCCTCCAAATCAGTGATTTCACCACACTTGAGTACTAAAACATTCTTAAAAGAGTTTAATAATATAGAATGTATCTTGTTATATTAAATGAAATTCCCAATTTATCATATTTCATGTTGGTGGAATATATTATATATAGTTAAATGATAATCAACCTATCATTTTATTAATTTGAGTTAAATCTAACCAATTATTTTAATTAAGTATTATAGGTTGTGATGAAATTTTATGGTTAAAATAACTAGTGTAAAACCCCAAAATTTTAAAATGTGAACATCATATTCAATTGTGTATCTGACACAAAACACCAAGCATATAATGGAATATAAAAACCAAATAATTTATGATATATTTAATAATATAAATATATTAAATATATTCTATATCTTTAAATTCACCCAATATTAAGTTAGCTTTCATTACATTCAACATCGACTTTATTCGATGGCTTGCGTTGCACGCAGGACTATGTTTTACCAAATGCTATTAATATTATTATTTAAAAAGAAATTTATATTCTAGAAATTAAATTAGTGGTTATAAATAGGATTAATTAAATTATGAACATATATGGTTGAATTCAATTGTTACCAATTAATTAGAAATGGATATAAAGAAAAATCGAATATAAAGGAAATATTTTAATAAGAAATCATTTTTATGCACCAAAGGTGTTTATATTAATAAATTAAATTAATTAACATTAGGGAATTATATTAATGAAATTTATATATTATATATTCAATGTAATTTTTTTTACATTCATCACATAGATTTTATAGGTATAAGATAAGAACAAATCTGATTTTATGCATAAAATGATGTATTTTTCTAAAGGTAGTGCTTCCACCTTATAATGTCACACTTATTTCAAAACTAAATTATTACACTTTTATAAAATTTATTTGAAAATATAAAATTAATTTTTTATTAATAATTTCAAAATTATCTCAGGTTTATTTTTTGGTAGTTTTCTTAGAAGTTTCATTTGTTGATTAATAGTAAACAAATACCGGATTTTAATTGAAAAACTGCATTTTTATTAAAATAATTTATAATGTTAAATTATATTTTTAATAGGGTTTTCAATAAAAATAGTTTAATTATAAATATATTCATCAAATATAGGTTATCTAAATCATTTTACTATTGAATTTAGATATAAAAACATTGTAAACATTAGAACATTTTCATTAGAAACCTGCTTTCTCATCACGCCTGTGAGATTAGTTTTAAATTAATAATTTCCACTTATATGATAATATTTATTCTAACTAGATTAAATATTTGGAATCAAAATAATTTATAATTTATAATTATTTTGACTTAATATTTTCTCATCATGCTCAGCGAAAATAGTTAAAATTAATTATAGAGTTTAAGGTAAAAATGAGTTTACTTAGTGGTTAAACATAGAATCTAATGTGTCAAATGACATACCAACTTGTAAAAAACAAATTGGATGGAAGTATTTAGACCCTTATGACTTTACGTTCTAAATTTATGAGTTTTTGGGATATGTTTCCATGAAAGTGACCTATATAAAAAGTTTATTAAAGAAAAAGATTAGAAATTTTCTTTCCTTACTATTAATTAATATAAATATTTGGGACATGGGAAAAATAAAATATGTTTGATTATATATATTTTTTTAAAATGTAAATAATTTTTTTATCATGATAATTTATCTTTAATTTATTGATACTAATTACTTACTTAAAATGCTTACAAAACACTGGCATATTAATTATTTTGTTAACAATTAACAAAAAATAAATCACATTAAAAACATTAAAAGTGAAATAAATTCAAATAATTATTTCCATAAATAAATTTCTTGGATGAATATATCATGTTAAATTGGTTATAACTTTAAATATAAAAATTATATTATTTAATTGATATTTTTAAATTAAAATTAATTAAATAATGTTAAAATTGACTTTAATATTATTCTATAATAGATGATATTTTATTAATTTATTTAAAAATAGGAAAAATCTTATCCTCTACCAAGTTATTTTTAAATTTTAATAAAAATGAAATATTTTCCATTCATGGAAAAATTTATCTTTTATAGTGAACATGTTGACCCCTAAATACTAGAAACTTTGTTAGAGCGGTTAGGGTTAAAGAAATATTTTTCCGCATTACTTGCATTTGTGTTACATTATTTTCCAACACACTTAGGATTAATTATTTTATAAATTAGATATAATATTTATAAATAGTTCGTACAAATTATCTAGTAATTATCACTTTAATTTGGTCTTAAAGGATAAATTACTGAAGTTAGAAAACTACTTTATTTAATGGAAAACCAAAATGATAAAATAAGGAAACATTGAAGTTAAGAAAAACATTATAAAAATGAATTTATTTTTCTGTTAAGAGGTATGTATGGAATAGATAAACCCTAACCTGAATTATTATTCAATTTTTGAGCCACATGAGGTATGTGAGACCTCCCAATCCTTAATACATTTTCATATTTACAAGAATTCAACTCCTCCTCAACTATAAAAGGGAACTCACTCCACTAACATCTTCACACATATGAAGATAGTTATATTGAATAACATCTAACCAAATAATTCCAAAATTCCCTCCCATTCATCCTATAACCCTTATTTTGGGTATAAAATCAATGAATAAAGGTTTTAGTTCAAACCTAAGGAGGATACCCAAAGAAGCGGTAATGTTCTTCTAAAAGCGTCTTAAATTTATTTCCTTCTCCACATCATTTAATTATTTTATTACCATAATTATATAATAACCTCAATATATTACATATATTTAGATGTTTTTATGTTAATGTTATGACCTAAAACTTTACACAATTCCATCAAATGGGTTACAAAATTATCATTCAGGTGTACAGTGGACTACCTCCTTATGAACCAATATCATTAGTTTTTCCATTACCACCATTCAAGGTTGGTAATAATGATGGATTTATAGTTTATATATAATATATATTATATTTATGATGTTATTAATCTTATGAAAAAATTATATAATACATACCTTCATGCTTTCTATTATGTGGGAATTTGATAATGTCACTCATGTGTATAGTGGACTACCGCCTTGTGAATGGATGTGATTCGTTCAATCTCAACATGGATTATATTAAGAATGAGTTTAATAAACATATGTCATATATACGAAATAAAAATGATACTATAATGATAATATATATACATATTATTTTATTTTATTTCATTCAATAGGATAATAAAATAGAAACAAAGTTCATGTGTATGTATGACTTACCCTCTCTATGAATTATTTATTTCATTCACTATAACCATATTTTATAGAATAATCTATATATATATATATATATGATATTCACATCATGTTTTACATTTCTAAGATGATTAAATCATGATTTAAGTAAGTGGAACAAAAAATAACAAGTCAAAACATATTAAAAAATAAGGCAATTAACACATAAAACATTGAAAATAATGAAAAATTATTAACGAATAAGTGATAAGATGTTATAAAGTCATAATATATGATATAATAAATATTAATTGGTTATTTAATAATTTAATAACATGATTAAAACCATTATAGAGGAGGGTAAATCATGTTCAAAAAAATAAAAGCGGGAGGTAAGGGATTTCATCTCGATTTACATTCCATTGAGTCTTATTTGTTATTATGAAACAATTCAATTTTATGTGGAATTTATAATCAAATTTTACTTTTAATATCAAAAATAATTCATTATTCATGGTATTTTATGTTTCCAATATTATTATATCATACAAGGGTATTTGTCTTGAAAATTTCCAAGTGATAAAAGTTAATGTGAAATCTCACTTTCTTTGTGTTTCTTAACTTTCTCTTAAAAAATAACATTATTGTAATAATTTTTCATAAGAAATTACATTTCTATTATATATATATATATAAATATATATATATTCTTGTGTGATGGGTGTTATTATTTCCTAAACCATATACCATTTTTATATGCGGTGTTCACTTTAAAAGTTATTTGATTATATATGGAAATATTGATAAATCTTATTCTTTACTCAATATAGATATTTGATAAGGGACCATTTTTATGAGATAAATCAATTATTAGATATATGAGGAATTATTTGGATAGGTATGATATTGGTTGGGTACTATTTTAAGTAATCCCCTCGATGCACTGGTAGTCACATGAGATGAAATCAGTTGAAAAAGATCTACACATTGGTTACTAGTATGTTTTAAACTATCTTATAAAAGGTATTGATGGCAACATGTTATAAACCATCTTGGTAAAGGTCTTTAAGGTAAAGGTATTATGTTCCTAAGAAACTTGATTTATAATAATTAATCATTTATTACATTTAGAATTCAATTATTATTATCCATGAGATTTTTACTATGACAAAATCTAGGGTTGCATTTCATTTTATATTAATTGATTAAATGGTATGAATTTTTAGTTATTTACCATGTAATTTAATTATTCTATATCTATTTATTTAAATTACATGTGGGATAAGTTATTTAACTTTCTATATTGATTATTCTTATTGATTCATTATTTATTCCTCTGTATTTTACCCTCACTAAGAATTTGAGCTCACCCTGATTTTGTTTCCTTTCCCTAAGATTCCATTATGTTTAATATGATTGATATATTGGGATACTATAGATGGAATATAGTTATTTTCAAAAAAACTATTTTTTAAATTTTGTATTCCAAATTTAATGTAAGTCTTTTTTATTAATTTATTATACCAAGACTACTAAACTAATCGGTTCTTTGGGATGTGTTTCATTGTATATTATGCCAAAATAATGGTAGTAGTCACTGAATCCAGGTTTACTGGGGTCAGGTCCCTATAGTTGGTATCAGATAAAGTTTAATAGAGACCCTGATAACTCTATTTAGGAAACCTGTATTACGGAACATATTTCCATGATATAATTTGAGGATAAGTATAGAATAACATCCCAATGTTTTGGTAAGATAGAGATTATTTGGGTATTATTAGTAATGCATCCCTGTATGGATACTTCAAGTAGATGCGGTTCTGGAATAGATGTACCTAGGGGTAATAACTCTAAACAGGGTGTGTGGGGATTGACTCGAGCATAACCTAGTACATGACAATGAGACTTACTATGCACCTGGTTTTCCACTCCTAGGGGATATGCTTAGGATAATTCTCATTTTCTTTACAAACCTTTATGTAGGATTTGAAAGTAAATATATCCCCAAAGAAACCAATTTTTATAATTCTGATTTCAACAATGCATAATTTTTTAATTTATGTTAAGGGTTACACCATACTTTGGATTATACATTATGATTTTAAAGTCATAATTTTATGAGATAATGCAATATATTCCATTATTTAAAAATGAAACATTGAAGTAAGAATGATATAAATACTCATGGAAAATGTAGATACTTCCCTAATGTGGAAGCCAATACAGCTGGTATTAGAACTTAGAAAATTATGGATATATCAGGGCAGATTAATCAGTTTATGACAAATAAGCTTACTTGGATGGAGTAACTTGTTCCACATTCAGATTCTTCTATGTTGGATCAATTTTTGGGACAAAATACCCCAAAATTTAGTGGGAATACTAATCCAGTTATAGCTGAGCAATGAATTAAGTATTTTGAAATAATATTTAAGGAAAAAGATGTAGTGAAAAGGAAAAGGTTACACTTTCAGTATGTTGTCTCAAAGATGATGTCGATCAATGGTGTTTATTGATCCAAAATACTAACAAGTAAGAGGAAATATAACTCAGGGAATAAGAATTATTTAAGGATACATTCTACAAAAAATATTTCCATCTCAAGAAACAAACTAAAATGAAGAGAAATTTCATTTGGTAAAGTAAAAGGATGGAGAAATTATTTTAGAGTATGAAGATACATTTACAAGGTTAGGTAGGTATGCTAAAGATTACATATGCAACATGAAGTGTAAGACTGGCCATTTCATTGAAGTTATTATGCCAAGTATTTGAAGGTAACTGGTATTGGATCGAAATGGTAGATGATATTGATTGTAGTATTGTAATATTGATGCTCAATATACAATAGGGGTGACTTGTATACTTTAAAAATTATTTGGAACTTTTAAAGATGAAGATGTTTAACAAGGTTAAACAAGGTAATTCAAAAAACCTCTAGTTCAACACACTTGCTTGATTCCGGAAATATGATTCCGAGGATCCAATTCCGGAAAAGTGGTGCCGAAAATGAAACTTGACAAAAGTTTACAGAGATAATGATTCCAGCTTAAAGCATATAGAATCTTACGAAATCAGAGTATACAAATGTAAGAAATTATAAGATAGTTATACTTTCCTAAAAAAATAATATACAGTGGAAAACTTGAAACAAACAAGTAAGAAGTAGTAAATCCTTTAACCCAAAGAGAATATTATCCAACATCCTTGGATAAAGGTCCCTTGATTTATACATTCATGATAGTATGTCTTACCCACACAGGGTAATCCCTCGATATGAAGATCAGAGTATATTTTGCTATCTCTGCAAGCCCTCAACTTTAAGGTAGTCATCACCTCAGTCTTCCTCAGCAAGAAGGTCCTCAAACTTTAAGGTAGTCGACACCTCTATATTGTTATCCCTGGAATCCCTCTAATGTACTCAGCAACATTCGGAGTCTCACAAAGCAAATCTCATCAATATGTTCAGTACGCACTAAGCATGAGAGTATCTCTCTAGAAATCACTTTAGCAGCATGTAATATGTAGAGTCATAGAATAGTTCATAAAAGTTTTGATCTCTTTCAAATGAGCTCCTATTTATAAGCACAACTCTAATGGTCTACTCCCACCTCTAACGGTCATATTTTTCCATTAATTTCAGAGGGACCTATACACATGTCACTCAAACAGCGGTTGGTCAGAAACAGAAATAACGACATCATTTTGTAACCAAAACATGAGTAAGAAAAAATATGGTTACTTAACTAAAATCAATTCTTCGGAATGTAATGAAATAAAATTTTGGAGTCTAACCAAAAACTCATTCGGTGTCTATAATAAAAGGCTATTCGGATTCTGTCTTTAGAAGAATTCGGAACCTGAATTCTATATAATTTCGGAGTCTGAATTTCAAGGAAACTAGGAGTTTTGAATTCAGAAGAATTTAGAGTATGAATTCATAAGATTTTGGAGCCTGAACTTACAAAAGTTTTGAGTCTGAATTCATAAGAGTTCGGAGTCTGAACATACAAAATTTCGGTGTCTGAATTCATAAGAGTTCAAAGTTTGAATTTACAAAAGTTCGGAGTTTGAATTCATAAGTCTTTGGAGTCTGAACTTACAAATTTTGGAGTCTGAATTTAGAGAATCACAATCTAAACTCATAAGAGTTAGGAGTCTGAATTCATAGAACTTGGAGCCAGAACTCAGAATGTTCGGAATCTGAATTCAGAGGATTCAGGACATGAATCCAGATCCTGAAAATAGAATTATCTATATCTAAGTGTTAAAATATTATGAGGTTTTTTTATATGAAACCAAATTTTATACTTAGAGACAAAATGAAAATTGAAAAACATGGTAAGGATAAATTTACTTGGGGAAGGAAAGTTTTACTTATGAAAGTAAAACATAGGGTAAAATGAAATTTTCCTTAAGATAGGTTGTTTGTGATTTTCAAAACATGAAGGAATGGTAAAGTCATAAGGAAACCTTATTTAGTCAACAATCTCCCCAAACAAGAAGGAATGGAAAAGTCATAAGGAAGCCTTATTGACCCAATAATCTCCCCATATTTGGAAAGCACAAACATCCTTATTAAAAATAATATAAGGACTTAAAAATATTTTTCTGGACTTTGAAAGTAAAATTTATCTCCCTTAACACATGGGAAACGATGAATATGACAAACTCCCCCTTATGCTTTAGAACCACTATGGATCATATTCTGATTTCCTGAATGATATTTTTCATTATCATGAATATGGAAATCTTTATAATGAAAACTCCCCCTTAGATGAACACCCCCTTATTTTGGGAAATTTCTTCTTTACTTAGCATTCTATTTCCTTTCTCCCCCTTTGTGATTTTCAAAAAGGAATACAGGGAATGTAAAAAAAATATGGTACCTGAAATATTAGTACTAGACAAGAAAATATATAAATATCAACCCAAAAAGTTTTTTTGGATTAGAAAATTTTGTACAAGGAATACAACAAAAGATCAGAGTTGAAAAAATTTATCCTTCCTTTTCCTTTGGAATTAGCTTCTTCATTACTGTTTTCATATTTTCGAGCTCCTTATGATCTTCCTCTGCTCGCTTAAGAAGCTGATCTGGATCCTCTGCTTTTTTCTCTAAGGATTTGATCTTATCTTCTTGAGCATTGAGAGATTATGCCTAACCATTTAATATTTCTTCCTACCTATCAAGCTTCTATTCTATATCTATTCTAAGATCTTATTTTCTCTTATAACCCTAGGCAACTGCATATATCTTTCCACTCAGATCTTTCACATTTTTAATCCGATATTTTTTTTGAGAGTAATATTCTCCTAAAAGATATTTGTGAGATCCTTGATCTTACTATTTTCTGTGTCAAAGGAATCATTGACACTATCTTGTAACTCATCAAGAATTCTCAAGTCTTCTATAGTTTTCCTTGACCAACTGGTCATCTTCTTGCAAGATCTTTTGTGGGCTTCTTAGTTTATGAAAGAAGATTTGAAATCAGCTTCATGATTGACACACTTATCCATCACCATGGATAATAAATCTGATTTTTGATTTCTGATTTAGTGTGTTGAAGAATTTGGCATCTCAATTCAATGCTAGGTAATATTGGAATTGTTCCAAAAATATTCTTTAAAGACTGAACCACGAAATCATGTCCCAGAGAGGATGATTCCGAATTTGACACATTGATTGGTGAGGGATCTTTCTATAACTCAACTTCCTTCCTTTTTTATGATCCACCAGCTTCCTTCTTCTTCACAACAGCTTTTCTAGGTGTATCAACAAGCACATGTTTTCCCTTTTCAACCTTCATAATGGCTTCCTCATTAGGGGACTCATGTTCACTATCAAACAACTGAATTTTTTTTATTCCACTATCTCTTCCTTATTAGATCTTGCCTTATCATCCTCTGGATGAATTAAATGGTGATTAAAACTTTCTTCTTCAGACATATTATTCACTTATTCTTCAACCTAGTCATCTTCACCTTTCTCATATTTCCCAGGGGTAGCAAATTTTGAAGATTCTGCTTAAGAAGTTCGGATTGAGTGTTTCTCAGATGGACTTTCCTTCTCATGAAACTCCTCTACTTGCTTAATGAGATCTACGGTGTCACCATTGCCTTCTTATTCCTATTCTTATTCTACTTATTCTACATCTTTTCTTTGTCATTTTTTGGGGTCACATACTTCTTTCCCAGAGTCTCAAGTAAATATTCTAATAAGAATTATTCTAGTACTAGAATTTTCTCAGAAGCTTTCTCAGTATCATTTAGAAGTGATTGAACAGTTTCAACTTCAGACATCTTCTTATTCTATTTCTTTTCTTTTGTTTTCTTTTCAATATCATCAGAAGAATTCTCTTTTAAGGCTTTTTCTTTAGCATGATCCAAACCAAAGCTAGGATCCCCTGATTTCTTGTTCTTCTTGTCTTCCCTCCATTTAGCTACTAACTCATCCGAATAATCTTTTTTCTTCTTAGGTTTTGGAGGTTCAGATTAGGTTTTCATAGGATCTGGGGTTTTGGCCTTTTCTTCCATTTCCTTCACATTCCTCTTATTTACACCCTTCTTAGAGGTCTCAGTAGCCTCTTGTTTCTTTGAGATAGCTTCAACTTTTTCCTCAGGCAAGTCATAAAATTCTTCAGATTCCTTTAAAAATCCAACATTCATTCTTCTTAGAGTATCATCACTAACCAACATGACTTTGCAATTCCTTGTCTTTGAACTACAAAAAATTTGAAAACTCCAAGCATTGAACAATTATCTTTGAAAGAATGGCTGGATATATAATGATTTGAGCCTTTATATTTCTATTCTTTATATTCTCAAACATAATCAAAATATACATTACCAAGTTGATCTTTCTCAGGTTCACCAGAAAATTCAAAATATACATATCACTCTTCTTCAATGTATCCTTGTCACCTTTTCTTGGTATGATGAATCCTTGAACCCATAATTCGAGAATCTGAAAATTTGTAATGAGGTGAATAATATTCGGAGTCTTAACATCTGTAAGACCGAGGAACTCCATAGATTTCACCTTAACAAATCTTCTTTAAACATCTGGAAACTTATGAGAACAAAATTCAGCTTCTCATTCATATAGAACTCCAATAAAATTTGCATCCTTGGTTTACAAGAGAGCACAAGTCTTCCCATAGCTTTTGAAAGAGAACATATCTCTGCCTTCTTCCTTGAAAAAACTTACTGTTCATAAAATTCAACTAGTAAATTCAGATATACTAAATCTTAATCTCCTAGTATCGATATGAAAAATTTTTCCCATCCATTGAGATTGATGTTCTTTGAGATGATTGAATCATACTTAGAGAAGAAGTTTGGATGCAACAACATTTCTCTATAAACTTGCCACTCCGAGATTGGCTTGACAGTTGACATGTCTTTTTGAGAGGATTCCTCAACGGACATTCAGATTTGAGCAAGATCTAAAAAGATAAGAATGGTATTAAATAGAATGACAGGGATTCAGCATGCAAATGCTTTGAAAACGATGTGGGAAAACCATTTGGGGGTCCTTTATATAGGCGTTTGGGGCGACAGTTCAGCTTCCAAACTCAATCAAACAGTTGAGAAACCTTATAATCAGATCTAAAGGTTGAGATAATAGTCCGAAGAAAATATTTATAGAATCCTATCTTTTGAGGTTTTTAATAAAAACATTCAGATATAATAAAGAGTGAATATTAAAATTAAAAAACAGATGAAAATACCAACAGGTAGAAGATGATTACGAAAATTTAAGAAAGAATCATACATTTCGGATTGCTAGGAAGATTATTCCTAGTGAGGAAAAATTATTCTTGAAGAACATTAGATTCCAAAATTCTGATTATGAAATTTTTTGAAAAACTGACTATGAAAATTTTATCAAATCATCATTACAAAAATTTAGAAAATCTTCATTATGAAAATTTAGAAAATCTTTATTAAGAAAATTGAGAAAATATTCGTTACGAAAATTTAGAAAATCATTATTAAGAAAATTTAGAAAATATTCATTAAGAAAATTTAGAAAATCTTCATTACAGAAATTTAGAAAATCATGCTTACGAAAATTTAGAAAATATTCATTACAAAAATTTCAAAAATATTCATTACGAAAATTTAGAAAATCTTCATTACGAAAAATTTTGAACTACAAAAATCTTCATTATGAAAAATTATGAACTACAAAAAGGTTTTAGAATACGAAAAATTTTAGAATACGAAAAAAAAATTAGATTCTAACAAAAAAAATGTACTCCCCCTATGAAAAGGAGTTTGTTACTAATAGGAGATTGATTTCAATAGGAAGTTAACAAGGAAGGTTACATTATGATTATCAATCCTAACTTCTGTTTAATGTATTCAAATATATCAGAGGGTAATGATTTTGTGAAAATATCAACAAGTTGATATTGCGTTCTAATAATTTGAAGAATGATATCCCCTTTTAGTGTGTGATCCCTAAGAAAGTGATTCCTAATATCTATGTGCTTTGCACAAGAATTATGTGCAAGGTTTTTACTAAAGGAAATGGAAGTAGTATTATCAAACAAAATTTGTGTGTAGGTAAAACTCATACCATAGTCTATGAGTGTGTGTCACATCCACAACACTTGAGCACAACAACTTCAAGCTGCTACATGTTCAACTTCTGTAGTGGAAAGTGCTACTGAGTATTGATTTTTTGCATGACCAAGAAACTAATGAATCTCCAAAGAAATGAAAAGTTCTAGATTTAATTTTTCTATCCATTCTATCATCCACCAAAGTCAACATCCGAAAAACATTTCAAAACAAAATCATTTGTATAAGTATAAAAGAGTCCAAGATCCATGGTTCCATTTAAGTAGTGAAAAATTATTTTCCCTGCCTTTAAATGAGATTACTTAGGATTATATTCATATCTTATGAAAAATCATACTGAAAAAATTAATTCTAGATAACTAGATGTTAAGTAATGTAGACTTCCTATCATACCTCTAAAAGATGTTTGATCCACTGGTTTCCCAACTTCATCAAGATCAAGTGAATTTGAGGTACCGGTGGGAGTACTTGTACTCTTAGTTTTGTCATATCCATACTTTTTAAGAAGATATTTAATATACTTATGTTGGGATATATAGATTCTTTCTAGTTTTGGAGAAATTTGAAAATCAAAGAAAAATGTTAACTCACCCATCATACTCATTTCAAACATAGATTTCATTAGATCTCCAAAGGAATTAGTTAAAGATTACTGAGTTAAACCAAATATAATGTCATAAACATAAATTTGAACAATCAAAACATTTTTATTATGTTTCTTTATAAAAAGGGTTGGATCAGAATTTCCCTTAACATAATTATTATGAAGCAAAAATATTATAAGTCTATCATACCCATCTCGAGGGTATTTCTAAAGTTCATAAAAAGCTTTGGTAAGTTTAAAAACACGTTTAGGATGTTTTGTATCTTCAAAACCAAGAGGTTTTTCAACAAAAACTTCCACTTTTACGTAACCATTAAGGAAAGCACATTTAAAATCCATTTGAAAAGGTTTGAAATTGAAGAATTCTGCAAAGGCAAGTAAAATAAAAATAGATTCAATTCTAAATACTGGCGCATAGGTTTCTTCATAGTCTATTCCTTCTTGTTGATTATAGCCTTTAGAAACCAATCTATCTTTATTTCTAACAATGATTCTATTTCCATCACATTTATTTCTGAAGATCCAATTTACTCATATAATAGAAATTTCCTTAGGTCTTTCAACCAAGGTCTAGACTTTATTCCTTTCGAATTCATTAAGTTCATCTTGCATAGATTTTATCCAATAATCATCACCGGAAGCTTCATCAGTGATTTTTGGTTCTAATTGGGAAAGGAATTCTGGATGTTCTATTTCATTACTTAAGGAACTTCTAGTCCTTACAGGTTGATTCACATCACCAATGACACTATCACTAGGATGATTCTTTAGAAACAACTAATTTGGGTTTTGTAAAACTTGTTCATCAACATAGGGCAAATAGTCTTATGGGATAAATGCTTCAGAAACATCTTCTTAGACATTTTCCTTATCAGAAGGATCTTCTAACAAATGTTGATAATCTGTTTTTAAAAACACATCCGAAGATATAGGTTGAGGTTGTTTTAAAACAAAAGGATCAGTTTCATCAAATTTGACAAGTATTGTTTCTTCAACAGTACAAGTGTTTTTACTGAAAACTCTATAACCCTTCGAAGTTGTGGAGTAGCCTAAGAAAATTCCTTTAATAGATTTTGGTGTGAATTAGTGTATATTATCTTTAGTATTCGGAATGAATACCTTGCAACTAAAAACCTTGAATTAGGAATGTCTAGGTTTTCTACCATTCCATAACTCATAAAGAGTTTTATTAAGAAAATGTCTAATCAAAACTCGATTTATAGTATAACAAGTAGTACTTATAGCTTCAACCCAAAAATGTTTGGATATAGAATACTCACTCAACATGGTTCTTGTTATCTCTTTTCAAATTCAATTTATTCTTTCAATAACATCATTTTGTTGAGGTGTTCTAGGTGCTGAGAAGTTATGATTAATGACTTTTCTACTACAATGAGTTTCAAAATCAGAATTTTCAAATTCTCCTCTATGATCACTATGAATATTTATAAAAGGAAGGTTTTTCTCATTTTTAACTTGGGCTCTAAAACTTTTGATATAATAAAAAGCTTCTAATTTCTTTGTTAGAAAATAGTCCCATGTAAATCTAGTGTAATCATCAACTAATAAAAATATATAATATTTTCCTCCAATGCTTCCAGTTTGTGTTGCACCAAAAAGATCCATATGCTCTAATTGTAATGCATCAGTGGTTGAGACTTCACCAACTGATTTAAAACATGAATTATGTTACTTTACATATTAACAAGGATCACAAACTTTTGAAGAATCAAATATAATCTCTGGTAGATCCTAAACTATTCTTTTCTTAGAGAGTTTTCATAAGTTCCTAATATCATAGTGTCCTAACCTTCTATTCCACAATAAAGAATGATCTTCCATTGCGCTAAGGCAAGGTAGATCTTAGCTCCTAATGTCCTCTATGTTTATTGTGTAAACATTCTCTTGACTATGGGAAGAAAGAATAAACTCTTCCCTGGAATTGTGTACTAAGCCCTTTTCATTCCTAAAATTCACAAGGTAACCTTCATCACATAATTGAATTATGATAATGAGGTTGTGCTTAAGACCCTTAATAGATAAAACATTTGAAATCAAAGTTTTTCCAAGAAGAACGATGTTACCTATATCAATAATTTCTCCCTTAGAATTATCTTCGAAAGTTACTTTTCCTCCTTTCTTCTTGATAATCTTTTCAAAGTATTTTTTTTACCAGTCATATGCTAGGAACATCCACTATCCATATACCAAGTATTGTTGTTGGTACTTTCATTATTTTCCTAGAAATAATAATGTTAGACTTTTGGAACCCAAACTTTCTTGGATCTGGAAATATGAGAAAGAAAAATCTTAAGTAACCACATTTTCTTTGAAAAATAAGCTTTATGAAATCCTAAAGACCGGGTTTTGTTTAAGGAACAACTTTTTTCCTAGTGTCCACCATACTGACACTTGGTGAATAATAAAGCACTTTGAGGAACAAAATAATTGTTACTAAAAATTTGTTTTGAACTTGTATAACAAAAACCAGAATTATTCCTAAGATGTCAGATTTGAGAATACATCTTATCTAAAATTTCCTTACCTAAGGTAAAGTTTGACAAAGACTTACTCAAGTAAAATATTTCTGACTTTAGTCTAATAACTAAGTTCTTGTCTTCCAAAACATTAGTTTTATAACTAGAGTTAGGCTTGAAAACATTTTTCTTAGAAATTACTTTTTCTAGATCCTTAGAGATTTTATCCTTCTCAGAATTTAATTCCTCATGATTTTTTGAAATACTTTCAAAATCAAGGGTTTTCTTATCAAGATTTTTAGAAAGATCTGATATTTCCTTAGTAAGAATAGTATTCCTAGAATTTTCCTTATCAAGATTTTTCTTGTGTTTTGAATTCTCATTATCAAGAAGCATAGAAAACCTAGAAACTTATTTATAGGTAGGTAAAGTATTATCTTCGTCAGTAGAAGATTATTCATTAAAAGAGTTATAATATTTATCATTACTATAATTAGCATTTAATGATACATTGGTTATGGATTCAGCATTGTGTACCTTATCCATTATACAATTATTTTCAGTAGGAAGTATGGCTATTAAACCAATATTCTTCTGTCCAGAAGATTCGTAATCTGATGATTCATCCGAAGAGTCTCCACAACTGGCACTCCAGTTTTCATTTTCTTTCAAGAATTTCTTAGCTTTATCTTTGTAGTACATCTTTCAGTTTCTCTCATAATTCATTTCCTTTATTTCCTTTCTCATAACCATAGGACTATTCAGCCTTATATGTCTATCTCTTTTACATTCATAACATGTGTATTCTGAATATTTATTATCTTTCCATTCTTTCTTCTTACATCTAGATTGAATGTTCTTCTGCCCAACAATCTTCTTCATTCTTCGAGCAAGATTGGCTAACTCATTTTCTAATGATTCACTTACTCTAGATTCAGATTGTATGACAACCTTCTTAGATTTAAATATTGTAACACTCTTAAGAGTCTTGGATTTCATATGATTTGAAGTTGTTGTAAAAGATACACCGCCATTCCCATTCTTCTTCATAACATTATTAGCATCTCTCTTCATTCTAGTCTCATATTAAAGAAGAGTTCCAAATAGTTCATGAAGAGAAATCAAAGTAACTTTTTATTTTCATCTATAGTTGTTCTCTTGGATTCCCACTCATTGGGAATGATGTCCATGATCATGTCCACAAGAGCATCATCATCTAATCCTTTCTCACCCATAGATTGTAAACTGTTGATGATAGTCATAAATCTTTGTTTCACCTTAAAAATGCGTTCTCCATAAGGAAAGAGAAAAATATGATATTCAACTCTGAGCATGGATCTTCTAGTTTCAATAACTTTGGAAGTTCCAATGTTTGTAACTTCAATATTCTTCCAAATACAATTTTCTTCTTCACAAGATGAAATTTGGATATATATATTTCAAGTCATAGAACAAAGAAATGTATTGTGTACCTTATAATTCAGTTGATATTCATGCTTTTCTTTTTTGGTGAAGGTACTAACTTCCTTGTCAGGGATTTTATATCCTCTGGTAACCATGAAAAAATTGTCTACTCCAGTATTGATAATAAATGTATTCATACGATCTCTCTAATATTCATAATCATTCCCATAAAAAATAGGTGGTCTAGTTGGATTTAGGTTGTCTATGGAACCAACCTTGATTCCTGCCATCTTAAATAAAATATTTCCCCACAAACATGTTATTAGTAAAGTTTTTAAACAAGGATAAGAATATCCTAAGCATGGAAAATATTGATTTATAAAAACATGGGCAAGAAGGAATATATGTGAATATAAGTATTTCAGAGACCGACTCTAATACAAATTGTTGGATCAAAATTATAGACGATACTGATTGTAGTATCGTAATAATGATTCTCAATATACAAGAGGGGGTGAATTGTATACTTTAAAAATTATTTGGAACTTTTAAAGATGAATATGTTTAACAAGGTTACACTAGGTAATTCACAAAACCTCTAGTTCTACACAGTTGCTTGATTCTGCAAATACGATTCTGAGGATGAAATTCCGAAAAAGTGGTTTTGGAAATGAAACTTAACAAAAGTTTACAAAGATACAGATTCTACTATAAAGCATATAGAATCCTACAAAATTAGTGTATAGAAATGTATGAAAGTATAATATAGTTATACATTCCTCAACAAACAAAATATGCAGTGGAAAACATGAAACAAACAAGTAACAAGTAATAAATATTTTAACCCAAAGAGAAGGGTATCCAACAACCTTGGATAAAGGTCTCTTGATTTATACTTTCAAGAAAGTCTGTATTACCCACACAGGGTAATCCCTTGATACAAAGATCGGAGTCTGTCTTGCTATCCCCGCAAGCCCTCAACTTCAAGGTATTTGACACCTCTGTCTTCCTCAGCAAGTAAGACCTTAAACTTTAAGTTAGTTGGAACCTATGTATTCTTATCCCTAGAATCCCTTCAATGTACTCAACAACATTCGGAGTCTCACAAAGAAAATCTGAACGATATGTTCAATACACACTAATCATGAGAGTCTCTCTCTAGAAATCACTTCAGCAGCATGTAATCTCTAGAGTCATAGAGCAGTTCATCAGTGTTTTGAGCTCCTTCAAATGAGCTCATATTTATAGGCACAACTCTAACAGTCGGCTCCCTCCTCCAATGGTCATATTCTTCCATGAATTTCAGAAGGACCTGTATACGTGTCACTCCAAAAACGGTTGGTTAGAAACAGAAAGAATGACATCGTTTTGTAACCAAAACATGAGAAAGAAAAAAATATGGTTACTTAAACAAAATAAATTATTCGGAATGTAAGGAAATAAAATTTCGGAGTCTAACCAAAAACTCATTCAGTGTCTATATTACAAGGATATTTGGATTCTGTCTTTAGAATAATTCGGAACCTAAATTCTATAGAATTTTGGAGTCTAAATTTCAATGAAATTAGGAGTCATGTATTCAGTAGAATTCAGAGTGTGAATTCATAAGAGTTCGGAGTCTGAACATAAAAAAGTTTAGAGTCTGAATTCATAAGAGTTTGGTGTCTGACCTTACAAAATTTCGGATTATGAATTTATAAGATTTCAGAGTCTGAACTTACAAAAGTTTGGAGTCTAAATTCATAAGAGTTTGGAGTGTGAACTTAAAAAGTTCGAAGTCTGATTTTAGATAATTTGGAATCTGAACTCATAAGAGTTCAGAGTCTGAATTCAGAGAACTCGAAGTCAAAACTCATAAGAGTTCGGAGTCTGAATTCAGAGAAATCGGAGTCAGAACTCCAAATGTTCAGAATCTGAATTTGGAGGACTCAAAACCTGAATCTGAATCCTGAAAATAGAATGCTCTATATCTAATTATTACAAGATTCTGAGGTTTTTTGATATCAAACCTAATTTTATAATTAGAGACAAAATGAACAATGAAAAAAATGGTAAGGATAAATTTCTTTGGAGAAGGAAAATTTTCCTTATGAAAGTAAAACTTAGGGTTAAATGAAATTTTCCTTAAGATAGGGTGTTTGTTATTTTCAAAACATGAAGGAATGGTATAGTCATAAGGAAACCTTATTGACTCAATAATCTCCCCAAACAAGAAGGAATGGAAAAGTCATAAGGAATCCTTATTGACTCAACAACTGGTTTCTCAAAAAATTTCTTCATATGATGAAATAGTTTTATGTTCAATCAGTTAAAATAAATAATTATATAATTATTATAGCCTATAAGTGAAGATAGATAAGAATAGGATGATAGATTAAAAAATGGATAATGGGAAGTGGTGAAATAAATATTTTTTCTGCATGAGATCATTATGGAAAGAAACACCCCACACTTTCTTGATGGGAATGGGAGTTTTCTATAAGTATGGAAAAAAAGGCCATCAAGCTTAGTATTTTAAGGGAAAGAAAGAAAATTACAATGTGAAATGATTACACTATAAGGATATGGTGTACTATTCAAATGAATGCCCCAAGAGGCAATGGAATATAACTTAGAAGAAGTTAGGAGACCAAAGTCAAGCTTATGCTATTGATATAACTTAAGTGAAATGATTATTTTTTTGTGTATTTGGACCCAATAAATATGTTTTAAAAGTATTTTATTTATTATATTCTTATAATAAGAAATATAAAATATACAAGGATTTTACTCTAACTATTTCATTAAGGATTTGAGAGAATATGTTGAATGATAGAGATTACCCCAAAAAATGATTTAGTGGAATGATAAACTTCACGAAAAACACTCGACAGATGGAAATATAACCATTAATATATGAATAATATTGAGATAATTATTTTGGGACCAAAATATGATTGAAATTGATAAATTAAATTGGATAATACTAACTACCTTGTAACTAATTAATGATAAGTTCATTTAGGAAATTTAATGACCTTCTTCCGAAATTTATGGATCTTAATCTTTTATAGGGTCATAAATTTAACCATACATGAAAAGGTTTAAGCTGAAATTTTGATGAGATGTTAATGATTAAATTATTTCTTTAATATATGGATATTTATGTATATTGGATAACCTAGGATAACCATTCTATTATAATAAATACTAGAAATTAACGGAATGACTGAAATTTTATGATCTGTTAGTGCATCAGGTATAAGATATTCATATATATTTCTTAGAGTAAGAGATTAAATGGTAATTGATAAAGGAAAAACCAAAGGATGAGATTGTACTTATAAAATTGAATGAAATAAAGTAAGTATATCTTCTCATAAATGTTTAGTACCTATAGGAAAAAGGATCCTATAGTCATTTATAATGATTTTAGTGAACTTTTTTTGAACAAATTTGGGTTATTGATTTATGGCCATTAATCTCATCTATATCACCCACTTTATTATGATCAATGTTATATATCACTATCCATTAGAATTTGGGTTCTAGTTTTCTCTTCCATGTCCAATTTTCTTTTCCCACAAATATTATCTTACTTAGACCCCTAATTATGTGTTATTTAAGATAACTTTAGTACTTACTTTTATATATTATCAAGAGTATATTTTATTAATATTTTAATATGTGGGTTTTTCAAAAATGGTATTTCAAAATTTCAAACCCTTTATTACCAATATCATGTTTAAATTGTGAGGATGCAATTTATTTAAGGTGGGAAGAATGTAACAACCTGAAATTTTAAAATATTAATATCATATTCAAGTAAGTATGTAACATGTAACCCCAAGCATAGAAAGAAATATAACATCCTGATAATTTATGATATAATTACTATTTAAAATAAATTCAATCCATTTTATAGCTTCCAATGAACTCAATACTGATTTATCTTTCACTACACACAATAATGATTGTGTTCGATGGCTTGTGTTACACGCAAGACTGAGTTTTATCGAATACACTTAATAATATTATTTCAAATGAAAATAATCTCCAAAAAATTAAATTTGATATTATAAATATGATTAACTAAAATTTGAAAATATATGGATTAATTCATTGGTTAAAAATTAATTATAAATTAATATAAAAACCAATTGAATATAAAGGAAATGTTTTTATAAAAAACTATTTTTATGCACCAAATTTTTTTTATTAAAAAATTAAATTAATTAATATTAGTGGAAGACATTAATGAAATAAATATATTATATATTAAATAATTTTTTACATTCATTCAATATATTTTATAGGCATAATATTAGAAAAAATCCAATTTTATTCATAAAAGATGCATTTTTCTAAAGGCAGTTTTGTAGCCTTTTAATAGCACGATTATTTTAAAATTATATTTTGACATTTTTATAAATTTTAATTGAAAAAATAAACTTTAGTTTTGTAATATTATTTTCAAAATTAGATTATGGTTACTTTTTGGTTTTTTTGAGAAGTTTGTTTTTGATGAATACTGAAAACATAATGGATTTTATTTAAAAATTGACTTTTCATTTAAATAATTTACAATGATAAATTGTATTTTTAATTAGTTTTACAGTAAAAATAGTTAAATTATACATATATTAATCAAATATAGTCTATTGTAGTCATTTTAATTTTTAATTAGGTATAGAAACATTGTAATCTTTTAAGCATTTTAACTTTAAAAACCTGCTTTCTCATCGCATCTATATGGTGAATTTTAAATTTAATTCCACCACTTCTATGAGGAGAATTTGAAAAAATGTATTAAATATTTATATTCATAAAAATTTATAGTGTAAAATTAGATCAACGTAAGGTTTTACCATAATGATTAATGAAAACATTTAAAACTAATTATAGTGATAAAGGTAAAAACGAGTTTACTTAGTGGTTAAACTTATAATATAAGGTAAAACAATGACCTACCAGTTTGTAAGAAACATAATTTATAGAGATAATTTGACTATTAAGACTTTATTATCTAAATGTATGAGTTTTTGGGAAACTTTTCCCTAAAATTTACCCATATAATAAGTTATGTAATGAAAATGACAAAAAATATTTTTTTCATTTTATTTTTTATAAAGATTTGGGATAGGGGAAAACATATTTTTGGTTATATATATAATTATTAAAGATAAATTATTTTTATGTATCATGATAATTTATCTTTATTTTTTAGAGATGAATTAGTTGCTTAAAATTCTTAAGAAACACCCACGTAATTATTATTTTCCTAATAATTAACTAATACACATGATACTGAGAACAGAAAAAGTGATGTAAATTTAATTAATTATTAAATTAAATTAATTTTTTATATAAATATATCATTTTAAATTGGTTTGAAATTAATATATTAAATTTATATTATTTTATTAATATTTTCAAATCTAAATGAAATAAATAATGTCAAAATTGACATTAATGTTATTTTATAATAAATGATATTTTATTAATTGATTTTAAAAAACTCTAAATCCTATACTCTACAAATTTATTTTTAAATTATAATAAATATAAAATATTTTCCATTCATGGACCAATTTACCTTTTATAATGAACATGTTGACCCCGAAATAGTAAAACCTTTCTTAGAGCGGTTAGGGTTAAAATTGTGTTTTTGTGCACTACTTGTGCTTGTGTTAACATTAATTTACAACACAGATAGGATTTTAATTTTATAAATTTTATATCATATTTATCAAATGTGGGTACAAATTATCTAATAATTATCACTTTAATTTATTGTTTAATGAATAATTAATTAGGTTAGAAAACAAGCTTTCATATTGAAAAACCAAAATGTTAAACTAAGGAAACTTAGAAGTGGAGGAAAATTATATATACACATATATTTTTATGTGTTATAGGTTTTTATTAACCAAATAAACCATAAAAAACATTATTACTCAATTTTCTATCCATATGAGGTAAGGGAGACCGCCCAATAGTGAATACATTTGAGTATTTATAAGAATACCACTCCACCTCAACTATAAAAGGGAACTCACTCCCCTCACTTATTCAAACCTCTAAAGCCATTTGGATCAACCATTATTTAAACAAATAACTCCCCAAAATAACTCCCCTAATTATAGAAGCATTATCTTGGGCATAAATCCAACCAAGAAAGGTTTTAGTGAAAACATAAGGAGGATACGTGAAAAAGAAGTAATGTTCATCTAAATATGTTTTCATTTATTTCCTTATCCACATCCTTCAATTTATTTTTTACCATTATTATATAATAACCAAATTATCCTCCATATACTTATATTTTTTTATATTAAGTTCATGACCTGAAACTTCACACACTTTCATCAAATGGGTTATGAAATCATCATTTGTGTGTACAGAAGACTACTACCTCACGAACCGACGTCATTTGCTTTTCCATTACCACATTTAATGGTTGTAAATAATGATGGATTTATAATATATATATATAATATATATGATATTTATTATTTCATTATTCTTCTATAATTATTATATCACACATAACTTTAATATTTCCTTTTTTTGGGAATACAATAATGCCGCTCGTGTGTACGGCAGACTACCACCTCGTGAAGTGATGCAATTAATTAACGTTTTACATGGAATGTATTAAGTATGGATTTAATAAAAATATATATTATATATTACATTAAAATAATACTGTAATGATAATATATATATAATTTACTTTTCTTTCATTCAATATGACTAGAAAATAGAAACAACATTCATGTGTACATATGACTTACCATATCAATAAACATTGTATTTCATTTCCAATCACAAAATTTTATGGATTACTATAAATATATATATACTTAATATATATAATATTTAAATCATGGGTTAAATTATATATATGATGACATAATGATAAATGTATGAGAAACAGAAAATAACAAGTCATAACATACTTAAAAACAAGGCAATTAACTCCTGAAAAATGAAAATAATGAAATATTATTAATAAACGGGTGATAAGACATTATAAAAGTATCATATATGATATAATTTTTTTTAATATTGTTCTTAATAAGTTAATAACATGATTGAAACCATTATAAAGGATACTAAATCTTAATCAACTAATGGAAAGTGCGAGGTTAGGGATTTCATTTTGATTTTCATTATATTAAGATATATTAGTTATTATGAAGAAAGCCACTTTTATGTGGTCTATATATTTCCATTTGACAGATAATATCATCAATAATTCATTATTAATGATATTTTATGATTCAATTTGGATTATTTCATCCAAGGGTATTTGAATTGAAAATTACCATGTGATAAAAGTTAATGTGTAATCTCACTTTCTTTGTGATTATAAAATTTTTATTCAAACAATCACTTTATTATAATGATTTTTCACTGAAAATTAAATTTATATTAAATATAAATATTCTTATGCGATGGTTATGGTTATTTCATAAACCGTTTACCATTTTTACATATTGTGTTCACTCTGAATGTAAGTTGATTATCTAGGGAAATTTTTATAAATATATATTCTTTACTCAATACAGATATTCGATAAGGAACGCTGTTTATGATATAAATCAATTATTAGATATACGAGGAATGATATAGAAAGGTATGAAATGGTTTTGGGACTGTTTAAAGTAATCCCCTTGATGCATCAGTAGTCTCATGAGATGAAATCATTTTGAAAAACCCTACACGTTTGTAACCAATATGTTTTAAACTATTTTGTGAAAGGTCTGGATAGAAGTGTGTTCTAAATTATTTTATTAATGGTCTCTATAGTAAAGTTATCATGTTCTTGGGAAACCTAATATCTAATTATTAGGCATTTCCTACATTGAAAATTTAGTTATTATTATCCATGATATTTTCACTATGACAAAGTCTATGGATACATTTCATTTTTAGTTCATTCATGAAATGACATATTTTTTCAGTTATTTTCCATCCAATATTAATTATTACTTACCTAGTTATATAAATGTAATTTTTCCTGAGTTATTTACCTATTCAGGTTGATTATGTTTATTTATTCAATATCGCTTCCGCTGTATTTAACCCTTACTGAGCATTTTAGCTCACACTTATTTTTTCCCTTTTCCCAGGATTCCACGAAGTTTACTATGAATAATACATAGGGATATTCTAGATGTAATAAAGTTTTTTTTATAAAAATTATGTTTAAATTTTTTTATTCCAAATGTAATGTAATAATCGTGCATTTACCAAGACTACTAAATTGATTAATCATTAAAGACATGTTTCCTTGTGTCATATTCCAATGTAGTGGTAACATGAAGTAGTTCTGGGATTACTAGGGTTGGGTCACTACAGCTAGGGTTATTTTTTTAGGATAAAGGATATTCTCATGATACATAAAATAGGGAGTGGTTATTGGTTGTCCCATGAATTATACCATATATATTATCATACATTGTGTCTTTGATATAAAAATGGTGTATGTTTTGTACTTGGATTTTTATAATAATTGAGGTTTGTGAGATACCTTTTATGAGAAACTTCATACTTTGATCCATTTATTAAAAAATCCTTAATTCATTTATAATAAGGGGGTGGTTGGGTATGTTGCTAATCATGTTGATGGTCGGAGCAAAACCAAGATGGAATTTATCCTCTCGTATAATGAGTATGACATATGAGACCTTGATTAAGATAAAATAAGGAAGTTTACTATTATATCCTAATAAGACATATGATTTTATTATCTATAAAATTAGGTGTGTATTATGTTCCCATTAATTAGGCTGAATGACATGTAATGTATTGATCGACCTGATCAGTGTATACTGAGAGAATCAAGAATGTATGAGTATATTTATGGGATTGAAATACTCTCTATCCCATGGTTACTCGATGTATTAGAAACATAGATTATATTAATATGTACTCTTTTATATTATATAATGGGTGTATGGAGGTATAAATATTCATGTGTTTTATAGAGATCACATCAGATCCATTTGTAGCTTGAGTAGCGATGATGATTTTCTAAAGGCTGCTCTTTTCATACATTTATGAATTTATAAAATCAAAATTTTTTCACTACTATAAAGTACTGTGGAGTCACACATTATTTTTTGTTGAATATGGATTGGGTTTAACTTATACAACTACTTTAAAAGTATAATAGATTTATCCAAGATGAGTTATGGATTTATATTTATAAGGTGTTACATATGATGCAATACACTGTGAATTTGATGATAGATTTACAAAAGTTTTTTGTAAGATATCCAAAAGTGGTTTTAGACATGGTTTTACAACTTATTATCTATGATATAATATGAGATTAAATGACATTATGTCTATTTAGATTTAGTATAATTGGGATATTGAAAGAGATATCCCTTAAATCCCATATAATGTTGTATTCAATATCAAAGTGTTGTATAATATAACATGAATAAAAGCTTAGGAAAATTATATGAGTAGTTTGGGTATATCAAAAGGAATGAAAAAGGGATTAAATTACACTTCATTAATGATATCGGCATGTATGAAATGATAAATTCAGAAGGATTTTGGAAGATTATTGTATGATTTATAATACTCTATGATTATTGAGGTAGTTTAACGGTAAAATATTAACATTAAAGTATCCTTAATATTTCCCATCCTTGAATATTTTCATTTTATAAGTTTAAATTTATAGAAGAAATTTTTTTGTCCATGGTTTATAAGTGGTATAACCTATACCATTTACTCATACATTTTATAACATACAATTAAATTACATTAAAGAATCATGAGTGACCCAATTCCTTTATAAACATGCTAAAGGCCTTGAAGATGGATGATTCACCCTATTGACTCTCCATAAAATCTTTATCTTACTTCTCTCTTCAACATGAGAGGAACTATCATTCCTTATGAATATAAAAGTTTCCTTCCAATGTGATGTGTGATTTGTGTCAACCCATGGATACACCGTAGAGGAGGGAGTCCTTTGGCTACCTCTAAGGGATCTTCCTAAAACCATTGTGATGAATACAATAGAAGTTATTTATGGTGTTAGTTTTACATAGTATTCCTTATTTTATGTTTATATGTGGTTTTAGGTTTTATACATGGTTGATATTGAGAAATGTGGTACCTAATTCCTTTCACTACCATGAAAATAGTATTTAAATCACTATAAACCCCATATACCATATAAAAATCTCATAAGATTTATGATTTATCCAATGTATTTTAGAACTAAATAATTCTATGTGCACCAATAATATAATGATACATCCATATGTTTGTGTTATAAAGTAATATGAAAACAATTATAAAGCAGTCAAAAATCCACAACATAAATAATCCACTCAAATAAAATAGGTTATATAAAAAATCATGAGTGATAAAAATTATACAAAGAATGTAAGCTTCTATCTAGGTAATCTCCCTTCAATAAAAATAATAAATTATAATATATTCACACTATATATAATTAGAGGATATAAAATAAAATCAATTTTTTTTTCTCTAGTTAATTAAATGGAATGATTATCCAAATGAATACCTTCCAACCAAAATAAGTAAGTATATGGTAGTCATAATGAAATGATATTGATATAATTATTATCTTGAAGCATCATTTATGATGAGGAATTCTAAAGTAAATGATGTATTAATAATCTCATATAAATTTTATTTCTTCACTACTATGGATACATAGGAATTTAGATAAAGAATAAAGGGACTATTTCAATATAACAACTTCTTATGAAAAGATATAGTGAGTAGAAATAAAATATAAAAGTTTTTAAAAGAGTGGAATATAAGAGAGTTTGTTTATATAAAAAATTATTTTGAGGAATATAAGATCTTAAAAATATTTAAGAGAACAATTCCATAGTTTTTAAGTGAAGTTGAAATAAATAAGGGTAATTTAATTTTTATGGAATGAAATAAAAGTTATATTTATTTAATAAATCATGATATTTAAAAAATGAATAATGATTAGAAAATTTAATATAAATAATTTCCTTGAATTTTTTTTGAAAAGAATAAATAGGAAAATGGAAGATAAATAATAATATTTTTCTTAACGATATAGTGATGTTTTCATAAAAATAATGATATAGGTAAATTTCAATGTTATTTTTAAAAAATGAAACAAATATATTTAAATATTTATTTAAATGAAAAAAAATCCCCTGAATGGAATTATGAAATGATATTGGAGAAACTAGGATAGGAATATAGAAAACTTTATAGAAGTTAAAGAAAATACATTTTCAACACTTATGTAATAATTTTAGGTAAACCACATTAGTACAAAGATTCTAAAATTGAATTTCTAATGAAATTTAAAGAAACTTTGTTAGGTGTATAAGAAAATACATTATTAGCCTTATATATAATCAAAAATATGTTTTTACTTAGATGTTTATGGATATGGAAGAGAAATATCAAATAAAAAAGAAAAATAATCCTTTTAAAATGTTGTATTTTATAAGGTGATAATCAACAAAAAAAAATTATGAGAAGGAAATAGAAATATATAAAAATAATAAGTATAATATGATATAGTAAAGGTATATAATACATGTAACTAAAAATTATATAGTTAAAAAAGAAAGAGTATAACTCAATGAAAGGCGATTAAGTAAAGAAACAACTTATAAAGTTCTTAATCAACATAAATGTGAATGGATAGTGATAATGTCAAAAAATAAGTGGACAAATATTTTTATTGTCATAGATAGGTTATAAAATAATATATAAAAGATTAATGGGTATGAAGAATGAATTATGAAATAATCATCGGAGAAAACACATACCATAACTTTTATCTCACTTTAACATTATTTATCCCATGTATAGTCAATTTAGACTCATTAATCATATATTTGTGAACATCACTCATATTTATTAACCTTTAAATTAATAAATTATGTTCCTTTATTTCTTATTTATTAGATATTCACGTTTCTTTTTGGTTATTAGATGTTAGTAGTATGATTTTTCCAATTCCTTTTTCGGTATAGCAGTCCCAATCATTATTAATTGTTCATGAATTCATTGCCCACATAATAATCAAGGTACTAGAATAATAATTATATAATAAATCTAGAGATCCATGTTCATTTTATATAATTTACATATATGATTTAAAAGGGATAAATCTAGTATATTCTTGTGGTTTTCCAAAATATAACTGTAGTATAAAAACAATATACAATTTCCCAAGACCAATCAATTTTTATTTCACTGGAACATAATTTTTTTTGATAAAATCACAAATTAGAGTAACAGATTTAAAATAGTGGAAATATAACAATTATTAAAATCAATAGTATAGTGTAAATAAAATAATATATAAAATTTGGAATCATAACATATTTAAAGCAAAACATGAAGTAATGGTTAAAAACCAGGAACTTATTTAAAGTACATTATTAAATGATAGAACACTCTAATAAAAAGGTATTAAATTTAACCCAAATAATTAAGGGATGCTTTTAACTTACTCTATGAAACCCCTTCCTAGAAATAAATTCCTCAATAGAAATGTTAGAAACACAAAACTCTAACCACTAGAAGCTTCATCAACACCACTATCAGCAGAAAATTTCTAGCCACAAAATCTCATCATCAACCTGATAGAATTGGTCCACTTCCAAGACATATAATCACATAAAAATATCAGTTAAAAAACAATATTATTCATGAAAGGACTCAATCCCATTGATCAGTAGCACAAAAATTACAATAAGAAAAATTATAGAATTTAAAAGCAGAACCTTACAAGAATATACTCTATGTAGAAACAAACTGAAGGAAAATCTACTAAAAATTTATATACACTAAACAACAAGATGATACAAGATTAAACATACTAGTAAACCTATAAATAACTTTATAAATTTATATCTTATTCTATGAGTCAATGAGTATATTTATAGGAGACTTTCTAATGTTTAGATTCCAAAAAACCTGGGCACAATTGTAATAATATCAAAAGTAGATAATCCATATTCTCAAGGATTCAAAAATACTCCACACCTTCTAATATAATAAATTTTCACCACTAAAACAATATTTCATTCAGAAATTGAAATTTATAATGAAAACTCATATATATAGAATTTCATGCCCTATATATTAATCTTAAATTCACTGAATTTTCACCATGTAAAAATAAATAAATAAAAAAACTCAAAGTTAAACTATGATAAAATTTTAATGTATTGTGAATATAAAAAGAAAGTATTCAATGGATTCATTGACTAAAATATATACCAAATTTTTAGAATCACATGACATAAGAAATGAAATTGAGAAGATGAAAGGAATAATTCTTATAGATATGTGGGAAATAATGATTTCTATAACTTTTGATCAAAGCATTCATGCATTCATAAGACAAATTAATTATTTAAAAACAAATTTTAATTGTTAAAAATATAATTTATTCAAATTTACTTCAAACATTCCCCTTTATAACTCCTCCTTTGTGAATTAGAACTTTCCCATCCCATTAATATATCTTCATCAAAACAATTTTATTTACCATATTTCTCACCCCATTTTGGATTTCAAAAAATAAAATGATGTAGAAACAATATATAATCATAAAAATCGTAAAAAAACCTTTAAAATCATTGGAAATAAGAGTTATAAAAAATAAAATCATATGAGAGAGTCAAAAAATAAGTCTATAGATGATAAATTAAGTAAATTAAACCTTACAAAATTTATATTTCGATACATATGATTGAACTTATTCTTGAGAATATGGTTCTTAAGAATATTCAATGTAAAATTTATTATCTTCTAGATAATGGAAGTAGACATCTATAGAAAATTTAATAGACACTTATCTCTTCATGAGAGTTTATATATACATAACTATATCTCAAAATAAGTTGAATAAATTAAGTTTATAGAGAAAAGTAAAATATGTTAAAGATCATCATTAAAATAATCAAATATTGATAATTATTAAAACTATAAGTGATAAAAAAGATTATGTGATACAATATTTTAGATCATATTAGAGTAATCAGTTATATAGATATTTTGAGAATATTTTTTTGGAAAATATTTTATAATAAAGTACAAATTAGATGATAAAATTTAAAAATACACCAGGTTTAATAAGAAACTTATAATGAATTATTTTTTATAAAGTTAAACATTCGAAAAAATAAAATTACTTTTAAAAAAGTTAGCACAATTCTATATCAAAGAATCCACTCACCATTTTTTGGGGAGTTTTTTAATTCCAAGATAGTGTTAAAATAGAAAATAGAATTTATGATCATTTTACATTTATCATACCTAAATTTTGTTTAATATATTCACATATATCAAAATTTAAAGGCTTAAAAAATATATTATCAGATTAATATTTTTTAAAAAAAATTATAATTATATATCTATTTAATGTTTGATCCCATAGGAAGTGAAGTCTTATATATATGTTCTTTCTACATTAGTGATGTGATTGATTTATAGAAAAATAAATAAAACTTGTCCTATATTTGGGTGAATCTCAAACCAAAATCCATAAGTATGTGTTTCATCCAAAACACTTGAGCATAACCACTTCCAACTACATCGTAGTCAACTACATCATTAAAAAGTGAAACCAATTATTGTTTCTTACTAGATCAAGAAACAAAAATTTCTCTTATAAAATTACATATACCAAAAGTAATCTTTCTATATAACCTACAACTTTCATAGTTAGTATTTGAGTAACTATTTAGAATAAAATAATTTCTAAAAGAATAAAACAAGCCATGTTCCAAGGTACCTTTTATATAATGTTAAATATGATTAACCACTTTCGAATATTATTCCATTTTATTTTCCTAGAATATCACACGCAATCACACTTAAAATATATTTTCTAGTCAACTAACTATTATATTTTTAACCTTATGAGCATACTTATGTAATATTTTTGATCTTCTAGTTTTATATATTCATTTAGGTCATATTTAATTGAAGTTGTAATCGGGTTAATTTTACTAGAAGTTTAGTCAAAAGAAATTTTTTTGAATAAATCTCCAATATATTTATATTGATTTGAAATATTTCTTTATGATTTATGTGAAATTTTAAAACCAAGTAAAAAAGTTAACTTTACCCATCATGATCATTTCTAACTCACTTTTCATAAGTTTTAAAAAACTATGGGAAATATATTTTGAATTTGAAAGGAACATGATATTATCGAAATATATTTGAATAAAAATGGTGTCTTTAAAGACTATTAATAAATAGTGTTGGATATAAATTTTCTTTAAAATTTATTTTTAAGTAAAACTCTGATTAATCTGTCATATATAGCTTTTGGAGGTTGTTTAAGTCCATATAGAACTTTGGAAGACTACATAAATTTTTAAGAATTTAAATCCTACAAAACCATGGTGTTATTCTACATAAACTTCACCCTAAACATATTGGTTAAGAAGATAAATTTTAACATCGATTTGAAATTACATAAAATTCATATGTGATATAAAAGATAGTAGGATTATGATAAATTCCATACTAGTTATCAGTGGAAAAATTACTCCATAATCCATGCCTTCTTCTTGAAAATAACCCTTAGTAACAAGCCTTTCCTTATTCATTACATTTTTTTCCAATTTTATCACATTTATTTATAAAAAAACAATTTAATCTAATAACCATAATTTATTTAGGATGTTCAATTAGAGTCTAAACTATATTCAATTAAAATTTATTATTCCCTTATTATATATATTTTATCCAACTATCATCACCTAAGGAATATTATACCATTTTAGGTTCAAATTGAGATATAAAGGAATGAATCTCACTCTCATTCCTTAATGATATAATAGTTTTTATTGGATATATATATCTATATATCCAATAATATTATTCATGGGATGATACATTTAAAACATATGGTTTCTAGGTAAATTGAAACAATGATATTCAATTATTTTTTGTCCATTTTCCATTGAAATAACCAATCAAAATTAAATTCCATTGGTATAACTTCTAGATGATAAACTATTAAATGTTGTGGTTCTATTTTAAATTAATGAATAGAATTGATTTCGAAAACAACAACCATATTATTATCTTTTCGATGTATTCAAAAATATAAGGAAAAATTTCATAAAATTTTACATTAATTATTTTCTTTACAAAATTATTTCTTTTATTAAAAAAATGATTTTACTTACTAGTTATTGAATAACCAATAAAAATACATTTATCATACTTGATATTCAATTTGTGAATAAGATATTTATTATTAAAGATAAACACGTACACCCAAAACTCTGATGTATAATTTTTTTGTCTTTTTCTCATCCACAACTCATAAGAAGTTTTATTTATAAAAGGGAGAATTAAAACATGATTTATGGGACAGAAATCAATAATCATTTATTCAGAAAAAAATGTGTTAGAAAATAGTATTCACTGGATAAAGTTAACTTAATTTCCTATGTAATTATATTTATTTTTTTAGCCACATCATTTTTTTGAGAATTATTGGGTGGTAACATTTTATGAGTAATACCATTCTTACCATAAAATGTTTCAAGATTAGGATTTACAAACTCACCATAATAATTGATTCAAGGTAAAATAAAAGATGGGTTTTTTTATTTTTAAAAGAAGCATGAAAAATGTTAAAACAAATACAAGATTCATATATTTGTGAGAGAAAATAGGTCCAAGTAAATCTAGTATAATCATCAACAAATATGCACAAAAATCTTTTTCTCCCTATACTCATAGTTTGTGTAAGAACAAATAAATAGATGTTCACTAACTTTAATGTATCAGATGTTGAGAGCTAACCAACACGTTTAAATTTAGAATTATTCTTTCTACCAAATTGATAAGGATCACAAATCCGGGAAGCATTAAAATTATGTTCTGGTAGATCCCATGCATATCCTTTGTTAGAACAATTATCTAAACATATATCATTGAAATGTAATAATATTCTATAATAAATACATGATAAATCATCAGTTACACTTAAACAAGGTATGTTTTGATGACCACTGTTTTCTAGGTTTATTATATATGAATTCTCATACTTATCGGTAGATAGAATAAATCATCCTTTCGAACATTGAATATTATATTTACCACTCATGAAGTTAAAAATGTAACCCTCATTCAATAACTTTGTTATACTAATAATATTTTACTTTCAGTACTAAAATATATAAAACATTGGAAATTAAATTTCTACTTAAAAAATATATATTACTAATTACAATGATTTCACCCTATAGATTTTCACTAAAAGTAACTCATCCCCCGGTAAAAATATTAAAATCCGAGAAGTTATAATTATATCTTGTCGTATACTAATAACAACTATTGTCCATATACCACTTATTCTAGATGATTGTACTCAAACACTTTTCTTGAAAACAATAAAAATAGTTTTTTGGTACCTAAACTTTCTAGGGTTAAGTTACATTTGAAAATAAAAATTTTTCAATACATATATGTACAAATTTTCTATATTGAATAAAAAAAGACATTAAGAAATAAAATATTTATAAAATAAAAAGGATAAAACTGTATTCAAATAAAATTTATTTTTTAGAGAATACACATTTTTATTTAGAAAAAAAGGTGCACTCTTAGGAAGAAAGTAATTAGACTAAAAATTTGATTTTCTAGAAGAAAAACCTATTTTAGAAGATGTTATAAATGGTTTAAATTGGTCCAATAACTTATCAAAATTCTCCATATCAGAAGTAAAATTAGTTATTTTTTTTAAGAAATTAACATCTAGTTTTTTATTAACAACCAAACTAAGATCTTTATATTTTGAACTATAACTATTTTTAAATTCCCATTTAGATGAAACTTTAGAAATATCAGAAGTAACCATGAAATTTGATGATTATCATTAACAAGAATTGACTCAACAAAATTATATTATTTTATTAACTTGGAATTTTACCTTTCAGTGAGATTCATGTGTCTAGTCACTTCCTCACACATTGTAATATCTTCATAATTTTCCATTAAATTTTATTTTTCATCTTTTAAATAATTTAAATTTGATTTATCATATAAATAATTAGAAAAAAAATAAAATTTAAATTCAAATTATTAAAGTATTTAGTAATTAACTTATTCATAATAAATTGATCACTCTTAGTATTTTTTTTATAAATTATAACAATTTAATTTCTACAATCACTCTCTTCTAAAAAAATATCAGAATTAGTGTATCCACTACTTTCACTTGAAGTTTATAAATATTTAAATCTCTTCTTTCCCATTATTTTATAATGGCTAGAATTTTAACATAGTAGAAATTGAACAATTTGTAAAGTTGATATAATTATAGTGAGAATAAAATAAGAAATAAAACCTATAAGAACAATGAAGATAAAAAACATAGTGTATTAGTTAACAAACCAATAACTCCTTTGATAGATAATATTAAAGGTTGACACCCTCCAATATAGGAGGTATTCTCTTTAATCCAAAGAGAAAATGGAGTCTTTGAACTAACTCTAGGTAAACCGTTCCTATCATGAAGGTCCTATTTTTTAAAAAACTACATGCTTCAACCAATATAATATTTTTCAACACCATTGTTAGTAGCAGATTCCCAGGCCTGAAATCTCATCGTCAACCTAATTGAAATAGCCTATATCCAATCCTTGTAAGCCCGTCAACCCATCGGTCGAAAAAATCCCATCTTCCACATGAAATCCCTCATTAATTGTGATCTAAAGAACATAAATTACAATATAATAACTCATACTATTTAAAATTATAACCTTATAAGAATATTTTATATTTAAAACAATCATAAAGGAGGGACACAATAATTAGAATCAGAATCCAAAACAAAATGTTAAAAGATTAAAAATGAAAATCATTTCTCTTAGTATAATTCTAAATTTATATCTTATTCCAAGAGGTAGGGAATTTATTTATAGGTGTATTTCCACTGACCAAATTCTAAAACACTTAGGTATAGTTTTTACAAAATTAGAATTAGTTGAACCTACTTTTTATGGATTCAAAAATACTTTATATCTTCTAATGATGTTAATAAATGATACTACAATGTGATTTCATTATACTAAATATATATTTTATGAATCTTCAGATATCCAAAAGTTTATATGCTTCATCATAAACTTAAATTCATGATATTTTCATCTAATACAACAAAAATGACTAAAATAACATTTAAGTTAAAATAAGTTCATATTTAAATGCACTGCGTTTTAAAAAAATAAAAAGGATCCATTTACTAAATAATATCCCCTTTTAAAAAGAATAATAAATAAAAAATAAAATTAAGAAGTTGAAATAAATAAATCCAATAGATACACAAGGAAAAAATGATTTATCCCACTTTTGATCATAGAATTTATGATCATGAATAAGAAGAAAACAAAAGTTCAAAAAAATTCTTTAATAAACACATCATGAATTCATAATTAATATAATTATTCTCCTAAATAACTCTTACTTCATGACTTAAAACCTTTATATTCACTTAAATATATATCTTTAAAAACATTTTTATTTAGAATATTTCTCTCCTCCTTTGTTATTTTCATAAATAAAATAAATTAAAAAAAATGTAAAAACAATAAATAGAAGATTCTACCCTCTTTATAATGAATGGAAATAAGAGTTAAAAAATATATCATATTTGAGAGTAATAAATTATATTTATAAATAATAGAATTAAGTAGGTTGAATCTTTTATATGTTGTATCCCAATAACCACGAGTTACAATTTTATTGGCATGATGGTTTAAGGAATATTATAATTAAAATTTATTATGTTTTTGAGAATCAAATTATAATCTTATATAAAATTAAAAGAAACACCACTATATTTCCCATAGGTTAAATATAAATATATATATATATCCATATATTGAAAAAGGTTGAAAGAATTTTAGAGGAAAAAATATTTTTAATATAAAAAACAAAATAAGAAAATCATTTAAAATAATAAAACTATATAAGAGAAAAAGTATTCTATATAATATTTTATATGTTATTTGGGTATTCAATTGTGTATAAATTTTGAGAATATTTTTAAAAAATATTTTATAATAAATTAAATATTAGTTGATAAAATTTTAAATATAGCATGTTTAGAAAACAAATATAAATTAATGAAGTTACAAACATTTATGCTTCCAAAAAAACAATAAATGTTACCTATAAAAAGTTTTAGACCAATTTTTTAAAAAATATTATACCCCTATTTTTAGGAGATTTTCATAGTAAGGAGAGAGTTAGAAAAGAAATTTAATGTTTTGATAAATTGAAATCGATCAACCTACATTCTATTTAATATATCCAAATTTATTATAATTCAAATACATGAGTAAAATATTATTAAATTGGTCATTAGTTCCAGGAAATTTTAAAATTACATATACTTTTTTGTGTGAAATCGTATAGGAAGTGATATGTTATATCTATGTTCTTTTCATGTAAGTGATGTGATGGATTTATAGAAAAAAATAAAAAACACTTATGATATCAAAAATATATTATGTTTGAGTAAATATCAACCTGAAATCCATGAGTGTGTGATATATCCACAATACTAGAGCATGAAAACTTTCTGCTACTACATATTCAACATTAACAGTGAAAGTTGTAATTGAGTACCGCTTCACTAGACCAATAAACTAAAACATATTCTATAAAATGACATGTTCTAGAATTAATCATTCTATACAACCTAAAACCTCAAAATTCAGAATCTTTGTAACTATTATGAATAAAATCATTTTTAGATTAATAAAATAACCAAATTTCCAAGTTTCCTTTTAGAAAACAGAAAAAATTCCCAACCACTTTTTCATGTGATTAATTTTTATTTTCATTAAATATCATAGTAAAACACACTGAAAACATAATGTTAATTTGACTAGATATTAGATATAGTAATATTATGATCATTTCATTGTAATTTTTTGGATCTACCAGTTACCTAAATTCATCAAGGCCATGTTTCATATAAGTTTCTATCAAATTACTTGGATTGATTATCAAAAAATAATTTTTTTAATAAATATATAATATATTTATATTGAGTTAAAATATTTCAATTCATTTCATATGAAATTTTAAAAACAAGGAAGAATTTACGTTCACCCATTATGCTCATTCCAAACTAACTTTTCATAAGTTCTAAAAACTATCAGAAATTGATTTTTTTGTGTTGCAAAAAAAATGATGTCCTAAATATAAATTTGAACCACATTGGTGACATTTAAAAAAAATTGATAAAATAGTTGAATCTATATTAAATAGGATCTTGGAGTGTGTTTATGGCTTCATACAGCTTTGGAAAGTATATATACATGTTCTTGAAATTTAACATCTTCAGAACTAGGGGTTGTTCAATATAAATTTATCGTGAATATATAACTTAATAAAATCACTTTAAACGTACAATTGGAATAAAGTAAAACTCATATGAGCTATGAATGATAGTTGGATTTAGATAGACTAAATCATAAATACAAGTGTAAAAGTATGACTATAATATAATCCTTATTTATTTAAATAATCCTTACCAATATGACTTGTCACATTCCTTAAAATGTTTCCACCGTTAAAACATTTTATTATAGAAACCCATTTTACTCCTATCATTAGATGTTCTTAATAAGGTTTAAATAAGTAAATTAACCTTTTATCAGGAGTCTCTCCATCAATGCCACATTAACCCTTTATGATTGTGTTCCCAACAACCTCACATGAATTTTTAGAATCCTTCCGTATATGTTGTCAATCATTTAAAACATAATTATTTTCATGAGATTATAAATACCCTATTGCAAGTTCTATTTAAGATTATGAGAGTGCCTAATTTAGTCAAACATATGCGACCACCTAAAATTTTAATCCAACAAGTTTTCCTTTCATGATTACATGATTCACGTAATCCTTCTCCACAAAAGAATTATGTCAAAACTAGTGTATCCTTTGGATCTTATGAAATAACATGATCCTTTTGTGATTATGCACTCCACCTAGTTTCATCACCAACATCTCATGATCCATAAGGGTTTATGAAATCATGTGTCTCTTTCTCACTTATGTTATTGTGTGTCCCTTATAGGTTTACACAAAAAAACCCACCATTTTCATTGATTTTAAACTCAAAAAAATTAGTAAAATTTGGGAAATAATACCATTTTAAATTTATGTTTTTTGATTCCAAATTGATGATATACACTGATACTATCACCCTTTTCCATACCATATTAATACTATCTTAAGTCCATCTTCCAAATCCATAAACCTGGTTCTCAATATAGAGATATCAAGGATCTCTTTAAATCTCTCCATATAAAGTCATTATTGTTTTTACAACCTCCAATTAATAATAATCTACTAATACTCTATATTTATTGCATGATACCATTATTGAAAAAAATAAAATACCAAACATAATCATTTTTCTAAAATAATCTCCATTTTAATTTTTTAAATACAATCATAAATCTATCCCCAACAAAATACTCCCAAGATACCGAGGCTATAGATTTATGACTCCATTATTTCCTCCCCATTAGACATCAAAATTAAAAGCTCTATATGAAACCAAATTTTACTTTTACACTCACCCCCTTAAGGAATCATCAATTTTTTTTAAATAATTAAACCACCCCTTTATATTATAATTCCTTAGGGGATTATTTCATCTATTTATCTACTCCCTATTAAACAATAACCTCCATTTAATAGATTTTAAATGTACTTTTGAAACTATATGAGAACACATTTGACATCATATAATGACTTCTAAATAGGACCTATCAATCTTAATCATTAACAAATTCACCTCCAAAAAATTAGGCTCCAAATTCTATCTTCAATAGCATCTACCAATTTATTATTTATTCATTTATATTTTTATCATCATTCAAGATCATATCCACTTTCTTCTTTATTTCTACATGATGTTGATATATTTTCATCCAAGGAAAATACCACTTATATTTGAGTCATTGGAAAATTATATAATCCCTCAGAGTCTAAAATCTTTATTTGATACAAAGTTTAAGTCAATAGACACAAATGATACCCATGTCACACACTTACTTACTTTGATTCTAGAAGAATGGGTTGATTCATTTTGAAAACATTATATGATATCAATCACACTAACAGTAAATATATATCAGATAATGAATATAGTATAAGTGTGTGACACATACCATATGAGAATCCAACTGACACCACTTAGTGATAACCCCATTGTACAACATGGTATGTATGATATTAAATTCTTCATAAAGATCCTTTATTAGATGAGGCTAAATAGCCTAGAGTACTTATCACCAAATCTACCTAAATATATACAGTTTTGGACTAATATAGACTATTAATACCAATTTTTGAGTTTATTATAAATGTTGTATTATTCATCAAAATAGGGAGACCACTCGTTGGAAATTATATTGATTTACAAGAATCTAAAACCAAATTGTTAAAAAAAATATATTAAAATGAAATACATGAATTTTTATACTTATCCCCTAATATGTATTTTCTTGATGTTTTAATACCACTTGAACTAATTTCTAATATAAATATTTTAATATTCAATGTGAATTAGAACAACTAGATTACTTAAATATATCATTAAAAATATCCATCTTTATATCAGGATATTCATTATATTATATTCCTTTTCTATAGAATTAACCTTCGTGATAATTATTTTAAAAATAGAATATTTTTTTACCTCACTTATTTTTATGAACCCATATGTGAATTTCAAGAATTATGACTCTTCTCACTAGTATTATGATTATGTACCTATGTCTTTTCAACACACACACCCCATGGATCATATCTTCCCCTTAATATTGTACCATTTTCAAAGATAGTTAGAAAAATTTTATTTCATGGAGAGAAGGGTACCTCCAGAATCCTCAAATAGAGGATTGCGGTTGGTAATGAAAAACCAAACCTAGAATTATGGTTTTCTTCTAATAATTTATTACGGTGATTATTTGTAATGAAAAATTTTCTTCATTTCAAATGTATTCTACAGAACTAAACTTCATTGTATTAGTATTCTTCATAATTAAAACTAAACAACATTCATTCATCTATTTTTTCTCATATTCTTATCCAAAACTAATCTATCCATATTTTTTAAGCATTATTTCCACACATGCTTAGCTTTAATTCTTTTTCAACGGTTCGATGAGATTATTCTTAGTGACGATTATAGGATAAAACAAATGATTATATGATTTAGTTATTAAATAACCACAAATATTATGCTTGTAACAGCCCGAGCTTCCACGATACGCTTCTCTTTCAATAATTCAATAGCTTGCATTGTACGCAAGTTCGAGATTCTAACACACCGTGACCAATCAAAACAGCCATTATGAATAGTAATACCCACGTTTTGAAATTATATATATTTTATATTTCAAAATAGAATTAATTTTTGGATTAGGAATATCTAAATTAGCCTATGTTGAATTTTTGGTATTTTTCTGAGAACTTCCAATTTTTTATGAATAGTGAAAAATACCTAAAAACATATTTTTTAATCAAAATAATTTATAGTGATAAATTATACTATTGAGTTGTTTTAAAGTATAATTAGAATATATTTGTACCATTTTATCCAATGGTGGTAATTAGAATTAATTTCTCTTTGAAATTGGACATAAACAATTGTAAATCTTTTGATATATATTGTTTCTTAAAAACACGCTATTTGTTGTGACAACAGGTATTAATTATAAAATTCATTAATGAAACTTATATGTTTGTAATTTTTTAAAATAGACATCATTTTTTAATTTGGAATATCAATTATATCTTAGGTGGAAATTTTGGCATTGTTCTGAAAAACATCAGTTTTTGATGAATAGTGAAACCACTAAGTGGTAGTTAAAAAAATGATTTTTCATTTCAATGAAACATTACCATTGATGTGATTTTATTTTCAAAAATCTGACATACATGGTTGTCATTAGGAATTAAAATGTTGTTCAATGGGTTTAAAATAATTTTTTGGTGAATAGTAACTTTTAAGTTTAATTAAACGCGATTAAAGGTAATTAGTGAAATTTAAGGTAAAAATGATATTATAAAAATATGAAAATACCATTAAACTTGTACTACCCCTATTTGATGAGTCATGGAAGACCAATAAAATCCATGGGTCATCTTGGGGACCCCATGGGGCCACTTTGGTAGGAAAATGACCTTAAAAACGTTTTATTTAATGTTAAAATAAAAATGTCACAAACATGTGTTGTTTTACTAAAACAATTATTACATGGGGTTATATAAGTTAACTTTTTAACTATAAATATTTATTGGAAATCTAAAAATATTTTCTACAACATGATATTTTTTTTATAATTTTTAGACATTAAATAAATTAAATATTTTATGACACCATGATGATACAACAATTACCACACTAATTAACGATTTAAATAAAATGAAACGATAATGTAAATTATAAGAATTACACTTGTCAAAAACCTATTGTATGAGTATATTTAGAACCCTTATCACCTTAACCTAGAAATATATAATTTTGTGACCTTTAAAATCCGAAAATCATTATATAATAAAGTAACATTTCATGACTTTCCATGAGTGCCCCTCCTCCCCTCTTATAAAAGGCCCCCACCACTACCACCTTATTCACACCTTCCAAGCCTTTGGATCGTCCAAAACCTGCCCATTTTGTCTCTCCACATCCCACTCTTACTCCTAGAAGCCTCACATTGGGCAGAAGTCTTCCCAAGGAAGCCTTTGAGCTCAAATCAAGAAGAGTTACCCGTTTTAAAGGTAGTGTTTTCCCTTGTGTTCTTATGTTTTATTTTGCTTCTCCAACCCCATAAACTCTTTTTATTAATTTATTTTGTAACAAAAATAGTATCCAAAATATACTAGTATGTTGGTATAAGATGTATTAGAGCTACACTTACACACACCTACATCTAATGGTTAAAGAAAATACTGTTTCTGTGGATGGCGAATTTCTGCCTCACGAAACGATGATTGTTCAAAACTCATATAACACCTTCAAAGGTGGACATTAAGATGTAACTATATTTATATATGATATATAATATGTTTATGTTTTACTTAAGCTTCTGTATTTTTCATTTATGGCATACCTTTATGGTTTCCATTATGGGTAAACACGATATTTTCATTTTATGAAGTGCGGACAACCGCCCCCTCAAAGTGATATGAATCGTTAATGCCATATGTGGGATATATAAAGGATAGATTAAATGGTATTATACAGTATATTATACTCTAATTATATTATACATTTATAAAATTATAATTTCATTCCATTAAATACGAAATAGAAATGAAAGTAGCATTCATACGTGCGTACGGCTTACCGTCTCCATGAACGGTGCATTTCATTTATTACCTCTAAATGTTATGTAATATTATAAATGATTGTATATACTGGATATATATGATATATATTATATCTACATAATGAATATAATTCTGGATATAATGGTTATTTCACCACATGAACAACTTGTAATTATAAGAAGTTTATTTTTGACTCAAGTACCAAATATCGACAAAATGACCGTTATTAACATAAATAATTAAATAATGTTCATAACATGGAAATAAGTTATATAAAAGGAATAATAAACTTGAAAAATGTTCATAATCAATTAGAAATGAACTCTAGTTTATTATTCAGGAGGTTAGAGAACGATCAAGTCAAGTCGGACACGAGGTAAAGGGAACTTCTTAACCCAATTTCCATTCTTTGGGTTAATCACCTACTTTAAAATTATGTCATGATATTATTATGTCCTATCATGTAGTTATACATTCATTATGTGTAAATATAGTGAATACACATAATAGATATATTTTATTTAAAAAATGATCTTTTTAAGGGACTTCGTCTCAATCTCCTTTCATTGAGGCATATTTGGTTTTATACACAACTTCCCTTTATATGGTGTATAAACCCCTTTGACTTTTACTTTTATTCAAAAGGAATCCTTTTATATGAAGCATTTTTACTAAACGAAAAAAGGATTTTTTTTCTTACATATGCGGTGACAACGACTTCTCCGCCGCCGTGACTATTATTTGAGTTTCGGCTTCCTCTATAAGCCATAACTTTTTTTAAAAAATGATAAATAAATATCAAGTTTTAGTTTTCTTTTATTTTGGTATTGAAAATGGTTTTGAAAGTATTTTTATTATATCAATGCGTTGTATTGATATCTTGTGATTGAAATGTTGAAATGTTATGTTTCCTTTATTCATATTTTATGTGATATGATTTTGTTATGGTTTATGATATGTTTAAACGTGTTCATATGTGGAATTCATTGGACTTAATAAGTGATGGGTGGAGCCCGCTATAGCTCCTCGATGCATCAGTAGGTCTCATGAGAAAAACTAGTGTCTTGTCATGAGGCCTTGACAAAATATTATTTGTAGTCTTGGCACAAGGCCTTGGCTACATGGTTATGATAGTCTGGAATTATGCATTCCATCATTATGAAATTGGTTATTGATATTGCATGTGATTATTCGACCAGTAGAATATCCATGTGAATAAGTAAATGGAATTATTTAATTTTACTTTTTCCATATTATGTTGAAGTTCATGTTTAAAAGGCTTTTGTTTAGTTATACATTTCCTTAAATGTTTATGTTTATTTATGAAAGCTTCTGCTATATTGTTATCCTTAATGATCATCTGAGCTCACCCCTTTCAATGTTTTAATATTTTCCAGGATGTGAAGAAGTATTTTATGAATGACCTATAGGGATAGTTAGAAGAGGATATGAGTGTGGACTACGGAGACTTTGTTGTTGTAGTTTTTCACTTTATGACGTAATGTAACATTTATGAATGTATCTAGTATTTCCAAAGCTATTAAACTAATCGGCCTTTCGATACTTGATCTTTTGTGATCATGCCAATGTTACGCAATAATGCACCGACTCTGGGTAACTGGGGTCAGGGCGTTTCAATTGATATCAGAGGGAGGTTAGTAATAACCTTGGAAGCTAGATTTAGATAAACTCTGATTACAGCACATAGCCCAAAGATAGACTTTGAGGATTAGTATAGAAGAACTTCCTAGAATTTTGGTATTATAGAGATTTTGTGCGTTTGCCGAGCTATACATCCATGTCTGGATATGAGCAGGTAGAGGCGTTTCTGGCACATATGTACCTAGGGGTAAAACACGAAATCACCGCTTTGAGGTAGACTCGAACGGGAACTCGTGCACGACAACGGGCCTTGCTGCACTCTTGGTTACGACACTCCCGAGGGATACGCTTAGGATAATTCTCAGTTTCTTTACCAACCATTATGAAGGGTTTATGAGTATATACTTCCTCAAAAAAACATTTTTATGATTATGGATTATATCCATAAATAGTTCAATTTATGTTAAGTATTTTACAAGTATGGAATTATGTATTTTGATTCATAAACTAATCTAGTTTATGCCATTGTATAGAAATGGATCCCAGTAGAAGGAATGTGAACTCCAGCAATACGTATGATCCAAAGAGTAAGAAGGATCATATATTTCATGGTATTAATACAAAATTTAGATGGGTAATAGTCTCCCTTGTTTTGTCAACATATGAAGAAATAATATCATGTGTTAACAAGATAATTAAAGAATTTTCTAAGTCCTATGGATTTGAAGGTAAGAAAGAGAAGAAAAGGATGGAAGAGAGAAAGATGGATAAAGGGAAGAGGGAAAAGAAGAGTTTTCCAATATGTGATAACTGTGGGAAGAAACACCTTGGAACTTGCCTGAAGGGAATGAGAGTCTGTTATAAGTGTGGAGAAAAAGGACACCATGTGCGTGACTACAAGGGTAAGAAAAAGGTTTCAAATGTACAATGCTTCATCTTCAAGGAGTGGGGACACTACGCAAACCAATGTCCAAATCATCGGAGTATGCCCCAAATGATGCTATTGGATAATAATCTAGTTATGATAATACCACAGATGAGGGGGAATGATTAGAGTTCTTATGTTGTTATTAAAGAATCATGTCATCTGAGTGTTGTATCAATGATGTATTGGTTATAAGATTAATGTGATATATAAGGATTGTACTAAAGTACTTGTTGTTTTCATTAAGGTTTTAATATGATAAAAGTAATCATATTTTTAGTATGTTCCAATAAGAGAAACTTTACTTTGTTTGGAGAATCTGATGTTACAATTGATTTTGTAATTTAGAGACCTTTTGGATAATGTCTGGACAGAGGTATTTTGGATAACTATAAAGGTTGTAATGGGTTATATTTTACATTGGATACTATTGTTAAGGTTATTTTTGGATATTTATAAAAAGGACAGCACGCAGACAGTGTGACAACCCATCACGTCAAACAAAGCTGTGGGAATCGAACCCAAAACCATAGTGCGATTGGGATTTATCGCCCACCACTGGACTACGTGAAGTCCCTGGTTTGTACAAAAATAGTTTTTCAAATCTAAATGGTATGTGTTAATATTTTTAACCTAGTACTATTAGGATAAATATAATATTTTTGAGTTCTATAATCTTTTTGAGTGAAGGATGAGTTTGTGGTAGAATTTTATTGAAGGTTGAAACTGTACTTATAGAGCATATATATATATACCTATCTCTTATTCTATGAATAAATTAATTCTTAAACTTTAGGAAAGGGATATTAAAACAAAAAATGTGTTATCCTAAAACCTTATGTTTTGTTGAACTGATGATATTTTAAATCAACATAGATTGATGGATTTGAGGCCCTCAATTTTACACTTGTTTTTGATTGATGACCTCAATCACTCCGTACAAATATTTATATTTTTCCTCTAATTATATGTCTCTAATTGCCACCAATTTTCTCTGTATCAAGATCATAATTTGGTGGGGACATTTTTTCCCTCTTATTAAGGCTAAATTTGATTAACCTTATTTCCGATGTGGGTTTTCCACAAAGATATTTTCTATTTTCAAACATTTATTTTCAAAGAAAAATGCCAAATTGTTAGGACCAATTTATTGAAGTAGGGGAGAATGTAACACCCCAAGCTTCCATGATACGCTTCTCTTTCAATAATGTAATAGCTTGCATTATACGCAAGTTCGAGATTCTAACACATCACGACCAATCAAAATAGCCATTATGAATAGTAATACACATGTTTTGAAATTATATATATTTAATATTTCAAAATGGAATTCATTTTTGGATTTGGAATATCTAAATTTGCCTATGTTGAATTTTTGGTATTTTTCTGAGAACTTCCAATTTTTTATGAATAGTGAAAAATACTTAAAAACATATGTTTTAATAAAAATAATTTATAGTGATAAATTATATTATTGAGTTGTTTTAAAGTATAATTAGAATATATTTTTACCATTTTATCCAATGGTGGTCATTATAATTAATTTCACTTTGAAATTGGACATAAACAATTGTCAATCTTTTGATATATATTGTTTCTTAAAAACACGCCATTTGTTGTGACAACGGGAATTAATTATAAAATTAATTAATTCAACTTATATATTTGGAATTTTCTAAAATAGACATCATTTTTGAATTCGGAATATCAATTATATCTTAGGGTGAAATTTTGGCATTGTTCTGAAAAACTTCAATTTTTGATGAATAGTGAAACCACTAAGGGGTAGTTAAAAAACTGATTTTTCGTTTAAATGAAACATTACCACTTCTGTGATTTTATTTTCAAAAATCCAACATACATGGTTGTCATTAGGAAGTAAAATGTGGTTCAATGAGTTTAAAATAATTTTTTGGTGAATAGTAACTTTTAAGTTTAATTAAACGTGATTAAAGGTAATTAGTGAAATTTAAAGTAAAAAATGATATTATAAAAGTATGAAAATACTCTTACACTTGTCCTACCCCTATTTTATGAGTCATGGCCAACCACGAAAATCCATGGGTCAACTTGAGGACACCATGGAGCCACTTTGGTAGGAAAATGACATTAAAAACGTTTTATTTAATGTTAAAATAAAAGTGTCACAAACATGTGTTGTTTTACTAAAACATTTATTACATGGGGTTATATAAGTTAACCTTTTAACTATAAATATTCATTGGAAATTTAAAAGGATTTCCTACATCATGATATTTTTTTTTATAATTTTTAGACATTAAATAAATTAAATATTTTATAACACCATGATGATGCAACAATTACCTCATTAATTAATGATTTAAATAGAATGAAAATATAATGTAAATTATAAGACATACACTTGTCAAAAACCTATTTTATGAGTATATTTCGAACCCTTATCACCTTATCCTAGAAATATATAATTTCGGGACCTTTAAAATCCTTAAATCATTATATAATAAAGTAACATTTCATGATTTTCCATGAGTGCCCCTCCTCTCCTCTTATAAAAGGCCCCCACCACTACCACCTTAGTCACACCTTCCAATACTTTGTCTCGGCCAACCCATGCCCATTTTGTCTCTCCACATCCCACTCTTACTCCTATAAGCCTAACTATGGTCATAAGTCTTCCCAAGGAAGCCTTTGAGATCAAATCAAAAATAGTTACCCGTTTTAAAGGTAGTGTTTTCCCTTGTGTTCTTATGTTTTATTTTGCTTCTCCAACCCCCTAAAATCTTTTTATTCATTTCTTTTGTTACAAAACCAGTATCCTAAATATACTAGGATGTTGGTATAAGAGGTATTAGAGCTACACTTACACACACCTACATCTAATGGTTAAATAACATACTGTTTCTGTGGATGGCGAATTTCTGCGTCATGAAACGATGATTGTTCAACACTCATATAACACCTTCAATGGTGGACATTAAGATGTAAATATATTTATATATGATATATAATATGTTTATGTTTTACTTAATCTTCTGTATTTTTCATTTATGGCATACCATTATGGTTTCCATTATGGCTGAACACGATATTTTCATTTTAAGAAGTGCGGACTACCGCCCCCTCAAAGTGATTTGAATCGTTAATGACATATATGGGATGTATAAAGGATGGAGTAAATGGTATTATACATTATATTACAATTTAATTATATTATAACTTCATATAATTATAATTTAATTCCATTAAATATGAAATAGAAATGAAAGTAGTGTTCATCCGTACGTACGGCTTACCGTCTCCATGAACGATGCATTTCATTTCTTACCTCTAAATGTTATGTAATATTATAAATTCATGTATATAAAGGATATATATGATATATATGATATCTACATCATGAATATAATTCTGGATATAATGGATATTTCACCACATGAACAACTTATAATTATAAGAAGTTTATTTTTGACTCAAGTACCAGTGATCGAAAAAAAATTACCATTATTAACTTAAATAATTACATAATGTTCAGAACATGGTAATAAGTGATATAAAAGGAATAATGAACTTGAAAAATGTTCTTAATCAGTTAGAAATTAACTCTAGTTTATTATTCAGGAGGTTAAAGAATGATCGAGTCAAGTCAGACACGAGGTAAGGGAACTTATTAACCCAATTTCCATTCCTTAGGTTAATCTCCTAATTTCAAATTATGTCATGATATTATTATGTCCTATCATGTATTTATACTTTCTTTATGTGTACATATAGTTAATACACATAATAGATATATTTTATTTAAAAAATGATCTTTTTAAGGGACTTCGTCTCAATCTCCTTTCACTGAGGCATATTTGGTTTTATACACAACTTTCCTTTATATGGTGTATAAACCCCTTTGACTTTTACTTTTATTCAAAAGGAATCTCTTTATATGAACCATTTTTACTAAACAACAAAAGGAATGTTTTTTCTTACGTACGCGGTGACAATGACTTCTCTGCCGCCATGACTATTATTTGAGTTTCGACTTCCTCTATAAGCCATAACTTTTTTTAAAAAAAATGAAAAATAAATATCAAGTTTTAGTTTTCTTTTATTTTGGTATTGAAAATGGTTTCGAAAGTGTATTTATTATATCAATGTGTTGTATTGATATATTGTGATTGAAATGTGGAAATGTTATGTTTCCTTTATTCATATTTTATGTGATATGATTATGTTATGGTTTATGATATGTTTAAACATGTTCATATGAGGAATGCATTGGACTTAATAAGTGACGGGTGGAGCCCGCTATAGCTCCTCGATGCATCGGAAGGTCTCATGAGACAAACTAGTGTCTTGGCACGAGGCCTTGACAAAATATTATTTGTAGTCTTGGCACAAGGCCTTGGCTACATGGTTATGATAGTCTGACATTATGCATTCCATCATTATGAAAGTGGTTATTGATATTGCATGTGATTATTCGACCAGTAGAATATCCATGTGAATAAGTAAATGGAATTATTTCATTTTACTTTTGCCATATTATGTTGAAGTTCATGTTTAAAAGGCTTTTTTTAGTTATACATTGCCTTAAATATTTATGTTTATTTATGAAAGCTTCTGCTATATTGTTATCCTTACTAAGCATCTGAGCTCACCCCTTTCAATGTTTTAATATTTTCCAGGATGTGAAGAAGTATTTTATGAATGACCTGCAAGGATAGTCAGAAGAGGATATGAGTGTGGACTATGGAGACTTTGTTATTGTAGTTTTTTACTTTATGATGTAATGTAACATTTATGAATGTATCTAGTATTTCCAAGGCTACTAAACTAATCGGTCTTTCGAGACTTGATCTTTTGTGATCATGCCAATGTTACACAATAATGCACCGACTCTGGGTAACTGGGGTCGGGGCATTACAGTTGATATCAGAGGGAGGTTAGTACTATCCTTGGAAGCTAGATTTAGATAAACTATTATTAGAGCACATATACCGAAGATAGACTTTGAGGATTAGTATAGATGAACTTCCTAAAATTTTGGTATTATAAAGATTTTGTGCGTTTCCCAAGAAATACATCCCTATCTGGATACGAGCAGGTAGAGTTGTCTCTGGCACATATGTACCTAGGGGTAAAACCTGAAAACACTGGTTTGAGCTAGACTCGAACGGGAACTCATGCATGACAACGGGCCTTGCTGCACTCTTGGTTACGACACTCCCGCGGGATACACTTAGGATAATTCTCATTTTCTTTACCAACCATTATGAAGGGTTTATGAGTATATACATCCTCAAAGAAAACATTTTTATGATTATGGATTATATCCATAAATAGTTAAATTTATGTTAAGTGTTTTACAAGTATGGAATTATGTATTTTGATTCATAAACTAATCTAGTTTATGCCATTGTATAGAAATGGAGCCCAGTATAAGGAATGTGAACTATAGCAATACATATGATCCAAAGAGTAAGAAGGATCATATCTTTCATGTTATTAAGACAACATTTAGAAGGGAAATAGTCTCCCATGTGGTCTCAACATATGAAGAAATAGTATCATGTGTTAACAAGATTAGTAAAGAATTTTTTGAGTCCTATGGATTTGAAGGTAAGAAAGAGAAGAAAAGGATGGAAGAGAGAAAGATAGATAAAGGGAAGAGGGAAAAGAAGTGTTTTCCAATATGTGATAACTGCGGGAAAAAACACCTTGGAACTTGCCTGAAGGGAATGAGAGTTTGTTATAAGTGTGGAGAAAAAGGACACCAAGTGTGTGACTGCAAGGGTAAGAAAAAGGTTTCAAATGTACAATGCTTCATCTACAAGGAGTGGGGACACAACGAAAACCAATGTCCAAATCATTGGAGTATGCCCCAAATGATGCCATTGGATAATAATCAAGTTATGATAATACCCCAGATGAGGGGGAAGGATTAGAGTTCTTATGTTGTTATTAAAGAATCTTGTCATTTGAGTGTTGTATCAATGATGTATTGGTTATAAGATTAATGTGATATATAAGGATTGTACTATAGTACTTGTTGTTTTGATTATGGTTTTAATATGATGAAGGTAATATTATTTTTAGTATATGACAATAAGAGAAACTTTACTTTGTTTGGGGAATCTGATGTTACAATTGATTTTGGAATTTAGAGACCTTTTGGATAATTTCTGGACAGAGGTATTTTGGATAACTATAAAGGTTGTAATGGATTATATTTTACATTGGATACTATTTTTAAGGTTATTTTTGGATATTTATAAAAAGGACTGCATGCAGACCATGTGACAACCCGTCGTGTCAGACAAAGCTGTGGGAATCAAACCCACAACCATAGTGCAATTGGGATTTATCGCCTACCACTGGACTACGTGAAGTCCCTAGTTTGTACAAAAATAGTTTTCCTAATATAAATGGTATGTGTTATTATTTTGAACCTTGTACAATTAAGATAAATATAACAGTTTTGAGTGCTATAATCTTTTTTAGTGAAGGATGAGTTTGTGGTAGAAATTGATTGAATGTTGAAACTATACCGATAAAGCATATATATATATATATATACCTATCTCTTATTCTATGAATAAATTAATTCTTAAACTTTAGGAAATGGATATTAAAACAAAAAAATGTGTTATCGTAATACCTTATGTTTTATTGAACTGATGATATTTTAAATCAACATAGATTGAATGATTTGAGGCCCTTAATTTTACACTTGTTTGTGATTGATGACCTCAATCACTCCCTACAAATATTTACATTTTTCCTCCAATTATATGTCTCTAATTTCCACCAATGTTCTCTGTATCGAGATCATAATTTGGTGGTGACTTTTTTATTTCCCACTTATTAAGGCTAAATTTTATTAACCTTATTTCTGATGTGGGTTTTCCACAAAGGTATTTTCTATTTTCAACCTTTTATTTTAAAAGAAAAATTTCAAATTGCGAGGATGAAATTTATTTAAGGAGGTGAGAATGTAACACCCTGAGCTTCCATGATACGCTTCTCTTTCAATAATGCAATAGCTTGCATTGTACGCAAGTTCGAGATTCTAACTACCCGCGACCAATCAAAATAGACATTATGAATATTAATACCCACTTTTGGAAATTATATATATTTTATATTTCAAAATGGACTTCATTTTTGGATTCGGAATATCAAAATTAGCCTATGTTGAATTTTTGGTATTTTTCTGAGAACTTCCAATTTTTTATGAATAGTAAAAAATACTTAAAAACATATTTTTTAATCAAAATAATTTATAGTGATAAATTATACTATTGAGTTGTTTTAAAGTATAATTAGTATATATTTTTACCATTTTATCCAATGGTGGTCATTATAATTAATTTCACTTTGAAATTGGACATAAACAATTGTCAATCTTTTGATATATATTGTTTCTTAAAAACACGCTATTTGTTGTGACAACGGGAATTAATTATAAAATTAATTAATTAAACTTATATGTTTGGAATTTTGTAAAATAGAAATCATTTTTGAATTCATAATATCAATTATATCTTATGGTGAAATTTTGTCATTGTTCAAAAAAACTTCAATTTTTGATGAATAGTGAAACCACTAAGTGGTAGTGAAAAAATGATTTTTTGTTTAAATGAAACATTAACACTTATGTGATTTGATTTTCAAAAATCTTACATACATGTTTGTAATTAGGAATTAAAATTTGGTTCAATGGGTTTAAAATAATTTTTTGGTGAATAGTAACTTTTAAGTTTAATTAAACGCGATTAAAGGTAATTAGTGAAATTTATGGTAAAAATGATATTATAAAAATATGAAAATACTCTTACACTTGTCCTACCCCTATTGGATGATTCATGGCCAACCAATAAAATCCATGGGTGAACTTGGGGACCACATGGAGCCACTTTTGTTGGAAAATGACATTAAAAACTTTTTATTTAATGTTAAAATAAAAATGTCACAAACATGTGTTGTTTTACTAAAAGAATTATTACATGGGATTATATAAGTTATCATTTTAACTATAAATATTCATTGGAAAGATAAATGGAGTTCCTACATCATGATAGTTTTTTAATAATTTTTAGACATTAAATAAATTAAATATTTATGACACCATGATGATGCAACAATTACCTCTTTAATTAACGATTTAAATAAAATGAAAAGATAATGTAAATTATAAGACATACAATTGTGAAAAACCTATTGTATGAGTATATTTCGAACCCTTACCACCTTATACTCGAAATATATAAGTTTGGGACCTTTAAAATCCGAAAATCATTATATAATAAAGTAACATTCCATGACTTTCCATGAGTGCCCCTCCTCTCGTCTTATAAAAGGCCCCCACCACTACCAACTTATTCACACATTCCAAGCCATTGGCTTGGACAACCCCCAGCCATTTGGTCTCTCCACATCCCACTCTTAATCCTAGAAGCCTCACTTTGGGCATAAGGTGTAACACCCGAGACTTTTATGTTATATAAATCATCAAAGTAATCTTTTTCTACACAACACTTTCTTGGCTTGCTTTACACGCAATCACGACCTTCCTCGATAGCTTGCGCCGTACGCAATACCGAGTTTCACTAAACAACAATATGCTATTAAAACTAGCTATTATGAATAGTAATAACCACTTTTTGAAATTTTATAAATTTTATTTTTCAAAATGGACTTCATTTTTGGACTCAGAATATCGAAATTAGCCTAGGGTGAAATTTTGGTATTTTTCTGAAAACTTTCAATTTTTGATGAATAGTGAAACCACTAAGTGGTAGGTTAAAAAACTGAATTTTGCATAAAACTTAATTTTACCGCTTCTGTGAATGGAATTTCGAAAATCCGAGAGACACGATTAATATCAAGGACTAAAATGTGGTTCAATGAGATGAAAATAATTTTTTGGTGAATAGTAACTTTTTACTTTTTTTACCGTGGTTAATAGTAAATAGGGTAACTAAGGGTAAATATGATATTAATATTACCCTAACACATGTACTAATTCTATTGGACAAGTGTAATTCGACCAAAAACAAACTTAGGAATAAAATATGACCATTTAGGCCCACTTGGATTAGATTAGGACATTTATTATTAATTTATTTAAAGAAGGGTTAAAATAGTTCAAATCAAAGTTTAATAAGTAAATCATTTTTAATATGGGGTTATACATAAGATAAATTCGATTGTAAATATTCATTAGAAAGCTAAATGGATTTCCTACATGATGGTATTTTATTTGTAATTTTTAGACATCAAATAATTTAATTTATTTATGACACAACGATGATGCAGTAATTATCTTATTAATGAAATATTGACATAATTGATGTTATAAACACCAAAAGAAATGTAATTTGAGATTTTTTATGAATTACACTAATTTTATAGGTTACTATGATATATTAATGTTGCTTTAATCAACTTGGTTCGAACATTTAATTCTGTTATGACTTTCACAAAAATCATATATCAAATAGTGTCAAAATTGACACAAAATAGTTTTTAAATCAAATATTATATTATTAATTGTTATTTTATTCCTAAAAATATAAGGTTCGGCCAAATGACATAGATAAGGATATATATATATTAATAATAAACAATTTGGGGTTCGTTTGTCATGTTATAGTAAGTGTATTAACCATATAATGAAAGAAAACAAAAAGACATGGTAAAAGTTAAATTATTTAACTTAGAGTTAAATCTAATTGATAAGGTTAAAATAATACCCTAAACTTGTCTAAATCTTATTGGTTGATAGTATTTCGACCCATACCCACTTTATCTTATAAATAAGACCCTTTGGAACCATTATAAACCTATTTTGACTTTAATATAAAATAATATTTTGAGATATTCCTAAGGTGCCCCTCTCCTCCCTTATAAAAGGGCACCTCCTCCCCCTCCTCCTGACACCAAATTGAGCACTCAAGATCAGCCAACCCCTGCCATTTTCTCCTCTCCACTTCCTTAGAATAATCCTAGAGGTCCTGGTCTTCTCCAAAGACCAATCTTAGTTCCTTAAGTGGAGGATTCAAAGAGGCGTTCCAAAGAAGAGGTAATATCCATTACCGATCTTTTCAATTTCTTTCTTCTTCAACTTCTTCTTCTTTAGTTGTTTCATGATAAAGTAATAACATCAGTATTACTTACATACTGATATGTTATTATAAATATGAAACAACCCTAATTCACCTTCTATCCATCCTACGGAAAAATGAAATCACCGCGCGTGCGTACGTACGGAATACCGTCTCCACGCCGTGGTGTAATCTATTTTCCACCATCACCTTACAAGGATGGGTATAATGGTGTAATGAGTAACTATATATGATTATTATGAAGTAATATTGATACTGAAAAAAATATATATATACTCCAATACAATTCCACGATCATAGGAACGATATCATCACTCGTGCGTACGTACGGAATACCGTCTCCACGATGTGATGCGACTCGTTCTACATGATCTTCATTTCATAATGATTATATAAATGAATTGAATGAATGAATATGGTATATACTACACTAATACCATTCTCGAAATGAATTATCTATAACCTAAAGATAAGAATAAGAATTTATTCGACAAAACACGCATGAGAACAAAAAGTTATAAAGACCCGAGTAACAAGTAACAATGAAATATTACTAACAAGAAGCTAATAATATGACCATATATGATATCATATCAATATGTATGATTCTGGAATAAGTCAATAACATTATTTAAACCATTATACAGGAGCTTCGGACACGTACAAAGCAAATCGGACCTAAGGTAAGGGAAATGTCACAATCTCATTTTATCCGAGATTGTTTATTCGTAAGTATTTACTGGGGTGTATTTTATCATCCACATCCATGTTCCCTCAATATGTAATATTGTTTCCATCCACTTACAATAGTTTAAATCCAATTTTACCCTTAGGTGAGTTTTTAGTAAAGAATATGAAAGGAATCTTTTGTCGTTTTTCCGTACGAGGTACTTTTTGACTTTTCTGACAAAAGTACGAAGAATGTTTTTTTTAACTTATACGGCATGAATGGATTTTTAAAACATTATTTCCAAGAAACTTCCTTTACAAGTTTTCAAGTTTATTTTTAATCAACTTCTTTTATTTTAAAGTCGTATGACATGTTATGAAAGGAAAAATGTTTTTGAAGTAGAAAGGATATTTTCCTCAAGAATGGAGTTCAAGTATTTTATCAAAATTATTTTCCATCTAAGATAATAAAAGGGTTCTGTTTTTATCCCTATTATTACATTGGTTTGATTATGTTGTGATGGAAATATTTTTATGAATTCCTTTATCTTATATGAATTGTTTTATGATGTCATGTTGTTTAAGAATTCCATTTTTATTACATGGGTTACGCTATGATGTATGGTTTATGATTATGTGGCACACATAAGAAAGGATTCATTATAAGATGGGTGGGACCTATATCTCCCTCCAATGCATTGGGTAAAGATTTTATATCTCAGGAGATAGACAGGGCTGGAATGGTAGGTTATACTGGTTCAGTGAAACAGGACTGAAACGAGGGTTACTCGGTTCAGAAAGGGACTTTGTCCACTAAGATAGTATTGGCAATGAGTCATGACTAACAAGAAATGATTTTCCATGATTATGTGTGCATGCCACAAAGTTTCAAGTTTTATGTTATGATTATGGGGATCTCATTTTCACTTCTATGATTTGTTCCATGTTAAGATATTATGATCTCTTTTGCAGGTTATGATTTTCAAAAAGATATGATATGATTTTTATTTCCTTTATTTGCCTTGATGAGCATTTGAGCTCACCCTTTTATGTTTTCTTTTCCCCAGGTCAGGAAGATGGATATTAAGTAGAATATGCTAAAAGGGACCCTAGATATGATGAAATAAATGGGAGACACTGTAGAAGATTTATGAACCAGTTGTTTATGTTTCCCAGTTTCTAAAGACACTATACCTATACGGTCCTTTTCATATATTGTAATAAGTCTGCTTCAATTTTGAAGTATTAACAATGTATGTAAAGTATGGGTCGTTTCAGTTGGTATCAGAGGAAAAGGAGGTAGGAATGTATCTGATCCTTGGGAACTCTCACATGTGAGCGTTGGACGAAGCATGGCTCTCCGCCCAAGGGCTTCATGAGGAAATGGCTGCCACTGGGGATGGTGGTGTGTCCCGCCCAGGGGGTGTAGCCGCCCATGGAGTGCCCTGATAGGTATCAATTATAGTCCACTGGAAGTAATTCCAGACCGTTACAGTTGGTATCAGAGGAAAGGTATAGTCAACCTTTGGAAACTAGGATGTGAAAGCCTTAGTAAGAACCCTAAGGATAAGTCTAAGCATAGAACACAATCTTAGTGTTTTAGAAATGGACTTGAATAACCTAGGATAAGGCCATAAGCATGAAAATTTTATTCTTGAATTATGTGGTTTCCTATTATAATTAGTGTTGCTCACACTATTCTTCTTGGTTTTAGTCAATGGCTGGAACCCGAAGGAACCGTGTTAATGCGGGATGCGATGGGCAATGCAATGATTGTCCCCCTGAGCAACCAAACGATATGGGAGCTGGAATGAAAAATCTTGTAGCCATGCTCACACAACTTTCTCAAGCTATGAATCATGCAGGATTTCCAAACGAGCAAAGGAGGGAGAAATATTCTGTTGAATCCTTCATGAGGCAGCGTCCACCTTCTTTCAGCGGGTCTACTGATCCATTAGTTGCTGAACAATGGATTAGTACTACTGAAAAGATATTTTCAGTTCTTCAATGTTCTGAACATGATAAAGTCATCCTAGCAGTGTATCGTTTGGAAGTAGATGCTGATCAATGGTGGAATCTTGTTAAGAATACGAGGCAAAGGGATGAAATTGAGTCTATGGAATGGGATGAGTTCAAGAACTTATTTTTCAATAAAAACTTCCCTCGTATTCTCCGAACAAAGATGGAGAAAGAGTTTCTTGAACTGAAGCAAAGGGATGATGAATCTGTTGGTACCTATGAAGCAAATTTTACAAGACTTGCGAGGTACGCTTCTGGTATTATTATCCAACCTGAGAGTAAGATCGATCGATTCTTTAGTGGCTTAAAACCAAGTCTTCGAAGGGCGTTAGCCATAAGGGACTTCAATAGCTACGAGGAAATCATTCGATGTGCTCTCAAAGTCGAGATGGAGATTGGAGTAACCCATCAGTCACATGGGTTTTATAAGAAGAGGAAGATGGAATTCAAAGGAAAATCTAATGAGAAAAATGAAAAGAAGATGAGCTTTCCCTTATGCTCAAAGTGTGGAAAGAAACATGGAGGGAGTTGTCTTAAAGGGACAAGTAAATGTTTTAAATGTGGAAAAGAAGTTCATCGGGCATTTGAATGCCGTGATAATGGGAAGAAGATGTCTAATGATGAAAACAAAGGAAGGGATACACAGAATGATCCTACTACACTTCAATGTTTCAAGTGCAAGGAGATGAGGCATTATGCCAATCAATGCCTAAATCCAAGGGTTGATGATGATGGTCGACGTCAACAAAATCTTAAGGCTAAAGACAAAGGAAAGTCACATGCAATTTCTATCAGTGATGTGGAGTACGATAATGAAGTGGTGAAAGGTACACTTACCATCCACTCTAAAGTAGAAAATGTTTTATTTGATTCTGGATCCACCCACTCTTTTATTTCTAAAGAATTTTCTAAGGGTATCACCGTATTACCTCAACAATTAGATGTTGAGTCAGCTGTGACAACACCTAATGGCACATCAATCGCATCAAAAGTTTATAATTCTTCTCCGATCGATGTTTGTGGGAAAGTGCTTCCTGCAAATCTTGTGATCCTTCCTTTAGTGGAATTTGATGTGATTCTTGGCATGGATTGGCTTTCTCTACATGGAGCTCATATCAATTTCCAAAGAAGGGAAGTCACATTTCATATTCCAGATCAATCTACGATCGTATATCAATGCAAGGATGAACATAATCTTCCAGTGGAAATTTATTCCATCTTATGGGTATTGATTCCACTAAATTAAGGTTATTTATCGCAAATGGTTGGTGAGAAACTCACGATTAAGAATATTCCTATTGTACGGGAGTTTGATGATGTGTTTCCGGAGGAATTACCGGGTCTTCCACCAAATCGTGAAGTTGAGTTTTCAATAAAACTCGTACCGGGTGCTTTGCCTATCTCAAAAACACCTTATAGAATGGCCCCAATTGAGTTGTAGGAATTGAAGAAGCAACTCCAAGAGAATCTTGATAAGGGATTCATACGCCCTAGTGCGTCACCTTGGGGAGAACCTATTCTATTTGTTAAGAAGAAAGATGGATCAATGAGACTCTGCATTGATTATCGAGAACTTAACAAGATCACTATCAAGAACAAATATCCTCTCCCACGCATTGATGACTTATTTGACCAACTACGCGGAGCTCAATACTTTTCCAAGATTGATCTTCGTTCAGGGTATCATCAATTAAGGGTCAAAAGGGAGGATATACCAAAGACGGCTTTCCGTACAAGGTATGGACACTATGAATTTATAGTGATGCCATTTGGTCTTACTAATGCCCCTGCTATCTTCATGGATCTAATGAATAGAGTCTTTAGAGACTATCTTGATCAATTTGTGGTAGTCTTTATAGACGATATTCTTGTCTATTAAAAGAGCAAGGAAGAGCATGAAGATCACTTGAGAATTATATTAAAGACCCTGAGAAAGGAGAAGCTTTATGCCAAATTTACCAAGTGTGAATTTTGGCTTCAAAAAGTTGCATTTTTGGGTCACATAATCTCAAAAGAGGGGATATCTGTGGATCCAGCAAAAACAGAAGTTATCGGAAGATGGGCGAGACCAACAACAGTAACTGAGATCCGAAGTTTTCTTGGTTTGGCTGGATATTATCGACGTTTTTTAAAGGATTTTTCACGATTATCCAATCCACTCACCAAGTTGACTCGGAAAGGAGTTAAGTTTGTCTGGACAGAGGAATGTGAAGAGAATTTCAAGGAGTTGAAAAGAAGGTTATCCAGTGCACCTGTGCTCACACTGCCTTGTAGTGGAGAAAGTTTTGTGATCTACAGTGATGCATCCAAGAAGGGATTGGGGTGTGTTCTTATGCAAAATGATATGGTGATAGCTTATGCCTCACGACAGTTGAAAATCCATGAGCAAAATGACCCAACACATGATTTGGAGTTGGCTGCGGTAATCTTTGCATTAAAGATTTGGAGGCATTACCTTTATGGTGAAAGGTGTGATATTTATACTGATCATAAAAGTTTAAAGTATATTTTCACACAAAAGGAGCTGAATATGCGTCAAAGAATATGGTTGGAGCTGATTAAGGATTATGACTGCTCAATCCATTACCACCCTGGGAAAGCAAACAAGGTGGCAGATGCATTAAGTCGACAAGACCATGCTAGTTTATCCATGATGAGGATCACAAAAGATCCAATATTTATGGATTTACAAAGGATGGATCTTGGAATTATAATAGAAGGGGAAAAATCTTATCTTTCTCAAATGAATGTTCAACCATCTATAAATGTGAAGATTAAAGAGGCACAGAAAGAAGATGTCGAGTTACAAAAGAAGGTGAGAAATGTTCCTGAATTCAACCTTGATTGTGATGGGATAATAAAGTTCAGGAATCGGGTTTGTGTTCCTTCCATCCCCGAATTAAAGAAGGAGCTGCTGGATGAGGCTCATAGTTCTTCATTCTCTATTCGTCCTGGAAGTACGAAGATGTATAGGGACCTGAAAGAGTACTTCTGGTGGGATAGCATGAAAAGCGATGTTGCTGAATATGTCTCTCGATGCTTGGTTTGTTAACAAGTTAAAGCTGAGAGACAGAAGTCTAAGGGGATGTTACAACCATTACCCATACCCGAATGGAAATGGGAAAACATCACTATGGACTTTGTCATAGGACTTCCTAAAACATCCAAAGGCAATAATGCTATCTGGGTCATAGTTGATCGTCTTACAAAGTCTGCACACTTCATTGCTATTAGAGAGGATTTCTCTCTAGATCAGCTTGCCAGGATATATGTAAAGGAAGTGGTAAGATTGCATGGAGTACCACTTTCTATTATATCTGATCGGGATCCGAGATTTACCTCGAAGTTCTGGCGAAGTCTTCAGCATACTCTGGATACAGAGTTGAGTTTCAGCACCGCTTATCATCCTCAGACAGACGGTCAGTCTGAGAGAACAATTCAAACCCTAGAAGATATGTTGAGAGCTTGCTCTATGGATTTCAAAGGATGTTGGGATCAACACCTACCTTTGGTGGAATTTTCTTATAATAATAGCTTTCACTCCAGTATTCAGATGGCTTCTTATGAAGCTCTCTATGGAAAGAAATGCAGGACTCCAACTTGCTGGGATGAAGTTGGGGAAAGAAAGCTATTAGGACCTGATCTCGTTGATGAAATGGCAGAAAAGGTCAGATCTATTCAACAACACATAAGAGCAGCTCAGAGTCGACAGAAAAGTTATGCCGACAACCGAAGAGAAGACCTAGAGTTTGAAGTGGGTGATAAAGTGTTCTTACGAATATCTCCCTGGAAGAGGGTTATGAGATTTGGAAATAAGGGGAAGTTGAGCCCTAGATATATCGGTCCTTTCGAAATACTGGATCGTGTTGGGAAGGTAGCTTACCGATTGGCGCTTCCACCGAATCTCTCTCAAGTTCACGATGTGTTCCATGTATCTCTCCTGAGAAAGTACATACCAGATCCTTCACATGTACTCAGCTCAGAAGTTGTACCGCTGGAGAAAGATCTTTCTTATGAAGAACAGCCGATAGAGATTTTGGATCGTAGCGAAAAAGTCCTACAAAACAAGACCACTCGCTTGGTGAAAGTTTTATGGAGGAACCACCAAGTTGAAGAAGCTACATGGGAGCTTGAGGATATGATGAGGGAGAAGTATCCTCATCTGTTTGTTACAAAGTGACGAATTTCGAGGGCGAAATTCTTTTTAAGGGGGGTAGAATGTAACACCCGAGACTTTTATGTTATATAAATCATCAAAGTAATCTTTTTCTACACAACACTTTCTTGGCTTGCTTTACACGCAATCACGACCTTCCTCGATAGCTTGCGTCGTACGCAATACCGAGTTTCACTAAACAACAATATGCTATTAAAACTAGCCGTTATGAATAGTAATAACCACTTTTTGAAATTTTATAAATTTTATTTTCCAAAATGGACTTCATTTTTGGACTCAGAATATCGAAATTAGCCTAGGGTGAAATTTTGGTATTTTTCTGAAAACGTTCAATTTTTGATGAATAGTGAAACCACTAAGTGGTAGGTCAAAAAACTGAATTTTGCATAAAACATAATTTTACCGCTTCTGTGAATGGAATTTCGAAAATCCGAGAGACACGGTTAATATCAAGGACTAAAATGTGGTTCGATGAGATGAAAATAATTTTTTGGTGAATAGTAACTTTTTACTTTTTTTACCGTGGTTAATAGTAAATAGGGTAACTAAGGGTAAATATGATATTAATATTACCCTAACACATGTCCTAATTCTATTGGACAAGTGTAATTCGACCAAAAACAAAATTAGGAATAAAATATGACCATTTAGGCCCACTTGGATTAGATTAGGACATTTATTATTAATTTATTTAAAGAAGGGTTAAAATAGTTCAAATCAAAGTTTAATAAGTAAATCATTTTTAATATGGGGTTATACATAAGATAAATTCGATTGTAAATATTCATTAGAAAGATAAAAAAATTTCCTACATGATGGTATTTTATTTGTAATTTTTAGACATCAAATAATTTAATTTATTTATGACACAACGATGATGCAATAATTATCTTATTAATGAAATATTGACATAATTGATGTTATAAACACCAAAAGAAATGTAATTTGAGGTTTTTTATGAATTCCAATAATTTTCTATGTTACTATGATATATTAATGTTGCTTTAATCAACTTGGTTCGAACATTTAATTCTGTTATGACTTTCACAAAAATCATATATCAAATAGTGTCAAAATTGACACAAAATAGTTTTTAAATCAAATATTATATTATTAATTGTTATTTTATTCCTAAAAATCTAAGGTTAGGCCAAATGACTTAGATAAGGATATATATATTAATAATAAACAATTTGGGGTTCGTTTGGCATGTTATAGTAAGTGTATTAACCATATCATGAAAGAAAACAAAAAGACATGGTAAAAGTTAAATTATTTAACTTAGAGTTAAATCTAATTGATAAGGTTAAAATAATACCCTAAACTTGTCTAAATCTTATTGGTTGATAGGATTTCGACCCATCCCCACTTTAGCTTCTAAATAAGACCCTTTGGAACCATTATAAACCGATTTTGACTTTAATATAAAATAATATTTTGAGATATTCCTAAGGTGCCCCTCTCCTCCCTTATAAAAGGGCACCTCCTCCCCCTCCTCCTGACACAAATTTGAGCACTCAAGCTCGGCCAACCCCTGCCATTTTCTCCTCTCCACTTCCTTAGAATAATCCTAGAGGTCCTGGTCATCTCCAAAGACCAATCATAGTTCCTTAAGTGGAGGATTCAAAGAGGCGTTCCAAAGAAGAGGTAATATCCATTACCGATCTTTTCAATTTCTTTCTTCTTCAACTTCTTCTTCTTTAGTTGTTTCATGATAAAGTAATAACATCAGTATTACTTACATACTGATATGTTATTATAAATATGAAACAACCGTAATTCACCTTCTATCCATCCTACGGAAAAATGAAATCACCGCGCGTGCGTACGTGCGGAATACCGTCTCCACGCCGTGGTGTAATCTATTTTCCACCATCACCTTACAAGGATGGGTATAATGGTGTAATGAGTAACTATATATGATTATTATGAAGTAATATTGATACTGAAAAAAATATATATATACTCCAATACAATTCCACGATCATAGGAACGATATCATCACTCGTGCGTACGTACGGAATACCGTCTCCACGATGTGATGCGACTCGTTCTACATGATCTTCATTTCATAATGATTATATAAATGAATTGAATGAATGAATATGGTATATACTACACTAATACCATTCTGGAAATGAATTATCTATAACCTAAAGATAAGAATAAGAATTTATTCGACAAAACACGCATGAGAACAAAAAGTTATAAAGACCCGAGTAACAAGTAACAATGAAATATTACTAACAAGAAGCTAATAATATGACCATATATGATATCATATCAATATGTATGATTCTGGAATAAGTCAATAACATTATTTAAACCATTATACAGGATCTTCGGACACGTACAAAGCATATCGGACCTAAGGTAAGGGAAATGTCACAATCTCATTTTATCCGAGATTGTTTATTCGTAAGTATTTACTGGGGTGTATTTTATCATCCACATCCATGCTCCCTAAATATGTAATATTGTTTCCATCCACTTACAATAGTTTAAATCCAATTTTACCCTTAGGTGAGTTTTTAGTAAAGAATATGAAAGGAATCTTTTGTCGTTTTTCCATACGAGGTACTTTTTGACTTTTCCGACAAAAGTACGAAGAATGTTTTTTTAACTTATACGGCATGAATGGATTTTTAAAACATTATTTACAAGAAACTTCCTTTACAAGTTTTCAAGTTTATTTTTAATCAACTTCTTTTATTTTAATGTCATATGACATGTTATGAAAGGAAAAATGTTTTTGAAGTAGAAAGGATATTTTCCTCAAGAATGGAGTTCAAGTATTTTATCAAAATTATTTTCCATCTAAGATAATAAAAGGGTTCTGTTTTTATCCCTATTATTACATTGGTTTGACTATGTTGTGATGGAAATATTTTTATGAATTCCTTTATCTTATATGAATTGTTTTATGATGTCATGTTGTTTAAGAATTCCATTTTTATTACATGGGTTACGCTATGATGTATGGTTTATGATTATGTGGCACACATAAGAAAGGATTCATTATAAGATGGGTGGGACCTATATCTCCCTCCAATGCATTGGGTAAAGATTTTATATCTCAGGAGATAGACAGGGCTGGAACGGTAGGTTATACCGGTTCAGTGAAACAGGACTGAAACGAGGGTTACTCGGTTCAGAAAGGGACTTTGTCCACTAAGATAGTCTTGGCAATGAGTCATGACTAACAAGAAATGATTTTCCATGATTATGTGTGCATGCCACAAAGTTTCAAGTTTTATGTTATGATTATGGGGATCTCATTTTCACTTCTATGATTTGTTCCATGTTAAGATATTATGATCTCTTTTGCAGGTTATGATTTTCAAAAAGATATGATATGATTTTTATTTCCTTTATTTGCCTTGCTGAGCATTTGAGCTCACCCTTTTATGTTTTCTTTTCCCCAGGTCAGGAAGATGGATATTAAGTAGAATATGCTAAAAGGGACCCTAGATATGATGAAATAAATGGGAGACACTGTAGAAGATTTATGAACCAGTTGTTTATGTTTCCCAGTTTCTAAAGACACTATACCTATACGGTCCTTTTCATATATTGTAATAAGTCTGCTTCAATTTTGAAGTATTAACAATGTATGTAAAGTATGGGTCGTTTCATAAGGTTTCCCAAGGAATCCTTTGATCTCAAATCAAAAAGAGGTACCCGTTTTAAAGGTAGTGTTTTCCCTTGTGTTCTTATGTTTTATTTTGCTTCTCCAACCCCCTAAACTCTTTTTATTAATTTCGTTTGTAACAAAAACAGTATCCTCAATATACTAGGATGTTGGTATAAGAGGTATTCGAGCAACACTTACACTCACCTACATCTAATGGTTAAAGAACATACTATTTCTGTGGATGGTGAATTTCTACCTCACGAAACGATGATGGTTTAACACTCATATAACACCTTCAAAGGTGGCCATTAAGATGTAAATATATTTATATTTGATATATAATATGTTTATGTTTTACTTAAGCTTATTTATTTTTCATTTATGTCATACCTTTATGGTTTCCATTATGGGTAAACACGATATTTTCATTTTAGGAAGTGCGGACTACTGCCCCCTCAAAGTGATTTGAATCGTTAATGCCATATGTGGGATGTATAAAGGATGTAGTAAATGGTATTATACATTATATTATACTGTAATTACAGTATGACTTTATATAATTATAATTTCATTCCATTAAATACTAAATATAAATGAAAGTAGCGTTCATGAGTACGTACGGCTTACCGTCTCCATGAACGGTGCATTTCATTTCTTACCTCTAAATGTTTTGTAATATTATAAATGAATGTATATACTGGATATATATGATATATATGATATCTAAATCATGAATATAATTCTGGATATAATGGAAATTTCACCACATGAATAACTTGTAATTATAAGAAGTTTATTTTTGACTCAAGTACCAAAGATCGACAAAACGGCCGTTATTAACTTAAATAATTACATAATGTTCATAACATGGTAATAAGTGATATAAAAGGAATAATGAACTTGAAAAAGGTTCTTAATCAATTTGAAATTAACACTAGTTTAATATTTATGAGGTTAAAGAATGATCGAGTCAAGTCGGACACGAGGTAAGGAAACTTCTTAACCGAATTTCCATTCTTTCGGTTAATCTCCTACTTTCAAATTATGTCATGATATTATTATGTCCTATCTTGTATTTATACTTTCTTTATGTGTACATTTAGTGAATACACATAATAGATATATTTTATCTAAAAAATGATCTTTGTAAGGGACTTATTTTCAATCTCCTTTCATTGAGGCATATTTGGTTTTATACACAACTTTCCTTTATACGGTGTATAAACCCCTTTGACTTTTACTTTTATTCAAAAGGAATCTTTTTATATGAAGCGTTTTTACTAAACGAAAAAAGGAATTTTTTTCTTAAATATGCGGTGACAACGACTTCTCCACCACTGTGACTATTATTTGAGTTTTGGCTTCCTCTATAAGCCATAACTTTTTTTTAAAAAAATGAAAAATAAATATCAAGTTTTAGTTTTCGTTTATTTTGGTATTGAAAATGGCTTTGAAAGTGTTTTTATTATATCAATGTGTTGTTCTGATATCTTGTGATTGAGATGTGGAAATGTTATGTTTCCTTTATGCATATTTTATGTGATATGATTATGTTATGGTTTATGATATGTTTAAACCTGTTCATATGAGGAATGCATTGGAATTAATAAGTGACGGGTGGAGCCCGCTATAGATCCACGATGCATCGGTAGGTCTCATGAGACAAACTAGTGTCTTGGAACGAGGCCTTGGCAAAATATTATTTGTAGTCTTGGCACACGGCCTTGGATACGTGGTTATGATAGTTTGGCATGATGAATTCCATCATTATGAAAGTGGTTATTGATATTGCATGTGATTATTAGACCAGTAGAATATCCATGTGAATAAGTAAATGGAATTATTTCATTTTACTTTTGCCATATTATGTTGAAGTTCATGTTTAAAAGGATTTTGTTTACTTATACATTTCCTTAATTTTTTATCTTTATTTATGAAATCTTCTGCTATATTGTTATCCTTACTGAGCATCTGAGCTCACCCCTTTCAATGTTTTAATATTTTCCAGGATGTCAAGAAGTATTTTATGAATGACCTACAGGGATAGATAGAAGAGGATATGAGTGTGGACTATGCTGACTTTGTTATTGTAGTTTTTCACTTTATGATTTAATGTAACATTTATGAATGTATCTAGTATTTCCAAGGCTACTAAACTAATTGGTCTTTCGAGACTTGATCTTTTGTGATCATGCCAATGTTACGCAATAATGAACCGACACTAGGTAACTGGGGTCGGGGCGTTACAATGCTCATGATTCCCCATATACTAGATGCATATTTCTCTTACCTTAATCTATCACGTCTTGTAATGGCTTGTGGAACCACCAAGTCTTACTTCTGGTCTCTCCTTTCATATATCCATAACAACCACCTTATCCTTTTCCTACCATATTGGAACTACCTTTACGTGAAAATAATAATAATGAAAAGTGGAGTAACTTCTCCTTTATTTCTTCTAGACTAGTGTATGTTATTTCTAAGAGGGTGACAATGAAAGAATCCTACTATGTTATTAATACAACTTTCATTTTGATTCTTATTTTTTCTTCAAAACTGTAAAATTGGTTTCCAACTTAACAGGTTGTCCTCTAGAATATACTATCTCATTATATACCACTAGATATGAGTACATCCTTATGGATTCTTTTTACTTCCCTAATTTCTTATAGACACAATATACTACTAAATTCCCATGATTTTAACTAATAAAATATCTCTCATTGAAATCATAACTCAAGTTATCATTATTAGATTGAGATGTAGTTGAAATCAATGTTCTTATTAAATATAATTGATCCCATGTGATTCCATAAATATACTCATAGTTAGTCCTAGTCTTCCACAAAAAATCATTTTCTGGATACTTTATTCTGAGATTTATTATATTTTTTATTTTAAAATATCTTATTCTAATGTTTAAATTTTGAAATATTATACCTTATATTTTCAGATTTTAGATTTATAGTCCTACATACTCAACATATAGAAGCTCATATAGAGGTAAATTTTATCTCCAAATTTCCCTTTTATAGACTAAGATTATACTCTAGCTCCCAATTATTTTGCTCTTTATTCTTTAGATGAGTTTTTATCTCCTTTAATCTAGAACTAGTTTCATTTCTAAATTTTATTCTCCCTTTAAGAAGTTTCCTAATAGGAATGAAACTCACATTCATATCCTTTTTACTTGACTATTTTATTTTTGATATAATTTGATATTTATTCATAAATATCCCACAATTATTTTATTTTAACACACATCTTATATATGTCAATATTTATGGCCACATCTACACTTTTAGCTTCTTGTACTCTATGAAAAGATATTCAATTATTTCATAGTACACATCCTATATGATACCCCATTTACCCACCTTCCATTATAAGGATCAGATTACTTCTTGATCTCGATATGTGCTATATCTAAATTTATGACTATACATCGTATTCACTCCTTCCTTGTTAGATTTATCATCATACATGAGGGGTTCATCTTCACCACTAAATACTTTAAAACTTTTATTCTCAAAATCAATATATTTAAATGGATCATTATTGTTTTTATATTTTATAATTTTAACCTATTTATATTTTTTTTGTATTCAATATATGCCTTCAAATTTTCAATCACCTTGGATTGTTCTTCAATCATTACATTTAAATTTAACACTCCTTCTATGTGATTAATTATCCTATACAATTCAAGAGGTGATTTTATGGTTTCAAATTTAAAATAATCCCCTATAATATTTCTTGGTTCAAATATAAAATCAATGTATCCACCATACTCATAGTTGTAGTCTTTATAAGAGACTTATTTTTATTTCAATTTTTATTCTTACCATATATCATTTGGAAATATCAACCAAACTTGTTCAGTGATTTCTTATATTGAACAGATTTATAATCATCTTTAATGTGGATTTCACAACCACTTTTTCCTCTATTATTTTTCTGTAAATAATATCTAGGTTCTTCCACATTTGAAAAGTAGTATCATAATTAATGCTTTACTTATAAAATTCATTGGATAAAGTTATATTCAAGATATTTTCTATCTATGAATTTATAATTTGTTCACTATTCTTTCTCATGTTTGAATATATTTAGATATACTTCATAATATCTTCACCACAAGCCAATAAGAATATGATAATATATTTCATTCATATATTAATTTTTAGTTCCATAAAAAAATAGTGGCTTTATGATAGAATCTATGTACAAAAATCTAAACTCTTCTTATGAGGTTGAGAATTGTGTCGAAATATTTATAACTAGATACCAATTTCTATAATTGGAGACCCTTGTGTGTGTGGGGATTGGAATAGAGTTTTGGTTGAAGAAAAATCTTTTTATTATGCTCATTAACCCTGCTTTAGGATATTTCCCCCATGTTGATAGGATATATGTTCAACCTCTAAATCTTGCATGAACAATCACCAAAAAAATATATAGTAAAGAAAAAAAGGAACAAAACACATAGATTTTAATTTTTTAACCATAAAGGGATATGTCCAAGGAGTACACATGTATGAAATGTTGATGTGATAAAATCAACTAAGGTTTTCTAGTTTTATAGATACAATGTTTTAGACATGGTTGTAAGACATTTCTCTTTTTTAAGGTATGGGATCCTTTAATTTTAGTTAGAATTCCCTAAATTTTACCTTAATAGAAGTATCCTAGGGAGTAGACGAGGTTTTAAGAATGTTTGGAAGGTTTGGCTCTCAATGTTTTGGTTTTTGGGAAGGCAGAGTAGTAAACATAGTCTATACTGACCATTTACCTCATCTATACAGATTTAAAATGGAAAGAGAATAGTTTTGAAATTGTTCGATGGGGTGTTTTAAATGATGAAAGGTCTATAATTTACTGTTGGGATAAATTTCATGGTTTGATCATGGTTTTTATAACTATGTACCTAAATATGTTTGGTATGGTGCTTATGAATAATAGGTTCACATAGTTGGTGCATAGTTTGGACAACCCTAAGACCAAATAGTGTACCCAGTTTAAAATGGGGAAAATTATAGTTTTTCTTTTATTTACCCATTTAGTATAATTATTTATTTCTTTTTCATCATTTAGAATGTATCCCCCACTGTTGGATCTCTTCTCTTTATCCACCAAACTTGAGGGATCTTTTCCATCCGTCAATTTTGAGTTCTGGATAAAGAACATGAAGGCTTGAGGTAAATCGAAGACTATATACTCCTCATTTCTCCTATAAATACACTCTAACAAATTATTTCATTTTTTACAGCTATTATACCATATTATCTATCCTCTTGTATGGTTTACCATTTTTTGTCATTATAGATCAAATATATGGTTGATACCAGATGAGGAATCTTCAATGACCCCTAGGTAGGTGATCTATATGATTTCCCCTAAAATTATCCCCCTTTATAAAATGTGTCATCATGTTACATTTTAGTATCTATGGTCATTGACTCTGAAATTTAGATTCGTTTAATTTATTTCCTAAAACTCCACCGATATATACTATTGGCCTCCTAAACAACATTGGTGATTGAAAAACTCAACCCATACTCCCTTTAGGGTGTATTTAACCAAACATCCATGATGAATATACTTTAAATGTAACCAACCACCCCTTTGGGTATGTTTGGAAAGTCACTTAAAAGAGGAAAATTATAAGGTTAGGCCTTTAGGTATGTCTTAGGTAGCTTAAACATATTTAAGAAAATAGGGTGTCATAGATAAATGGTAGATCCCAAACACTCTTTCTTATTATGTAATTCCAAGTGAAATAGACTTATTAAATTATAAAATGTTATGTATATGTCTTGGATAGTATTGGAAGATGATTCCAATGTTGTGATTTAATGTGGATGAAGTATTTGAATTGAATAATTTACTTGGAAAATATGAATTATTACCATGGATATCTTAGTTACTAATTATGGAACATGGCCACACCGTTAATGGTGTGTCATTCTTCAAGCAAGTACTAGATTAACTTTTTGTAATTCCATCAAAAAATCTCAAAGTATTCCACCTGATTCATTGATGGGAATTCCATGTATTAAACCCACCTTGGATATGATAAGTGTCTTAATCTCAAGAATGAAAAAACTAGTATTTGAGGATTCTTATGGATCTTAGGAAAAAAATAGAATGCTCAATATGATTTTCCATGTTTGGTCTAATTACCTTGGGCATGTAACACCTTGGGAAAACCCCTAGATTCGAATCAATATTTTCAATGAAATGTAAGGAAAATTTTACTTAGTTCTGTTATAAACTCTTAGGAGTATAATTCAGAGGCTTTAACCCTTAGATTTTATTAAAACACCAAGTAATAAATATCATTTTTTGATAATTTTAATTTTTCTTAAAAACTAAAAAATTACAAAATCAATGGGTATTCCATGGATGTGTGATGGGTGGATTATGTAGGATTAACTAGACCAGTTATATGGATTACTTATCATTATTTATTATTAGATGCATTGGCTACATTCCTTGGGTCCCCTAACTAACTGAAATGTCACATGATTATAGACATATGACTCGGGTCGAAGTAGGCAGGGTTAACTAGGTATTCTGTAATTATCCCAAGCTTGACAAGGTCTTTCTTACTTTACTATGTTAAATTATTATATCTATATACCATTAAATTTTATAGTCCAAAACTATATTTTCATTATAAACCATTGGTGGTGAGATATTGAGTTTTACTCACACACTATTCGTGCCACTAGTTGGTACTCATGAATATTTTATTAATCTAGGAAAGGAAAAAATTTAAGTTCCCTACTATGTACACTTGATTTTTGTCTTAGATTGAGATCATGGGATTAGAGGGATGAGATGGAAATAAGGATGATCATGGAGATTAATATTTTTTAGTAGTTTTTTTTATTTTTCTTATACTTGTAATTCTTGTATGATTTCTTAAATGACATGGTTGACTTATATTTTTCACCATCATTACATCATCTATATATAGTGTATCTTCATCACCTTATTTTTATTTTATTTATTATCTAGTTTGATTGTGTTTTATTTATTTCCACTATTTTACACTCTAATATAGAGGTTATAGTCTACCCACCACAACACCATACACCCTTGATATTATATTGTAGCCTTTGTCATATGATGAGGCATGCTTGAGTCCTTATCGATAACTAGACTTGTTACTTATCAGTGAACTATGTCAGAGATGCCAAAAAGTGGTATCAGAGCTTTATTTTTTGACTTTGTATTACTGTTTTGGGTTGTTGGACTTGAGACTAAGAAGTTTTAGACCATTTTAGTAATCCCATTACTTGTATTATCTTACCCATGTACATGGGAAAGGACAAGTTGAATGGTAAGGGACTTGTTGGTCTAGATTTATCTTGTTAGATTTTCACTATTTTCACCTTTGGGTGATTCAAATGTTATATGTTGTTATGTTTTATATATTTATACCCGTTATAGCTATTAAAAGGGAGAATTGGATTATGAATCATCATAGGCACAAATCCATGCATATTTCATTGCTTGTACTGGTTGTTTCCTACTTAATATACAATGGTTACTTTCTTATAATTTCAAACATTATTTGAAAAAAATATTTTTTAATTAAAGGGTCTACATTTACCTATATAGTGTTTTCCCACATAGATTTATAATGGAATTTTATTTAACCAATTTTAATATAATTAAATCCTTAAAACCTTGGTTACGACATCCCAGAATATTTACTTATTATAGTTAAATCTAGTTCTAATTGAAACTTAAAAGGTTTATATCTCTATCACTTTGGAATACCAACCCATATAACTGAACTATTATATGTATATTTGTTAAATTCAAACTCATAAAGTTTTGAAAAAGGTTGTAGTGAAATATTATTCCATTTAAAACATAAAAATAAATTTCCTCTACATCTTGGGATTGGAAACACATATAATTGAACCATGATGATAAATAATTTAAACATTAATTTATAACATAAAAATAGGATTGGGTAGTTGGGGTAGTATACTCACTTAGATTAAATCTTTTTATTAGTTTGGGGTATCTCAGGTAATGAGGCCATGAACCTGCTATTTATTACCCTATCTATAATGAAATATATTATTGTATTGTGTTGATATTTGTTTTATTATAATTATAGATACATTCCTTGATGAAGACCTCAGTTTAAGCACCCAAAAGGCGATGGTGACCATGCTCTTGAGGTGGGGGGACCTAAAACTCTCAGGGTGTTGCCTATTGTTCCACCTATTGAACCTCCTATAATAACCACAATTGTTACTATACCCATAACTTATTTCCATTATGTAGAGGATTTATTATATCAATAATAGTAATAGGAGTGAGATCTATAGGCTGAGTCAACCATTTATGAGTTTACTAGGGAATTACAATAGCAACACCCACTTGATTTCTTGTGGGAAGGTGGTCCCTCGACTACAAAGTCTCAATTAGAGGATATGTATAAATTATTCAAGAATTTGATGATTACTATTAATATGAGGGTAAATCATGAAGCTTATATGATTCTTGGATCCACCAAGTGATGGTGGAATGTTCTTACTTAGGAAGATCATCATCAGAGCATGGTCTGGAGGGACTTATAGACTAGATTATTCCATTAAATTTTTCATGATATTCTGAGGGATGATCAAGCTAGGGAATTCAGGAATTTTTATTAGGGTAATATATCCATCATAGATTACTCAGCTAGATTCACTGAGCTCTAATGAGTTGTAACCAATATTTCAGGCGATTAACTATCCTAGGAAAGATGTTTTGAGGATATTATTAGGTGAATGTATTTAGATAAACTATTGTCTCTGAGACAGTAAACCAATCCATTATCTCTGAGTGAAATTTTAGTGAAGATGAAGGTATAGGTTATAGTGTTTTAGCAGCTAGGCTGGGAAGTGGATCATCCTATGGCATGAAGTGTTTCCCTGGGACATCTTTCCAGGGTGGTGGCATCAAGGGTTTGCACACTGTAAGTTTTGTGGTATGTCACTAGTGTGGTAGGAATGGTCACATGAATCCTCAATGTAATAGGGAACAAATAGGGTGTTTATATTGAAGGAAAATGGGACATCTATATTGTAACAACCTAAACTGTTAAAAATAAAATTTCCCTTGTGATTTAATTAAATGTATTATTTTGTAATATGGTTACAGAAAACACATTAACTCCTTTTGTTTTATTTTATCTTATTAGATTTAAAATACCATTAAGAATCTTTACCATTGATAAAATATCCATTTAACACTAATCATATGATTAATATAAAAACAAGGTTTTATGAAACCGAATTAACACAGACAAAGGAAGTGATGGCATGCAGGATTGTACCGTATATAGACCATTCATCAAAGCTTCTGAGAGAGATAAAATCTCTAGGATTTTCCATTGACCAATCCCAATATGAGATCCAATAACTTAATAATGTGTGAATCCATTTACGAGAGAAGTTCAAGCTCATAGAGATCACGACCCAAACCATTTTTGTTAAACCATCCCATGGAAGTCTCAATGTCACACACCTGATCTTTATAGCATTTGATGATGTATTAAAGGGATATATATCAAGTCCATATCAATATGAGTATATACATTATTTTTTATAGAATAATTAATATATTTCCATCCTATTATTGTTACTTTTTAAATGATTTTTATTTCAGTACAATAAAACAAAAATAGTATTTTTGGGTAATATTCAAATTAAAATGAGGAATTTATTTTTATGAATTAATGAATTTTGGAAATAAATAATATTTTAAAAATATATATTATTAAATAATTTTTATTAAATATAAATTATCATATAATTTTTATGAATTCAAATTTAATTTTTATAAAGGTTCAAAAACTATTATATAAAAAAACAACATTTCTCAAGAAAAGTATTTTCTTATTTTAAAAGTTAAATAAACATTTTTAGAAAATTATTTTGATAAAATGAATATTATTTTGTGTATCAAAACATATAAATTATCCTCTAGATAAGTATTCATAATTTTCAAAGATAATCAAATTTTCGAGTAAAAATTAAATACCGTATAAATATACATTGTGTATTATGACATCATAATAACCCGAAAGTGACGTAATAAATACTATAAATGGAATAAAAGACCAAATATATGTTTTCAATTTAAAATAATGTGATATTATTTTTATTTTATTAATTTTATAAAATTATTATAAATCTTTCAAAACGATTAATATATGTTAAGGTTTTTAAATCATTTATTTAAAGAGTATGACTCAATTCCAAATAATAAAGGGTATTATTTTAATATTTTCTACCCTTGAACTTTTAAAATATTGAAGACCACTCCAATTTCATAGGAACCCTAGGCAAAAACCATGGAGATATTGGTGTTTAGGTTATTTTATTATATTGAGTCCAAACCCTATGTTTGTGAAATAATAAATAAATCACCACTCATTTCCTTTGTAAACCTCATAATATCCCATTTATCTTCACTTAGAATCTCCATAGCACATACTTACTCTACCCTCCCCTCTATAGAGTCCTACCAAGGTGCCCCCAAGTTCTCAAAAATCCCCTCACAATCATTTGGATTCACAAACTCAAGTAATTGATCCTCACATTATCTTATTTATTCAAGTTTCTTTACTATCTTATGCATTATATTTCATCATCATCATAATGTAATTTATAATTGGGAAAAAAAGAAAATTCAAAGAGGGAAAACCACCTAGAAAGAACCTAAGGGGGTCTGAAATACTGAAGCTTGAGTTCATCCTCTTTAATAAAAGAAACCCCATTTGGTTTAATACTACCAACCATGTGTAGAAAAACCACCACCATACTTGGGAACTCAACTAAGGATATGTAGTCTGCAACCTTATTCCCCTCCCTCCAGGTATGGAGTACACCAATGTTGATATTGAGAATACTTTTACATTTTCTTATAGCATAGAATATCGTCCAATAAGAGACACCACATCCTTTCATAGCGTCGTGTACCATTAAAGAGTCTGTTTCAACTTTAGAGATCTCCAGCCCCTTTTGTCTGCAAATTCTAAGACCAGTGAGCATACCCATAGCTTCTTCTTAGAGGAAAGTTCCCTATCCTAGCTTGGCCAAAAAAATCAATGTAAACAGATCCATTGGTATCACGAAGCACTCCTCCTCTGCACATGTTCCCCTAGACACACGGGTCACCCGTTTTAAGTTTCTAGGAACCCTAAGGAGGTCTCTATCTGACCAAGTTGCCTTCCCTGTTGCTGGAAGGAAACCCCACCCTAGATCCCACCTTAAAATGATTGAGAGAAGGAGACACATTTAAAGATCTCACCACCTTGTTCAAGTCAAGTAATAAGTTTTTTTCCAATATGGTAATGACATGAGCCGTCACAACCCCACCCTCATTCATAAACTTGTTCCATACCTACCAAATACTCCAACATTATACATGCAGTACCACTGATCAGTCCACCAAGTCCCATACCCTCCCCTTAGATCCTTGAAACCATTTGACCAGCAAGGAACATATTTCCTTATTTGGGGAGAGTCCTGCAGAGAATTCCCTGAGGTCTTGGCACACCTCACTCACCCATTCACAGCTGAATATCATGGGAGTAGGGATCTCCTAATTATGAATAATACCATACATTCACCTGGACGGAAGGATAATACCACATCTAAAAATATTATTATTAGTAGGGAAGGTTCTCTTTTGAATCCTCCAAGTGAGAAATTTGAACTTAGTGGGTATGTTTTTCACCCAGAAGATATCATCCCAACCCCCAGACTGCAGCTGATCATGAATCAAACTCTGCAACTCCCTTAAAGAGAAGAGGCCCAAGGAGGAATTAGTGAAAAGTCATTTATTCTCTACTTCATTAAGATTTATGAGGTTAAAATACTCTATCTGATCCATATCCAAAACTTCATTGATGAACTCAGGATAAAGGATGGATTCCCTAAATGAGTTTTCAGTGGCCAAACATCATAGAAACCCCAGCATATCGCCACACAAATCCTGGTTCTAGAAAGAAAAAATCCTATCTCCCAACCATCCATCATGAGAAGGGACGAAAAAATTGAAAATGGGACCAATAATCAACTAGAGCGAAGAGTGACACCCTTCTATAGTGTCAAGAAGACACAATGCACCCTCATGCATAGTGTTTCCCTAGAGAGTGCATTATTCCAAAATTCCCCATACAAGCCTTTCATGCATATAGTAGAGGGTATCCTTTTGGTTGTGCACATTGATACCACCTTCACCCACCGACCTCACCATTTTTCCCCAAGCCTCTTAATGTTTCATCCCTTATGAATAATGATACCAAATGATGTTATTGAAAATCCTACCAATAGATTTGATAACACCCTTTGGTACCTTGAGAGTGGAGAGGCCATGCATTGGAGAAGCCACTAGAACACTATTCACTAGAGAGATCCTTATACCGAAAGAAAAGAATTTATTTTTCAAGTTAATCACTCTGTTAGTAATCCTAGTGAGGGGAGTGTCAAAGTTCTGAATGAAAAGTCTTCCTGACAAAATGGGAGCACCAAGATAAACCATAGGAAACTCCACCGTCTGTATTCCTAGAAGACTGGTAAAATACTCCACCCTCTCAGCAAAGCACCTATTTGAAATGAATAATTAACTCTTACCTTTGTTAAAAATCTGACCACCCCATCGACAATAAACTTACAGTACAATTTTTAAGCTACATAGGTATTTACTCTTAGCATTCATGAACAAAATGGTATCATCAGTGAACATGAGGTGAGATATGGCTGGAGCCTTGAACTGAATACGATAAGAGAGAATTCCCCCATTATTAATTCTTTTCGAGATAAGATTACTTAAAAAATTCTAAATGAGAATAAATAGAGATAGATAAATGGGGTCCCCTTACCTAAGGTCATAGGTAGACTTGAAGAAACCATATGAGTTTCCCATAAAATACACAGATAACTTGGAAGATTTGAAGAAATAGAAGATAATATCGATATTCCAGGAGCTGGAACCCATACTAGATAGAAATATGTTAATTAAGCTCCATTCAACCCGATCATAGGATTTATTCATATCGAGTTTAATGACCATGTTTTACCCCCATGATTTGAATTTTATGTAATTGAGAATCTTCGGATCTAGAGAAATGGCTCCCTCTATCGAGCTCCCCTTGACGAATCTGTGTTGTTCCCAGGATATCCACTACAGTAAATGAGTATCCAGTCTGGAGTTAATTATACTAGCCAAGATCTTATTTGGAACATTACACTTAATCACCAGGAGGTAATGAGATATTGAAGACAAGCCCTTAATCATAGGAAAAAAGAATAAGTGTGGTGGTGCTGGAAACTCAAGGAAAACTACCCCTCAAAAGAAATCCTAAATATCATCGATCAAATTCACCTTCTCCATATCCAAGGAGTTCCTGTAAAATGAATCAGGAAACTCATCAGGACCTATAGTGTTATGTAGGTTTAAGTGTATGAGCACTTCCTTGATCTCCAACTCATCAGGAACTGCTCTCATGCTAGCATTAAACTGATCAGGAATGAGGATGATAATTTCTTTAAATAATTCTATGGGGTCTGTTGGATACTGATTGGGAAATATTTCATTTGGAACAGACATAAGTTCCTGGAAGAAGGAATTTTCCATGCCTCCCACCACGTCCCTATCATCAGTGAAGGATCTGTCATCCATCATGATATTCATCTTGACCAGCCATCTCCTCTCCTTATTGCATGCATGAAATAAGTTGAAGTTTCTATATCCTTACTTAAGACATTTAATCTGAGCTCTCTCTCTGACCATGCACTCCTACTTTAGGATTAATTCTTCCATGACCCCCTTCTTCCCCGATAACTCCTTAAAGAACCTTTCATCCCACACCTCCTCCAGACCACTCTCAAGCATATCGACCTCCTCCATTACATCATTTAAAGCTTCCTCAGGGGGAACAAGGTCACTGGACCACGAATGCAGCTTAAGATTCAGCCTACATAGTTTAACATGAAATATATATCACTTGTTTCATTGAGAAGGGACATTCCACACCAAGCTAACCAGGTCATGGTAGCCCATGATGTCAACCCAGAACTGGGAAAAGATGAATGCCTTATGCGACCTCTACGAAGAACTGAAATAAACATGAATAGGGTAATAGTACAAGATTCCACAAAATATATGGGTAAATTTCACGCTGGATAATATAGAAATAGTTTGCATGTTATCCAGGAAATGATTTAAATGGCCCCACAAGTGATAGAGATCCCACTGGTTGTTACACCAGATAAAATGGTCTCCCACAAATCCCAGGTCTGAGAGACCCTTAACATCCAAGAAACAGGTAAAACCCATTGTATCCCTTCTTGGAAATCGGCCTTTACCCTTCCTTTCATCCATATCGACCACCATGTTGAACCCCCCCCCCCTCCATGATCCACGGTTCATATCAAGGGTCAAACTTTCCTAACTCCTTCCACAAAGACTCCTGAGTGTAAATATCACAGCTCCTATACACGAAAGAGGAAAATAAGGAAATTATGCCCTAGGTTACCTTAACAGTGAGAAAATGGTCCTCATCTTGGACCTAATCCACATAACAACTCTTTTGTAAAAAGACCCAAATATTATTATTAACCGAGTTAGCCTACATGCTTCTATGAAAGCTCAGCTTTCTAGAAACTCCCTAATTTTGGAGGATTATTGTTTGCATTCTAGAATGGACACCACAAAAACCTTATGACTATAGATGTTAGATGCAAGGAAGTCAGTATTAACCAGGGTGCCAATCCCCTGAGCATTCCAAATTAACAATGGAATAATTTAATTGAGAGCACCATGTGACTGGATTTCGATCTCTTAGACTTCATAAAGTGGGAATAGAATTCCCCTTGAATCTGTTTACCTTTGGATCTTGTACATGTCCCTGACTCCATAGGCAACACCCTCATGGGAGACATAGTACTTCTTATCATGCTTGTAATGTCTTTCCTCTATATAGTATTTCTCATACTAATCTTTAGGAACTCAAGAGGAAATTGGAGTATCTAGAAGCTAAGGGGTTAATTCAACCCAATACACCTCCTTGGGGTTCACTAATACTTTTTAACAAGAAGTTGGATGGTACATTGAACTTTTATGTGCATTACCAGTTTTCAAATAAAATTATAGTTAACAAATGACACCCACTTACTCATATAGATGACTTCTTTGACTATATTTGCATAGCTAAGGTCTCCTCTAAGATTTATTTGAGATCATGCTATTATATAATGAGATTAATTCCCTTATAAATACCTTGTACTTCATTACAAAGTGTGTATATATTATATGAGTTTTTTAAGGATTTTATGTCTAATGAAAACACTTTATATCTTTATATACTTAATGAATAATTTCTTACACATGTATCTGGATTCCTTCATGGTTATTTTTATCAATGATATATTGGTGTACTCTCAGTCATGGGTGGAGCACAGTCCAAATGATGAGGTTGTTTTGACTATTCTAAGGGAGCATCGCATTTGTGAAAAACTCTCAAAGTGTATCTTTTGGAATGATAGAGTTAACTTCCTGGGTCACATCACATTTGAAGTAGGGGTATTAGTGGATATAGAGAAGGTAATGTTGTTTTTCCTTGGGAGAATCCCAAGAAATATTCTGATATTCAAAGATTTTTGGGATTAGTCGATTAATAATTATGATTCATTTATAACTTTTCTCATGAAGGAGTTCCCCTTACTATTTTGAATAATAATGGTGTAAGGTTTATATGGTATGAATCTTGTGAAAATACTTTTCAGGAGTTAAAAATAAAAATTAATCTCATCAATGATCCTTATATTTTCTAATACTGGTAGAGGGTACACTGTTATTTATGATGCATCTGACATCAGGTTGGGAGCAATTTTAATGTAAGGGGGTTGTGTCAGGACATTTTGGTCTTGATAGTTGAGGCCTCATGAGCACAAATAACTGATGCATAGCATTGATCTAATATTTTTTTCATGATCTATGTTGTTGTATTCATTACCTTCTGTGGGAGTGGTACATGGTATATACATAACATAAAACCCTCAAGTATATATTTTATCCAAAGGATCTAAACCTTTAGTAGAAAATTTGGGTTGAGTACCTTTATTTTTTCCTTTATGATAAGATATACACAATGTAATTTCAGTGTTATTGTTGATGATTTAAGTTAGAAGACTGAGTCTCCATTGGTTAATGAATCTATTAGTGAATGGAAATTGATGAATCTTTTGGTAGAAATTCATATGGATGTTCATAAGTGATATGGGAACCTATATAAATGAATTTATTAGTGGTTTCATCATTTTTAATTGAATAAGGTGGAGGTATCATACTGATCATAAAGTATTCGCATTGAGGGACATTATTTATGGTGAGGAGACCCCACCTGGTTGGGTTATTGATGAGGATGAGGTCCTATATGTTAACAGGCATGTCTTGTTATCTACAGACATGTGAGATAAACTGAGGGGAGAATATAAAGATTTTATGTGGGAAGTGAATCCAAGACTAAAAAATATGTATAGTCATTTGCACCTCTAGTATTGGTGGTTAGGGATGAAGAAAGAAATAGTGGGTTTGTCACCTGAAGCTCCACCTATCAACAAGTGAAAGTAAAACACATATAGCCTAATGGACTATTTCATCCATTTCCAACCTTAGAATGGAAATGGGATGATGTTATAATAGATTTCATGACATATTTACCAAATTCACCTAAAATTAGTGACACAGTATTGGTGATTTTGGATAGGATGATAAAGGTCACCAATATCATGCCTATCCAAGAAACCATATCAATGGATGAGCTTGGGAGATTATATGTATAATATTTGATACATATTTATGGGATTATAAAAATAATTGTGTCATATAGGGATACTCAGATCACTTTAAGGTTTTGGTAGGGGTTGTAGAATGCTCTTGGTTCAAAGACACTCTGGAGTACAACTTATCACCCTCAAACCAATAGCTAGTCAAAGTAGACTATACAGGTACAAGAAGACATGATTCATGCAATTTTCCTAGATTTTTGAGGTATATTGGAGAAAAAAATGAATCTTATTGAGTTAAATTATATTAATAACTTATATGTGAAAATTTAGATGTCTTCTTATGTGGATCAATATGACAGGTCATGCTATTCACCACTATGATAGTTAGAAGCACCAGAGGTAGTGCTACAGGGACCAAGTCTCATTCATAATACATTAGAGAAATTAAGATGAATAAATAAGCATATGGAAACATCTTATTCTAGGAAAAATTCATATGTTGAGTGGAATCACATACCTATAGAGTTTGATATATGGTATTAGGTCTTCAAACATGCTTCCCCAAGATTAGGTCATTTATGGATTCAGAGGCAAGGAATGATGACAAAAATATTTATCGAGCCATTAATGATTTTGGGGAGTGTCAGGCTGGAAACCTATGAACTAGATCTTACTTAATGATATAGTTTTATGCACTATTTATTTCATATATTTTAGCTCTATTATTATTATCCCAACCCCTCTCATGGCGTTGATCATGAGGAAGTTTAATTCAAGGATGATTCTTTATTTGGGGAGTGTCCAGTTCGCATCATTGGTTATAGTATAAACACTATATGAGATAGAATAGTTGTTCTGGTTTAGGTTTTTGGTTAATAAGACCATATCTAAGAGGAGATTATAGAATGATAGTGAATCATATGTGCTTAGTGGCCTGAATTATTCTTTGACGTAGCTGAATAACATTCAAAGGTATAACTTGGGAATGATTTGTGTTAAGTAGGAAAGTTTGTATGACCCAACTCTTTCAAAAGGTAAAAAATCCCTTAATTTTTGTTATAATTACCTTAATTTTACCTTAATGGAAGTATCAAAGAGAGTAGAGGAGGTTAAAGTAATGTTTGTAATGTTCAGGGCTCAGAGTTCTTGTTTTTGGTAAGGAAGAGAAGAGCATAGGGTTAGCGCATGGTTTTTAATTATTGTGAACCTTATCCCTACAGCTTGAAAATGATAGGAGAAAGGTTTTTAAATAATACGATGAGGTCTTAAAAACCATTTACGGTCTACAATTTATTTTAGGTTAACTTCACGTGGTTTTTTCATGGTTTGTATAATTATGTGCCTAACCATGTGGGGTGTGGTTCTTTTAAAGAGTAGGTTAACATGGTTAGCACATGATCTGTTCCCCTATGTGGAAAAAACATACACCCAGTTAAAAATGAGTAAATTTATAGTTCTTACCTTATTTACCCCTTAAATATAATTATTTCCTTCTTTTTCCTCATTATCACATAAGCCCCCACCATTGGCTCTCCTCTCCTCCTCCACGAAGATTGAGGGATCTCCTCTATCCCTCTTCTATTTTGATTTATGCCTAAATAATGTGAATCCCCAGTGAAAATATAAGACTATATTATACTCCTTTCTCCCTTATAAATGAGGTTCCTTGTTCAAGAGTAGTATATGATTATCATACCCTATTTTAATGGATTTTTTCTATTTCTCTGTTCTCTATCATTCCAACTCAAATACGAGGCTAATACTAGATGAGGAGTGTTCCATGATCTGTAGGTATGTGCTATATACCCCTTTACCTAAAATATTCACTATTTATATAATTTTCTATCGTGCTACACACTAGCATCTCTGATAAATTTCCCTAAAATTTTGATTCCTTATTTTTTTCCAAAAGTCCAACCTAGAAATATTGTAAGCCTCCAAAAATCATTGTTAGTTGACAACCTCAACTCAAACCACCCTTAGGGTATGTTTTTCATAAAAACCATGATGACCATTCTTAAAATGTAACAAAACCACCCGTAAGGTTGTGATAGAAATGTCACATAAAAGAGGGAAATTATAAGGATTATCCATTTTATATTTTTTAGGTCGCTTGAACATATATAAAAAAATAGGGTGTCTTGGATAAATACTAGTTCTTTAAAATGGTTTGTTGTTATCAAATTCTAAGTGTAATAGACTAATTAAACTGATAAATTTATGACTATCTCATAAAAATATTGGAAGATGCTTCAAAGGTTGTGATTTAATTTTTTTTGGAGTCTTTAACATGATTAATTTTCTTGGAACTTATGAATTGTTACTGTGGAAGTATTAATTACAAATTACAAAACATGGTCACATAGTAAAAGGTGTTGATTGATGTGAGAAATTATTAGATCTCATCATTGGAATTACTTGAGGGAACTCATGGGATTCCACATAGTTTACTGATGTGAATACTAAGTGGTAAACCCACCTAGGATCTAGTTAGTTTTTTACTATAATGAATTAAATGACTAGTCATTGGGGATTCATTTAGATCACTATAAAAACTATAATGATCAGGTTGATTTCCAAGGTTCATCTTGATGTCATCAGACAAGGAACACCTTAGGTGAACCCCTTGAATTCCAATTGATACATACCCCAAAATATGCGGATAGTTTTTATAGGTTTGGTTAGAAATGATTAGGATTAGAATTCCTAGGGTCCATCCCTTGGATTATAATAAAAAACCAAGAACTAAAAATCAAAAATTGATCACTTTAAGTTGAATTAAAAACTAAATAAAAAATAATTCCATAAGACTACAATGGATTCATGGTGGGTGAATTGTGTAGGAATAACTAGACAACTTCTACGGATTCATTGTTATTATTTATTCATGGATTACTTGGCTACATGACTTGGTTTTCTTGAACAACTAAATGGTCGGATGATCAAATATATCCTTCTTCAGATTAAGCAGGTAAGGTTGTCCAGTTATCCCATAAGGAGCCAAAGATCGAAAAGGTTTTTCTTAATTAATTTATTTAAATTATTATATATAAACACCATTATATCTTATAATCATATAATATATTTTCATGAGACACCATTATTGGTGGCATAATAAGTTGTACTAAAACCCTATATATGTTGTTTCTAGGTACCCATGTAGATTTCCTTGATGAGGGGAATGATAAAGGGAATCTTACCACTGTGGGAACTTGGTTTATGTATTAGGTTGGGAGCATGGGGTAAATGATTGATATGGGGATCTAAATGCTTGTGGGGCTTAAAAATTGTTTCCTTTTTTCTTTTTTTCGTAGTGTTGTACTAGTTATATGAATGATTATATGAAACACATGACTTATATTTTTCAATATCAGGACATATTCTATATATAGTGCTGCGTCATTGACTTATGTTTCTTTTATTTGTTATATGGTTTTCTTGTGTTGTCATTTTTTCTACTATATTTCACTCTTACACAAAGGGTATAGTTTCTCCACCATACCACCATCAACCCTCACTTCTATTCATCATCCTCTAGAATATGGGGAGGTATACTTATGGACTTGTGTCCCACTAGACCAGTTACTTATCGATGAACTAGGCTAGGGATACCAAAACAATCACTTCATGATAGGTGCACTAAATTTACAATATTTAGAGCTCATTAACTCATCACCCATGGAATCCTTTATCTTCTTAAATTCCATAAATGGATTTAGGGGGAGATATTTCATTGTAGACTTTTATCTCTCCTCACTAGTTAAGGTTCATGGTGGTTTATCTCTTTTCAACACGATACACTAGTTTCATCATAACTTCTGATTTGATGAAAAATTTCCTTCTTCTCTACAACACTCTTCTTCTCATTTTCCTTACGAGATTAACTCCTCAACTAGAGTGTAAAATCATTGTATTCGACAACAAAATCTCAGAAGAAATTCTTCACTAGATTAGGATTACTTAACAGAAAAATTATCGTTATTTTTTCCTCCACCTTAAAAACCAGATGCATCACTCTAATTATTCTTTTTAATGCTAATTATTCCTTTAGAAAACATATAATCAAGAGGATATATTCACCATATTTGGATATTCAATTCTTATTATTCATGTATAACTACCTTGCACAACATTGTCTTGATTGAGAACTGTTCCTACAAAACTATGTCACAAAATCACTATTTTGTAAACAATATTACTTAATGTTTTGCAGACATCTACAAGTGCAAGATCCTAAGAACAAAAACCCAGGCATGAAAATCCTTGCATGAGATACCTACTGGTACGTATATCTTTTCATGATATAAAGAACAACACTTCATATATGTGAGCTCTGACACATAAAGTTTAAGAGAAATACCACTTTGAATAAAACCCATGGTCAGGGGAGACACTTACGCATGTAACAAAGAAAATTTATCTATAACCTATAAATTGAAGGATAAGACAAATACTTGAAACATATGAGTGTTTATCTCTTATCATGAGACTACTAGCACATAACTCTTCTATATATATGCGATCATGTATTCATGAGATCCTCACATCCTTTGATAATTATTCCGTATGGATTAAACTCTAAAGATCGATCAATATTTTTTATTAATGATGAATAATTAGTATTTATAGGGGTTTTCCAACGGACTTAACTCTGAAATTTATTATTTACCATCCATTCCATGACAACAATACATCTCTAGATTTTTATCTCATGAATTTCTAGTAATATGTGGGAATTGAGTCTCCCTTCATGTAAACCAATAGTGAATTAACCCTACATTACGAGTCTCTTTATAAATGATTCAGGAAAACATTATGATTATGTTCTCAATAAAATCTTGTAAATCAGGACACTCCTATGAATGATTTTATCCACCATTTACACTATATTCCACTTAATGTGGTTTTCAAGACCCCACTGTGAGTTATCTTTAAGCTACTGAGATCTTCTGATTAATTCAAACATATGAGATCACCAAACTACTTACTCGATCACATGATCCATCCAGGATTACATAGTCCATGTAATCCTTTTATGAACAATACTTCCATAAAAGTTAGAATATATTTTTGATCTCATGTAAACACATGATCAATTTATTCTTATTAACTCTGTCTGATTTCAATATCAATGTCAAATAAACTCTAAGGGTTTATATGGTCTCATGATTCTTGATCACTTATGTGATCTAATATCCCTTAATGGTTTACCTGAAAATACTCATTTTCCCCATATTTTAAGTCCATAAATTTTGGTAAAATTTGGAAAATGATTCCATTTCAAATTAATGTTTCACGATTATTCATTAATGAAATGTACTAATGTTATGAACCTCTTCTAGACAATAATTAGTTCCACTTAAAAATCCACAAACTTGGTTCTTGAAAGAGAAATTTATCATGGATATTTTTTAATTTCTTCACATAAATTCCTTATAACATGAACAACCTAAAGTTAATCATCATCCAGTAATAAATAAAATATATATTATGATACTATTATTGAAAACAAATCCAATACCAAACATAGGTTTCTGTATAACATGAAACATATAATTTTTCAACCCCACTCAATGTTTTAGTTCATTGGAACATATAAAATTCTGATAAACTCACATATCTCAGTAATGAAGTTAACATAATGAAAATTGAACAATTTGTAAAAAAAATAAATGTATAGAGGAAAAAAAACTAGTTATAAAACCTATAAGTAAAATGATGTTAAATAAATATGGAGTACATGTTATCAAAGCAAGAACTCCTATATAGGATATTATTAAAAGATAACACCCACTGATCAGGGTTGTCTCTACTCTAGCCCAAAGAGTCAATGGAGACTTTGAATGGACTTTTTGAAAACCCTTATGAGAAGGAACTACTACAAAAAACGTCCAATATCAACGCTAAAAACAATAATTAATAGCACTAAAAAAGAAATGTAAAGCTCAGTGCTAATATATGGGGGTCCCTTTTATCAGCGCTCTGAAAAGCACTGATAAAGGCCCCTTTTATCAGCGCTAAAAAAAGCCCTGATAAAGGTCAAAAACAATTAAATAATGCGAGGTGTGCTTTTATCAGTTCTAGGAGATCTCCCACGCACTTCCCTTACTGCACATCCTCATATGCATGTGCACCCCCTTCGATTCCACGACAACTCAAACCCGTGACCTCCCCCCTTTCGCGGCTGTACCTTTACCACTAATCCATTTCATTTTGTTCTCTATTTAATGATATATCTGTATATATAGTTATATTTATTCATATATTGATATAGATTCATATTAATATAAATGTATTTATTTATATATTAGTTTATATATATATTCATTCGTATAATAATATATTTATATATCTATTTTTAGTTATAATTTTCTATACGTATATTTATTTGTATATTAATATATACTTATAAGATTAGTTTTAAATACATTTATTAAAAAAATATGTTTTTATGTGTGTTTATAAATAAATAAATAAATACATATATACATATATATATATATATACAACACAAAAACACACACACACATATACACAAATATATTTACGAATAAATACATATAAATATATGTGTGTATTTGAAAAGCCATAGAATGTTAAAACGACCGTAACTTATAAGACTAGTTTTAAATAAATTTATGAAAAAATATGTTTTTGAGGTGTGTTTATAAGTAAATAAATAAATACATACATATATAAATATATAAAACACACAGACACACACACACACATACACATATATATTTACGAATAAATACACATATATGTGTATTTGAAAATCCATAGAATGCTAAAATTACCATAACATATAATCCAGAAGCCCGTTTTAACTCCACAACCAGTAAAATTGATGAAAATGAAACAATATTTGATATGATATGTGGTACAAGACTGACATACATCCATATCAGAAGTTATATTTGTTTGAATGGTAACAAATCGGGGTATCCCGACTAAAAACTCAGTTTTAGTGGGCTTCTGGGCCTTTTTTGGACTTGAAAAATTTTACCCAGGCTTTTCCTCAATCACAAACACGTAGAGATCGTCGTAGGCTTCGATTTGATATGTTGTAGAGCTCAAACAAACACCCGGATTAAAAGTTATGGTCGTTTGAAGTTTGAGTTGCATTTTTAACTTATTTTATATATTTTATTAATTGTTTTGATTTTTTGTGTATTCAAATTGTTGTTAAATAATTTTTAATCAATAATAATTAGCAAATTATTAATTAATAATATTTTTTAAAAAATATCATAAAGCCATTTTCACTAAATTTATTCTATATTAAATGTAATAGTGTATTTATACATATATAAACCATATTAAAAAAATGTATATTATATTTATATATGAATAAATATACTTATATAAAAATATATTATTTTTCATGAAAATTTATTTTTTTTGAAAATTAAAATTTATCAGCACTAGGGAAAAGTGCTGATAAATCCCCCCTTTATCAGCACTACTAAAAGAATCGCTGATAAAGGGGTCCCCATTATCAGCGCTTTTTTTAGCGCTGATAAATGCATAGCGCATCCCTTTCCCATTTTTGTAGTAGTGATTTAATTCCTAAAAAACATTAGAAACGCCATAATTCAACAACTAAAATATTGTTTAATATAATAGTTGGCAGAATGTTATTTACCCCAAAATATTGGCATTAACTTGATGGAAGTATCCAACTTTTTGTCCCAGAAATACCTTTGAAATAATGGTTAAGAAAACCTTATATTCCTCATAGAATCCCCCAATCAAAATTATGAACAACACTATAATTACAATATCAAAACTTAAAGAATTTTAATTGAGAAACTCATAAGTATATGCTCTAAAAAGAAACACTTAGAAACAAAAACTACTATAGTTAGAAGTGAACTCGTTAATAAGATGTTTCAATCACAAAATATTACTAGGGTATCTCTCAAAAACATTCTAAATTCATATCCCATTCCATAGAGCAGTAAATCTATTTAAATAATACTTTAAAATTTTTAGATTCTTAAAACTACGAGTACAATTTCAATGGAATCATTAGTATCCACTCCATATTTTGATGAATTCAACAACACCATATCAACTCCATCTTCTGATGGATTGAAAAACACTATATATCTTCTTATAAGGACAATTTGTACCCCTACAATTTTATTTAATCCATAAAAATAAATATGGAATAAAAAATCCAATCATTGTAATTTCTTGATCTTCATATTAAACATAAATATATCATATCTTCATCATGCACAACCCAAATAAAACAAACATCAAGTTAAAATAATTATATATTAAATATACTATGATTTTAAAAACAATAGTTGTAAAGGAGTTATTAAATCAAAAATGTTTTCTCTATTTTTAATAAACATAAGTTGTTATTTTAAAAATGGATTCAATCATAATAATTCTTCCCAATCAATGATTTTTTAAATAAATACTTATTAAGTTATTTATGACATATCATAAAATAAGTAAGACTCATATTGAGAAATAAAACCAAATAGATAACCAAAAAACAAAGTAGAATATAAATTTTAAATTCCAAATTGCATTATCCAAAATATGGGAAGCTTAACTTTATCTTGTGAAAAATTAATTTCAAAATAGAAAAACATTATATCAATTGGATGAATTTTATGGAGGCCTAGATTGATAGCTCAGTCGTAATATTTCTATTTTAAAACCACAAAACAATTATTACATTATTAAAAATATAACATACCAGTTTTTATAATTTCATTATTATCTAAGGTGAAAATATTAGAACAACATCCTTGTAAATGGTTAAACTAAACCAATCGAAAATATTCTATAATTAAGGGATTAGTATAAATTTGAAGTGATTTTTTATAATATCATTTTTTAAAGTATAATGATGTTATTTATATGTAATGAAAGTGGTAAATTAGATCCAATAAGAAATAGGGTGAGATGATAAAATAAATAAAAATAAAAGGAATCATTATTTATAAAGAATAACTTTGACATTAATCTTGCAAGGAATCTTTTTTTGAAGGTCATGGAGTTTTTTATTAATGAAAGAGGCTTCCAAATGTGAAAGATACCTGTTAATGTTATAATTTTTATAGATCAAGGCTATAGAACCTAATATTATTTATTTTTATAATGGGCGGAGGAAGCCTTATTTCATAATGAGGAGTTATATTTATACAAATACTCATTCCTTAATGTATAATGAAATAATTTTTAAAGAAATATGACTAATATATGGGGAAATAATAAATTTAATTCATTTATTCCACTATCAATATATTTAAGTGATAATTTGTAGAGATATTTTATAAATTTACTTAATATTTTAACCATTTAAAATATTTTACCCTTTAGTGTCATAAATCACTTTTTTTAACTCATTATTTTTTTACAAAAATATTAAATTTATCTTTTTACCTTATTTTGATGCAATTATTCAAAAGTTTTACTCTATTTTATTAAAATAAATTTCTTTAAAAGTGATAAAAATTAATTTTTAAAATAAAAATATAAAATGCATGAATAAATATTTATATGTTAAAATATTTTTTAAATAATAAAAAAATTTATTCTTATTTATTTATAATTACTTATCATTAAGTGAATTTTAATTATATATATAGTTTTATTAAAATTATTTTTAAAATGTTGTGGATTAAAATTGAAAAATTAAAATACAAAACATATAAAAATAGATATTTTTTAGAATAAAAAATATATTTACCAATGAATTACTAAATTTTTGTTTTATTTCATAATAATTTGATATATTTTAATTATATGTCAAATATATTATCTATAATACACTAGTCGCTTTTATATTTGGTTAGATGTCCATAAAAATAAAATACATCCCAAGACCATATATCTAATAACCATATATCCAACAACCATATATGAAATGACTATATATCCAATGACTATATAATGATCACAATACACTTCTCAAATCCTATATAATGTCTTACACACTTCTCAAAAAATAATTCATTATTATTCCCATATTCAAAATCTTTAGAATATTTTTAATGATTTATATTTTTTCAACAGTTATACTCGACGATATGATTTTCATGGGACACTATGAGGAAACATATTTATATATTTAAATCGTTGTATTTACATTTTTTTATTTTCTAGTATGATTATATTAATCTCATGGAATGTATATATCCATTATCTATGGTGTTATATTTTGGGGAAATAGAATAATTCTCATTTCATTTTTCATTCCATTTGATTTATTTTATACTTTAGTTCTATTTTATATAATGGAAATAAAAATAAATTTTATTATACAAGATAAAATTAAAACTAATCTTTATGGTGTTACATTCATTCCCCTTAAAAATTTCATCCTCAAAATTTTATTTTTTTCTTATCTGTGAAAAACTGCTAAAGTTAACCTTAAAATTTATAGGACTCCGAATATAATTTTTATTAAGAACTCAAATTCAATATATGAGGAAATAATGAGAAAATTTTCATTTCCCTCTAAATAGAAATATTTTTTTAATTCCATCAGTCTCAAACATTTATGACTGGGATGGTTATTTACTTGGTAATAAGACTTATACTTATAAGTGAGTTTATAGAGTTATACCATGAATGTATTATGATATTTTTAACTTAAGTATCAATAGTTTTATCCTCGTTTTTCTCTATTTTAAGTAACTATTTTGCCATTTTGAGATGAAGTGTGTGAGAAAAATATTTTATTGAATCAATCACATTCCATATGATCAATTTAGACCTTTGGTTTAGTGTTATTGATTAGCATTCACCAATAATTCACTTCTCATTAAAAATTTTGAATAACCAATATGATGTTTTCTTTATTGAATAAAGAAAAACAAATATTTTTTCCATGTTGATCTATCTTTTAACTATTAATGGATCATATTATAAAATAATGGATTGTGTTCCATATTTAATAAATGAATAAATAGTAATTTGTTCCTTATTTTTTGAATTTGGGAGATCGAAATAGTTCAAGTTATTAGTTCTAACCCAAGTTAGTTATGTGATTAATTATATAACATTTTCAATAATAAATGTAATTTCATTTATAAGATCATTTTTATAACCACTACATTTTACATCACATTCATTTATTACTCAATTACTCTTGTTTTCAATAATATACTAACATTAAAATGATTAGTGTGAATAATAAAAACAATAAAATCAGTGTAATCCATCATATTAATAAAAAAAATTAATCCAAATATTCCATAACCTATGATATCATTTGTTAAAATTATATCCTCGTTGATTCAAATTATGTCACCTTATGTTAAACCTTGATTGCTTTAAGTTCTCTAGTATTATCATATTTAAAAATAATTAAACCACACTATCATACAAAATATATCACCCAAAATCCCACAATTTTAGAACTGGTTATAAAAATATATACTTGATGTATATTCATGTAAAAACATAGCTTAATCAAAACCACATACATAATTTTACATAATTATATAAATAATATCAATATAAAAACACAATCCCAAATTCCAAAGGTTTAATGTCTTTAGAGATTATATACATATACATATTTTTCAAAACACAATATGAATTTATTCTAAAAAACTTCCTAAAACTGTAATCCCTTATATATCATATATAATATTTTTCATAATTATTTTTTTAAGTGGGAACAAAGAAAAATGGAAACTAAAACACTCATTTAGGGGTAAAATAATATCAATGATTCATAATGGATTTAAAATTAAATAATAAATAAGTGATATTCATCAACATGAAAAAATAACATGATAAATGGAAAAAGATCAAGGAATCATATCAAGTGACCATAATTAAAGATAGTGTAATCAAAGATCATGTTGTATTATCCACAAAAGGATGATCCTGAAAACATTGAATATACCAGAGGAAAATGTGGAATATCATAATAATCATTGATCACGATGCAATATAATAGGAATGTGTCATGAAATAAGAATATTGGATGACATAAGGCTGTTACATGTATATAATAATAGGATATTATAAGCGTTTTATAGGACTAACCAGTAAGACAATCATATCATATTGGACTAGGATAACCTTCTATGGCCCATAAATTAGTGGACTATGATAACCTCCCACGTCCCATAACATAGTGGACTTGGATAACTTCCCATGTACATCACATGACATATTATGAGATATAAACTTTACCTAGTGTATTATAAGGTTATATAATTCTAGTCCCACCCATAAAATAATTATATATCCATATATATGGGTGTTACTTGAACATGAAAACAATTACAAATAAATCAAATAGCATAGCATGCATAACCTAAAAAAATAAAGTGGGTAACATAAACATTTTATGAATCCTAATATTCATCCAAATAATAATATATAATATCTATGTAAACACCCTATAATAAAAATAATTATTTACATGGAATTACATCTATGTAGAATAAAAGGGTATATGGTACAATAAATATTTTCCCCAAGTAAATCTAATGACATGCCTATCTAAATGAATATCCTTTAATCATAAGAAGTACGTATTGAATATTAAAAATGGAAATAAATTTCTAAAAAGTTTATATTTAATAATAGTTGCGTATGAGGAAAGAAAAAGGTAGTTGTGTATCAATCCTCACATAGAAATATCATTTCCTCATCACCATGAATAAATCAGAATTTATGTAACGAATCAGAGGATTGTTGCAGTATAGTAAACACTTATGAAATTATATAGTGATAGAAAATATAACATAATAAAATTTGAAATAGTTGAGTATTAATGATTATTAACAAAAATAATTTATTTTTTAGAGGTAGATAAAAAATTACATAAGATTTATAAAAATATTTTTGTAGTTTTTATAAAATTTTAATATAATTAAGGAAAATATAATTTTAAAAAAAATACAAAAAAAAATTAAGATTATTTTCTTAAAAATTTATCTTTTATAAAAGATTAATAATTATAAAATTTAATATAAATAATTAAATTGAAAAATTATCTTGATTAAAATAGTGAACAAAATCAAAGATGAATTATGAAAAAAAATCCAAATGTTATGGTAACATTACAATAAAAAATTGATATAGGTCACATTAAATATAATTTTTAACAAATGAAATAAAATGACGAAAATATTTATTTTAATAAAAAATATCCTAATGATGGATCCTTGAAAATAGATAGTAGAGATTCGGAGAGGAATATAGAAAATTAAATTAAAGATAAAGAAAATATGTTTTTCAAATTTGCATAATGATTTTAGGTAACTCAAATAAATTAAAAGTATAAAAAATAGTATTTAAGTTAAATTAAATAAATTACATTGGGTATAAGTGGAAATAAATTTTTTGATTTCAAAATTAGAAAAAAAATGGTAAGAAATATTTTGAACATGGAAGAGAAATATTGAATAAAAAATATAAATAAAACCCTCTTTCAATTTTGCAATTTGAGGGTTAATAGTAAATAAAAAATAAGATTGTGAGAATAAACTTAAAATACATATAAAATGGAAGGAAATATAATATTATACAGTCAACATATATAATATAAAAAACATTTAAGGATTTAGTTAAATAAGAAAAAGGTTACTCAATAAAATGATATTGCGCCACAAAACCCCTTAAAAAGTTCCTAATAAAAAAATTAAATTAAAATTATTTTAGATAAAAACTAAAGTTAATAAAAATATTATTTTAATAAATTTTATTAAAAATAATATATAAAGGAGTAGTGGTTAAAAATAATGAATTCAAACAGAAAATAGAGATAATAAATAGTGAAAACCCATACATTAACATTCGACTCACTCAGATGTTTTTTAAGAAAATGTATAATCAACTTAGGATTATTAATAATATTTTTTAGAACCTTAATAACATTTATTAAATTTTATATTATTCAATTATGTCCATTTATTTCATATTTATTAATTAGATAAAGTTTATTTTGATTATCAATTGTCAGTAGTTCTGATAGTTCTATGCTTGTTTTTTTGGTATGGTGGCCTCAATCATCACTCCTTGTTCCTAAATTAATTTCTTAAACAATATTTAAGTTATTAGAAAAATTATTTCATATTACATTATAGAGTTACACATTCATTCCATTGGTGTTATATATATATTTTTTAAGGAAGAAATCCATGGCACGCTAGTTTCACCAATTTTAACAAATGTATGGTGTTATTTTAGAAATGAATTCTATCATAATATTACCATTTAAAAAATAACCAAAACATTATTTAATTATTAATAATATATAATAATAATAATTAAGTTTTCTTAATTATACATGATAAAATTTTTATATCATCATCTACATAAGTGGTTAACCCACCAAAACATGAACATGCTATAATTAATATATGAGTATGAATATTAAGTGATTTCATTATAATACAATCCTTAAAGAATTATACTGATTTTATTTAGATCTTAGAGTAATTCTAAACTAGATCCAAGAATAAAATGTATGGATAGATAAAATATATAATAATAAAGGGAATCATTACTTAAAGTGGAGAACTTCAAGTTTCCTCTTTTAATCAATCAATGATTAATGGAGATGCATTTTATTCTGGAAAAAAGGGGCTTCAATTGTTTGAGAATAATTCTTGGGAGTGTTGTTTGGGAGAGTAATTTTATAGAATAAAATATTAGGTTTCTCATATAATGGTTTTGGGAAGACCCCTTTTATAGATGAGAAGGAATGACATTTTTGAAAATACTCATTCAATAATGTAGAATTAATACAATTTTTAATGGAAAGTGACTCAAAAATGTAAAAAAAGGGAATATAGGTCATTAATTACACCATAAAAACTTTTAATTTATAAGTATTAATGATATTTTATCACTTTACTTATTATTTTAGCTTTTCATCTTATTTTACCAATAACTGATATTACTCAATTTTTTATCTCAGTAACTTACTTTTTTACTAAAAAATAAATGAACCATTTTACCAAATTTTCGTTCCATAATTTTAAATATGTAATATATTGTGTTTAACTTTTTTTTCTAAAAGTGTTATATATTAATTTTAAAATAAAATCTCATAACACATAAAAACATTTTTATAGTTTTTTTAAATTAAATTATTTTATTCTTATTTTTTACCAATTGTTCCCCATTCCATGAATTTTAATTATTTAATTAATATAAATATAAATATAAATTTAATAAATCATTTTTTTAAAATAAATTTTTAATTGTGATAGACTAAAATATTAAAATTAAAATATGAAACATATAAAATACACATTCTTCATTGTACAAAATAGTTTTCAGACTGAATTATTATATCTTTTTTTAATTTCTTAATTATTTACGCTTAGTTTATCACATATGAAATATATTATTTACAACACATTAACCACTTTAGCATAAGAATTTTCTACCAATAATTACAATTTTAATATACCCATTGATTATATACATACCCAATGACCGTATATATAATTACCATATATTCAACAACTATAAAATGATCACATTACCATTTTTTATTCCTACATATAACCATATATATTTCTCTAAAAATAATTTATTTTTATTCCCTTCTTCAAAACGGTAATCATATTTCTAAATTTTGGTTTCAGTTAAATAGTTATACTCAGTGGAATGATTCTCCTCAGAAACCATAAGGATGAGTATTTCAATCTTTTTTTTAATTGTTTTTGTTATTCTATTAGAATTTTATTAATATTAATTAATTTATTTATCCTTTATTTATGATGTTATATTATGATAGAAATAAAATTATGGTTATTTCCTTTTTTAATGTATTTCATTTTTTGAATACTTGAGTTTTATTCTACATAAAGGAAACCCCAATAAATTTTATTATGATGGAAAGATAATGGAAAATAATATCAAGGGTATTATATTCTTTAACCATTGTTTTTTTTTTGAAATTTTAATTCACTCTAAAGAGTGATAAATAGATAAGAACAATCTTTAAATAGATAGTAATTCAGATATATTTTTGGTTAGGAAATCAAACTCACTACAAAGGGTGATAATGGGAACCTCATCGTTTCCCTCGAAAGAGGAATAAGTTTATATTTTCATCTATTTAATACATTTATTCCAAGTATATTTCTTTACCAGGTAATAATAATCATACTTTTCAATGATTTTATGAAGGTATAACTTGAAAAACATGTGATTCATTCCACATAAGTAATGAAATATTTATCCTCATTTTACTTGAGATCAATAAGTTATTTCACCATTATGAGATGGAGGGTGTGAGAAAAATATTTCCTTGAAATCCACCCTTTCCATAGAATAAAATTCAACCTTTGGTTTTATGATCTTCATAAGTGTTCTATTATTCATCACTTCTCATGACAAATGATAATAAAATAGTATTACTTTTTTAGGATTAAATTGGGTCTATTAACCCTTAATAAATATAATAGAAGAAATTTAAATCCCTTGAAAAATATCTTCATCCTTAGTATAAATGAAATATACATAAAACTATAAATAAAAACACTAAAAAATCACACATTTCACAATTTATCCACTACACCTTCTTAATCAAAATCACATGGGTTTGAAGAAGAACCCAAAAGTGGAAATCAGAAAAAGGCCCACCTATAGAGGTATCCATTGGCCAAATAGATCAAACATCATACATGAATATATCTCTATCCATCCTAATGTTTTAGTATCTCATGATGCAAAGGAGGTAGAAGAAAGGGGGAATATAGGTTTTAGGAGTCTTGTTTGCGCTTAGGGTAATATCAAACACTCACCATCTCATGGAATTATCCATGTTATACCACCAGAGTATTTCCCTTAGTAATACAAGAATTAATCATATTTTATAATGTATGAGTAAATAATTAACCTAGTTAATTAACTACATGAATGAATGTAACACACTCTATCACATTACATCTCATGTAACTATTCTTAATGATAGATCATGGGGAATTTTGATATTTGAATGTTAACCCTTAATAATTCGACCACCCATATGTGTATTTAAACCTTTTCTAAATGAATCATAGTATATGATTCATCTAAATAGTGGTGAAACTACCAATAAAAATCATAATAAATGGCATAAATTCCATTACTTTTGACAATTCCCCCAATCATACTCCACGATTGTTCATGTATTAGCATGAAACCTCATATAAAGCCTTATGAATACCTACCCAATCATAAAAATGATATAAAATATATATGGAAGGTAAAAAATATTTTTTATTGTGAATATTTTATTTCTATTTTTTATATCATACCATATGATATAACTTATCTAAATAAATATATGATATATATAAAGGCTTTGGTGTATATCACTCCTTCTATCTCTTTCTTTCACTGAATCCATATAGACTTTGTGTTAATTCACCTTAAATTATATCAAAAACAATAAATAATAAAATCATATCCAAAACTATATTGAATATTTTCTAAAGTAGTTTTAGATATCTATTATTTAAATTCACCAAATATCATATCATATGTAATACCCTGTAAATATCCCATCCAAAACTATTTTGGATTTACTCTAAAACATTGATAGATAATATCATTCAATCAAAATCAACCCCATTTATTCAACCAAAAAATTGACCCCATGGTAATTTATATAATTAATAACAAATATGAATCACTAGATCCATATATGTAATCAAAGAATAATTGTTATCAAAGTGTCAATGTATGTAAAGCTATAAAGGGATATGACATGATCTCCATCAAACATATGTATCTCTATACTTGTGTCCACCAATCATATCTCACGCTAGTATAAATTCTAATATTTTAACCTTTTTAAAGGCATATAATGGCCATGGGACACCAAGTGTAAGAACCTATGTTTTAAGAAAGAAATAATATGTTCAATAGCTTACATGATATGCTCCATGGAGCTTAAACGAAAAAATAAATATTATTATTTAAATGTTACCATTATAACCTAAATGTTGGAATAGTGGGAATGAATAGTATTAATTGAATTATGAAAATAAGGTTTAAACATGTTTATAAAAAGATCATTGGTTACAAAATTTAATTTAAATGGAAATTAAAACCAATTGAATATAAAGGATGTGTTTTTATGAAAACCTAGTTAAATGAGAATAATTGTGTTTATAAAATCATATCACTCGTGTTGGAATATATTAATGAAATATAAACTCAATTTGATGTTTAAAATTCATATTATATGTTTCTATACAATATATAAGAAAAAAAATAAATGTTAAGCATAAAAGAAGTATTTTTCAAAAAAAATCATTTTTACCACCTTTTGATGGAGAAACCATTTAAAATCCAGTTTCTAAATATTTTATAAGTTCTATTTGAAAAAATAATCTTCTAATTTTTAATTCTTACATCAAAATTTATGGTGGTTTAAATTTTGTTATTTTTATGATAAAATTCATATTATAATGATTAGTGAAAAATACTACATTTTAATTCAAAACTGCTTTTTAGTCTATGTTTTTTATATTACCAAATTATCTATTTAATTGGTTTTAAATTATAATTAGATTATTATTTTTTATCATTTAATCCAATTTTGATAATTGGAAATAATTTTATATTGAAATTAGATATAAATGCATGTCAATATTTTGATGGGTTTTACTTTTAAAAAACCCATTTTCTTGTTTTAACAATGGGGATTAAGTTTTAATTAATTTCTAGAAATTATATATTTTAAATTTGGAAAAATTGATTCCATATTTTAAATCATAAGGTACAAATTATTTAAATATACCTCTTTTATTTTTTGACATTATGAATAGTAACATTAGTAATTTTTTTTATTTACTACAGTTAAATGGTAAATTAGGTAAATAAGGTTAAAAATAATATTATAATACTCTAAAACTACCCTAACATGTGTACTAATCCTGCTTTATGAGATATGGACAACCAATAAAACCCTTAGGATAAAACTTTGGCCTTTGTAAGCCACTTGGGTGTGATTGTGACACTTATAACTTTTAATTTAAAGTAAAGGAAAATATGTTATAAACATATATATTCTTCCTAAAAAAATTAATATGGGTTTATATAAGTTATATATTCTAATATAAATTTAATTATAAATATAAAAATATTAAATGAATAATATTATTTTATTTATAATTATTAGACATTAAATAATTAAATTTAATTATGACACAATGATGATGTAGTGATTTTTTTATTAATGAAGAAATAAAATAAATGATATTATAAACATTAAAATAAATATTATTTTATAGAAATTATGTCATAAAATATTTTTATCGGTGAACATGACATTTTATAATAATAATAAATGGTTTTTTTGAAGTTATCACTCTGATTATATTTTATTAAAATTCAACAAAATGAATACTGTAAAAATTGACATAATTGATGTTTTATAAAAATAATGATTTAATAAATTATTTAAAAATACTAAAAATATTTTAAAATCACAAAGTTTATATTATAAGGTATAAAATTTCATTAAGTGTACAATTGTGTGAGATTTACCCCATATAAGTAAAATTAATATCCTCTTAATAATTAAAATGTTGTTCCTAGAATTAAAATTAAAAGAGAATAATTAAGGGTAAACAGAATAGATAAGGTTTAAAATAATATCAACACATGTCTAAAAATTATTGAATGATAGGATTTAGAACTATAATAATCTTAAATTATACATATTTCAAGTTGTATCTATTTTAATTAAAAAATAAATTTATATTAATTTAATAATTTAAGAGTTTTCAAGAGTGCACCTTCCCTCTCCTATAAAAAGGTACCCTCTCTTCTCTAATACTCCCACTTCAAGAACCCTTTGTTTCAGCCAATACCTACCCAAAACTCTTCCTATAATACCTACACTCATCCTAGAATCCTTCCTTATGAGAGAAATCCTACCAAAGAATCGTTTTGGTATAAACCAAAAGAAATTAGCCGATTAAGAGGCAACACCTTCTCCCATGTTTTTTAGTTTCATTTCCATTATCCCCTCCCTAAATTGTTCATATTATATTATTACATAAAAAAAATAGTATCATAAATATACTAATATTTTTTATGATAATATTTCAATCTACACTTTCACACACCTCCACTTAATGGGTAACGATCATACTGTTTCTATGTACGGTGAACTACTGCATCACGAAATGATGATTGTTCAATTTTACCCTACCACTTCTCATGGTGGCCATTATAATGGAAAATATTTTTTTATATTATATATATTATATTTATATTGTCTCTATAATTAGTTAATTTTTATTAATAATATATATTTATTCATTCCATGTTGTGTAAATACGATAATTTCGTTTGAGGAAGTGTCGACTAGTACCCCCTCAAAGTGACATGACTCGTTCCTGCTAAACATGGAACTTAAAAAGGATGGTTTTATTAAACCTATGATACATATATGAAATTAATATAATAATATTATTATAATATAATTTTATATGGTTTAATTATTATTATTTTAATATGAAAAAGAAATGAAAGTAGCGTTCATACGTATGTACGACCCACCGTCTCCATGAACGGTGCACTTCATTTCTTTTCTCCAAATATTATGGATTATTATAAATACATATATACTGGATATATATGATATTTAAATCATGAATACTATTATGGAGATGATAAATTTTTTACCACATGGACAATTTACATCAAAATAGTTCATTTTTTACTCAAGTACCGAATATCAACAAAATGTCCGATATGAACTTAAACAGTCAAGTAATTTTTATAACATGGTAATAAGTGATATAAAAGGAATAATAAACTTGAAAATGTTCTAAATCAAGTATAAATAAACCTAAGTTCATTATTTAGGAATAATAAGTAACATACGTGACGAAATGAACTCGGGGTAAGGGAAATCTTAAATCAATTTACATACATTGAGTTAATTATTCATGTTAGAGGTTTTGTTTTTCCAAGATTCTGTGTGAATAACCTTTGATTTTTTTACACTAAAAATCCACATATATTGGGCGTATTTATATTTTTCAAATATAATTATTTCATTTATTTATCCTTAATATAATGACATGATCTCTGTAAAGGACTTCATCTCATTCTCCTTTAATTAAGGCATAATTTGATATTATACATCACTTTCTTTTATATGGTGTATAATAAAACCCTTTGAATTTTAATATCATTCAAATGTTTTCAACAAGAAAAATTTTCTATGAAGTGTTTTATTAAATGAAAAAAGGAATATTTTTTTAACGTACACGGTGAAAATTACTTTTTCCACTACCATAAAAATTATTTGATATTTGGATTCCTCGACAAGACATAATGTTTTAAACAAATACCATATACCATTTTCTGATATTTTGGTATTTAAAATGGTTTTAATAAAGGATTTTTTATGTCAATATCTTGAAATTCAATATTGTTATTATAATATTGAAATTTTATTTTTCCTTTAAGCATGTTTTATGTGTTATGATTATTTTATGGTTCTTGGGCATTGCTTATGTATATTGGTAATTATGTGATAAACTGAGGGTGTGTGAGCCCATGATAGCTCTCTAGTCCATTGGGTAATAAGAATGAGGTAAAAATTAAGGTTTATCCTAATAGATTTATGGAATATGCTATAATGGGTATTCCAAATGTAACCAAAAGCTTACTCCTTATGTAGCTATAAAAGCTACAGTATGGGTATGATATGGATACCAGAAGTTATCTTTATGATATATGATTTCGAAGAATTTTTCAGGATTATTATTATTTCATGGGGTTATAAATATTCATTAAATAAAATTTTCTTTCCTTATTTTATATCCCTTACTGATCGCTTTGTGTTCATCCTAATTTTTTAAAATATTTTCACAGGGTATAAGGATGGATAAGAGAAAGGAATAAGTCAAGAAGATTTTTATCAAGAAAAAGAAATCATGTTTAATTTTAAATGTTTTATATTATGGAAGAAATGGATATATTTTTAGCTGTATCCATTTTTTGTAATAGTTATGACCAAATTCTCTAACACTATAAACCTAAAAAGATCCTCAATGTGAATTCTGGACTTAAATAAATATAATGAAATGTTTAATGTTGGGGCCTTGTAGTTAGTATCAAAGAGGAGGTTTAGACAACTTTAGGGTTTATGAGTTTTGTTTAAACATATAGTAACATTATATTTCTATTATCTTGGTTAAATGCTTATTCTATAACTTTTTCAGATCAAGGAAATTTGGTTACAAATAGAAGGTGGATCACAAACAACATTCCTATCTCTTCATGATGAATTCCTTGTAATAATTATTGCAGAGCCATATATAGATGATTCTGAAAAATTTTCTAACATAAAAATCACTTGAAAGAAGTTGTTTTAGAAATCAAACACCTCCACTATACTTCGATACTATCATGGATCACGGGTAATTTTTAATCAAATATTATTTGCACAATATTCTCATATTTTCAGAAAAAGTAAATATTATCAAGGAATTTTTAGATATTTTACCTTATCACAAGATTGTGTATCATGTTATGATTTTGAAAATCTACTGAATAAGGAGACCCTTAAACAACCTTTTTATTTTTTCTTATAGAATACAATCTTTCATCACATACTTTTGGTATTTTAAATGGACCATTAATAGAAAGTTTCAACTCAAAATAAAACTGAATGTTTTATAAAAATAAAGTCTTATTCGATGTTCTGAAATTATATGTCATACATTATTATTTTTCAACACTATTTTTCTATGAACACCCAAATTAATAAAGTGTTATAAGGTGTATTTGGATAAAGGAAGCAAGTGATTTTGAAGAATCTCTAAATCCTTATTGCAGTTCATGGAAATTCATTCTACGTGAAAAAAATGATGATGAAACCCGATGCATACCATGATCAAAGTACAATGTTATTTAATTTTAAATAGTTTTATTAAATAATTTGGAGGTGAAAGAAAAATATAAAAATATATAAGACTTCATGAATTAAGATTTTGAGGGCATTATGAGTTGGGATGAAAATGAGAGTTATAAGACAACGTTTAATGTTAAAACATGTTATAGTTATTTTGTTGTATTTTATCACATTTTGGTAATTTTATGAGAATTATATAGTTTTAGAAAAAAGGACAACCCACTGGAAGAGTGAAAACCCATCACGTCAGACAAGGCTGTGAGAGTCGAACCCACAACCAAAATGTGACAAGGTTTTATTACCTACCACTGGCCTATGTAAAGTCCCTGATCAGTAAGAATTTTTATTTTTAATTAAACTAGTTTATGGAATAAGATGAATTTTATTTTGGGAACTTATGTTTTATCAAATAGATATCCATGGTATTTGAAAATGATTTGGGTATTGAGTGATAAGGTTTGTTTCAGAGGATGTTCACTATTTTGGGAACCATATATGCCTAAGGAATATAGAATACTATAGGATTTTATTTGAGTATTAATGGTTGAATTTTATTTTGGAAAAAATATATTTTTTTATATAGGAATTATGGAGATTAGAGTTTTTTGGGGAAGTGATTAACCTATCTTGGAGAAAATGTTATTAGGTTAATTAATTTTTTGTATTAGAAATTAACAGTGTTTGATGTTATTTAGAGATAAATGTTAAAATTTATCTTCGAAGACTATGTTATCAAATTCTTCTCTTTTTTGGGTTTCAATATTAGTTTGGATTATTTTGAGGAATTTTAAGGACAAAAATTCATTAGATGGTCTTTGTTGAATTTTATAGTACTATTGAATTTTTGAGATTAAAAGTAGTTTTTCTTTATACAATGGTATATTACTTTGGGGGAATTATCTTATTTTATTCTAATTTTTTTGGTTTTGGTTAATATTTTAAGACATAAAGAATAGATAGTTAATATTTTGTGGATTATGTGATTCCCTAAAGTTGATTCTAGTGCTTCAGGTGTGACTAAGTCATATTTAATACTCATCGTTTGGAGAAAAGAAGAGTTTGTGGTAGAAATTTATTAAAGGATAAAACTATAATTTTCTAGTAAGTATGTTTACATATGTTATTAGTCAAAATTATAATTCAATTCCTCAAATTTATGATAAGGATCTTGAAACAAAAACATTTTATATTCACTTTTCATATTGTGAAATCAAAGACTACTTAACCTATCTTAAGTTTGTGGTTTTCTAACTGTAAACTTTTTAATGATCATGTTTTCTATCACTATCAATCAGAACATGACATTTAATTTTTCTTCCATATCCATGTTTTTATACATGGAATCCTAGTATGTGTTATCTTAGGTGACCTTTGTACTTCTCTTTCATTCCTTCAAAGTGGTAGTTTTATTAACCCTTTTTCTGATGTGGGATCGCAAAAAAATGTATTTTGAAAAGTCATACCCTAGTTAGCGACACAAAATTCAAATTTCAAGGATGAAATTTATTAAAGGGTTGGGGAGAGGATGTAACATCCCACGTTTTAAGAAGGAAACACCATGTTCAATAGCGTACATGATATGCTACATCAAGCTTAAATGAACAACTAAATATTATTACATAATGTTACCATTATAACCTAGATGTTGTAATGGAGGGAATGAATAGTACCAATCGAAGTATGAAACTATGGTTTTTACATGTTTATATAATGATTCATTGGTAACCAAATTTATTATAAATGTAAATTAAAACCAATTGAATAAAAATGATATATTTTTATGAAAACATATTTAAATAAGAATAATTATGTTTATAAAATCATGTCACTCTTTTTGGAATATATTAAGGAAATATAAACTCAGTTTTATGTTTAAAACTCATATTATATTTCAAATCCATATTATATGTTTTCTAGACATGATATAAGAACAAAATCAATTTTTAATCATAAAATAAGTATTTTTCAGAAAAGGTATTTTTACCACCTTTTGATGGTGCACCCATTTAAAATTTAATTTTGAAAATTTTATAAGTTATATTTATCAAAATAAACTTATTTTATGGAATTGGTACATCCAAAATTACTTTGATTTAAAATTGTTCATTTTTCTGATAAAATCCATATTTTAATAATGAGTGAAAATACTACATTTTACTTCAAAACTGATTTTTCATCTAAGTTGTTTATATTGTTAGGTTATATATTTAATTATTTTTAAAGTATAAATAGATTATTTTTTATCATTTAATAAAATTTTGGTCATTGGATGTAATTTCAAATTGAAATTAGATATAAAGTCATATTAATATTTTAATGGTTTTTATTTTAAAAAAACGCATTTTCTCGTTTTGACAACGAGGATTAATTTATAATTAATTTCATCCAATTATGTATTTTGAATTTATAAAAATGGATTCCATATTTGGAATCATAAGTTCAAAATTATTTAAATAGGTCCCTTTTATTTTTTGACAATATGAATAGTAACATTAGTAATTATTGTTATTTACCACAGTTAAAGTGTAAATCAGGAAAATAAAGGTAAAAATAATATTATAATAATATATAACTACCATAACATGTGTTATAATCCTATTTTATGATATATGGAAGACCAATACAACCATTTTTATGAAAATTTGTCCTTTAGAAACCACTTGGTTGTGATTATGACACTTATAACGTTTAATTTATAGAAAAGGAAAACATGTTATAAACAAATATATTCTTACTAAAAAAATTATTATTGGTTTATATAAGTTATATCTTATACTATAAATATGAATTATATATATATAAATAATTAATACATCATGGTATTTTATTTAAATTTTTTAGATATTAAATAATTAAATTTAATTATGACACAATGATGATGCAGTGATTGCTTTATTAATGAAGGAATGAAATAAATGATATTATAAATATTAAAGTAAATATTATTTGACATAATTTATGTCATAAAATATTTTTATAGGTTAAAATTACATGTTATAATACTATTCAATGGTTTTTTGAAGTTATCATTCTTTTTAGATTTTATTTAAATTCATTAAAATTAATAGTGAACAAATTGATATAATTGATGTTTTATAAAAATAGTAATTTATTAAATTATTTAAAAATCCTAAAAATATTATAAAATAAAAAAATTGACTATGATAATGTCTAAATTTTCATTAAGTTTCCAATTATGGGAAATTGACCCCAAATATGTAAAATTAATAGCCTCTTAATAATTAAAATGTTGTTATCACAATTAAAATTAAAAAGGTATAATTAAGGTAAACTGAAAAGATAATATTTAAAATTATATCAATAAATGTCTAAAAATTATTGTATTATAGGATTTATCACAATACTTATATTATATTCTACAGATATCAAATAGTATCTATTTTAATGAAAAAATTAATTTATATTAATTGAATAATTTAAGAGTTTCCATGGGTTCCCCTACCCTCACCCATAAAAAGTTACCCTCTATTATCCAATAATGAAACTTAAATAACCCTTTGGATAAGACAATAAATTTCCAAACCTCTTCCTATAATACCTACCCTTATTCTATAAGCCTCCCTTTGGGAAGAAAGCATCCAAATGAAGCCTTTTGTTATAAACCAAAAGAAGTTACCCAATTAAGAGGTAACACATTCTCTCATACTTCTTAGTTTAATTTCCATTCTACACTACCTAAAATATTATTATTATATTATTACATAAAAACACCAGTATCATAAATATATTAGGATATTTTTATGTTATGGTTTCAATCTGCACTTACACACCACCATTTAATGGGTATCGAACATACTGTTTTTGTGTACGACGAACTATTGCCTCACAAAATGACGATTGTTAAATTTTTCCCAACCACCTCTCATGGAGGCCATTATAATGGAAACTATTTCTACATGTTTGATAATTTATATTTACATTGTCTCTATACTTTTGTAATTTTTATTCATAACATACCTTTATGCTTTCCATGTCGTGTAAATACGATAATGTCATTTGAGGAAGTGTGGACTACCGCCCCCCTCAAAGCGATATGGCTCATTCCCACTATACATGGAACATATAAATGATGGTTTTATAAAACATATGAGACATATATAAAATTAATATAATACTGGTATTATAATAAACATTTATATCATTTAATTATTCTTCCTTTAATATGAAAAATAAATGAATGTAGTGTTCATGCGTACATACGACCTACAGTCTCCATGAACGGTGCATTTCATTTCTTATATCTAAATATTGGGGATAATTATAAATACATATATAATGGATATATATGATATTTAAATAATTAATAATATTGTGTATATGATGTAATTTTTACCACATGGATAACTTATATCGAAACAAGTTCATTTTTGACTCAAGTAACGAATATCAACAAAACGTCTAATATGAACATAAATAGTTATATAATTTTTATAACATGGTAATGAGTGATATAAAAAGAGTAATTAACATGAAAAATGTTCTCAATAAATTATAAATTATTGTATGTTTATTATTCTAGAATAACAAGAAAGATACGTGATAAATTTAACTCAAGGTAAGGGAAATCTCAACTCAATTTCCATTCATTGAGTTACATATCCATGTCAGTGGTTTTGTTTTTATAAGAATATATGTTAATAAAATCTGATTGTTCTACACTGAATATCCACTTATATTGTGTGTATTTATATTTTTCACCCATAATTATTTCATTTATTTATCCTTAATCTTGTGATATGATATTTGTAAGGGACGTTGTATCAATCTCTTTTCAATGAGGCATAATTTGATATTATACACCACTTTATTTCATACGATGTATAACAAATACCTTTGACTTTTAATTTCATTCAAAAAATTTAAAAAGGAATATTTTTCTATGAAGTATTTTACTAAATGACAAAGGAATGTTTTTTTAACATACATGGTGACAACGACTTTTTTTGCCGCCCAAACCATTATTTGATATTTAGCACCCTCTACAAGCTATATTTTTTTTAAAGAAAAATAAATAACATATACCATTTTCATATATTTTGGAATTTAAAATGGTTTTGATAAAGGATTTATTATTTCAATATCTTGAAATTATCTCCTATGATTGCAATGTGGAAATTTTATTTTCTTTATGCTTGTTTTATGTGTTATGGTTCATGTTAATTTCTTATGTATATGGGTGGTTCCGTGATAAAACCAGGGATGGTGATCCCATGATATCTTTTCAATGCATTGGGTAATGAGATAGAGGTAAACATTAAGGTTTCTCCTAAGAGATTTAGGGATGATACCGTGATGGTTGTTCCAAATTTAACCATTAAGGTTACTCCCTATGTAGCTGTGAAAGCTAAAATATAAGTATGATATGGATTCCACAAGTTATCTTTATGATTTATGATTTCTAAATTTTTTTAATGATTCTTATAATTTCAAGGGTTATAAATATTCATGGACTAACATATTTTTCCTTATATTATATTCCTTATTGATATTTTTGTGCTTATCCCAAGTATTGAAAATGTTTTCACAGGGTATAAAGATGAGTAAGAGAAAGGTAAAAGTCAAGAAGATTTTTATCAAGAAAAAGAAATCTTATTTTCTTTTAAATATTTTATACTATGGATGAAATGGATACTTTTTTAGTTGTATCCACTTTGCATGTAATATGTATGGCCTAATTCTCTAAGACTATAAGCCTAAAAAGACCCTCAATGTGAATTCTTGACTTAAATCAAGATTATGCAATGTTTAAGGTTGGGGCCTTAGACAAAAATAGAAATACCATATAGGAAACACAAATGTTATTAACTCTCATAGTATACAATGACCTTTTCAATGAATACATCACATGCAATTTATCATTATAGATGAGGACATCACATTCCCCTTATCCTAATAGATATGTACATCATATGTAATATCTATGTGTGGCCACACACTCCTCAATATATTTCAATTAGTGGACCATATGTTATAATCATCATATAAGAGAAAAAATCCCATCTTGGTTGAGAGCTAACCAATGATACAATTAGCAACAAACTAGACCACCCTTGATTCTCAAAGGGATAATGGATTTCATTATAAATGCATCAAGGTATAATGGTTCTCATGACAGTTATTTCAACAATGTTAGGTAATGGGCCCTACTAAATTATCCATGCACCCCTAATATACCTAAGACACAATATATGACACACAATGGGGTATACATTATAGGCCATCCTATGTAAAAAAATCACATCTCATGAGAATATTCTATATCTCATACAACAATCCTACTCATGATAAAATTAATATTTAGTCATAAACTATAATACACCATAAAAACATGTTTTAATGATAATATGAAGTTATACTTTTAGTATTAAATTATCATTACACTTGAATAAATGTATATCAATATAAATATATATATATATAGACAACATAAAATACTATTAAAGGGGATATTTCCTTTAATATGATACATTTAATTCTCTTCAATCTATTAAGAATACTTTAAAACCCTTATATAACTTTTTGTATAACATATCATATTTGATATACTACTATATCATCCATATTTTTGCTAGAATTTTGGGATTTTGTTAACTAATTACACCTATATGTAATCCCTACTATATCTCCATGTTATAATTTGATAAATCACACCCAATAAACGCTTTTTTGAGAAACATATATGAAGAAATAAAGTTTAAATAATGGTGATATTTATGAATCATATTCCTAATGTTCAACCCTTTGATCATATTCACACTATTTATCTTCATAACATCATTTGTTATGATTTCAATTACTTCTGTTGAAAATTAAAAACACTTTCAAAGTTTAGAATCATCATCATTGAATAATATCCAATCAAAATTTTTCCTTGTAATTTTGTAAAATAATTCAACTTTTGTAGGATCAATATGGGATATGATCAACACTAAGAGAAAAGTGGTTAATTATTGTTTTTGTCTTTATGATCAATTTTTTTTATTTACCTCTTAGATTGGTTAGGATCTTAATTCTCTTATTATCTTTCCTGAAATTTATTCATTAGAAGAAACACAAAGTTGAATGAAGTTTTATATTGTTCACATTTCAAAAATGAACTCTAATACTTTTTGTGAATAAGAAACAATCCACGATCACACTACCCACTAGAAATAATCCTATGAGATAAAAAAAGGCAGGTATATCCTTAAAAATAATGTTTTAATTTTTTTTCTCACACTTTCGTAGAAAAATTTAATATTAATCTCTTCCTTTGTTTGGAAAATAGGGAACACTCACTATTCTTCCTCCTCACATCAATAAACCACGTATTCACCTTCTTCTTCTATGAACCATCCAAATAGGAAACTATAGATTCTTCTTCCAAAAAAAATCATGTAAGACAACACCCTTTTCTTCATTCTTCTCTTTTACTATACATAAGATATTTCCTTTATATAAGGGATGATATTTAAAGAAAAAATTATCTTTTATTACCTCATATATTATTATTTCTCCAGTGAAAAAATTACATAGGCCTCTTCTTTATTTCTTTGTTTATTCAACAACAAAATTTGATCTTTTCCTCTTTAGAACTAAGAGTATGTAGAATGAGTATAGTGTCAGATATCCGTCCTATCTTTGAATTATATAGGATGTATATAAGGTATATATGGAACTAGTTATATTCACTATCTTTACACAATTGATTTATTTTCTTTTACAATAATACTATCGATCATTATAATAGTTAATCCTATATATATATAAATGAACGTTGCAGCATCAGGATCTTCTGAACTTCTCGCATTCAAGTTTATATAAATCATGATATTTATATATCTATAAATCTATACCATGGACTGAAATTAATTTTTGTTTTCCTTCTATGATATTTGGTAACATCATATCCTCCTCTTATTTTAAATCACTCCAAAAAACACATCAATTCCTTCTAAAAAATCTATATAATATGAAACTTTTTCACTTATGTATAAAATACTCATTTACAATGGAGGTTTTGGATTATCTTTTCTTAATTATGAAATATAGTAATATTTAATCCATTATGATTTATTAGAAATTACAATATTTATTTTTAGAAAAATAATATTTGGAAACTTGATATCTCAACTTATAAGGCATCATCTTGTTTAAAATATTAAATATAACAAAATTATTTAAATGTAATTTTTCATTCAATGCAGAATATACTAAAGTGTGTGTGTAACTAAAATTTCTTATGTGAAACTAAAATGTATTACATGTCCTATATATCCAATTTTTTAACGCGTAACAAAAAAATTTACGGTTCCCACATAGATGAATCTTTTTATCCAAAATAGAAATGTATTATGACATCTACAGAGTTAAATCTTATTACATGAAATAATAGTGTTTTAGATCATATCATAATTTTCTTACATACTCTTAATTTCTCATGTATATCATTATATTAGTATGTGATCAAAATTTTTATGTGTGTCATAATTTTCCTACAAGAAATAATTTCACACTGTGACATGGAGCTTAATTTCCAAAGAATATGAGATTCAAACATGTATTGGATCACAATATTTATCTATTATGATACTTTTTCATTAAAGCTCAACAAATCATCATCACGATCTATTCTCTTCAAATAAACCACTGTATGCATATTATTCTGAAGATCATGCAACACTAACTTTTAGTGAAGATTTAATCCCATGAAAAAATGAACTACACTAGTCTCTATCTTCGCAAATTTGATAGTAATAGTTTGTAGTGTAACTATTAGACCCTGTTCATGGAAATTCTTCAATTATCATTTTATTTCCCTAATATTATATATAGACTATTCCATAAACTATGTGGTATGAGGATGTGATAGTAGGTGTCTTCTAATTTTAATAAGGTATACTGGTATCATTGATCCATGTTTATAATAATTAGTTGGAGGTTGAGATGAAATGAATTATGTTACCTCTTTTTTAAATGATGTGCACCCAAATTTTCGTAAGTGATGAATAGTATACCACATGAGCTACATCACACATTAAAGAATACACAAGAATATTTTTCCTTAATAATAAAGAGTGCCTTATCCACATGTCAATGAAATCCATTGGAGTTGGTTCTCTCCAGTGGTGTTTTGTATAGACCCATGTGGTGATTTATAACCCAAACCCCTCTCTTCAGGATTCTTTCTCTCATGATGACCCACATAGGGACTCTTCCAACTCTATAAAACATCTCATATCTATAATTCACCATATATCTTCGATGGGTGTCCCCATAAATTTAATGGCTACTCCTATAAACATGTTTCCACTGGGTTAAAAATTCTTTTACTAAGTCATTCACTAAATAATAGATATATTGTCATGTTTACATGCATATTGTAGTGTTAAAAACCCAAACATCATCCATATTTTTTATAATTTTCATAAAAATTTATGGATATTTATCAAAAATATATTCATCATGTATTTATATAATTATAATTATTAATAATCCTTGGGAATTAAAGTATTGAATTACATTTTTCCTCCAATGTAAATGTATCTTCAAATCTTCAAAGGTAATAAATCCAACCAAAATCAATCAAATTCAAACACTATTCATCTATGGTGTGACTTCCAATTTCTATACTATAAATCAAGTGACATAATAAAGCTTTAAACACAATTTATCCAAGATATGAATTCTAATTTCTCTACACTTTATCAATGTGACATATGAATTGGGAACCTTTTCAAAACCAATATTGAGATCTACTTCATAAAACTCGAAGCTATTATTTTATCAATTATTATTTTTTTTCACCATATTGAAATAAAGATCCAGTAATACTTAAACATCATTCAAAAAAATTATAATAAACAAAAACTAGGCTTAATAACCCCCATGTATTTTTTGCAAATACCCTCATGAAATGATATGACAATATGTGTAACATTCTTCTCCCCCTACCATCAATCTATAATTTTATTTCACTATCTCCCATTTTAGATAATTAATATAAACTATATGGGAGAGTGTTAAAATTTTAATATTAAGAAATGTTTCATCAAACATTATATTATAAGTCTACTTGGTTTACACAACAACACACTTTGATTTAGACATAAATTTGTCCATTAGAAAATGAATATGGTACTAACTAAAAAAAGTAACTCATTACCTTCCTCAATAGCTGTTTATCTATTCCAATATGATCCAAATGACTGAAAATAATTATATACGAAACTTCTAATGAAATATATATACCTAAAAATACTTCACTAAATTCATTAATCATTTCAAAAACATTCAAGAACAAATAAGAAAGATTACATTTTAGATGAAAGCATTGAATCATTTTCAGTAATTCAACATCTACATCACTGATTAAATGAGTTTCCCCCATTAATGTTAGGGTCTAAAGTTAGTTAACATTGTTTATATAATGAAATTAATACCTTTCTAATGAAATTTGATCAATAACCTTCTAAAATATTAATATTTTCTTAAATTAAAAATTCTGGAAGCCCATTGTTTATTCTCTACTAGTATCACACTCAATGAGACACTCCATTAAATATTTATAATGGTAATTATTTTCAAAAGAAAAATTTTAAAATGTTTTGTGTTTTTAATTCACTAAAATATATTACATTATGTGGATTTCTAGAGTTTTGAAACCTCAAAATCTTTCCCAATAATGATCTTCTTCAATAAAAATCAATATAATAACAAAATTAAGATCAATAAAAGATGGTATCAACATTATGTTTCTATCCAGAGTAGAAAAAAATTATTTCATCTCATGTTATACCCTAGAAAATAATATTTTCCTTTAATTACCTAAATTTTTTTCACTAAAATACAACATATTAATTGAAGTAAATAAGGATGAAATTCTTGATCCTTAAAGTGATCAAAAAGGTTGTGATGTTTTTCTCAACCTAGTTGTCCCATTATTCATGCTACCACATCTGGTTTTCAAATCATATTAAGTTTTAAATAGTAGGGGATTATTTTTATATTCCACTTGTTTATGTGGTATTATTATCATTTCTATATTCATAAAATCAAATGATTAATCTAATGTAATATTTATTATTGTTTATAGATTCTTCTTATGTTAACAACATGGTTAAACAACCTTTAACATTGTCTCCACCCTTCTAAAATATTTCACACACCTCTACCTAATATTTAGGGTTATCATTTTTTAATATCCTCTTAAGAAATTCATATTGTTCTTATGGAATATATTTTTCTCCTTTTTCATTATATTTTTATTGTGCATATTATACCTTTTTTTCTTTATCCAAATCGTCAATCCAAATAACTGAACAATTTATTAGTATATTGATAGATTGTTTGGATCCTCCACATTGCTTCTCATGAGTGATTTTCATCACACTAGTATTTTTGGATGAATCAATCCTCTTGAACTTCATGGAATTTATTTTAATATTATATTTCTTTTTCTTGCTATTTGAGGTTTATCTATTGTTATATTGAATATTTTTGGGGAAATGTATTTCACAAATTTCACCATTTCATGTCATAAGATTCTCTCTTCTTTTCTCATCAACTTTTTTTGAATTTTCTTATTTTATTTATTTGATACACATTGAGAAAAACATTCACTATTTTTGTGACCACATAAATTTTAAATATAATAAATATTTTCATTTTTTTCAAATATAATTGAAGTATTTAGTTTTTTCTTCTAAAGTTAGGAATATTAATTCTTCACAGGATTACTCCCAATTGAACTTGGATTGATTTTAACTTCTAGAATTGATGTAATGTTATGAAATTTTAATTCCTTACATAGAAATTTATTTAAGAACTAGAAATTCCATATAAACATCAATCTACTTTTAGAAACTAATTTCTTTAAAAATCATATTTGAAAACAAGTTATTTTTGTGATATGTTTACCACAAGTTTGGCTCTTCTTAGGGAACCAATATCCATACTCTTTATTTTTACCACCATTGATGTTTTAGTGGGATTCTCGTCACTTATACTCCACTATTTTTGTAAAAGTAATAAATTTAAAACTTTTATTAATAATAAAAACAAATTTAACATGAGAAATATTGTTTGAAATGGATGGGGTCACATTTTCTATCTTATTGAGGAATGATTATGAGATGATCCTAGTGTATTTTTTCCACATAATGGGGTTTTTTTGAATAATATCACTCATCTAAGAACTATTTTTTAGAATAAATTATTCCTTCAGATTCATGTGAAGATGTAGTTTTATTTTTTACCCTGATTTTCATATGTAACCTCATGTACAAGATTTTTCATATTGATAATGTATTTTTTGTTCCCTATTATTTTCAAACTATATTCATACTGCTTTTTAAACCATTAAATTTCACTCTCATACATTTTATTCCTTTATTTAGGAAAAGTTTAAATCCCCTAACCTTCATGGATTTAACCAGTAATAATAATTTTTTTGAATAAATTCTATTCATTTAAGTTATTTCAAGTGAATGGATATTTTCTTCAAAAGTATTATTGGTTTGTTCCCTATCTTGAATTTACCTAAACCATTATTTTTAAGATCAGTTGTATCTTTCTTCAAGATCCATGTTCATGTATTTAGTGGATACAAATTATTTATAGAGCTTTATAAATTCTAGTTTATTTACTCCTAATTATTGTTCAATGTCGTCTAACTAATTTTCAAGATGAGTGATTCATTCCTATTGACGTTAAAGAATCCCAAAAATAAAATGTACAATTTTTTTTGGAAAATAATGCATTATATATATTAATGAATCAACTAGTTTATCTTGAGAATATATATATATATATATATATATATATGATAAATTGCATTGATTCTTAGCTCTTCTATAAGATATTTTTTGACAAGAAATTTCAATTAAAATATAAAGTTTAATTTAAACTTCCTAATGTGGAATATTACCTATATCCTTAGTGCTTAATTAAACCACATGTTCTTTTTATTTTATACTAGATCAATCATCTTCAACATTATTGTAAGGATTAATTAAAAATATCACTTCTTGGTATGATAGGGATACGTTCATTAAAATTGTATTTTATGTTTTCTTCCTTTTTATAAGGGTCTTGTTAGATATTAGGATTTTGATATGTATATATTAACCATAACTACACATTAAAATAGAGAAAAATAGGAATTTTATTATCATTATTTTTGGTTTTTAACATATTTTATTATATGATATTATTATAGGGGATGTTTTAAATATGTTTTTAACATTGGTTAACAAAAATAGACATTATAAATATATTTTTGGGGAAATTTTTCAAATTTGTTATTGTATAACTGATGTGAAAATTTTAATTTTTTTACCATATCGGTAAAACAATGATTTGGTAAATACTTTTTGTGTCTATAATTCCAAAAATGATATGAAAATGTGTTTACCATATCATTGTTTCACAAAATTAACCTTGTAAATTTTGTTTTTACATTTTTATATAGATTATATAGCAACTGACATGAAAGATATTTTTTAATAAAATTGTATTATTACTTCACCTCCCAAACTACCAATAGTAGAAATAAAATAGGAAAATAGCAACAAAAAAATATAATAGAAAAAACAACATAAAAATATATGAATATAAAAAAAATACAATTTAATTTTTCAAGTTTATTATGTATATTACAAATGAACAAAAACCCAATCAAACTTATGAAATGATTCACCCATTAAATTTTAAAGTGTATTATATCTTGTTAATTATATATTCTAGGGTCATAAAAAACCTAAAAATCTAAAATAATGTATTTAGAATATAATGAATGAAAATTTAAAGGAAAGGTTTATAAAAAATCTAACCTTAAAGAACTTCGTAACCATCCTGGTTGTAATTATTTAAAACATAAATATTAAAACATATTATATGCATTCCCTCACTCTTTTTTATTTATGTAATTGTAATTAAAAATAAATTTTTAATTCCAAATAACATTTTTAAGTACTATAACAAAAAATTAGCAATTATAGATGAAAATCCACAATTTCTATTACATATCTGATCATGTTGCTTTTCTTTCTTATCGTCTCTCTAAATAAATTCCTTTCCCTATTTGAAAATAATATTAAAAAATTAAATTAAAATTTCATTTAATATATACAAGTATTAAAATATTTAAACTTTTGTGTTCTATACAATCATAAAATTGTATCGCACTACCCCATGGATAGATTATATCTAGTAAAGTATTTTCTCCCTTAGATAAAAACACCCAATTTCCTATAGACACTGATATAAAAGAAAATTTAATTTGAGTGATTATTATGCTTATATATATAACACTTGATATGTATGTTTCATACTCATGAAGATAAGGAATCATCCAACATTTAATAATTGCAATTTTTGAATTATTTTAGCAATATAAACCATTTTTTATTTATGGTTCATTTTCCTCGCTATAGGTGAAATAAATTATGGGTATATAAAACCATATACTATTGTCTTGTAATTTTATGTATAAATTGTATAAATATACATAATAAAAACAAACAAAACTATAAATATTATATAAATTAAAATAATAGAAAGATTTATATTGATGGTTTTATATAGAAAAACATACATCATATTGATTTCCAACTCATATCCATTTAAATTCTCCATGATATTTTTTTTAAAATCGTCACAGTCATTGCACACCCTCAAATTACAACTTCTATTAGAATCTCATAAACATTCAATAAAAAATTTGAATATGTTTACAGTCTATCAAGACTAATGTAAGTTGTTTCTAAAGTCATAATTCTTTTTATTTTTTGTTGTCTATAAAATATTTGTTACCTTTAAATTATTCCTCTAAAAAATTGATAAATATATAAACATTAAAATGTTAAAACAAATTTAACAGCAAAATTAAACAAAGCATAATATATATATTTGTGTGTGTCTATATATATAACTATATGGAAATAAATTGAAATTTTTAAGATCTCCAGAATAAAAAATGGTCGATACTTTATCCAATTGTACTGACATTATTTCAATGAAATTGTATTTTTTCTAATCTATCTACAATAGCATGTACAATGATCCTATAATTATATATCTCTCTCTATTGATTATGAATGATGTATCCAATATAATATATCATCCCATATAAAACAATATTATGATGGGTATCATCAACATATAACTTATAATAAATGGGAAGTAAAAGAAAATGGGGTGTAGTAGTAGGATAAGTTGGAGGAGTGGGGTTTGCAGATGGAGGTGGAGTAGTATAAGTAGAAGTATCGGGATAAAAATCAATAGGTGGAGGAGTAGTATTATCATCCTAAAACGTTTTTTCATGTATATAAACATCAAATGTACTAAAGATCTAATCTTGTGTTCTATCATCTCATGAATATCTTGAACTAAAGCTTCCAAATATTTTATTTTTTATAAACATCTTCAATTGAATAATCTTAAGAACATGGAATATCAATGTATTTCAGCCTCTCAAAAATATTGTTTGGTGGAGAATTATTTTGGAGCAATATAAATTTTTTTTTGTGCCATTTATTACCTTTTTTAATCTTAAATAAGAGTTATAAATATATAAAAACTTTTGACTACCCATGTATATTATTTTTAACAAATTTTGTAGTTGATAAAAAGAAGTTCGTTGTTCAAAAATTGGACAAGATTGAGGCCTCTTAACAATGTATCCAAATAAATTATCATATGTTGGGAAGTAATTTATAGTGAACATAATCAGTGCATGTAGTTGAAAATATTACATTTTATAATAATAATACACAAGAATACCTTCCCCCCATAAAAGCTTCAAATCATCAATTAATGATGACAAGAAAACATCAATATCATTTCTAGGCTATTTTCTTCCAATTATCATTGAACTTAACATGACATAATTTCACTTCATTCAAAATTAAAAAAATAAAATTTTAATTACCAATAAAATATAAAATTAAATATGTGTGATAATAAGGATTTGATATGAATTCATTCCATCTATGCCCCATCCAATTTTGATATTTTTAACTTTATTTCCAAATGTCAGAAACCATTGATCAATTTTCTTCTACTATGGACAATCTGCTGGTTACCATAATATTCCATCACATATTTGCTCATATGAATTCCATATTACCAATTAACATCATTTTAATATGAAAATAAAAATTTCAAATGAGGAATTAAAGGAAGATACAAAAGTTCCTTGGAAGGGGACTTTGTAACTGCAAAATCAGCTTGTGATTTTTCTTTTAACTTATACCATGATGTCCCACATTTTGGACACCCTGAAATAAATTCATATTCCTTCCTATATATAATAAAATTAGTTGGGAAAGCATGTATTTTATTTTACCTTAATCCCATCAGGAATAATACTTTCTTTTCTTTATATTGTGAATCAGGAAGATCATTTTCTTTAGGAAGAATTTCATTCAACAATTATATAAAATCTATAAAACTCTTTTCACTCCATCCATTTTTTTCATCAATTTAATCAATCTTAAATCTATTGATAGAATAATAAATTCTATACAACCTATATATAATGGTTTTTATTCATCACTATATTGAAAATAAATTTCCAGTTCCTTTTCAATTTCTTCTACTTCAATATCATGAATCATTTCTTCAATTTTACGAGACATATCATCTTGAAAAGCATCATTATCAATAGAATTTAGATTCTTCCTAGATTCACCATTCCAAATATAATGGCTATAACTAGGATTAAAACCATGAAAAATTAAATGATATTTTTTCTAAATTCTTTTTAAATTATTTATATTTAAACATTTTAGGTATGAATAGAAAAATATTTCGTTTTTGGAATATTTTGTTTCGAAAATTCCAAAAAAGCATTGACACATTCCTCATATTCATCACTTATTTGAAGTCAAGAAATCTTACTTCAACTCATTATTATCAATAATAGATATGAAGAACAAATATCATTTCAAAATAATATAGTGGTGATAAAAGTGAGTTAGAGGCGGAATAATAGATTATTTCAATGATAATCCAGAAGACACAGTTGTGGTATTATTCATAGTAAAATGTTATTATGGTTTTTAATGATATTAAATATAATTTTAATGAATTTAATAAAATTAAATATAAAATTGAATCTTAATTGGAATTATTATATAATAAAATATAAAATACAGTTAATAAATTTATATCACTAGAGTGTAAAAGAGTGTCTAATTAAAAAATAAAAAAATAAATGAAATCCTTTGAAGAGGGATTAAATATCATGAAATATCATGTGAATATTTCATTGAATTTAAAGTAAAAAAATTGTACAATAATATAGGATCATTAGTGACATAAATTATTTTTTGAAGATAATATATTAAGTATATAAGTATTATAGGAATAAGTAGTTTCCCAAAAAAAAGATGGTGGTTTAAGTTATGACACTCAATGAGAAAAAAATTATTTTATTAATAGTAACTCTAATTAAATTTAAAACACAAATCTTAGTAAAAAAATTTGATCAAAATATTAACATTCAAAAAATCAATTTCCAAGAAATATCACTCTTAGATTTGATTATTATATTTTTTCTACCAATGGGAATAAATATTTCATGGAGAAAAGGGATCAATTTTGTAATGTAATGGGAGGTAATATTTTATATCTAACCACATTAATAAAAATTGGGTGTTAAATACCCTAATATATTTCTAACAATTTGGAGGGATATAATACATCCACCCATCAAATAATGATAAAAGTTACATATTTTTAGAACATAAATATGAAAATAATCATAATCATAACATATCATATGGAACACATGATAAATAAATTGAATTAAAAAGTATTTCTAAAAATTTTATCATGATCTATACTATAAAATAAGTTGGCTGGTTTCATTAGAGTATATATTAAGTGAAAAATAATAAAATTTAAAGGTTGTAGACATAAATTAAAACTACATTATAATAGATTTATAAAATTACATTGAAAAATAAGAAGATATTACATTTAAATTTTTTATTAACCATTATTAAAAAAAGGTTCAATTTTTAAAATATTTAGAAATTAAATTATTTTGAAAAAACTAGAAAAAAATAAGGGAAAAATATAAGGAAAGTAGAAAAAATTGATGAGAAAATTCATTCATGTGGAAGAAATTAAAAAATATATTTCATTCAAACATTTTTAATGAAAAATATAAACTTATGAAATTATAAAAGTATATACAATGGTATCCATAAGGTAATAAATGGAATATAAAAATGGAGGAGAATTATTCCCATTTGGAAAAATGAGATTAAGAAGCATCAACATACATGAAACGAATCATTTTAGTTCTTAAACAAGGGAATTTTAAATGTTAAGATAAGATATAAAAATAAAAATGTAACAAACAAACAAAGAGCCCAATCCAAGGTATTATCCAAACTAGTATTCCACTGACTCAAATAGATAGGTATTCTGAAAGAGTTCTTTTTTAATAGAAGTCTTTGGGGTAGAGGGAAATAAACCTAGTGTGTCACGAAATTAGGGGTTCTAATATCATGAAAAAAACAATATTTTCAAACTAAAACCTTGAAAATGTAAAAAATGTTATATAGAAACAATTTTACATGGAATCATCCTTGGGTAAAATGAACTCGAGGATCAAGAATGGGTGAATATTACTTTATAGACAAAAAGATCTATCTTCAAAGGTGAAATAATGAGTCTGAAGAAACCTAAGGGTGTATGAAGATGGTAATGAAATATTAGATTCCATCGGATCAAATAAACAAGGGTTAGGGATACCATGTGAGAGATACAAGATAACATTCATGTGATCAAAAGACAGAAAAATGAGACCACATGGGGATTAAAATTATTTTTAGAGGTATATCACATTGATTATTTAATAACCAATTTAAAAAAATTATGTTTACTATGATTACAAATAATCGACATTATAAATATTTTTTCAGAATCATTTATCTAGAAATATACATTCTAAACCGAATATTCAACATTGGTTTATAGGTAATCTTCATAGAATATGAAAAAGTTTTAAATTTCACATCAATCATTATATAACCAATGTGAAAAGTATTTTTTGATGTATTTTTCACATTGGTTATAAATAATTGATATTAGAAATGTGATATAATAAATAGTTTTTTGTACTTGTTTTATTATAAATTTGGAAAGAGACAAAAATATACAAAATATAACAACTTCAAAAGTTGAGAATCAAATATGAGGTGTGACTGAATTAGATAATAATTATAAGATCGCTTTGGGATATGTTCAAAAATGATAAGGGGTGTGTGGATCAGTGTTAGTGTCTATTTGACTAATTTAAAAAATTTATCCACTAACCTCTTAGATCAATTATGATCTTGATTATATAATTATATTTAATCACCTTTATTCATAAATAAAAACAACAATTGGATATGAGATTTACAAGGTTCACCTTTCACTAATAAAGTCCAACCCTTGTGTTGACCTCACCTGTTTTGATAATCCCAATTATGTCGTCACATACTTTGATAATCCCAAAATAATGTTTATCTATATATTAATTATTTCAATATAGGATATTATATTTGATAATAATATTAAAATACTCTTTCAAATATGTTAATCAATGATTATCTATGTTTATATTACTTTTGAAATAATTCTAACCAAATCGGATATGTTTTGCATAAAGCAGATAAGTGTTAAGTCACTGATATTCTTATAGCTACTAATACAGATCTACTGGTACTTAGTCTGTTGATAGAAATAGTCACTGATAATAAAGGGTAACTGATTCACAGAGCTACCGGTATATTTAATTCCACCGGTAAGCACATGTCACTGATAGATCAAGTCCACCGATACAGACAGCTACCGATAGAAGTAGAGCTGCCGATAGAGCAAGTCTGCCGATATACACAACCACTGGTACAGAACGAAGCTACTGATATGCAAAAGTCACCGTTAAAAAGTTTACTAATAGAGTCACAAAAACAAATGAGCCACCGATAAAAGAGAGCTACCGATAGACCAAAGCTACCGAAAGAAGGAGTAACAGACACAAAGAGCTACTGATACACAGAGTAACAGCTACCGATACAAGGAGATACCAGTACAAGGACAAATAGATACCGATAGGAGCTCATTGTTATACAAAGTCCACCTATACACATCTACAGACAGAAGACTACTGATGAAAGATTGACCAGTCAAACTCTATACACTCAATATTATTTATTTATTAAGAAACTGTAATATTTGATGATTTTAATGAAATTAATGTTATTTAATGATAGTTGTTGGCATGTCTAGGAACCGTACCTCGTACATGTAAAAAGGTAATCATTTCTTTTTACCAGATCTAAAAGCTATAAAAGGAAGGAAAAAGGTTGGGTAGAATGTAACTAAGTAGGCACGTGGAGTTTGTAGAAAATCAAGGGCCGAATACCGTTGGAAAGTGGTGCATTCACACAAAAAAGAAAGGCTACATTCATACTAAAAGAACACTGGACATACATGAAGCCATTAATTCTAGAGAAGAACACAAGTTGCACCTTATTCAAGGAGTGAAGAACTACAACAAGCTCTTCATTCACTCAAGCTGATCAAACTGAACTTGAAGAAAACGACCCTCTGTTTTTCAGGCAAAAATGAGAGAAGGAATTAGAATAATTTCTAATTAATTAAGAGTCCAGAAGCTGCACTTCAAATCACTATAGCTTTCTAAAACTCATATATACTCTCTCAGTGATTCTTTTATTTACATTTTGAGTAGTGTGGATACTCTGTACATTTTATACACACACTATATCCTGAGCTAAGCTGGAGGATTTCTAAATACTCACACAAACCTTCTATAAATCTCTTGTATCCCACTGTGGATAGTGGTAGAGGTCAAGTAAGACCTATACAACCTATGTGCTATTGTTTTGTTTTCCAACGAAGAAATGTGGTAGAGGTATTAGTACCTGGACAGTATTTTCACTGTTGTTTACCCTGATCCAGGGTGTGGATCAAATTTTATATAAATTGTTTGAGAGGACTAAGTCTTGGCTTGACACTAAACCTCCTGGTTAGATCTGCTATGCATCTCAGATTAAGTCTAATGTATACTATATATTTTATATTCCTCTGCTAATTACTTTTAAATAAAATTTCTTTTAATGTTACTTTGATAGTTAAATTATCAAGTTTTTATACTTATTGTGAACTAGAAATTTAGTTTCAAAAGTTAAGTTAATGTTTTGATTAAATTAAGTGAGACCTAATCAATCTTTGAGAAAATAATTGAACTTTTACAATCTGTATAAATTCATTACAGTTTAACTTGTTTTTAAATAGGGGGATTTAAATATAAATATTTTTAATATAAAATTTAATTGGATCTCAATTCACACCCCTCTTGAGTATCCACTCTGACCAACATTTGGTATCAGAGGATTTGTTTATTATCAAAGTTTTCGAAACACTCTATTTTTCAACTGCGATTTTTGTGGTATCTTAAAGATATTAAATTTATGTTAGTTATAAATTTTATATCTTTAAATATTTTTTCTAAACTCTATCTATGGATAATATATTAGAAGGTGCTTCTACCAACAGGACACCTTTCTTTAATGGTACAAATTATTCCCAGTGGAAGCTTAAAATGAAAATATATTTATAAAGTATGGGATTTGATATCTGGATAGCTATAGAAACTCAATATATGATTCTAGAGATGGTTAGAACTACTTGGAATGAACCTACTAAGACAGCATACAATAATAATTGTAAAGAAACGAATGCCTTGTATTGTGCTTTAGGAGATGAAGAATTCAATTGCAAATGTTCTTGTAAAGATACTTTTGGAATCTGGGACACTTTTTCTATTTCCCATGAGGGAACAACCAATGTCAAAGAAATGAGACTGAATACCTATACTATCAAATATTATAATTTTAAAATGATGCCTAATGAACCCATTTCTGACATGTATCTCAGGTTCAATGAGATTGTCAACACTATGATCTCGCTTGGTAAAGTTGTTCCTACAAAAGAACAGATTATGAGGATATTAATATGTATTCTAGAAAGATGGATAGGCACATCTGTTTCCATTAGAGAATCGTGCGACATCCGCAAACGTCCTGTTAAATAATTAATTGGTAAGATAATGATGTATGATGAAGAGTTGAAGGTCAAAAAAGAAGAGGATGGTTAACCAAGGAAGAAGTCAGTAGCCTTCAAGACATCTGCTTCAAAGAGTCAAGATAAAGGAAAAGTTCAATGTGAAAGTGATAGTTCAAGCAGTGATGAGTGTGCATCTGACAGTGATGCTGAGATGGCTCAAATATCCAGAATATTTAAGAAGTTATACAGGAATAAAAAATTCTTCAGAAAATCAAATTACAAAGGAAAATATGATAACAAAGGTCATTGGAAGAAGGACTGGAGGAAGCCTAATAAAAGTGATGAAATTGTCTGCTATGAATTCAAAAGGAAAGGATATGTGAAAGAAGACTGTCCAAGATTGAAGTTGAAAAAGAAATATTACTACAAGGACAATAAGTACAAGAAAGAAATGAAACATACCAGGAGTTCTTCAGAAGACAACACAAGTGAATATGAAGTTTCTGACTCTAAAAAGAATCATGATAACATGTGTTTTATGACAAACACATCTGAGGTAACACTGGACACTCCAACTTTAAATTCATATTATTCTGGAGTTGATTCTGATTCTGAATCTGAAAATATTTCTAGTGAACAGTTGTTTGAATATTGTAATATGCTAGAAGATACTTGTAATTAATTGAAGGATAAGTATAAAACCTTGAATAAACAGCATGCTTTAACCATCTTTTTAAAATATGCACTTGATGTAGAAAAGGAAAATAATACTCAATTACTTAAGGAAAATACAGAATTGAAATTGTCTAATGAGCAACTAAGAAAGTAATTAGAAAAAATTTACAACTGGAAAAGATACACTTAAGCAAATGTTAAGAATGTGAGTGGCACAAAAATATACCATTGGAATAGGATATCAGCCTGGACAGAGACAGCTTACTAAAACTAGATTCATTTCTAAATCTAGACAGAATGCTTCTAGTTCTAGTTCTGGAAATCTGTATGCTTCAACTAGTTATTCATATGGTTATAGATCAAATAATATTTATCTTTCAAAATATATCGATTCTGTAAACTATTTGAGACCCATAAGACAAATCTGGGTACCTAAATCTTTGCTTTCTAACCTATCTGGACCCAAGAAAATCTGGGTACCAAAATCATTCTTTGTTCAAACCTGTTTTGTAGGGAATTTTCTTGAAAAGTTTTCACAAGAAGTTATGGTACTTGGATAGTGGATTTTTAAGTCATATGTCTAGATATTAATCATGCTTTAAGAACTTAATCAAAGTTGATAGAGGCCATGTCATCTTTGGTGATAACTCTAAAGGAAAGATCATTGGCCTAGGCCAGATTGGTAACATTGATTCAGTTTTAATTTCTAAAGTTTTATTTGTTGATGGACTTAAATATAATCTGTTAAGTATTTCTCAGTTATGCGGTGATGGTTTTAATGTTAAATTTGAAAATGATTCTTGTAATGATTTTAATTCAAAAAATGTTTTAGTATATTCTTGCATTGAGAAATGAAAATGTTTATGCTGTTGATTTAAATTCTTTAGCTAAACAAAACATTGTTTGCTTAAATTTTTTTCATAAAGAATCTTGGATGTGGAACAGAAGATTAGGACATTGAAACATCCATTCACTTTGAAAATTGACTAGGAAGAACTTAGTTAGAGACCTACCCAAACATGAATTCCCATCAGACAAAGTTTGTAATCCCTGTCAAAAGGGAAAGCAACATAAATTTTATTTAAATCAATGAAAGAAGTTTCAACTTCTCAACCTCTCGAGTTGGTTCACATGGATCTGTTTGGACCAAATAGAGTTTCTAGTTTAAATGGGAATCACTATGTATATGTCTTAGTAGATGACTTTTCTAGATATACTTGGGTATACTTCTTAGCTCACAAAAGTGAAGCTTGTTCTTATTTTGTTAAATAATCCATGTCTATAAAAAAACCTTAGTGGACCTAATATTAAGACCCTAAGAAGTGACCATGGTCCTATGTTTGAAAATCATGAGTTTGAATCATACTGGTCACACAATGGGTATAGTCACAATTTATCCTCCCCTAGAACACCTCAGCAGAATGGTGTAGTAGAAAGAATAAATAGAACCCTTCAAGAAATTGCAAGAACCATGCTTAATGAGTTTGACCTGCTAATTTATTTTTGGGATGAAATAGTAAATACAGCTTGTTATATTATCAGTAGAGTCTTAATTAAACTCGTTCTCAATAATACCCCTTATGAGTTGTGGAATAATAGGAAACCTACGGTTAGTTACTTTAGAGTTTTAGGTTGCAAAGTCTTTATTCTCAATATAAAGGATAATCTTGACAAGTTTGCATCCAAAAGTGAGGAGGTAATTTTTCTTGGTTATTCATTGACTAGAAAATCCTATAGAGTCTTTAATAAAAGAACCAAATGGGTGGAAGATTCTGTTCATATCAAGTTTGATGAAACTGATCCACACGAACCTAAGTACTCTCTTGAAAATCTTTCAGAAGATTTGTCTGTTCTGGACCTTAATGATAAAACCAATGAGCCTGTTGTAAAGACATCTAGTTCTGGACATATTCTAGAATCTTCTTCTATAAAACCCGAACTTAGAGAAGAGACTGAAATTTCTAGTCCTACCTTTACTAGATCAACTAGGATTCTAAATAATCATTTTTTAGATGTTGTTGTTGGTAATCTTGATAGAGAGACACAGACTAGAGCTTCTCTAAGAAACCCGATTTAACATCAAGCCTTTCTTTCACATATAGAACCTAAAAGTGTCAATGATTCAATCAATGATGAATTTTGGGTAATGACTATGCAAGAAGAATTAAATAAATTTGAAAGAAACAAAGTTTGTAAATTAGTTGACATACCTAAGGACACTTTGACCATATGAACTACATGGGTTTTTAGAAACAATGTTGATGAATCTGGAAATATAGTTAGAAACAAATCAAGGCTATTTGCACAAGGGTATAGTAAAGAGAAAGTAATAGAATATGACGAATCCTTTTCCCCTATAGCTATATTAGAAGCTATTAGGATCTTACTTTCCTATGTTGCTCATCTGAATTTCAAGTTATATCAAATGAATGTTAAAAGTTCTTTTCTGAATGGTTTTATAATTGAAGATGTTTTTGTTGAACAACCACCTAGATTTATTAATCCTCATTTTCCAAATTGAGTTTTCAAATTATCTAAAGCTTTATATGGTTTAAAACAAGATCCACGAGCTTGGTATGATAGACTTAGTAATTTTATTATTTCAAAAGGTTTTACTAAAGGGATTTCTGACCCAACTCTTTTTATTAAATGAATTTATGAAGATGTTTTTATAGTACAAATATATGTAGATGACATTATTTTTGGATCTTCTAAACATTCTTTATGTACTGATTTTTCAAAGAGTATGCAAAATGAATTTGAAATGAGGTTAACGGGAGAACTCAAATATTTTCTTGGAATTCAAGTTTTTCAAAATGAAAATGGTATTATTTTGAATCAAAGTAAATACACAAAGGATCTTTTGAAACGTTTTGGTTTGGATATTATTAAGAAAAGTGATACTCCTATGAGTATTGTCTGTAAATTGGATGCAGATGAAACTGAGATACCAGTGGATCAAACAAGTTATAGAGGTATGATTGGAATCTTACTTTACCTTACTACTAGTTGACTAGATACTATGTTTAGTGTGTGTATGTGTGCAAGATTTCAAGCTAATCCTAAAGAATCACATTTTCTTACTATTAAAATAATTTTTAAGTATCTTAATCATACTAAAAATTTGGGTTTATTTTATCCAAAAGAATTTTTTTTGAATTAATGAGTTATTCAGATGGTGACTTTACTGGTTGCAAGTTAGATAGAAAAAGCATATCTGGAACATGTCATTTATTGGGAAAATCCATAGTATCTTGGTGTAGTAAGAAACAGAATTTTGTAGCTTGGTCTACTACCAAAGAAGAGTATATAGCAGCTGGTAGCTGCTGTGCACAAATTCTGTGGATGAAACACACTCTTTTGGACTATGGATATGATTTTAAGCTTGTTTCTATTAAATATGATAACACCAGTGCAATTAACATTTCAAAGAACCCCGTGTCTCACTCTAAGACCAAACACATTGATGTAAGGCACCATTTCTTGTGATATCACTACTAAAAAGGTGATATTACTCTTGAATTTATAGGTATTGAGCATTAATTAACTGACATTTTCACCAAACCTTTAAGTTTGGATAGTTTAAGTTACATTAGACATGAGTTAGGAATGATTAACCTTGACTGGTATAAACCTCACCGATGTGATACCTCACCGATGTACCTCACCAATGTGATACCTCACCTATGTACCTCGCCAATGTACATCAACCATATAATACCTCATCGATAAACCTCACTGATGTAATACCTCACCGATAAACCTCACCGATATAATACCTCACCGATGTATCTCACCGATATAATACCTCACCGATATACTTCACCGATTGAGAATTATCACTGATATACCCTACCGATAAGTATGAGTTGTTTTAAACTTTTGTATGCCACCAGAATGTGTATCGTTTATACTGTACTTTTTATATTTTAATTTTTTATGATTCCAAAATGATAAAACTAAGTATTAATTACTTTTTGATCCACATCAATCCCTTTTCCCTCAAGCCTTAGCTCTCTAATATCTCGAAAACCCTATGTTCCTCGAACTATAGATGGAAAAAATCAAACTCCTTACTATTATAGATGACATTGATGAGCTGAATGTGAAGAAGTAGAAGGCTGAGCCAAAAGAAAGTAGCAGTGTCAGTAGAACCTGGTCGGGGAGGTGAACAGTGAATCCACATTTTCAAAATAGAGTTATTGTGATCGAAAAAGTGTTATATGTGTAATGGTTATTCTCTAGTAGATCGTTACTTCTCGAGGTGCTGGAAGATCAGAAGTGGGTAGAATGGTTTTTGAAAAACAATGTCCCCTACTATCCGGAGCTGGTGAAATAGTTCTATGAGTTTGTATGCTTTGAGAAATCAGAAAATGAGAACTGAATGATTTCACTTGTGAATGGAAAAGAAATATCTTTTTCATATGTTGAGTGGGTTGAATTCCTAAAGGTCCCACAAGAAGGTGTTTCTGGATATTTCTCAAAATCAGTACCACCCACAAGCGACATATTTGATTATGATATTTTCTTAGAGGAAATAATCGATAGTGGTAAGCAAAGATAGGTAGTGGCTGCTGAAATGGATGGAGATAACAAATTACTGTTAATGTTTGTTCAGCATGTTTTAATTCCAAGGATGGGGGACTTTGCAAATTTAAGATATCAAGATATCTATCTGTTACATCTTTTGTGACATGGTGTGAAAGTGAATATATGCAGGTTTCTAATGATTCAAATGGAGGATATGACCAGGCCAAAACAAAAGACCAATGACTTATTCTTTGCCAAGTTGATTTCTGTTATGATTAAAGTGAAGGGGGTAACTGAGTCTCAAGATGAGACAGTGGTAGTAAGGAATAACTTTTTTATCATAAGCACAGTTTGTAAATACATGAAGATAAAATAGAATCCATGGAGAAGAGAGTGGTTTAATGATGATAAGAAGATATATGATAAATTCAATCTTGAGGATCATCCTTCAAGGCCTAAGGATGTGAGGGATCCAGGTCTAGGACCTGATGAAGAATAACCTGAGTACAGTGATAAGACTGATGAAGATGAGACCTCTATAGCTTATGGAAGGGATCAGAACTTTCCCCGAAGTCTTATTGCTGAAATTATATCTTCAATAAAGGAAACTTTATTAGAAGAAGAAACACATGTTGATGAGGAAGACCAACCAGCCCCTGAGAATAAAGAAGAAAGAGAGAATAAATCTAAAGCCTCTGATTCGGTCTGCTTAAGTCTGAGTCCATTGATTGGAAGCTCAGTTTTTCTTGTTAAGGAAGTAGTGGGTGAGATGGAACGACATGTGACTAATCCAGAGGAACCTCTTGTTGTTGTAGAGATGGAGTTGATTGTAGAAGATTCTTCTAAAGAAGAAAAAACTGCTAATAATTTTGTTGTTATTCAAGAGAATTCACTAGTTGAGGGGGAGCATCCAATCAGTTTAGGCAGTGTTTCAGTGGCAGTTGAAATTGAGGATTGTATAGAAGACCCAAGATTTGTGGTTTTTGGATTGGATTATCCAGATTCTGATAATGATACATCCCTCTATAGACCAAAAATCAATTATGATATTCAGACTCAGTTGTTACCTGAATATGTGGTCAGAATACATGATCTGGAAAAGCTAAATTCTGATCCCAAATCAGTTTTGTGGAAGAAATAAGGAAAATGGAAGCTTCACTGGTGTCATCTATTCAATATATTATGAATGAATTTGTGGACAGTATAATATGTGAAAGAGCATCTGTTGTGGTTTCACCTGGTTATATGATCACTAGGGCTAATATTTAATCCTTAAAGAATGAGCTAAAAGAGTCTTTTAGTGCCTCGGTTACCGAGTTAAATAACTTCTTTTTTGAATAAATAAGAAATTTGAAAAAGTCATTTGAACTCTCTCTTGGATGTAATGTCTCTACCTTTGTGGCAGAGATTGTGGATAAAATTACATCTTGCCAAACTCAAGTATCTAGACAGGTAGAGGATGTTGAATTTCTAAAGAAATCTGTTATCTCTTTAAACTCTTATATGAGTTCTAGAACTCAAGTAGACAAGGAATTAGCTTATGTAAAAATTGTTGTGAGCCAGATGGTATCAGCCTTTGAGGGATGTAAAACCTCCATGAAAGATCATCTCAGCACCCAGGAATCCCAAGTGAAAAATCTTATCAGTGGTTTGACCAAAAATTTCAGGGAAGCAGTAACCTTCTCTATTGGTTCTATTAATTCCAGAACTTCAGTGGATTTGGATCAGATTAGAGCTGTGATGAAGGAGGATCTTGGTTCAGTATCAACAAGTGGCTCTGTGGACTCATCTGATCTGACCAAAGTAGTAACTTCTACTAGAGATACCACTAGCGATATAATGAAGATTGTTCAGGACTATATGAGAGAAGCTTCTGCTTCTTATAAAGAGGTGAAAGACAAGGTAGATTACTATTTCCAAATGATTTATACCAAGCATCAACATAACAATCATTTCAAACTTATGTTAGAAAACATGAAGTTACCTCCTGTCAATCAAGCCTTTAGAGAGCAAGTAAGAAAGCTAAGAGAACTGACTCCGACCTTAGAAAAATTTATGGAGAACAAGGATGATTTCATACATGCTATGGATAGAGGTGGCTGAATTATTATGGATTTCAGAAATATTTTGTTACCCTTCATGCATGTAAATGCTAGGCTAGTTGTTATACCTCCAGCTTTACTTGCTTCTGCCTCTGCTACTTCTCCTATTAAGATGACTCCTGCTCAAGCCATACGAAGCCTTACTCCTATGATCACTCAGAGAACTACACAATATTGGCCATGAACATTTTCATTATCTCAGTCACCTCTGATCATCTATGGAGTTCCTAAGCCTTCACCTGCATCCACCTCACCTCAATCTTCTTCTGATCCCAAGGGTAAATCTCATTCTGAGGATGTGGATTGAATAGTAGCTAGGATTTTTGATAGGAATCAGCTGTATTTCTTTTTTTTTTCCTTTATATCTCTCTTTGTAATCTATTTTCTCCAAGGAATACATATGCTCTTACTTTCTTTTACTCATTGTTACTTCTCTTCTCCTACATTTCCTTCTCTTTGTCCCACTTTTTTATTATCACAAAGGGGGATAAATCTTATCTAAGGGAAACATATCTGGAAATACTAACTTTTATGAGAAAGGGGGAGAAATACTATATTTTATAAGTTTAATTCATTTTCCTCTTATCCCTTTATTATATTTTATCTTTTCTATATATATTCTTTATAATACATTGTTTTCTCTAATAAAATTTGATCTAATGCACTATCCTCTTATACATTACTGATTATATTGGGATTATAATATCATAAGTTGTGATTAACAAAAGGGGGATATTGTTGACCACACCTATTTTGATAATCCCAATTATTCCTTCACATACTTTGATAATCCCAAAATAATGTTTATCTATATATTAATTATTTAAATATATGACATTCTATTTGATAATAATATTAAAATAGCCTTTGAAATATGTTAATCAATTATTATCTATGTTTATATGACTTTTTAAATAATTCTAACTCAATCGGATATGTTTTTCATAAAGCAGATAAGTGTTAAGTCACTAATATGCTTACAGCTACTAATACAGATCTACCGGTACTTAGTCTACCGATAGACATAGTCACAGATAAGAAAAGGTCACCGATACGTAGAGCTACCGGTATATGTAAGTCCACCGGTAAGCACATGTCACTGATAGATCAATTCCACCAATAAAGACAGCTACTGATAGAAGCATAGCTACCGATAGAGAAAGTCTGCCGATATACAAAATCACTGGTACAGAATGAAGCTACCGATATGCACAATACACCGATACAAAGATTACCGATACAGTCATGAATACAAATGATCCACTGATACAAGTGAGCTACTGATAGACTAAAGATACCAATAGGAGTCACTTGTACATAGAGCTACTGATACACAGAGTAACAGCTACTGATACAAGGAGCTACCGGTACAAGGACAAATAGCTATCGATAGGAGCTCACTGCTATACAAAGTCCACCATTACACATCTACCGACAGAAGGCTACTGTTGAAAGACCGGCAGTTCAAACTCTATACTCTCAATATTATTTATTTATTAAGAAACGGTAATATTTGATTATTTTAATGAAATTAGTGTTACTTAATTATAATTGTTGGCATGTCAGGGAATCGTACCTCCTACATGTAAAAAGGTAATAATTTCTTTTTACCGGAGCTGAAAGCTATAAAAGGAAGGAAAAAAGGCCGGGGAGAATGTAACTAAGGAGGCACGTGAAGTGTGTGGAAAAGCAAGGGCTGAATACCGTTTGAAAGTGGTTCATTCACACAAATAATAAAGGCTACATTCGTACTAGAAGAACACTGGGAATAAACAAAGCCATTCATTCTAGAGGAGAACACAAGCTGCACCTTAGTCAATGAGGAAGAACTACAACGATCTCTTCATGCACTCAAGCTGATCAAACTGAACTTGATGAAAATGACCCTCTTTTTTCCCGACAAAAACTAGAGAAGGACTCAGAAGAATTCCTAATTAATCAAGAGTCTATAAGTTTCAATTCAAATCACTAGAGATATCTAAAACTCATATCTACTCTCTCAGTGATTCTTTTATTTACATTTTGAGTAGTGTGGATACTCTGTACATTTTATACACACACTGTCTCCTAATCTAAGCTGGAGGATTTCTAAATCCTCACACAAACCTTCTATAAATCTCTTGTATCCCACTATGGATAGTGGTAGAGGTCATGTAAGACCTTTACAACCTGTGTGATGTTATTTTGTTTTCCCAGGAAGAACTGTGGTAGAGGTCTTGGTACCCGGACAGTCTTTGCACTGTTGTTTACCCTAATCTAGGGTGTGGATCAAATTTAATATAAATTTTTTCAGAAGACTAAGTCTCAGCTTGATACTGAACCTCTTGGTTACATCTGTTGTGCATCTTAGATTAAGTCTAAAGTATAATATATATTTTATATTCTTCTACTAATTACATTGAAATAAAATTTGTTTTAAAGTTACCTTTATAGTTAAATTAGCATGTTTTTATACTTATTGTGAACCAGTAAGTTAGTTTCAAAAGTTAAGTAAATCTTTTGATTAAATTAACTGAGACCTAATCAATATTTGAGAAACTTATTGAAATTTTACAATATTTAAAAATTCACTACAGTTTAACTTGTTTTTAAATATGGGGATTTTAATATAAATATTTTTAACATAAATGTTAATTGGAACTCAATTCACCCCCTCTTGAGTATCCACTCTGACCAACACCTTGGTTGAAATGGAAAATACTCCCTGATCACACTACAAACTAAAAGTACTCATGTGAGTTATAATGAGCAAGTTATATCGTTGAAACTCCTGATTTCACTTTAGTCTTTTGATATTAGTTTCGTACCTCATACACACAAGTTCCTCCCACACCTAAAAATGATTATAATATCATGCCTCCTTATTCCTCATCTTCTCTTTACTTGCACAAAATCATGAAAGATTTTTATATTATTATTTATTCACCATGGTGTACTTACCTTTTTTCTTACCACTAAAATCATCAAAGAAGTTTCTTACTTTATTCTTATTATTAATAAAAACTTGATATTCTGCTACACGTTCTTCTTCCTAATAAAACCAACTAACATAAAACCTTCTTCTTTTCTTCTTCCCTTTGATCAGTTTCAAGAAACTTCCTTTCTTTATGAATTGATATGAAAAAAACTCCTTCTATAATATTCCAAAAAAAATTATTCTTTATTCATTGAAAAAAAATTCATCGGTTCCTCTTACTTATTAATTTAGTACATCAATAGTAGCACTGATTCTCTTCCTCTTAATAACACATAGTATTGTTGAATGAGTGTAATGACATGTCATATTCTTCTCTTAAAATTCTACCAAATATGTATAGGGTATGCATTGAATCAGTTCTCTTTACTCTCAAGTAATAAGGATTTCATTTATTTTATAATAACAATATCAATTATCTTAATACTTATACTTGGAGATGTGAAAATAAAAAAATGTTGTAGCATCATGATCTTCCATTATACTCTCATTCATGCTATTATTAAAAAATATATTTAAATATCCTTCAATTTTACAAATGGACTCAAATTAAATTAATTTTTATTTCCATGAAATATGGGAATATCATAGCCTCCACTTTTTTAATTCACTCTAAAAAAATTAAAAATTTCTTCCATGGTATTTATATATTATAAAAAATCACATATGAATTAAATATATATTTATATTTTCAGTCATGCATTCTCCTTACTTCATGTTTGAAATCCCATAATTCTATATTCTTTTTTTGTCACATGTTGGAACCATGATTTTCAAAAATCATGATATTTGGACACCCAAGATCTCATCTTATAAAGAACCATCATATTTAAAATCATCAGAATAGTCAAATTCTTCAAATCACGGGTTTTTATCAGTTATAAATATCTTATGGTTCCCACATAACTAAATTTTTCTATATAGAATTGAAATATATTATGATTACTATATAGATGAATTTTCTAAATTGTAATAGAAATGTGTTATGGTGCCTACATAGCTCAATATTCTTATATGTATTATAAATTTATTATGATAACCATATTACTATAAAAAATTATTCAGAATAGAAATTTCTATTGGAATATCATAACTTTCTTACTGGCTAAAAATATTTTACTAGTATCATAATTCAATTATGTCCTAGAATTTTACTCTATGACATGAGCTTTTTTTCCAAATCATGTAAGCTTCAAACTTGGATTGGATCACTGCATTTAACTATTTCTATACGTTCTCATTGAATATCAATAATGATTTATAATATGGAATCCTCTTTATATAAACCACTACAAATATCTTCTTTCAACAATCATGAAACACTAATATTTGATGATATGTGAGTTCACCCAGACATGAACTCCTCTTATTTCCATCTTCCCAGCTTTGAAAATAGTAGTTTAAAGCACAAACAGTAAATACCATGTTATATTAATTCATCAATCATAAATTCATTTCAATCATCCTATATACACATTGGTGTATGAAATCTATTTTTTGAGAATATGACCATGGATGTTCTATGATTTTAATGTGGCATGCTATAATTTTTGATCCATGCTTTCATGATGCAACTAGTGGTTGAATAAGGGAGGAATGATTCCATCTTTATTTTAAAAGACATGAACTCATACTTTCATTAGTTATGAATAATAACCCACATGAGTTTCATTCCACATCAAAAAATAATCCAGATTTCTACTCCTTTACAAGACAGAGTGACTTAAACACACCTATATGAAATATGTTTGAGTAGATTCTCTATAATGGTGAACCGTTCCAGCACGCATAGGGAATTAGGTTCCAATCCCTACACCTCTATCCTATTAGTTCAGAACTGACCCACATAGGGAATATAACATCTTTATACAACTTCTCATTGATGAATTTCACCCTAGATATTGTTTGGGTGTCCCTATAGATTCCCTAATTGGTCAGGTGAACATGTGCACCTTAGTTTGGAAAATTTTCTATAAATATCTTCACTAAATAAAAGACAATTGGTAATGTAAAAAATATATTTCAGTGTTAAAAATTAGAACTTCATCAATTTTTTTATGAATCTCGAAAACATGGATGGATATTTAAAAGAAATGGATTCACCATGGATTTAATAAATTTTCATTTTAAATACTCTATGAGACTTCAAAACTGCACACACCTTTTTCTTCTCATAAAATGTATCTTCAAATATCTAAAATAAATAAATATAACCATCCTCAAATAAATTTAAATACCACTCATCCAATATCTCATTTGAATTTATATAAACATAATCATGTGACACTAGACAACTTAAAGCACTATTAATATAATACATTATTTCTAATTTCTATAAACTTAATCAATGTGAAAAAAAGACTTGGTAACTTTTTAAACAAAAAAATATGCTATACTTCACTAATATCCAAGATATTTTTTCTATCAATCTGGTTCTTCGTCACAATATTGACATCAAAATATAAAAATACATGAACTTTATCAAAAATAAATAAAATAAAGACAAATTTGGTATGATAATTTAAACATTTTTTTTTGACAATACCCTTATGAAATGATATTTCAATATGTGCACTATTCCTTATCTCCCCCTTTCTCACTAATATTTCATTTTTTTAATCTCTCCCATTATTAATAATAAATAAAAATGTATATGGGAAATTGGTTTCAATTCATGATTAAGTAATGTTCCATTAACCATTCCACTCTAATTTTACATGATCCATGCTCAATGTAGAAAACAATAGGGTTTTATTTATACATCAAAGTTATCCATTACAAATAGATTATGATACCAACAGAAATGAGTTAATCATTACCTTATTCAAAATATTTAAAAATATTATATAATGATACAAATTATTGATACCAATTGAGACTAAAAACTTCTTATGAAATATATCAACCTAAAAATCCTACAATTACTTCAACACAAAGGTCAAAAAATTGAAGCAAAAATAGGTCAGGAAATTTTTTAGATGATAGATTTGAATCTTTTTTGGAAAAAAAATATCTTAAATCTCACTGATTAAATTTATGTGTACCCCTTAATCTTTTTGGTATAATTTAGTTATCCAAGTTGATATAATAATAAATCATACCTTGGTAATGAAATTTGATTAAGCACTTTCCATAACATTTATATTTTTAAAAATTATATATTTGGGTATCTGCTTCTTAATTTTCCACTAATCCCAACATAAAGAGACACCCCCTTAAATTTTAAAAATTGAAAATCTAACCAAAATACTAATTTCACGATGTTCTATGTTTATAATGTACCGAAATGTATAACTTCGGTGGGATGTTTAGAGTTTGAAAACATCTATATCTTCACCAAGAATGATCTTCTTTAATACAAACTATTTAGAATACTGAATGTGAGATCAATCTAATGTGGTATCTTTATTAGGTAATTTTCTAGAGTAAATAATAATTACTTCATCTCAGGTTCTACCAATGATAACATGATTTTCCTTTAATTCCCTACATTGTACGCACACAAATAAAACACATGAAGGTATTTAAATAAGGTGGAAATTCTTTTTTCCTTAATGTGAACACAAAAGTTGAGATTTTTTTCTTATCCATGTTATTCCATTTATCATGCTACCAAATCTATTTTGAAATTTGATTTAGTTTTAGGGAACATGAGATTCATTATAGATTAAATTTCATTATGTATGATGCTTCTCGATTACTTATCCATAAAATCAAATAAATCATCTAATATAATATTTATTTCTTTTATGTCCTCTTTTTATATTGATATCATAGTTTATGTAATGTCTCCATTCCAGAAGCCACCCAGAGGTCCCCCATACCCAGTTGGTCATATGGCCTCAAGCGCATTTAACCAAATGCCAGAGGATGCCGACTAACAGCGAGGTCCTTGGGTGTGATAGTGGAGAAACTATTACCTCATTGGAAGAGTACACAATGGAAGAAAAACAAAAGCAATAGCAGAATCATTAAACATCTATACAAGAGTAAACAATGGAAGACTGAAAGTAAAATCAACTGGAGAAAATATATAAAAGATGCATGATACATATGTCTAGGAAACATCCAAACAAGTCACAATGCTAGAATAAAACAGTTCTAAACCAAAGGGAAAAAGAAAGCATATAAACTCCTCAGGATCGCAAGACATAGCTTGGTCTCATGTTCTCCAACTCCACAACAAATTAAGTACCTAAAGTAGAAGGGAACATACCATTATATATACCTGCAACAATATAATCTGTTTAGGCCCGAAAGCATGGACCGAAAAGGGTGTGAGACAAAATCCCAGTAAGAAACCACCTGAAGATCTGTGCCTAATAGTCCGTGAATATATGGTAGGTAAAAGTACAGAAAACAGTAAACATGAAAGTGATCAGCAGTAAAAAAATCCACAATTTCAATATCAAGCAACAATGAAACAAACTACTAAACCTCAAATAGGTAACCCTCTGGGAAGTACTCACATCCATCCCCTCTCGTCCTACCTAAGAAATACAAGCAACCCTCTGGGTAGTGCACTCAGGCTAAACCCTCTGGTTCAGTCATAAGATTATAATAAGACTCTCTGAGGAAGCGCTCACAATCAATTCCCCATATAGTCTAAGATAGTCAAGTACACTCTGAGGAAGATCACATAGTCAATTCCCCTTATATCCCCAAGGTATAGGACTCTCTGAGGAATCTCACATGGTAAATTCCCCTTATATCCTAGGTCATTCAATTAAAACAAAGACTCTCTGAGGAAGCTCACGTGGTCAATCCCCTTATAGTCTAAAGCAATTAAGGACTCTCTGAGGAAGCTCACTTGATCAATTCCCCTTATATCCCCAAGTGGTTCTAGGTTATCCGGGGATGCTCACTTGGTCAATCCCCCTTATAGCCAAAAGTGATCAAAGACTCTCTGAGGAATCTCACCCGGTCAATTCCCCTTATAGTCTACTACACCAGGTTCTCACAGCCCTATGTAGGTAAATGAGCATAGAAGTGTAATATGGCCAAGTAAACCTACATAAATACTTGGATAAATAGTCTACATCATAACAAGCATGTCAAAACACAAACTCTCCATCCAAAAACAATAGGCATAGAAAAAAGGCAAGGGCGGCAAACTGGCTAAACAGGACCAAACAGTTGTAAATAGAAAATGAAAGGGAAATACATCCAAAGCATAGAAATCAACCCTATTCATATCCAAATTTCCTATACACAAGCATACAAGCATGGCAGGAAAACATCTGGGGTAAAATGGTAAACACGCAATACCCTGTCCTAGGGTATTGGTGGAATTTGCACATAATACTCAATGACATTGAATGGAAAATCACAAACTACCTACCTCAGTGTTGTAGGAACGATATACATGAACCTTGAACCTTGAATCACCCTAGAATGTCAAATATCTATAAAAATGTCTAAAACGTTCAACCCATGATATCTCATGAGAGAAGAGAAATCATAAAACAAGGCTCTAGCAGAAGAGAGAACTCACCGATGTGATTCCAACACAACCAATGGTGTTTTATTTAGAGTAAGGATGGAGGCCTGAGGGTTCATCAAAGATCTATGGTCATACAGGTCTCTTGGTCGAATGAGACCTAAAAGAACAGCAATCTGGTGACTAGACGTGACCTCGATGCGTTTAATGAAAAACAAAGTACACAGCGTGTACTTATGAAGTACATGTCGTCTAATCGCCTTTTTCGTACTCCGATTTAAGAGGCCTCCAAGTCACTCCCACATAGCCATGTGTGTGGCTACTACACAGCTAGCACATGACCTCCTGTGGAAAGGAAGTACACGATGTGTACTTATAAAGTACACGATGTGTACTTAGAAAATTTCCAGAATTTCCTTTTTCATAAAATAAGACCAGAAAAGGAAAAAAATTCTTTAAAAGAAGATCCAGGTTCTTACAAACTTCCCCCCTTAAAGAAATTCGTCCCTAAATTTCCCTAGCGGGGAGAAGAAGAAGAAACCTAGAAAAGTTCTAGCCACTGTGCTCGTACATCGGCCTCCCTCTCCCAAGTCTCGTCCTGCACTCACCCGTGATGCCATAGAACTCGTACCAGAGGAACAGACCAGCCATGGAGAACCTTTGTACTGCAATCCACAATCCAGATAGGATGATCTTCAAACGACCCATCCACTTAGAGCTCTACCTCCTCGGGTTGAAAGACAAGGGATGGGTCCGAAAAGTAACGTCGAAACTTAGAAACGTGGAAGACATCGTGCATAGCTTGGTGCCTCTGAGGTAACTAAAACTGATAGGCAACCAGACCAACTATAACCAACACCTCAAACGGCCCAAAGAACCTCGGTGAAATCTCACCCTATCTTCTAATCCTATTGTGTCCCAGCCTCGATGTGACATGCAGGAAAACCTGATCCCTGACCTCGAACTTCATAGGTTTTCTCCTCTGATCAGCATAAGACTTTTGTCAAAACTATGCAGTAGCCATCCTCTTAAAAATAAACTCTCTATGCTCCGTGGTATGCTGAAAAAGATGAGGTCCCAAAAAATCTACCTCTCCAACCTCCAGCAAACATAAGGGTGATTGGCATGGCCTACCTTACAAAGCCTCATAAGGTGTCATCTGAATAGTTTCTTGAAAACTATTGTTGTAGGCAAACTCCACAAGAGGTATATGCTTCTCCCAAGAACCTCCAAAATCCAGAATGCATGTTCGGAGCATATCCTCAAGAACCTGAATCGAACGCTCAGATTAGCCATCTATCTGAGCATGGTAAGTTGTACTCAAAAGTACATGTGTACACATTGCCTTCTAAAGCCCCTGCCAGACCCAAGAAGTAAAACGTGCATCCCTGTCTGAAACAATGGAGTGTGGAACTCCATGTAGATGTACAATCTCTCGGATGTACTACTGTCCCATCTCATCAACACTGAAGGTCTCCTTCATCTACAAGAAGTGAGAAACCTTTGTGAGTCTGTCAATAACAACCCAAACTGCATCATTCCCTCAAGGTAACCTCAGAAAACCAGTCACGAAGTCCATCACGACATCATTCCAATTCCACTCAGGAATGGGTAACTCATGTAAAAGCCTTGCTGGTCGATGATGCCCCACCTTTACCTACTGACAAGTGGAACACCTCATCACAAAACCAACAATGTACCTCTTCATACCTAGCCACCAATACTGACGGTGTAGATCACGATACATCTTGGTGACACCAGGATGAACTACCCAAACTGAGGAATGAATATCCCACATATACTCCTCGTGTATATCTATTTTCCCCCATACACGCCCTTGGAAATGAAAGATGTCATACTTGCATATGGTCCATCTAGGAATACGGTCCTCTCCTGACACACTCTCCCTTAGGAATAGGCCTTCAGAATCTGATATCTTCCTCATTCAAACTCAATCTAGAAGATTAGAGGTAATAGCTATAGAAGAAAGAATTGTCTACCCCTGATTGTCGTGCACCTCCAAATGCATCTCAGAGAACAGAGCCATAAGCTTCCACTCATTGATGGCCTCCTGAACTACCTATATCTGAGTCCTCCTGCTCAACGCATCAGCCACCATGTTTCCCTTCCTAGGCATATAGGCAAGCTCAAAGTCAAAGGACTGTAGGTACTCAACCCACCTCTGCGGTCTCAAATTCAGATCACGTTGAGTGAAAATGTACTTGGGACTCTTATGGTCGGTGAAAAACACAAAGTGCTCTCTGAGAATATAATGTCTCCAGCAGTATAGGGCATGAACAAAAACTGTCAAATCCAGATCGTGCATTGGGTAATTCCTCTCATGTGGCCTCAACTTCCGAGACCTATACGCAAAGACTCCATCTCTCTGCATAAGCACAGCTCCCAGCCCAATACCTGATGCATCATAGTAAACATTATAGATCTTTCCTGGCTATGGAAAGACTAGTATCGGTGCTGAAATCGACTTCCTTTTCAGCTTTTGAAAGGCTGACTCACAAGAATCTGACCATAATAACTTCTCACCCTTCTTAGTCAGACCTTTCAGCGGTGCTGCTATGTGTAAAAAGTCCTGTATGAAATGTTTGTAGTATCCAGCCAACCATAAAAAACTTCTCACCTCAAAGACGTTCTTCGGATGCTCCCAGGAAACTACATCTCTCACTTTCTCTAGATCTTATGATACTCCTTCCTCTGAGATAATATAACCCAATAAGTGAATCTGATCCATCCAAAAGTGGCACTTTGAGAGCTTAGCATATAACTGATGCTCTCTCAGTGTACTAAAAATGATCTCAAGATGGGTAGCATGGTCATATCGACTGTTAGAGTACACCAACATATCTTCCATGAAAATAACCACAAAGGAATCCAAGTATGGACGGAACACTTAGTTCATTAGTGTCATGAAAACGGAAGGCGTGTTCGTGAGACCAAACGGCATAACCATATACATGTATAGACCATACCTACTCTGGAAGGCTGTAAGAGGTATATTTGATGGTCTAACGCGCAACTGATGAAAACCAAACCTCAAGTAAATCTTCGAGAACACCTGGGCTCCTTTATGATAATCAAAGAGATCATTAATACTAGGAAAGGGATATAGATTCTTGACCATCAACTGGTTCATCTTCCGATAGTCCACAAAAATCCAGAGGGTGTCGTCTTCCTTCTTCACAAACAGGACATGCAAACCCCAAAGAGAAGTACTGGGTCAGATGAAACCCTTTTCCTGCAACTCCTCCAACTGTTTCTTGAGCTCCTACAACTCAGGTGTAGCCATCCTATAAGGAGGAATGGACATCGGTGCCGCTCCTGGCACAAGCTCAATCAAGAAGTCTACCTCGTGCTCCGGAGGCAAACCTAAAAAGTCTTCTAGAAAGACATCTCTAAAACGATCCACCATTGGAGGAAAGTTTAGCTGTGAAGTACCCAAGTAATCCAGATATAGACTAGAAATCTGGGGTGTGATGCTCTAGACCTGCTCTGCTTGCCTAGACATCCCACTCACTCCTATGAAGAAAGGATCCACCCTCTTGTGATACAAAACTTACCCTATGGCGAAAACAGTTGATGACTTCCTAAAAGGGAACTAGTGTAACCCCATGAGATTTTATGAGAAATATCATTTTTAATTTCTTTGATGTATTTTGTTGTACAATACAACAATATTATCTTGTTTTATAAGCAACACTGTATTAGCTTGTAGTATATGCAAACATTATTCTTGGCTTCTGTTGCACGCAAGAGTGACCTTCCTCGATAACGTGTGTTTTACGCAATACTGAGTTTCACTAAACAACGATATATTATTATGAACAAGCCTTTGTGAATATTATTAACTAAATTTTGAATTTTATTACATAATAATTCATATTACACATATTATACAAAATTTTATGAAAACAAAAAAAAATTGTGTAAAATAAGTATTTTTCAAAAAATGCAGTTTTGTCGCCTTTTGATGGCGCACCAACTTTAAATCTAGTTTTTGACATGTTTATATGTTCAATTTGGAAAGTTAAACATATTCCTTGGAATAATTATATAATAATTTACTTTGGATAAATTTTTTATATTTTTTTTGATAAGTTTCTTATTTTGATGAATAGTAAAAATACGCTAAATTTTAATTGAAAAAACATTTTTCATCAAAATAATTTATATGGTTAAAATATATTATTGAATAGTTTTAATGTATAAATAGAATATATTTTTACCATTTAATATAATTTAATTCATTATCGTTACTTTTACATTTATTTCATAGGTAAAAACATTTCAATCTTTTGCAATGTTTTAATTTTTAAAACTAGTTTTCTCAACAACGAGATTAATTTTAAATTAAATATTGCAACTTTTGTGTTTTGAATTTGGAAACATGGATTCCATATTTGGAATCATTAGGTCCAAATTATTCTAATAGGATACTTTTTATTTATAGATATTATGATTAGTAACTGCGGTAAACTTTATTTAGGACAGTTAAATGTAAATCGGGTAATTAAGGGTAAAAATAAGATTATAAAATAACCATAACACCTGTCAAAATTCTATTGGATGAATAAAAGTAAACTCATATCACCTTAGGGTCGGAATATATTCATTTCATGGACTTTTTACTATGAAAAGGATGTAATTATTATTAAAACCAAAGAAAGTGACAACATGTCACTCTCTTATATCTTATAAGTGTAATAATTTTAATTTAGTGATAAACTTCATAAACCATCAAACATAAATAGTCACCAGAATGATAATAAAATTAAATACGTCATTTGAATTTATTTATAATTTTTAAGGATTAAATAATTATCATTAATGGTGACACAATAGTGATTCCAAAATTGTTTATTTAGTGAAAAATCAATAATTTAGTTCTTATTAAACTAATAGTGACCATAAAAGGCACAAAAAATGACTGACACTTATTTTTAGTGTAAATGTAATCCAGAATCATCCAATGGTTGAATATTTGACCATTTTTAGCCTTATGAAAGTGATTATGACACTTATATTATTTTATTTTAAATTATGTCAAAGTTGTCAACTTCATAATTTAATAAATATAATAATTTAAATGTTGTGATTTTAAGATTATAAATTCTAGTAAAAGTATTATTATGGAAGATGTTATATTTATATGCATCATATTATTTTATTTTTAATTTTTATGAAACAAATATATATATTAAATAATTATACAAAAATTTTGTAGTAATTTGTTTATTAAGGGAAATATAAAATAAATGGTTTTATGAATTTTAAAATAAATATTATATGAACTATTTAATATTCTCCATGAATTTTATATGACATTTTATGAGTCTATTAACTATTTTTTCTAATATATCCTCTCTTTGGATTTTATTTAAATTAAAATAAATGAATAGTGTCAAAATGGGCACTATTGTTATTTTATAAAAATAACAAAATATTAAATTTTTTATAAATCACAAAAATATTTAAAAATTATAAATTGAAATTTATATTGTCTAAAATGACATAAATTGTCCAATTATGGACAATTCACAACACATAAGTAATTATTTATAACAATTTAAAATTTAGAATATTATTACCACAAATAAAATTAAATATATTAAATAAGGATAAATCAAGTTGATAAGGTTTAAAATAAATTCCCAACATGTATAAATTTTATTGTATGATGATATTAAAACCCTATATCATCTCATATTCGGATTTGAGTCATTTTGGAAGTTTTTATGTGGGGTTTGTGTTTATTATAAATGAATATTTTAGAGGTTTCTGAAAGTTCCTCTCTCCTCTCTTATAAAAGCGCACCTCCTCCCTCTCTTCTTCACAACATTATAAACCTTCATGATCGGCCAAAACCTGAACATTTTTATTCTAAACTTCACTAGAAGTATACCAGAGGTCATGGTATTCTTCAATGACCAAATTTAAATCCCTAAGAGGAGGTTTAGAAGAGGCGCTTCAAAGAAGAGGTAATATCCTTTACTGATTCATTCAAATTTATTTCTTCTTCAAGTTACTATTATTTATTTATTTAATTATAAAGTAATAACATCAGTATCACTCATATACTGATATTTTATTATAAATATTAAATAACCCCATTTCACCTTCTATCCATCCTATGAAAAATGAAATCATCGTGTGTGCGTACGTACGACATACCGTCTCCACGTCGTGGTGTAATCTGTTTTCCACCACTACCTTACTTAGATGGGTATAATGGTGTAAATAATAACTATAAATGATTGTTATAACATGATACTAATTATGAGATTTTCTATCATCCACTCCAATACTATTCAATAATTATCCGAACGATATCATCACTTGTGCGTACGTACGGATTACCGTCTCCACGACGGGATGGGATTCATTCTCCATGTTCACCTTTCAAGAATGATTATAAAGTCTATATAATGAAGAATAATGATATATATGAAATAATAATGCTACTGGATTTATGTATATATATATGTGTGTGTAATCTACTTACCCTATTCAATTCAATAAAGAAATGAAAACAGTGTTCATGCGTACGTACGACCTACCGTCTCCATGAACGGTGTATTTCATTCAATTTACAGATCTCTCATATATATTTATATTATGAATATATATTATATATAAATCAAGTTTTACATTCTATAATTAAGTAAATCAGGATATAAGTAATAATTTCAATAACAACAAGTCCAAACAGGTATAATAAATAAAATGATTTTACCCAAAATGTTGCTTTAACATGGAATTGACAAAAAACGGGTAATATAAAGTCATAATTGAATCATATATGATATCATAAATACTTTTATGGTTATATTACAAGTTAATAATATGTTTAAACCCACTATACAAGTGTTTCAGACACATACATAAGAAATTTGACCTAAGGTAAGGGATTATTTCGTCTCACTTTTCTTTCTGTGAGACATATGTCTTAATTACCATATATTTATATTGTATTATTTTTATGCTTCCGATAAATGATTTATGATTTTTATTATGAAGGTGATTATATTTAAATATGCATTTGATTTTCTTTATTTTATGACACGTATGATTCCACTTATCATAAAAGGTAAGGGATAATTATTCCAATCTCGTTCTTATCTGGGATTGTTTATTCGAAAGTATTTACTGGGGTTATGTTTATCATCCATATCCATGTTTTCTCAAAAAAATTTCATAAAATTTTTACTATTATTCCATGTATTTTAAAGTCATTTTTACACTTTTTCTACTTTTACCACATGGTATTGAAGGAATATTTCTTTTGTTTACCATACGAGGTACTTTAAGACTTTTACGAAAAAAGTACCATAAGAATGTTTTTTAACTTTTACGACATGAATGGATTTTTACAGTTTCATAACACCTTATTTTCAGTAAGATTCCTCTATAATATTTCATGATTATTTTCAACAAAAATACTTTTATTTTGAAATTTCATGGAATTTTTAAAAAGAAAATACTTTTGAAGAAGAAAGGATATTTTCCTCAAGATTTCATTTCAAGTGTTTTATCAAAACTATTTTCTATCTATAATGACATTATTCGATATGGTTATATTTCAAGAATAATGTCTCTATTATTTACATTGTTTCATTTTTATTATGATGAAATGATATTCATTTATTCTATATGGATTATGTTATGATGGGATGATGTTTATGAAACCCATTTTATTCATTGGATTATGATGAATGATTTATGTTTATTTTGTGGAACATGAAAGAATTATTTCATTATGAGATGGGTGGGACCTATATCTACCTATAATTAATTGGGTAAATATTTATATCTCATGAGATAGACATGGCTGGAATGGAAATTGAATCTGGTTCAGTAATACAGGGCTGGAACAGCAAGTAAACCCGGTTCAGTAATGGACTTTGTCCACTATGATGGTCTTGGCAGCAATGCCTTGGCTACTATGAAAATAATAACATGTTATTAATGGATTCCATAATTACATGTTTTATTACCATGATATTTTATCATGATTAATGTTCTTTTATGATCTATGCTTTATGTACTGCCAAGATTTATTTCACAACTCAAGATTTTTATGTTTAAATATTATGTTCATGTTTTTAAGCTCAAATGTATGTGGTTTTTTTATTTTCTACATGCTTTCTGTTACAGAGTATTTGAGATCACCATTTTTATGTTTTCTTTTCCCCATGATATAAATAAAGATTTTAGGTAATAAAAAAAAGGGAAAGATATTTATGGGAGATGTTGAAGATCTTTCAACATGATTAGTAGATTGTGTTCCAAGTGTCCAAAGACACAAAACTACTACGATCCTTGGGTGTCTGTTTTTTTTATGTATTTAGTATTCCATAAAACTAATGTAATGTCCATGTACATAAATATTGGGTCTCTATAGCTGGTATTAGATCAAAGGTTTAGTTAACCTTTGGAAACTAGGATACGAAAACATTAGTGAGATCCCTAGAGATATTTCTAAGGTAAATCTAGGAATGTACCTAAGGTTAAGATTAAGTATAGGATATAGTTTTAGAATTATAGTAATGATATTATAATTTAACCTAAGATGTTAGATATGGAAGGTACTCCCCATTTGTTATGTTGTTTTCCTAGTATGATTTTTTCCTCTCACACTATTCTTTTTGGGTTTTAGAAAATGGATGGAAATATGAAGATTCATGATAATGGAGGATATGATGGAAAATGGAATGATATTCTTCATGAGAAAACAAATGAAACAGGATTTAGAAGTCCCAACATCGTTATTATTCCTAATCAACAGTCTCATAATATAATCAATAATCTCAACTTTGGTAAATTTCCTGACTCAGCTAATAAGATAAATATTGAGTTTCATGATGATCATATAGGAAAGAAAGTTCAATTTCCATCATGTAAATAATGTGGTAAGATGCATTATGGATAATGTTTCAAAGGAACTGGAGGATTCTTTGGGTGTGGAAAAAAGGACACAAATCCAAAAATTGCAAAGGAAAGGGTTCATTTAACACCATGGACTAGGATAATGGTATTGCTAAGACATTAACAACGGTTAAATTCTTTAAATGTAGAATGTATGGGCATTATGAAAATTAATTCCCTAAGGGAAAATCTCATGAAGAGAATTAGCATGGTCATATGAGTAGTATTTATATAGGTGATGATGAAGAGACTACAAATGATATATGAAATGAAAAAAGTGTTGAGGAATAAAATTATGAATCTCGGTCAATGGTTTAAGAAGGTAGTGGAATGATTGTTTGATTATCAAGAGTTATGTTGTCTAGGTAATTTAATGGTACTATGGAATAAAAAAACATCTAAGGATTGTTACACTATTGTTTTTCCTAAATTATTTGAAATTATATGTTGAATGGTACCAGTAACAATGAAAGGTTATTCAGATATTTTTGGAAAGTAGATGATATACGCATAATGAAGGGATAAAGAGAAAATAATATGTTTGATAGTACTAATGAGCTCATGACTGATATAAGGACAAAGTGATATCATTGTTTGAGTATATATAAATTTTGGGATTTTGGTATGTGGAAAGAGTTGTCTTTTGATAACATTCATGTTTTCACTAAGGTTCAATGGGTATTAGTTTTTCAAGAGAATACATGATTAAGGTATTCACATGTTTGGAATATGACCAACATGATATATCTTATGATATACGGGGGATAAATGATTGTAATCACATGCTTTGTAAGTGACCTCTCTTGCAATATTTTTCTTTATACTATGAGATTAGACAGAATTACTTTGGATATGCCTAAAGATTGGAAGGGATTAATTTAGACATTAGATTATATTATTTAAGGCTATAACTTTTTGATTTTATTTCTGAAATTCTATAATAGTATAATTTTAGAAAAAGGACAACCCATCGGATGGGAAAAAACTCATCGCGTCGAACAAGGAAGTGGGAATCGAACCGACAACCGATGTACGACATGCCTTTATCACTTTCCACTAGCCTATAGGAAGTCCCTGGTTAGTAGAAATTAGTTTTATTTTACTAAGCGGTATGATAGTTGAAGTATAAGTCCATTTTGGAACCATATATGATTAACCTCACCATAAGTGGACTTATGTATATTTAATGATAGAGACAGATGGAATGACATATCATTATATCGAATGATCTGCTAATACGTCAATAATTCAACTTCATTTCTTTAAATAATATATGAAGTGGAAATTGTTCATGGAATTACCAATGATGATATTACACTAAAATCAAGTAAGTATTTATCCTTATGTAGAAATTCATCAAATTTAGGGAAATGATCTTGAAAACCAAAAATGTTGTCTTATTGCCCTCATATCTGATGAATCAGATGTTACCTTAGATCATCACAAATTTATGGATTTGTGGTTGTTGGATTTTTCATAGCTATGTTCTCTACCACTCTTCATCTGAACATGATGTTTAGATTTATCTTCCATATCCATATTTTCACCTATATTCTCTTATGTGGAAACCTATTATAGAGTTACTTTGGGTGACCATTATTTTTCTAACATTCGATTTTAAAATTATGTTTTATTATTACTTTTTATGATGTGGGTTTCTATGATAGAAACTTTCAAGTCGTAAACGATTTATAACACCGATAAATTTCGAGGGCGAAATTCGTTTTAAGGGGGGTAGAATGTAACCCACTAAGATTTTATGAGAAATATCATTTTTAATTTCTTTGATGTCTTGTGTTGTACGCTACACCAATATTATATTTCACTATAAGAAACACTGTGTCAGCTTGTTGTATACGTAAACACTATTCTTGTCTTGTGTTTCACACAAGAGCGACCTTCCTCGATAGCGTGTGTTGTACGCAATACTGTGTTTTACTAAACAACGACATATTATTATAAAATAGATGTTATGAATAGTATTGACTACATTTTTAATTTTATTACATAATAATTCATCTTACACATATTATAGAACATGGTATGAGAACAAAATAATTTTTTCGATTAGAATAAGTATTTTTCAAAAAAATGCAGTTTTGTGGCCTTTTGATGGAGCACCCACTTTAAATATAGTTTTTGAAAATTTATAAGATTAATTTGACAAATTAAACTTCTTTCTTGGAATAAGGATATAAAAAATTTACTTTGGATAAATTTTTGATATTTTTTTAATAAGTTCCTTATTTTGATGAATAGTAAAAATACGATAAATTTTAATTGAAAATAACTTTTTTCATCAAAATAATTTATATGGTTAAAATATAATATTGAATGGTTTTAAAGCATAAATAGAATAGATTTTTACCATTTAATATAATTCAAGTCATTATCATTAATTTTACATTGAATTCATAGGCAAAAACATTTCAATCTTTTTCAATGTTTTAACTTTTAAAACTCATTTTCTAAACAGTGAGATTAATTTTAAATTAAATAATGCAACTTCTGTGTTTTTAATTTGTAAAAATAGATTCCATATTTGGAATCAATAGGTCATAATTATGCTAATAGGCTACTTTTTATTTTTAGACATTATGAATAGTAACTATGGTAAATTTTATTTGCTACAATTAAAGGTAAATCATGTAATTAAGAGTAAAAATAAGATTATAAAATGACCCTAACACCTTCTAAAATTCTATTTGATGAATAAAAGTCGACCCATATAACCTAAGGGTCGGAATAGATTCATTTCATGAACTTTTGACCATGAAAAGTATGTAATTATTATTAAAACCAAACAAAGTGACAACATGTCACTCTCTTATATCTTATAAGTGTAATAATTTTAATTTAGTGATAAACTTCATAAAACTTATAACATAAATATTCATTATAAATATAATAAAATTATCTACATCATGTTAATTTATTTATAATTTTTAGGGATTAAATAATTATCATTAATGGTGACACAATATTGTTGCCGAAATTGCTTATTTAATGAAAAATCAATATTACAGTTTTTATTAAACTAATAGTGACCATAAATGGAAAAACAACCTGACCAAAACTTATTGGTCGTGTATATGTAATCCATAAGAATCAAATTGTCTAATAATTGACCATTTGGGGACTTATAAAAGTGGTTATCACACTTATATTATTTTGTTTAAATGATGTCAAAGTTGTCACCTTCATAATTTAATAAATATAACAATTTAAATGTTGTGATTTTAAGATGATAAATTAGAGTACAAGTATTATTATGTAATATATTATATTTATCTTCATCATAGTATTTTATTTTTTATTTTTATGCAACAAATAAGTATATTAAATAATTATACAAAAATGTTGTAGTTATTATTTTATTAAGGGAAATATCAATTAAATGTTTTTAAAAATATTAAAATAAATATTATATGAAATATTTAATGTGCTCCATGAATTTTATAGATAAATATGACATGTTATGAATATAGTAAGTATTTTTTTTCTAATATATCCTCTGTATGGATTTTATTTAAATTCAAATAAATGAATAGTGTCAAAATTGACACTATTGTTATTTTATAATAATAACATATTATTAAATTGTTTAAAAATCACAAAAAAATTTAAAAATTATAAATTGAAATTTATATGGTATAAAAAATAATAAATTATCCAATTATGGGAAATTAAAAACACAAAAGTAGTTATTTATAACAATTTAAAATTTAGAATATTATTACCACAAATAAAATTAAATAGATTAAATATGGATAAATCAAGTTGATAAGGTTTAAAATAAATTTACAACATGTATATATTTTATTTTATAAAGATATTAAAACCCTATATCATCACATATTTGTATTTGAGTCATTTTTGAAGTTTTTAAGTGGGGTTTTAGTTTATTATAAATTAATATTTTAGAGGTTTCCAAAAGTGCCCCTCTCCTCTCTTATAAAAGGGCACCTCATCCCTCTCTTCTTCACAACATTATGATCCTCCGAGCTCGGCCAAAACCTGTCCATTTATATTCTCCACGTCCCTATAAACATACTATAGGTCCTCGTCTTCTTCAAAGACCATCTTTAGTTCCCTAAGAGGAGTTTTAGAAGAGGCGCGTCAAAAAGAGGTAGTATCCTTTACCGATTATTTTAGATTTATTTCATCTTCTACATACTCTTATTTATTAGTTTCATTATAAAGTAATTACATCAGTATCACTAATATACTTATATGTTATTATAAATATGAAACAACCCCATTTCCCCTTCTATTTTTCCTATGAAAAATGAAATCATCGCACGTGCGTACGTACGGCTTACCGACTCCACGTAGTGGTGTACTCTGTTTTCCACCACCACCTTACTTGGATGGGAATAATGGTGTAAATAATAACTTTATATGATTATTATAACATTATACTAATTCTGATATATTCTATCATCCACTCCAATACCATTCAATAATTATGGGAATGATATCATCGCTCGTGCGTACGTATGGATTACCGTCTCCACGATGCGATGAGATTCATTCTCCATGTTCACCATTCAAGAATGATTATAAAGTATATATAATGAATAATAATTATAAATATGACATAATAATGCTATTGTATTTATGTATATATATATATTTCATCTACTTTCTCCCATTCAAGTAAATAAGAAAATGAAAACAACGTTCATGCGTACGTACGACCTACCGTCTCCATGAACGGTGTATTTCATTCCATTTATCGATCAATCATATATATTTATTTGATGAGTATATATTATATATAAATCATGTTTTTCATTCTGTAATTATTTAAATCATGATATAAGTACTCATATCAAGAACAACAAGTCCAAAAACGTACAATAAATGAAATGATTTTACCCAAAACCCTCCTTTAACATGGAATTGACAAAAGAACGAGTAATATAAAGTAATAAGTGAATAATATGTGATATAATAAATATTATTATGGTTCTGTTACAAGTTAATAATATGTTTAAACCCACTATACAGGTGTTTCATACATGTACGGAAGAAATTTTACCAAATGTAAGGGATTATTTCGTCTCACTTTTATTTTTGCGAGACATATGCCTTAATAACAATCAATTTATTTTGTATGGTTTTTATGCTTCCCATCAATGTTTTATGATTTTTATTATTAAGGATATGATATTTAAATATGAATGTAATTTTCTTTATTTTATGACACCTATGATTCCACCGATCACAAAAGGTAAGGGATAATTATTCCAATCTAGTTCTTATCTGGGATTGTTTATTCCCAAGTATTTACTGGGGTTATTTTTATCATCCATATCCATGTTTTCTAAAAAAAAATTCATAAAATGTTTATTATTATTCCATGTATTTTTAGAGTAATTTTTACACTTTTTTTGTTTTACCACAAGGTATGGAAGGAATCTTTCTTTTGCTTACCATATGAGGTATTTTTTTACTTTTCTAGAAAAAGTACCAGAAGAATGTTTTTTTAACTTATATGGAATGAATAGATTTTTACGGTTTTATAACGCCTTATTTTCATGAAGCTTCCTTTACAGTATTTCATGATTATTTTCAACAAAAATCATTTTCTTTTAAAATTGCATGTCATTTTGTGAAAAGAAAATGCTTTTGATGAAGAAAGGATATTTTCCTCAAGAATTCATTTCAAGTGTTTTATCAAAACTATTTTCCATCTATAATGATATTCTTTAATATGGTTATGTTTCAAGCATAATGTCTCTATTATTTACATGGTTTCATTTTTCTTATGATGAAATGATATCCATTTATTCTATATGGATTATGTTATGATGAGATGATGTTTATGAAACTCATTTTATGCATTGGGTTATAATGAATGATTTATGTTTATTTTGTGTCACATGAAAGAATGATTTCATTATGAGATGGGTGGGACCTATATCTCCCTCCAATGCATTGGGTAATGATTTATATCTCATGAGACAGACATCGCTGGAATGGAAAGTGAATCTGGTTCTTTAATACAGGGCTAGAACGGCAAGTAAACCCAGTTCAGTAATGGAATTTTTCCACTATAATGGTCTTGGCAGCAATTTATTGGATACTATATAAATTATAACATGTGCTTAGTGGATGCCACAATTACATGTTTTATTCCTATGCTATTTTATCATGATTAATGTTCCTTTATGATCTATGCCTTACGTACTGCCAAGATTTATTTCACAACTCAATATATTTATGTTTAAACATTATGTTCATGTTTTTAAGTTCAAATGTATATGGTTTGTTTTATTTTCTCCATGTCTACCCTTACTGAACATTTGAGCTCACCCTTTTTATGTTTTATTTTCCCCAGGATATAAAGAAAGGTTTTTGATAAGAAAACAAAAGGGAAATATCTTTATGGGAGATGTTGAAGATCTTTCAACATAATTATAATATTATGTTCCATGTTTCCAAAGACACTAAACTATTATGATCCTTGGGTGTCTGTTTTAGTTATGTATTTAGTATTCTATAAAAGTAATGTAATGTCCATGTACGTCAAGCTCAAGCCTCTACAACTATCCAGTCTATTCCGAGAATGACATCAAAGCATGTCATCTCTAGGTCATAGAGGTCCCATAAAAAGTGACACCCACCCACCTCTAAAGGCCACTCCTTGCACTGACGTACACTAGCCCTTCTAGTCCCCAACGATGTGTCTAGCATCAACATATCAGCAGAAGAAAAGATACAGATCCCAAGGCTCTCCATGATAGAAACATATATAAAGCTATGGGAAGCCCGTGTATCAAATAGAGTAGAAGCTAAAACTGAGGCTACTAAGATCATACCTCAAAAGGTAGAAGGTCTGAGATCCTTCTCCTACTGGGTCTTCTCCACTAAAAAAGTCTGGCCCATGCTATGTCCTTATGACCCTGCCTGATCACTTTGAGCAGATCCACCCTAATGTCGTTGAAAATCGGGCGACTGACTACCATGGCCAAGACCTTCACCTCATCCTGAATGGCCGGAAGAACTTAGTTACCAAACTGGTGATAAACTGGTGGTGTTTCTCCTGAATGAGGAGACATAGAAGAACCATTGTCACTAGCTGCTGGTGATAATAACAAACAAAAGCGCTGAAAATGACCCATCTTTCCACAAGATCGGCACACCACTAGGTCGCTCGGGCAATGTGGCCTCATATGCCCACTTCGCCCACACTGGTAGCATACCACCTGGATACCGGAAGATGCATCCCACCTACTATGATCTCCTCATATAGTCTCCCTATGGTGCTTTCTGCTAGCATCTAGCGGAGCACTAACTCGGGATGTCGAACCACCCTGGCTCACAGCTCCAGAATCCCTCAGATTACACTCTATAATTATCACCTAGTTGATGATAGAGGATATTGAAGTAAACCTAAATATGTTCACCTAGGATTGGATTTTTTTCCTTAGACTATCCTCAAACTTCCATGAAAGAAACAACTCATCACCTGCTAGAATAAGCGTGAAATGCTATAGCTCTGTGAAGTGAGAGGAATACTCCATAACAGTAACAGCACCCTGCTCTAGACTCATGAACTCTCAGGATCGATTATCCCTCAAGTTCTCCAGATATAAGTAATCATAGAATATGTGCCAAAACTCTTCCCAAGCCATATTCTGCTAGCGGACCGCCTATGAGATCACATCCCACCACCTCTTGGCGGAGTCTTAGAGAATGTAGGTAGCTAGACTCACCCTCTTCTCTGGAGGAATCTCTAGATGCTCTAAAATCATCAGGGTGGCTTCTATCCATGACTACGTAGCCTGAGGTCCTCCATCTATTGAGAATTTAGGAGGAGGATGCTGCTGGAAAACCTGAGTCAAATCATCCATTGACAGGGCAAAAGGCCCTCCCTGAACTATGAATATTCACCTATGTCAAGTATAATGGCTGGTTCCAAGGATAGCACAACTGGAGGATCTGTAGGTGGTCCCTGATCAGCCATGTCTGGTGTCTGATCACTGTATGGAAACTGGCGCACAACCGGAGGATGTCTCGGTGGCATGACTCTGCAAGGTCAAGCACACACCTTAGATAAATATTATCAAGGAATGAAAACAAGCAGTGTAATAAGGGAATTGTAAAAATAAAGCACTTAAGTTTTACAAAACATGACTACACAGTGTGTACATTTCCTACACAGTGTGTTCCCTGACGTCATTTACCTGTGCATGTACTCCTACCTAAACTAGTCGTGTAACACCCCAAACACACTGTGTGTTGTCTTAACACCTGACATGTACTTGAATCCTCTTCCCCTACCTGAGACCTTCTACATGGTTAAGCCACATGGCTCTCATAATACAAGACTACATGGTGTGTTCAAGAAAGAAATAGCGTGTACTCTACAAGCTTCACTTGGCCCATGTTGTTAGGGACACGGCCTAACACACGGCTCACACTACACGGAATGTTCAAGGTGGACATATCATGTATGTGAAAGGATAACACCGACCCATGTTATTCGTGACACATCCGGGTACCTAGGTCAGACTACACAGCGTGTTCAAGGAAGACACAGCATGTATGGGAAAGGGTAACACCAGCCCATGTTGTTCTTGACACGACCGGGTACCTGGGTCAGACTACACAGCATGTTAAACTGGTACACGGCATGTTCCCACTAGACTTTCTCAATCTCGTGTCGCTTCCCACATGACCTATGAAACAGTTAGAGACTACATGGAATGTACATAAAGAACACGGTGTGTACTTAAGAAAAATAGTTTCTTCCTGAAGAGAAGAACACATGGCATGTACTTAACACTACACGGAATGTATTACGGGTTTTTTCAGACAGTAAGCCTCAGAAACTACTCTGGAACCCAGAACACACTGAAACAAACACTAAAAGTGCCAAATTCCGATCCGTGAGGGCCCATACTCACTACAAATAAAATTCTAGAATCTTATACATGTTATAACAAGGAAAACAGAGCAATGATCCACCAAATTGTAGTCCATGTGCACCCATAACCCATAGGTCAGAGGATCTAAACCTCCCTTTGATACCACATTGTAATGTCCCAGTTCCGGAAGCCACCTAAAGGTGCCTCGTACCCGGTTGGTCACATGGCCTCAAGTGCATTTCCTCAAATGATAGAGGCTACTGAATAGCAGCGAGGGGCTTGGGTTTGATAGTGGGGAAATTATGCCCTCATTGGAAGAGTACACAGTGGAAGAAAAATAAAAGCAATAGCAGAAGCAGTAAACATCCATACAAGAGTAAACAACAGAAGACTGGAAGTAAAAACAACTAAAGAACATATAAAAATTATGCACGATACATATGTCTAAGAAATAGCCAAAAAAGTCACAATGCTGGAATACAACAGTTCTAAACCAAAGTGAAAAATAAAACAGATAAACTCCTCATCATCGGAACCCATATCTTGGTCCCATGCTCTCCAGCTCCACAGAAAATCAAGTACCTAAAGTAGAAGGGCACTTTCCCTTATCTATAACTGCAACAATGTAATCTGTTTGGGCCCAAAAGCATGGCCCAAACAGGGTGTGAGAATAAATCCTAGAAGGAAACCACCCAAAGATCTGTGCCTAACATTCCATGATTATATAGTAGGTAAAAGTACAGAAAACATCAAACAGAAAAGTGCTCAACAGTAAACAATCCACAGTTTCAATATCAAGCAATAGTGAAACAAACAAAAAAACCTCAAATAGGTAACCCTTTGGGAAGTACTCATATCCATCCCCTCTGTTCATACCTAAGAAATACAAGCAACCCTCTGGGTAGTGCACTCAGCCTAACCCCTCTGGTTCAGTCATAATATTATAATAAGACTCTATGAGGAAGCGCTCACAGTCAATTCCCCTTATAGTCAAAGGTAAAGAGAGACTCTCTAAGGAAGCTCACATAGTCAAATCCCCGTATATTATAAGGTATTCAAGGACTCTATGATGAAGCTCACATGGTCTATTCCCCTTATATCCTAGGTCATTCAATTAAAACAAAGACTCTCTGAGGAAGCTCATGCGGTCAATCCCCTTATAGTCTAAAGCAATCAAGGACTCTCTAAGAAATATCACTCAGTCAATTCCCCTTATATCCTCATGTGGTTCTAGGCTCTCTAAGGATGCTCACCCAATCAATCCACCTTATATCCAAAATTGCTCAAAGACTTTATGAGGAAGCTCACCCGATCAATTCCCCTTATAGTCTACTACACTAGGTTCTCACGGCCCTATGTAGGTCAACAAGCATAGCAGTGTAATATGGCCAAGTAAACCTACAGAACTACTTGGCTAAATATTCTACAGCATAACAAGCATGTCAGAATACAAACTCTCCATACTATAGCAACATGCATGTAAAATAGGCAAGGTAGCAAAACTGGCTAAACAGAACCAAAGGGTCGTAAACAGAACATTCAAGGGCAATACATACAAAGAATATCAATCAACCCTATTCATATCCAAATTACCTCTACACAAGCATACAAGCATGGAAGGAAAACAACATGGGTAAAATGTTAAACACGCAATACCTCGTCCAAGGGTATTGGTGTAATTTTCACATAATACTCAAAGACTTTGAATAGAAAGGCACAAACCACCTACCTCAGTGTTGTAGTAACGATATACATGAACCTCAACTATTGAATCACCCTATAATGTCGAACATCAACAAAAACGTATAAAACATTCAACCCATGATATCTCATGAGAGAAGTGAAATCAAAAAACAAGGCTCAAGCAAAAGAGATAACTCACCAATGGGATTCCAACGCAACCAATGGTGTTAGATTCGGAGGATGGTTGGAGGCTCAGGGTTTCATCGAAGATCTGTGTTCGTATGGATCTCTCAGTCGAATGGGACCTAAAAGAAGATCATTTTGGATATTAGATGCGACCCCAATGCGTTTAATGAAAAAAAAGTACACGACGTGTACTTTTGAAGAACACGGCGTGTACTCGCCTTTTCCGTATACCTCTTTAAGCGGCCTCCAAGTCACTCCCACACAGCCATGTGTGTGGCTACTAAAAGGCCATCACACGGCCTCCTATGGAAAGTAATTACATGGAATGTACTCATTAAGTACACGACATGTACTTAGAAAATTTCTATAATTTCCTTCTCCTCAAAAATGAGAAGAAAAGTAAATGCATACCTGAAAAGAAGATTTGGGTTCTTACAGTTAACAATCATTAGAATTTTTTTTAGACTTTCACATATTTATCAAATCACTTCTTTATCTCTAGCGTTGTCCTTTTTTTAAAACCTCTTAATAATTTTAGATTCTTTATATGGAATCTCTACTTTTCCTTTGAAACAAGATTTTTCTTCTGCCTCATTTATCTATTTTTTTCATTCTCCAAATATACAGACCAAATTACTAAATAACACAAAGGTATATTGACAAAAATTTTGTATCCTATACATTTATTCTCTAAGTGAATTTATTCCCATCGATATTTTGGGATGAAGGAATCCACTTAAATATTCTTGGGAGCAATCTATTTTTATAGGTTTCTTTATCTTTATTCCCAATGTTAACTATTCATTATTCCCTAACTTTTTTGATCTGATATTCAAATATGTATTCGATATATACTGATATAAACATACAAAAATTATATAACAATATATATTGAAATAAATAATATATATTTTTTAGTTTTTCAAATATGTTTGAAGTATTCAATTTTTTATTTTTTATTTACGAATATTTCTTCTTTATAGGCTTGACCCCACCTTAAACTAGGATTCCTTTTACTTATAAAATTGTTAGATTTTACTATCAATTAAATTTATTATATAAAACTTTATTACAACATAAACAATTTCTAATAAATATTGATATTTTTTTGGAAACTTCTTTCTATATTAAAAGATTAGTTTTGAGAAAAGCTAGGTTGGTGTTATCTTTACCATTGCTTGGTTTCTCCTAGGGAAACCAACCTCTATACTCATTTTCTTAAAAACATTTTAAGTGGTGGTGGCATTCTCATGAGTTATCCTTATAGATTTTTTTGATGTATTAATTTTAAACATTTATTCTTAATAGAAATTGATTTAGAATGAGAAATATTCTTTTAAATGGATGGCATGACTTATTATGATCTTATTGAGGATTAATCATGATATTATACCAATTAAATATTTCTACATAATGGAGTATTTTTTAGAATATTATCACATCTCTATTAACTATTTTGCATCCTTATATTTTCCCTTTACATCATGTGAAGACATATGTTGAGTTGTTTCCATATTTTATAATGTAACCCATAGTACAATATTTTTCAAATTAGGGGTTTATTTTTCATTCTCCACTATTTTTAAAGTATCTTCACACTTTTTATTGAACCTTAAAGTTTCATACTCATGAATTTTTTTTCTTTTTTAACTTAAAGTGTCATGTTATTTGATATTATTGGATTTAACCTCTTTTTTGAATTCTTGGATTCAATGTTGTTTTTCTAATTCTGTTCAAGTGTATGGGTATTTTATTTAAGATTATTATTTTTTGTTTCTTATCTATATTGAATTTATTTAAGCCATTATTTTTATATTTGTATTATCTATCTTCCATATCCTTGTTCCTGGATTTCATGGATCTAGTTTTTTTGGAGAGATTTATATATTCTAGAAACTTTTATAATAAAGATTTTCTATATTTTTTTACTCTTTTTCAAGTTGGGTTATTTTTTTCCACTGAATTTAAAAATTCCAACACATAAAAGAAATAATTTATTTTTCAAAATAATGAAACATATCTCTTGTAAAACAAATTAATATATCTTGAGAATCTATAGATATACGACCATCCCCACTAATTCTTTTCTCTTCTATAAGATAATTTTTAATATAATTATTAATTAACTCATTAACATATCGAGTCTTATTTGTACATCCTAAGGTAGAAATATTTTCCATCTTATTTGTAGTAAACTAAACTGCCATTTCCTCCTATTTGATGCCATACTTTTCATATTCATTTGTTTTTTCAATAAGAAACTAAAACACTTTATTTTAAATATTAAAGGGATTCCTTTTTAACCTTATTTTTCATTATTCTTCTATTTATCATAGTATTGATTGATATAATATTATTATTTGAAATAAATATATCTTCACCAAAATATCACTTCATTAAAAATTCAAAAAGAGACACAAATATTCAATATGTAATAACTTCAATGTAAATAATCTTATCAAATGTGTGACTGAGCCAAATACCAATTATAGAATCACTTTGAGATATGTTCAACACTAAGAGTGGAGGAGTGAATTAGTATTGGTGTCTTGATTAATTTAATCTTTTTATCCATTTACCTCATAGAATGGTGAGGATTTTTATTCTCTTGTTCTTTTTACTTACTTTAATTATTCAATACACACTGAAAGTTGACATGAAATTTAAGAGGTTCACCATTAAAAAAAGGATAATACTTGGTGAAAATGGGAAATAATCCATGATCACACTAGCCACTATAAATAATCCTCTGAGTTATATTTATCTAGGTATATCCTTGAATCTCATGTTTTCACATTAGTATTCTAAAAATGTTTTGATTCCTACCACACACAAGTTCCTCCCATGCCTTATAATCATTTTGATGTGTTTTATAATTATTATTCCTCTTATATTACTTATACTAAATAATTAACGCTTATTCTATTTTTTTATGCATTTTAGTGAACACACCTTCTTCTTCCTCATAGAAAACAATCGAGTGCTTTTTTTCTTCATCTTCTTAGTAGAATCCAGATAAGATATTAAACCTTCTAATTTAATCACAAACCAAATAACATAGCACCTTATTATTTTCCTTTTCTGTGTAACTTGTTTCAAGGAAATTCCTTTATATACAAAATGATGTACACCAAACTCCATCTCTATTATTACCTCTTATTCTCATTCTTTATTTAGTGCACGTGAATTTCACTAGTTCCTCTTCCTTCTTTATTTAGTGAATTAATAACAGGATTGGTTCTCTTCCACTTGGGCACATAGAGTGTGTAGAATTAGTACAACATCATATTTTCCTATTCTCTTTGACTTTTACATGATGTGTATCTGGTATGTATGACATTAGTTCTCTTCACTCTCTCAACACATGGATTTATTTTCATTTAGAATAATAGTTTCTATCATTATATAACTTTAACTAAAAATATGTGTATAAATTAATGATGAGAAAAAGGATTTTCCACAATTCTCACATTAAATATTCAACTAATCTCGATATTCCAAGATCCTTAATTCTTTATTCTGGATTTATATTTGTTTCCTTCTTACATTCATGATATATGGAAATATAATAGGATCCTTTTTTATTTACTCCATAAAACATAGAAATTTATTCCACATTATCAAAATATTATAAAACATTTTCACATATGCATAAATTATATATTTATAGTGTTGGTCACTGATTCTACCAGCTTAGTAGTGAAAAGCATGTGATTCTTGATTCCTCATCTTTTATCACATGGTGGAATCATGATTTTCCAAATCAGAACATTTAAAAACCAGTGACATCAACCTATGAGGAATCATCATATTTTTAATCTTCAAAATGATAAAATACATTAAATCATGGTTTATTGTAAAAGTAAAATTTCTTATGGTGACTGTGTAACTAAATTTTCTTACACGTAATTGGAATATCTTACATTACCCACATAGCTGGATTTTCTTACTCATAATAGAAATTTATTACACCACTGGGGTAGTTAAATATTCTTATGCATAACTAAAATTTCTTACAAAACCAGTTTAGTTGAATATTCTTATATATGATAGAAATTTGTTCTGATGTATCATAATTTTCTTACACACTAAAAATATCTTACGTGTATCATAGTTTTATTATAAAAAATACATTACACAACATGACATGAGACTTATTTTTAAAAGCATGTGAGATTTGAAATTGGATTTCATCATTTCATTTATCTACTATGGTACTATTTTCATTAAAGATCAATAATGAATCATCATAATCCATTCTCATCATATGAAAAACTATATTCATGTTATTTTGGTGATCACAAAAAACTAACTTCCAATGAATATATAATTTCTTTAAAACAAGAAGTCCAACACTTTCCATCTTCCATGATTTGAAAATAAGAGTTTTTAGTATAACTAGTAGACATTATGTCATGGAAAGTCTTTAATCATCATTTTATTTCACTCACTCTATATACACATTGTTCCATGAACACCATGTTATAAGGAAGTGATCACATGTGTTCTCTAATTTAAATGAGACCTATTACTATCTTCAATTCATTTCAAATTCCCCACTCAAGGCCACTAAATAGTGATTGGGAATAAGGATGAAATATAGCCTCATGCAAGTATCCTTGTAATCTTGAGGCTAATCACTAGAGACAAGGACCTAATCCATACAGTGGGGAGACTATTCCCTTGAAATAGAATTAAGAAAAAAAATAACCATAATACACATCCTTAAATATTAGTGTACATGAAATAAATAAGAAACCAATCACATATAATAAAAAATGATGCTATCATATAGAACATACACAAATCTCCCACTTAGTTGAATCTAAATACAAAATAAAATAAAAATATAATACACACACCAGCCCTACTACCAACCTTATTACTCACACAACCTGTCTCTAATATCCTCAAGTTACTCCAGCCCAATCCACAATAGGTCCTGCACTCTAACCTGGAATGGAGACATAAGTTTTATACATGCATCGACATGCCTATGAAAGGTTTAAGCATATAACTCCATAGGGTATCACAAAGAACACAAAATATATGAACTCATATTCATGTGTATTCACGAGGAAAATAAAAATGACAAAAACCATGCTTCCCAAGTCATCTTGAACTAAACAGGCCATAAGACACTCGATGAGATACACATTCCCATTAGGAAATTATGTGACAACGAGGATTCCCTAGACCTTACTATATCCACATCATCACGCTTCCATAATCCACCCACAGCCTCATGCTACCATAACACTTGCTCAGACCATACCCAAAGACTCAGTTTAGGGAGGCATCCAACCCTCAACCTAATACTCGTAGACACTTCTCATTATCATACATATATAACATGACCCACTACATTATCTCTTAAGTATGGGTACATCAGTATCATCTCTCATCATACCATAACCGAACCCCTAGGTAGCCCTTGACCCAAGATTACATAATGCAATGTCCTATTCATGCACACCGACCAAATCCATTCATGCCAAGGTCCTCGACCTAATACCTAAAAGAATGTGTAATAATCATCACATTGAACCTATCCACAAATGGAATGGTCCATGAACCAATATCTAAAAGAATAAAGGAAAGATAATCACACATACCAATCCTAATAGAATTTGGGTAGGTGAAAATCATACCAAACAATACTTGAATAATCTAGAGAGATCACAACCAATACACAAATCCAAACCTCTTAGTAAAGGACCAAAAGGAATATTAAATACAAGAAGGGACCACATCCCATTACATAGGTCACCTAATAATCCCATGAAACTGGTCTCTTGAGACATATCCCCTCATCATGAAAAAAATCATTCTTCTCAATAGGGCATCCATTGGGTCCTCTAAACTTATAGTAGTCTTTTCTCATCAATACTATCCCAACATCATCAAACTTCAATGAAATCACTACCTGAAGGCTCCCACTTATCCAAACTCCATGGTTTTAGTTCACAACCCATACAAATTACCTTATCGCTTTTGATCTTATAACATAGGGATCATCCCAATCCATCACATCTAAGCCACATGGCATCTGATTCCATGTCCAAAACGATTACCACGACCCTAACCTAGGTCCATCATGAATCTACTATGGGAGATCCCTTATCATATCTCCCAAGGAAAACCCATATATGTCCCATACTCCACGTATCCAAGGACTCCCCTCATTCCAAGAACACTTAAAGACTCACCTCCAACCTCTGGAGGGAGTTCTTCATCACTCTTGAGACATACCTATGTTTCTCCTATTTCTACTTGACCCCAAGCCTCTAATGACTACCAATTATCTTTAGATACCCTTCCTTGGCTCCCCTACTTCTCATATTACATACCAACACCCCCCATAGGTCTCTCATCAGATCAATAAAATCCATCACCCCTTAGTGACATAGTCACCGATTGACCTTAAGTTCACCTATGTGCTTAAGGGAACTTAATTCAAATATAAGAGGCCTATTTCCATTCCACCTCTTCTACCCAAGAAACTATTGGTCCCTAAACAGAGTTCCTAAACACTATATAGCATGTAGGAATTCACACTCTTGCAAAAAAACATATGAAAATTTCTTATAGGGTCCACCTACCTAACACAAGGATTTGACCACTTTCCGAGCACTATTGATCCCTGTATAAGACAACCAAGCCTCATTAGTGATCCCAAACACCTGTCTACTACCAAGAATATATAACAATTTTTTATAATACATTATAAATAATTATTAAAATTAAATATATTAGTTATAAATTTCTAAAAACTCACTGGGAATTAACTACCCGCTGAAACATCAAAAAATGTGTGTAGTCCATTCTTGACATGTACCCAAGACAATGCCCCAAAAAATACACAAATTATATGCCCATTATAATGGATTACTTTACTAAAAATAACCAAAAACTGTAAATAAATTCATCAATTCTTGTTCCTTTATTGAAATATATTCTAAAGGCTTGCAGATAGAATCTTATGTCCTCCTCTATGCAAACTGAGAAAAAGTCCCATCCATTTTGATCAATTATACCATTTTTCAGTGGAATCAATGTCAATGAACTCGATAAAAACAATTGAGATTATGGAAATCCACAAAAATATCCAAAAAAAAGACTATAGAGGGAAATAATTGCCCAAAATTTCTAAAAAAACCATCCTCTAGAATGGGGGATCTAAGGAAATGAAGAAGAGGGTAGTAGCCAGCCATTTAGACCTCCCACATAAGCACTTTGTCCAAAAAACAAAAGGGATTGGGTTCCTTTAAAAATCCCAGTATCCTTTCACATCATGAACCAATGGTTAATTACTTAAACCATTCAAGGCTTTGGGCCTCTCCCTATATCCAATGTTTTCAATTTGTGAAGCCTTTATTCATGGAATGAATGGTTTTAGATCCAACATTGTAGTAGCCCGACCAACCCTCCTTCTTCTGGTACTCTCTTAAACTCCCAATCAATCCATAAAACCTTGAAAAAATACAAAAATAAACTCATTTATGGATGTTAAAACTCTTAGAATCTTACTCTGAGTCCTAGTGTCAAAATAAACTATCCACAAAATCAAAATTCAAACTCATTATCAAAACATAATGACTCTGAAAACCATAGGTCATTATAAAATCCCCAACATAAATATTCTAGTCATAGAGAAGTTTTGGTAGTTCTAAAACCATGTCTCCAAACCTACTTCAGCAATAAAAACACCAATATCTCATCATGTTTCATCCCCTAAACACCATACACACTTACACTGTGCAATTCCGACAACCAGATGCACTATTCACCATAAGTCCAGCCACCCAATCACTACCAACAACAACCATGATATGGTTCTCACCACACCCATATCTCTTGGGACCCTATAATTTTCTTATCGGATCTATCCCAAGGCTCATTATAGTCCTTACCATATGGTTCTTACTCAAAATGGGTGATTCTGAAAGATAGTACTCCCCACCATAGGAATCAATTACTACAAACGATCTTATATTTGTTCAAAAACCTAAAAACTATGTACCATGTGATTTTATCAACATATTTCCCCTCTCACCATGTAGAAACTCAAGGAATAATACCTTTTAGACCTCCTTCAACTATGTTTTCCCAAATATGAATAGTCACACATACCGATGGATCCGCAAAAGAACACCATCCTCTAACTCATTTTTTCACTAACAAGCTATTAGGGTGGAGCCCGACACCACAATCAGGACATGCTGCTTAATATCTACAACCGAGAGGACTTTCGATACATGTATCTAATCATTGATCACATCACCGCTACTTCTCACCTTTTTAACACTGATGGACTGCACATGCTACCACTAACACGGTGACCCCCTTCTTTCTCTCAGTAGACTACATCTTGAATGTCTTGCAAAGAATCTCACCACATGTACAAGACAATTGTGTCATCATTGTCGTGTCACACGAACCACCACAAACTTGGTGGACCCTTTCCCTTTGATCTTGGTGGACTACATCTCGAGCAACTCTCTCTCATGATATTTCCATCATAATCAAAGCGAAAGGGTCAACCGACTTTTCAGTGGTCTGTGTAACATGACGATGATGACACAATTATGACAAATATATTTATTATATTTTAGTAAATAAATAAATTTATTTATTTTAATATATATATATATATATATATATTTATAATATTAAAACCATAAATAAATAAATTTATTTATTTTTTTATTTTTATAATTATAAAATCATAACAAATATATTTATTATATAAATAATTATATAAATATATATAATTATCATATTTCTTATTATTTTATAATTATAAATAAATAAATATTCATTTATAATATTTATAAATATATATAACCATATAATGATATTTATTATATATATAAAAAATAAACAAATATATATTTATAGATCTAGACATAAATAAATAAATATATATATATATTATATAATTTTATAAATACATAATAATATTAACAAACTATTAACATTATATCATTATCAGCGCTAAAAAATAATTGGTAATGGAATGTTTTATCAGTGTTTTCTATTTTAGCACTGATAAAACATAACTCTATCTACGCTTTTTAACTAGCGATGATAAAAGCTTTACCTGATTTTATAAATGAACCCTTATAGTCCCCTCTTTCCTTTTCTAACCACAAGCTCTCACAGAAGCCGACCCCTACACCACCACTAACACATCATCCACCGCAAACCCTCCTCCACTCTGAACCCACGTCGGTGATGACCCTCCTCTGCCATGGACCATCCTCCACCCCAAACCCTCCTCTACCACGGACCCTCCTCCTCCACAGACTCACCTCCGCCGTGGACCCACCTTCAGCCGCAGAACCACAATCGTCGCGGACCCTCAACCACTACGAACCCTCCTCCATCACAAACCCACCTCTATCGCGGTCCACCTCCCCCATGGACCACTTCCCCCACTAAACCATCTCCACCACAGACCCACCTTTTTGAACCCTCCTTAGTTGCCTCCTCCGTTGTTGACCCCCCTCCACTGCAGACCCACCTCCCCATGGACCCACCTCCACTGCAGACCCACCACTTATACAAAACCACCTCTACTATAGATCCACATGCACCTCCTCTGCTGACCCTCCACCACCATGGACCCTCCTTTGTCGTAGACCCCCCCCCCCTCTGCCGCGGACCCACCCCCCCACCGAAGACCCACCCCCTGCCGCGGACCCACCCCCATCGGGGACCCACCCCTACCGCGGACCTACCCTTGATGTGGAACCACCCCTACTACCAAACCACACCCATAGGGGACCCAGCCCCACTGAAGACCCCCCACCCCCCCTGCGGACACACCCCAGCTGCGGACCCACTCTTAATGTTGACCCACCCCCACCGCGGACCCACCCCCATCGCAGACCCACCTCCACCGCGAACCCTCCTCCCGCACGAACCCTCCTCCACTGCAGACCCCCCTCCCCCAAAGACCCACCTCTTTTGTGGACCCACCTCCCCCACGGACCCACCTCCACCATGTACCCTCCACCCCCGCTGACCCACCTCCGCCACAGACCCTCCTCCGTCGCGGACCCACCTCGGTTGTTTGTTGAACGCCACCTTCATTGCACACCCTCCTCCGCTACGAACCCACCTCCACTGTGTATGTAACACCCTAACCCTAGTTACCTAGAATCGGTGCATTATTACAGAACATTGGAATAATTATAAGGAATCATGTCCCGAAGGACCGATTAGTTTAGCAGCCTTGAAAATACTAGATACATACATAAGTTTTAAATTATATTATGAAATTAAAAACAAAAACATTGTATCTCCATTGAATAAACTCAAATACCTTATCTTATACCTGCAAGTCAGTCATAATAAACTTCTTCGCATCCTGGGAAAAATAATACATAGAAAGGGGTTAGATCAGATGCTCAGTAAGGATAATAATATAGTAGAAACATTCATAAATAAGCATAAACATTTAATGCAATTTATAAGACTAAAACACAATATTTTAAACATAAAATTCATAATAATATAGAAAATATAAATTAAATAATTCTATTTACTTGTTCACATGGATATTCAACTAGTTATATAATCACATGTAATATCAACAACCAATTTCATTATGATGGAATGCATAATTTCGGACATCATAACCACATAGTCAAGACCTCCTGCCAAGAGTACAAATAAAGGTTTTATCAAGGCGTTGTGCCAAGAAACTAGTTTGTCTCATTAGACATTCTGATGCATAGAGGGGTTATAATGGCCCCCACCCATCACTTACTAAGTCCAATGAATTCCTCATATGAAAATGTTGAAACATAACACAAACATTCATATTAAAATTATCATAAAAAATGTCAATACTTTAACCATAAACCATGAATGGTATAAAAATATCACATCCATAGTCAAACATATCATAACTCATTCAATATAACATTTAATATTGTATTATAATAAATCAACCTCAATCAAGAATAATATCCATTAAAGGATGTCGACATAGTTGAAAATGATGAGTAAAAATCTTTGAGAGAAATATAATTTTTTTGAAATCATTTAAAAGTAACACATTTATAAAGGAATTCATTTAAAATATATTTTTGAATCAAAGTTTCCCTTACCACTTTGAATCTTTTGAATGAAATTGACATTTTAAAACAATCATGTCCATATAAATAAATCCTTAATATCATCTTAAAAACATGGATTTTAATTAAAAAGATTTAGAAAAATAAATCTTTAAAACATTTAAAATGATTATATAGTAAAAGAGTGTCTTCTATAAAACCTAAAATATTCCTTTTGAAAACATTTTTATGATACATGTACATGAATGATAAAAATGTCCCAGAAAATACTTACACATAAAAAATCTCAAATAATAACGAGATTGAGGAATTTACCCTTACCTTGTACTTTTATTTAGTAGAGGGAACATTTAAGATCCTTTATAATTACCATAGTATGTTATTAATTTATACCATAACCATATTAATATTTATGATATCATACACGATTCATTTATGATTTTATACTAGCCATTTAATAATAATTTCTATGTTAAATTAACATTTCCGGTAATAATCGCTTTATTTATCATACGTGTTTTAACTTGTTATTCTTGTAATAACACAAGAATACAAGGTATATCAGGAGGGTTCAGGATGCTGAGGGTTCATCTTCGGCTTTGTGTCATCGACGACCTTCGCGTCGGCCCCTCCTCCCCCGGTGGGGGAGGGGCCTTCGTCATCCTTCAAGGTAGCGGATCCCTCATTTTCCCCATTTTATTATCCCAATATACATCCTCCATTTCCTCCATATTCTGTTTTCCCGAAGGTTCCTAAGTTTCTCAATGTTTTCCCTAACCTCCTGCACTCAATTAAGGAGTTTACTGATGCTTCGGCGCTCCTCAATCAGACACTAATAACTCATTTTTCGAAGCGATGGCCATCGGTGGATTCATTCAATCAGTTTGTATTTCATTCCTGGGATTTTCAAGAATAGGATACCATGGGGTTTCTCAATAGGAAGTGTATCATTATTCTCTTTTCTTCAGAAGAGGATATGATAAAATCATGGGCCTTCTCTCCATGTTGCTATAACGGGTCTTGATTTTTTTCTATTCAGGTGGACTTACGAGTTTCACATGAATTGTGACTCTCCCTAGACTTTGATTAGGGTGAAATTTCCTAACCTTCATTTTCCTTTCTAGAATAATAAAATAGTTAGGATTCTAGGGAACTTAGTTGGTTGGGTCTTGTGTGCTGATATCTGAACTCAAGTGCTTTTTCATATGATTAATCCTCATACTTGTGTAGAAATTGATGCTTCAAGAACCCCTCCTGATTTTTTTTGGATAACAGCAAGAGAAGAGTTTCGATATAAACAACCGGTTTTTTATGAATCTTGGTTGGATTTATTCTCAATTTTTATGAGAGTGGGTCACTCATCGGATGTTTGCAGGTGAGGTTATAGACAGTTGGATATGCAGGATGATATGGATGTTACGGGCGGTGGCATGGCTCATGTGTCCAATGGAGGCACCACTGGCCAGGGGCATGTGGAAGTGGATAAGGTGTCATGGGAAGTTCAAAATAACCATTACGATAGAAACCCTCTAGTTAGTGGAATTTTTAGACGGCTGCGGAATGACCTAGAGGAGCCTCAACCCGGTGAGAATAAGTGTGCGGCTAATTCCCAGGTTCTGGATCCTTTTCCAGTACAGTCTTCAATTAGTGCAAATGATAATTGTCTCAACCTAGAAGTGGATGAAAGAAAGGAAGATGAGGGAAATACTAAGGTCACTAAGGATGCTTTGTATGATGAGGCTATGCTTACTGGCTTGTATTCTTCTAGAAAAGAGCATCCTTATATGATTGTGGCTTTGAGCAGATCATGATCGAGGAGTGGGTCCCCATCCATTATGTTGGATAACCGCTTTGAGAAATAGGAGATTTAAGGGCCTAGTCAAGAGGCTAATTTTCCTAGGGAGGAATCTGATGGCGGGTCATCTGGTCAGTTTACTAAAGACATTGGTCCAGATTTCCATGATAAAGAACCCTACGGTCAGAGGAGGAGGAAGGGGCAGCAAGGCAGTAAGAAAGGCTAAAAGGACTACTCATATTTACCTCTACCTATGGAGACTAGATCTTCTAAAAAGTTACAATACAAGGTGAAGAGTAGTGCTACCAATCCTGCTGGAATTTTGATTGGTTTGGAGGGGAATTGCAGGGAAACCTTCCTTAAGGATGACCTACAGGGGATATTCCATTGGATTTTCTCCTACATTCTGGAGAAGTTACGGAAGAATAATCCCCTGTGATTAATGCCTCCATAAAGGATGTCGAAGAGATTATGGCTTGGTGGTTCCCCTCGGCATTGGCTCAGTGGATTTTTGCGATCCACGGCGACATCATGTGACCTTTGGGACTCGGCTATTCTGGATTTTATCATCATTATGACCTTATAAACACCCCACTCCACCCCATTGGATATGTTTTCTTCCGGCGGCACGGTGATGGTCCAGCGGCTGAGATTCACCCTCGGTGACTATGGGTTTCATCCATTCCACTAGTGATCACGTCAGATGGTCTTTTGTGGTCCCTAAGGGTTTTAGGGATGGCAGTGGTGGGACTTTTGTTCTTCAGTGGGGCCTTTCCGGAGATCTCTGAAGCTCTTGTGTCCGGCATTTTGGTGATGTTTCTTGATCTTTATTTTATGCCTTTGTTGTTTGATTTTAGATTTGGTTGCTGATGTTTGTGGATTGGATTGGGGTATACGATTTTTTTTACTTGGAATTTATGCTCTGGGATCTGGTTTTCCTTGGGGTCTAGCATGATTGGTGTTGTGAACCTCATCCTTATTGAGGTCCTTCTATTTTTGTGTGATTCTGAGGTATTTTTGATGATTCTGTGACTTTGGACCATGTCCCTGCTACTATGACCATATTGAGTTATGTTGGATTCAAGATGAAGTTGTAATTTGAATTTCCGAACTCTTGATGATGCAATTCCAGTGCTTATTTGTGCTACAATGCTTTGAGTGGTTGACATCAAGATGTTCATTTCACTGGTTCCATTCTTTGGTGAAGATGATTCTTGGATTTCTGTTGAATTTTAGGTGTTTTTGTATCTAGCATAATACACAGGTCTTCTTCAGATGAGGTCTAGAGAACGAAGCTATCACTTTTCATACCATTTGGATTTGGAAGTTTGAGAGGGTATGGCTCTGCCATCGGTACCAGGCCCGTGCAACTCTGCACAGGATAGCTAGCCGAGTAGTCATGCGATGGTGAAGGCTTGTCATCTAGTTGTATTTTCTAAGAAGGGGCAGATCCTATAGTATTGACTTGGGTTTTCGGTAATGTTTGGATATTTTGGGTTCTCACTTTTTCCTCAAAAGTGTTTTCATAATAAAAAAGTTACTTTTTAGTCAGTTAGTAATTAGAGGCTTTAATGAAGAGAATATCGCATGGGAAGAGTACATGCAAGTGTGGGAGAAGACGACATACCACTTTTAAAACCTACTAAATGATGCTCCAAAAACACCGGTAACTTCTCTGTCTTGGAAACTCTTTAGGGATAAGAATCATAATAAGTTCTTTTTTTATTTTAACACCTATATTTATTCCTTTATTGCATGTCCTGGATGAACATGGGGTTTCTTACTTTTTCCCAAAATGTGTCTTTGATAATAAAAAAAATGAACTTTCAGTCAACTTGTTATTCTTGATCGTATCACTTAGATCATGATTTAAATACTTATATAATATAAACCATAATTTATTTATCATATAAATTAGAATATAAATATGTATAATAGATAGATATTAGAAATGGAAAACACCTTTTATGGAGACGGTAGGCCGTACGTATGAATAAACACTGTTTCTATTTTCATATCATATTGAATAGAAGTAAGTAAATAAGATATATATAAATATATATATATATCTAGTATCATTATTATTTTATATATTACTTACTTATTAATAATAAATATTTTTATAATCAACGTTGAATGGTGAACGTGGAAGTGAATCTCATCGCGTCGTGGAGATGGTAAGCCGTACGTACACACGAGTGACGATATCATTCTATTGATAGTGAAATTTTTTTTAATGGGAGGGTATATTATATATACCAACTTATTACCATGTTATATTTATTATTTAAATCAATTATACATCCTTATTATACCCATCCAAATAATGAAGTGTTGAATAATAATCTACACCACGACGTGGAGACAGTAAGCCGTACGTATGCACGTATGGTGACTTTTTCATTCATAAGATGGATACAATAATGAGTATTGTTGTACCATATTTATAATAACATCACAGTATGTATAAGGTACTGGATTTATTATTTTGTTATGGAAACAACAAAGAAAGAGGAACTGGAAGAAGAAAGGAAATTTGATAGAGGTGATGAAATTATTACCTTTTCTTCAGGTGCTTCCTTTTAATATGATCAGAAGGGGTAATTAGGTTGGCATTATGATCAAATTAAGTCATATAGGTTGAATTTAGGGTAGTTGGGAGGATATTTGAGCAAGGTTTTTCTGAGCCAAATGGCTTTGGAGGTGTGAAATTAAGAGAAGGGAAAGTTCCCTTTTATAAGAGATGTAAAAGTCACTTTAATAAAAGATTGAAATATTATTTTATTATAAAATCATTTTTAGTTTATAATGGATTAAAATGGATTTATTTCGAAGATAATTTGGGTCTGGGTCAAAATACCATTTAACCAATAGGTTTTAAAGAAGTTTAGGTCACCATATTAACCTTATCTTTTAGATTTAACTATTAGTTAAATAGTTTATCTTTTACCATGTCTTCCTGTATTATTATATTACATGGTTAATAAACTTACTATAAATGCCAAGAGAACCTCAAGTGGTCCATTAATGACATATATATAATTATATAAGTCCTTTGGATGAACCTTAGATTTTTATGAATACTATATCATTTAATAATATAGTATTTGTTTTAAAAAGTCATTTATGTCAATTTTGACATTATTTGGTATTTTGTTTTTGTGAAAGTCTAAAAAACTTGATTACTTAAAAAAATACATTACATCAACCCAAAAATGTCATATTAACCTAGAAAATTCTTGTAATTCATCAAAAGTATCAATTTACACTAATTTTGATATTTATAATATCAATTATATTAATCTTTTATTAATAAGGTAATTAATGCACCATCATTGTGTCATAAATAAATTTAATTATTTAATGACTAAAAATTATAAATAAAATAACATAATTTAGAAAATATTTTTATATTTATAATGAATGTTTATAGTCGAAATCATCTTATGTATAACCCTATATTAAAAATATTTTATTTGTTAAAAGTTGAATTTAACACTTTTAACTCTTCTTTAAAAAAATAATAACTGTCCTAATCTAATCCAAGTGGATGAAAGAGGATCATATTTTATTCCTAAGGTTTATATTGGTCGAAACAAACTTATCCAGTAGAATTAGGACATGTTTTAGGGTAATTATAATATCATTTTTACCTCAAATTACCCTATTTACTTTAACTGTGGTAAATAAAATTGAAAAGGTACTATTCACCAAAAATTATTTTCATCCTATTAAACCAAATTTTACTTACTCATTCCAACCATGTCTCTAAAATTTTTGAAATTCAATTTAGAAACGCGGTAAAATTAGGTTTTATACAAATTTGTAAATGTGCCTAGAAGGTAGGTAAGAGACTTTAAAAAGTTCAACAAAATTTTATATGTCTAATCTTATTATAAAATGACTCCACTGAATTAAATTGGAATAATATAGGAATTATGTGTCTATTTTTAAATAAAATAAATTTTAATTAAAAATAATAATTTAAATAAACAGTCATTTTACACAATAACACAGTGTTTTTCAATGTTCATCAAAAATTGAAAGTTTTTAAAAAAATACAAAAATTTCATCCTAAGGTAATTTTGATATTTCAAATTCAAAAACAAATTCTATTTAACCAAATTCAAAACATAGAAGTTACATTAATTAATTTAAAATTAATTCCCGTTGTCAAAACCAAAACCGGGTTTTTGAGAAGTAGAAACTATCAAAAGATTGTTATGTGTTTATGTCCAATTTAAATGTAAAATTACATCAAATGACCAAAATTAGACTAAATGATAAGAATATAATCTAATTATACTTAAAAACCATTCAGATTTATAATTTAACACTATAAATTATTTAGATTAAAAATGTTGTTTTCAATTAAAATTTAGTATTTTTCACTATTAATCAAAATATTAAAGTTATCATAAAAACACCAAAAATTTATCCAAACGAAATTTTTATGTCCAGATGCTCAAGAAGAAGTTTATTTTGTCAAATTGAATATATAAAAATGTCAAATATTGGATTTAAAAAGGGTTCTCCATTAAAAGGCGGTAAAATTGCATTTTTTGAAAAATACTTATTTTATCTGAAAAAATGAATCTGTTCTTATAATATGTCTGAGAAACACATAATTTGGATTCTAAATTTATATGGAGTATATAAAATTCAAAATGCAGTTAATACTATTTATAACTGCTTTTTTATCAACTAGTTTGGTAAATCATGGTGCGCTCGAACTCAATGTTGTGTGTAGTGCAAGCTATTGAATTACTTTAAAGAGATAATGTACTATGAAATATTGGGGTGTTACATTCTCCCCTCCTTCAATAAATTACATCCTCGAAATTTTAAATTGTTCTTAGAAAATAAAAGGTTTAAAATAGAAAATACCTTTTTGGAAAACCCATATCGGAAATAGTATTAATAAAATTTTGTCATAATAGGAGGGAAAGGGAAATGAAAAAATCACCACCAAATTAGGGTTTTGAATAGAAGAAAATTGGTAGAAATTATAGACACATAATTGAAGTAAAAACCTAAATATTTATAGGGAGTGATTGAGGTCATCAATCACAAACAAGTGAACAATAAATGGAAAATTGAGGGCTTCAAAGCCATAAATTTATGATGAGTTAAAATATCATTGGTTCAACAAAACAGAAGGTATAACACATTTTTGGTTTTAATATCCTTTACCTAAAGTTTAAGAATAAATTTATCCATAGAATAAGAAAAAAATGAATACTTGACAAGTAGAGTTCCATCCTTTAACAAATTTCTACCACAAACTCGTCTTTCACTCCAAAAGATAATAGAACTCAAAAATATTCTATTTAACCTAATCATATTGGGTTCTAAAAATGAATTTATAATTCATCTGTTAGACCATTTAAAAAACTACATTATACAAACCATGGCATTATGTAGGCCAATGGTAGGTGATGCACCCCGGTCGCCATTCAGTTTCGGGTTCAAATCTTAGGGCCTTATTGGATGTGACTGGTTGTCACTGAACCTCCACGTTGTCCTTTTTATAACAATACAAAAAAAATCTTAAGAAGTGTTTTAACCTTAAAAAAAAGTATCCAATGTACAACTTAATCCATTCCAACATTTAGACTTATCCAAAATACTTCTGTCCAAACTCACAGTCCAAAATTAATAAGGAAGGTTACATAACATATATGTGAATACCTTCATCGTGTATTCTCATAAGACATGGTAATAAACTGAATTACCATAAAACCATATTTGAATAGGTATGTAATTCCTTATTCCTTCTGTAAAACTTAGAATAATGGATATACTCCTTAAATCCAAAAATGTTGTAATCTCCAACAATGAAGGAATAAACAAACCATTAATTAGTTCAAAGGTAGTCAATACTATCCAATATACTTTATCCAACTCAATTATCTCTTATTACAAAATAATTACCTCTGTATCATGATTATTTTAAGGTTTATCTTTCTCTCAACCATATTTTTTACAAAAAGGTTCAAACTTCAATTAAGTCACTTTTATTGGTACCACGCAATCTAAAATACTTAATGAAATAGTATTATAATACAATCCTTATTTATTTCCATAATTCATATAACCAGTACATCATTGATACAACACTCAAATGACATAATTATTTAATCTAGAAACACAAATACATTAATTATTCCATGTCGACCATAGTAATATTTTATGCTTGACCTTGATCCCTTTGATTCTTCTGAGCTATATTTCATTGATTATTAAGACATTTATGTGTGTTATTGACATATTTCACTATAGTTGAAACACTAAATATTAGTCTTTTATTTGTTCCCTTTGCATTATTTTTCCTGATAACCCTTTTCTCCACACTTATAACAAACTCTCAATCCTTTCAATAACTCCCCAATGTGATTATTTTCAGAGTTATCACATAGGGAAAAATCTTTCTTTCCCTTATTCCCTTTATCCATCTTTCTCTTTGTCATCCTCTTATTCTCTAGATTCCCTTCAAATCCATAGGACTTAGAAAATTATTTACTTAACTTATTAACACATGATACTATTTCTTCATATGATTAGAATACATGGGAGTCTATTTCCCTTCAAAATTTTGGCTTAAAAACATGAAAGATATGACTCTTTGGTACATGCATATTGCTGGAGTTCTCATTCCTTCTACTAGTAGCAATTTCTAAATGACGACATACACTAGGTTAGATCATATCATAATTTATAATCCAAAAACTAGAAAAAATCTCAACATTAATTGAAGATTTTCACACATCTATTCTCATAATCATAAAAATGGATTCTTTGCTGACATATTTACTCATAAATCCATCATAATGGTTTGTAAATAAAATGTGAATTATCCAAAGAATATCCCCCAGGAGTTTCAATACCAAGAGTGCAGCAAGGCCCATTGTTGTGTACCAGGATACCCCAAGTCATGACAGAAACTCCTTGTTAGAGTTTTCACTCCTAGGAACATTTTTGCAAGAGCCACCTCTACCTATTTGTATCCAAATAGGGATGTATTTTCTTTGAAAACCAACTTAATATTTACACTACCAAAATTTTTGGATGTTATTCTATACTAATCATCAAAGTATATCTTAGGGTAATGTTCTCTAATCAGAGTTTATCTAAATATAGTTTACAAGGTTTGTACTAAACTTACTCTAATAGCAACTATAACACCCTGACCATAGTTACCCATAGTTGGTGCATTATTACATAACAATGGAATGATTAAATGGAATCATGTCTCGAAGAACTGATCAGTTTAGCAGTCTTGGAAATACTATATGCATACATAAGTTTTACATTGCATTATGAAATTAAAAACAAAAACATTATTTCTCCATTGAACACACTCATATCCCTTATCTTATCCCTGAAAGTCAGTCATAATATAATTCTTTGCATCCTGGGAAAAATAATATATAGAAAGAGGTGAGCTCAGATGCTCAGTAAGGATAAAAATATAGCGGAAGCCTTCATAAATAAGCATAAACATTTTAGGAAATTTATAAGACTAAAACAAAAGCCTTTTAAACCTAAAATTTAGCATAATATGGCAATGATAAATGGAATAATTCCATTTAACTTTTCACAAAGATATTCCACTAGTCGAATAATCACATGTAATATCAACAGCCAATTTCATAATGATGGAATGCATAATGTCGGACATCATAACCACATAGTCAAGCCCTCGTGCCAAGATGAAAAATAAATATTTTTTTGAGGCCTTGTTCTAAGAAACTAGTTTGTCTCATGAGACCTACTAATGCATCGAGGGTCTATAGTGGGAACTTCCCATCACATTCTAAGTACAATTCATTCCTTATATGAAAATATTGAAACATAACATAAACATTAGTATTAAATCTAGCATACGAAATGTCAATACTTCAACCATAAACCATGAATGGTATAAAAATAGCACATCCATAGTCAAAAATATCATAAATAATTAAATACAACATATGATATTGTATTATAATAAATCAACCTCAATCAAGAATAATAACTAGTAAAGGATGTTGACATAGTTGAAAATGATCAGTAAAAATCTTTGAGAGGAATATCCATTTTTTGTGATATCATTTAAAATTCACACATTAATAAAGGAAGTCATTTAAAATATATTTTTGAATAAAATTTTCCAATAACACATTGAAACTTTTGAAATAAAGTATCATTTTAAAATAATATTGTCCACATAAATAAATCCCAAAAATCATTTTGAAAACATGGACATTAATTAAAAAAATTACATAAATAAATATTTAAAACATTTAAAATGATGATCTAGTTAAAGATTACCTTACATAAAACATAAATTAATCCTTTTGAAAATATGTTTTTTGATACATGTACATGGATGAAAAACATTTCCCAGAAAATTATTACATATAAACAAACTCGGATAATAATGAGATTGAGGAATTACCCCTTACCTGGTACTTTCCTTTAGTCAATGCTACATTTAACATCATGTATAATGACCATAGTATTTTATACAATTATAAAAGATCCATATTATTATTTTTGATATCATACACGATTCATTTATCATTTTATACAAGCCATTTAATAATAATTTCCATGTTAAATTAACATTTTGGGTAATAATGGATTTCTTTATCGAATGTGTTTTAACTTGTTATTCTTGATCGTATCACTTAGATCATGATTTAAATACTTCCATAATATAAAAAATTATTTATATATCATATATATTTACAATATAAATATGTATAATAGATAGATATATAAAATGGAAAACACTGTTTATAGAGACGATAGGTCGTACGTACGAATAAACATGGTTTCTGTTTTCATATCATATTGAATAGAAGTAAGTGAATAAGATATATATATATATATATTTCCACTAGAATTATTCTGTCATATATAACATAATTATTAATAATATATATTTTTATAATCATCTTTGAATGATGAACGTGGAAATGAATCTAATCGCGTCTTAGAGACGGTAATCTGTACGTATGCATGAGGGACGATATCATTCTATTAATAGAGAAACCATGTTTAATTAGATGATATATTATATATAAAGAATTATTACCATGTTATATTTATTATTTATATCAATTATACATCATTATTATACCCATCCAAATAATGATGTGTTGAATAACAAACTACACCACGACATGGAGACGGTAAGTCGTATGCACGCACGTATGGTGACTTTGTCATTCGTAGGATATATATAATAATGAGTATTTTTGTACCATATTTATAATAAAATCATAGTATATTGAAGGTATTGGAGTTATTATTTTGGTATGGAAACAACAAAGAAAGTGGAATTGGAAGAAGAAAATAACTTTGAAAGAGGTGATGAAATTATTACCTCTTCGTCAAGTGATTCCTTTTAATTTGATCAAAAGGGATCCTTAGCTTGGATTTCTGATCAAATTAATTCCTCTAAGTTGAATTGAGGGTCGTTGGGAGGATATTTGAGCTGGGTTTGGCTAATAAAAATGTATTTGGAGGTGTGAAATTAAGAGAAGGGGAAGTGCCCTTTTATAAGAGATGTGAGGGTCACTTTAAGAAAATCTTGAAATATTAATTTATTATAAAATATTTTTTGGTTTCTAATGGCTAAAAATGGATTTATTTCGAGTATAAGGTGGGGATGAGTCTAAATACTCTCAAAAAATATTTTTTAGACATGTTTAGGTCACCGTATTAACCTTATCTTTTAGATTTAACTCTTAGTTAAATAGTTTAACTTTTACCATATCTTATTGTATTGTTATATTACATGGTTAATAAACTTACTATAAAATGACAAGAGAATATCAAGTGGTTCACTAGTAACATATCTATTATAATATAATCCTTTTTCTAAATCTTTGATTTTAGAAATATTATATCATTTAATAATATAGTATTTTTTTTAAAAACTCATTTATGACAATTTTGACCTTATTCAGTATTTGGTTTTTGTGAAAGTGAAAAAAAACCTTTATTACTTAGAAAAAATAAATTAAATAAACTCTAAAATGTCATGTTAACCTATAAAATTCTTGGAATTCATCAAAAGTATCAATTTATATTTATTTTGATATTTATAAAATCAATTATTCTAATCTTTCATTAATAATGTAATTATTGCACAATCATTGTGTCATAAATAAATTTACTTATTTAATTTATAAAAAATATAAATAAAATACCATGACATAGGAAATTGTTTTATATTTATAATGATTATTTATAATCAAAATAATATTATGTATAACTCTATATTAAAAATAATTTAGTAATTAAAAGTTGAATTTAACACTTTTAACTCTTATTTAAATAAAATAATAATAAATGTCCTAATATAATCCAAGTAGATCAAAGAGGATCATATTTTATTCCTAATATTTTTTTGGTTGAAAAACACTTATCCAATAGAATTAGGACATGTGTTGGGATAATTATAATATCATTTTTACCTTTAATTACCATATTTACTTTTAACTGTGGTAAATAAAATTGAAAAGTCACTATTAAAAAAAATATTTTCATCTTATTGAACCACATTTTACTTAAAAATTACAACCATGTATCTCATATTTTTTAAATTCAACTCATATAAGCGGTAAAATTACATTTTATGCAAATTTCCAAATGTGCCTAGAAGGTAGGTAAAACACATTAAAAGGTTCAATAAAATTTTATATGTCTAATCTTATTATAAAATGACTCAAATGAATTAAATTTGACTAATATAGGTATAATGTATCTATTTTTAATTAAAATAATTTTTAGTAAAAAATAATTATTTAAATAAATAGTCAGTTTTACACAATAACACAGTGTTTGTCACTATTCATCAAAAATTGAAAGTTTTCAGAAAAATACCAAAAAATCATCCTAATGAAATTTTGATATTCCAAATTCAAAAATGAAGTCTATTTTACCAAATTCAAAACATTGAAGTTACAGTAATTAATTTAAAATTAATTCCTATTGTCAAAACCAAAAATCGGTTTTTTGAGAAGTTAAAACAATCAAAAGATTGATATGTGTTTATGTTGAATTTAAATGAAAAATTACTTCAAATGACCAACATTGGATTAAATGATAAAAATATAATCTAATTATAGTTAAAAACCATTCAAATGTATAATTTGAAACTATAAATTATTTGTATTAAAAAAGTTGTTTACAATTAAAATTTATCATTTTCACTATTCATCAAAATATTAAAGTTATCAGAAAAACTCCAAAAATTTACCAAAACTAATTTTTTTTCCCTAATTCTAAAAAAGAAGTTTATTTTGTAAAATTTAATATACAAAATTGTTAAATATTTGATTTAAAATGGGTTCACCTTTAAAATACGATAAAATTTCATTTTTTTAATAATACTTCCTTTATCTAAAAAATGAATTTGTTATTATATTGTGTCTAAGAAACACATAATATGGATTATAAAATTATATAGATTATATAAAATTCAAAATGAAATTAATACTATTCGTAACCTCTTTTTGAACGGCTAGTTTGGTTAGTTGTAGTGCGCTCGAACTCAGTGTTGCGTGTAATGCAAGCAAATGAATTACTTTAAAGAGATAACGTACTATGAAATCTTGCAGTGTTATAGTGTAACCCTAAAGAAACTCGTCTACATCCACCTCCACCACCTACTCCAACTCCACCACTACCCGACCCTACTGCTGTCATCGGTATGCCATTTTTTCACAATATTATGAATTGCTAATATATTTATAGATTTTGGTCAAAATGATTTCATGGAATCAATGGATTAGAATTAAATAGATGGATTGTCGTCCATAATATATAGATATATTTTTTCATTTTAATGGGTTTTTGGCTACGATGTTTGGATTGTTTTGAGTGAGGCGATGAAGATGACACTCATATTGTGGGGAGTTATTTATTGGTTGTAGGGGTGAAACCCTCATGCTAAAAGTGTTGCAGGTGTTTGGAAATTTTTTTGAGATACATGTCTTTTGGGACATGAAAATTTTGAAAAGGGGAAATAAAATAATCCCATAAATTTGGAAAAGGAAGAAAAATAAACCAGTTGAGTATTTAAAGAAGGATATTTAAAGAAGAAAATTTAGTAGAGGAAAAAATTCAAGATCGCAAAGGGAAAATATCCTTTATAGACTAATGCTCTACATGGTTGTCCCGAAAGTTACCCATCCATGAACAAATGGTTCACATGTGGTAGATGATGGTGATGGTCCCCCTTGAATGATGTCATTCGTGAAACGGAGGCAGAGAAAGTCACCCTGCATAATATTTTCTACAGATGTAGATGGTTCACAGGTGATGCAAAGAAAATGGCGGCATAAAAACGATGTCGTTAATGGGACTGAGGTGGTGATTTCAGCCTCCACGAACTGTAACCCCCATGGGCCTCTGTTGACTGATTCATCCATGGGTCAGGTGATTCTTCCTTGGGATTCCGCAAAAGGTGGAATGTGACCCATCGATACATCTCCTCCAACCCTCTATAAATGAATCCCAAGGGGAGAAAAAAGAAAAAAAACAAAAAACCAATTTCAAAGTGCGATAGAGAGGACTTTTGGAGATGATCGGTAGATGAAGACAGGCAAGAAGAGAGTACCCCAAAGATAGACTTTTCTAATGATTCCTTGTAGGTATAGCATGCCGCATACCATAAAAGATGAAAAGATAATAATAATTGGAAGACCACGAACCCAACTTCTTTCACAGATGAGTATCCTTTCAAGTGTAGAAACAATTCCACTTCTTCTATTAGGTTCCCCACATAGCCAAATACTACAATAGAGGAACCCTACACTACAAGGAAAATCAGTATGCTGATGCAACCCTGTACCACGTAGCAACATGCTCTGTGGGTGGAGTCTAGTTTTTCATAGAAAAATACTACATGGAACACATTTAGGACCATGTACCATCAGGGTATTTTAATGAACCCCCTACCCACATAGCAATATGCTATGCGGGGGAAACCCCATCCCGCATGAGTTAATGGTACACAAAATGGGTTATTCCTGGGCATTCCACCCTCTAACCCCAATTGTTTCCTTCCATTCTTTTCGCATCATCCATAGCCACTTTTCTAGATAGTCCAAAAACATTAGGAAAAAACCCCTTCCAAATCCCCTATACCTGTATGATAAAACCATTAGGCACACCAACATTCCCTTGTGAGTTTATATACCCCAGGTCAGTGGAGTCACTTGGGTAATCCCTACAACTGTACAAACCCTCGGAATATCCCTAAGTTTACATTATCAAGGTAACATGATGTCCAAACTTGGGATACATAGATGAACCTCCCCATTCTAGGGATTAAGGGTAATAAATGGTCTTTCCCTTCGATGAGGACCAATGATAAATAAGGGGAATCACACTTTCTTTTCCCTTCCATGAGAAGCAACATTCCTCCCCTTTCCCAGAACCAATTTAAGGGTGTCCCTCCTAGAGTAAGCCCCTTTGATCCAATAAGGTGGTGTTATCACCCCAACCTCTTCTATCATCCTCCTCATCCTTTTCTATCAGTGGATATGAGAACATGTGTTCTTTGTTGAATCTTTCACATCCTCTTGTTTCTCACACCAAGCATGACTCACATGGGCTTAGAGTTTAGTGATGATCACAACATTCACACAATCCAAATGAAATGAACTTGAAGTACTCTGATTCCCATCATAACTGGGATACACATGACACTTGTCTAAGGCTTGAGCTTAAAGGGTATCATTCTAAAAGGTTAACCCTGATCATAACCCCCAATTCATCATGGCCTCCTTTATGGTGTAAGTCCCTACTCCGACTAAAAAGGGCCTTATCCACCAATGTAATCCCCACATGATGCCTCCTTTATGGGTATCTTCCATGTGTAATCCTCATCTTATCGAACTATGAGGAATCTAATTCCTCTCACAGGATATATAGGAAGACCATCTTATGAGTTCGACCCCAACATTCAAACATACCCTAACATTCTCTAGGAAACATTCTTGATAGGGTCATATTCCCTAGGGAGACCATATCTCTTCTAGTCATATTGGGTCACTTCGGTACAAGTCCCCCACCAGATATTGACTAGCCATATTCCGCTTAGGTTTCCTTGCCACATGACGTTAAACTACATGGATGGGTCCCTATCACATGACCTTAAAACCTGATGTGTCCAGTAAAGAGACACTAAACTATGTGGGTTCTGATTCCTCTCATGAGGATATGTAGGAATCCCATCTTACGAGTTTGATCCCAACATCGAAACAACATCCATCCCCCTCAAATGATGATAAACTCTAGATAACCTCATTATATGGCTTAAATCAATGTTTTCTAAACAAATTCCAGACCCATGAATACTAATATTGATCTTTCTATCATAGGGACACTCCACAGATAGATTCTTGGGAATGAACGAAGGATTCATGTATCTATTAACATGAATTATATCTATAAGAGAGTCTTGGAATAGGAAATAGTTCCCCAAAATAAAGTTGAGATGAATCTGAGTTCCCATCCCCTCGACCAATGTGAGTTTGCAATGTGTCTTTCGACAGACAATACAATGAGCACCTTCCTTTAGAAAGTAGGTCCATAAATCATGGATATGAGAATTGTTGGTTGTTTTTTGATCCATGAATAAACCCTTTAGAGACTATTAGATGATGTTGTACCCAATTAAAGTTGACTGTATATAAATTTAATCCAGATTCAATCAGTCGTCAAGAAACCTGGTGTGAATCACCTAATGATGGAACCTACTTTGTAAAATTGAAAAAGTACGTACTCCCATTCTCCATCAGACCAATTCTGTCTCAGGTATGACACAACTTGGATTGAAACAAAAATGGTGAACCCAATGTGAATCCTTAACCAAGGTGGCAGTGTCACCCCATTCAGGCCCCATTCACATCTGAAAATCAAAATGAAAGAGGGAAAAAATTATTCAAGTATGCATGAGATCATGATATACTACTATGGTGAGGTTTTGATGTATGTTCTTGTTATATATATTGTAAGCCTCCAAATAAACCTTTAATCCAATGACATCCTCAATGTTTTCAAAGACACACATTACGATCAATGAACCGGTTGAGTCCTCCACAAGTCACATGAATCCATCACTCAACCAGTGTCTTCAACATTGGGTTTCAGACATGCTGATATGGGAGTACCATCAGAAGGGTACTATCCCCATGTTAGAGTCTACAAGGAAAGATGTAAAATCGATAAAATCTCCCCAGCCACCTCTTTATCTACAACTAGAATTCTAGAACAGGGTGGCCCCACTAGCTATCTCCAATCACATCAGGAGCCTATCCCTAGATAGTGGAAAATACTACCTCCCTTAACATATAGAGATGGATGAGGACGTCATCAATGACTCCATCCCCGCGGTACAGGATCCCTTGCTTAAGGGACCCTACCATAAGACATAACTACCAATGTCTGGAGGCCCAATATCCTTGCTTCGAGGAAAACAATGCTCCATAGGACCCCATTGAAGGAGGAAAAATAAAGGTCCTTTGGACTATATGCTAGGGTACATGAACTTACAACCAAGATTAGGTCATCACCTTACTTCTCGAGGAAGAAATCCACCGAACAAACATGAAAACCCACTACGAATATGCATACATTCTTGCATCCTCCGCTGAATCCCACCATGAATAAATGGTGGAAAAGTATGAGTAGTTAAAAATTACCACCAGTGCTTTCCAGTTACACCGTCAAAACATGGCGGTTAATTATAGGAAGATGTATATCCCTACTGATCTACGAGAATCCTGCCATCCAAATAAGATGGAAAACTATGGGAATTCATACAACACTGCAAATGCGTATGAATCCCACCCGTATAGAATGGTGAAATCAAGAAGAAGATGAAGGTTCCTTTCTACCACATTGAATCCCACCAGTAAAATATTATGGCAATCATCAGACAAAGGCAAGTTCCTGTCTATCACAATAAATCCCACCGATCAAATACGATGGAAGGAAAATATAAGAATAATCAAATTAATGTTGATGCATATCAATCCTATGAGAAAAATACAATGGAAAATGAGCAGATGAAAATTCATTCTCACAAATATGAACACTGTCATCTAAATAGGATGACCACTAGAGAAAACGGTCGGCATATCCCAACTATAAACTAGGTGAAAATTCATTCTTCTACCCTGACATAGGAGAACCTCCAGTACCCACTAGAAACACCTGGAGGACCGGAGCAGACAAAAACTCTTTCTCTGACATCAGAATAGGAATGTATACCCATTCCAACCAAATGCATATCTCAACACATCCTGGTAATGATGGTGGATTAGACATCGATTTTAGATCATACCCTCTTGACCTGTCAAGACCTCATCGTGTCTAAAAAAATGGAAAGGAGTTTGTCCCACAACCCCATCTCCCCTAGTGGGGTGATTCATCCAAAAAATCATATAGTCACCCTCGAGCAAACTTGTATCCATTTTACAATCGAGGAGGGTCGACAACCATATATTGCGATACAAGGAGAACCAGATTGAGAACAAATACCCATTCCAACTGGGGGACACCGGTCCATCGTGGTGACCACTCCAAAGCAAGCATATATACCTATCAAAACTCAAGATACTCTTAGGTGTATCTTGGAAGCATAGTGGGAACCACTCAAATAGGGACTCGTAAATGAAGGTAGTTACCAATAACAGGCGGCCCCAGGTTCCTTCAAGAGAGCACCTGAAAATAAATTGCAAAAAAGAAAGCTTCAAAATGAAGAAAATATTTATGATCCTTCTCTATTGAAATATGGATTCCTTGATTCCATCAAAATGTTATCAATAGAGGATCAAGATCCTTTTGAACCATTACAAAATCATGGTAGTGGAAATAGTAGTTTTGAAGGCCTACCCCGTAATGTCTCTACCAGCAACTCGAAAGGCCCTCCCCAGAGCACCCATGGGGGATTACTTCATGGGTAAGAAACGATCGACCATGATAGCCTCTCTCATGATGAGTGTCATGTTAACCCTACCCATGACCATAATATCATATATTAACAAGTTACTCCCCTTGTTTTCATCCTCCTTGATGGTCCTCCTTAGGGTATACACTGCCGAAATTCCCCTTGGAGTCGGATGTCAAGCTAGGATGGTAGTTATTTCCCTGATGGCAACCACTATGAAGGGCCTCCCCAAAATGACACCAAGAAACAAGAAGCTCCTCCCCTTGTTTTCATACATCATGAAGGCCCTACCTAGTATTCACACTAAAGATATTCTTCTTTCACTTGAATATCCAGCTATGTTGGTAGTCCTCACCATGATGGAAATCATCGAGAAGTTCCTTCCCACAATGAAAAAACAGAAATAAGGTCCTCCCATTGCTGTTTTCCACCCTAAAGGTCCTCCCTAGGGTATAAATCATAGAAAATCTCCCTGCGGTCAGAGACTAATCTGAAATGGTAGTCCTCTCCACCACAACATCAGCTGCGAAGGTCATCCCCATAGTCAAAATTTACACCAATAAGAAGGTCCTCCTCTCACCAGGTCAAATACAAGAAATCCATCATATTATGAGGTGCTTAGAAGGATGGGGTCAGATACTCTAGAAATTATGTCAATGAAAAATTACATCCTTTCTCATCTAGAAGATGGATTGGGGCCACGCTCATCTTCTGTGCCACCTCAACACCTCTCATATATTAATGAAATTCCTACTAGACCCACTACTCAGGATGAAATCATCACAAAGCATCCAAGATGGAAACACCAAGTAGAGGAATCCCTGGCGAAAGATAAAAACAATATGTTTCTCTTAAGAAGAAAACTAGCCAAGGATAACATATCAGTTATGTTTTGGACCACGACAAAATCTCAGTTCAACATACCAAGAGAATTGTCAAAATATTGTATGAATTACACTTATATCAACATCTGGACAACTCTCCTCTATTTTAAAGATAAATATTTCCCCTATGAAGGGTATGCTGACCATTTCAATATATTGGTGGAGCTTCACCATCTAATTAACATAGATTCTCTTTTGTGTATAGGATGGCCAAAATTTGAGAGGGGTAATAAAGATCTCGAAATGGTCTGCCTCCACTCACAACACAATTTGTGTTTCTATATCAGTGATGCACCATCTGGTATTCATATACATGGTTGGGGAGAGGATAGAGTATTTTACTTCACCCCAATTCCCATCCTATATATCCCACTAAAAATGACATCCTATAACATCATCATCCCAAGAAGGCAGCCAAATGAAATACCTATTCAGAAAAGATGTAATTCTCAATAATAATTGGCCTTGAATAAGTCTTAAAAGCATAAAGACCAATGAGAGTGAGCCATTAAACTCATAAATAAGGAAACTAAGAACATTCAGTAGACCTTTTTCCTAAGGGAACTAATAAACAAGCATTTATCTTGTACTAAAAAATAATAATTCATGCATAGACCTGACACCATATTCGTTTCACCCACAAATGGGAATGTGCAAAATCAAGAAAGCGATAATAGCAGCAGTGAAAACTGATGTATGAGACCAACCCAATCCCACAGGGATGGGAGAATTTTTAAAACAAAATTCCCACGTAAGACCTCCAATTTTGAACTAAGTCATAGAAACAAGGGAACTGAAGAAACCCAAGCCCTCATGACTGGGATCATTTTTACCTCAACCACCTACCTGACAGATGTCAGTCTTTGCCTTCCGGGGTAGAACATTAGGTAAAGAGGTCAACCAATCCATCTCATCTTGTGATTCATTTATTCTATGAGGGTTACATAAAAAAAGTCATATAAGGGTTCCCTCCATGTTACGCTTTGCTATAAAACTCAAATAGGATCTCATAAAGGAAGGATGAAATATAGAAATGGATGAAAAGAGCCCTCCTACCATTCAATACCTTGTATGAAACTCATGATGCATTATGCCTTGGTGAACATTATGGTGGTCAATTTTATAGACCACATAGAAAATGATGAAAATGTAGAAGAACGGGGATAGGATGGTTCCACCCAGGATCTAATCCATACTGAACCTGGAGGTGTGCATACCCAGAACCCGAGGGCTACCGTAAATTTGGGTGTTCTCGTAGTCAATACTTCACTACATCCCCTGTGAATCCCAAACAATCATAAGAATAAAAACAAGGGTGTATACAACCCATCTCCCCTAATGAGAATGAGTCCCTGATTATCGAGGAGAGATTCACTCAATTGGAGGAAGAAATGTAAGAGTTAAGTAAATTCAACATTAAGATCCTATGAGAACATCATTCTGGATATGTTCCTTAGGTAGAGATTCAAAATACAATTCTAAAAGGTGTGTCTTTTCCACAAGTGATTATCCTGAAAAATGATGTAAGGTCAAAAATATTTTCCAAGATAGGGTCGAGAACATGATTATACCTAAACCCAATCTTGGAAGGACATAAATATTTCCCTCTATTGAGGAAACAACATAAAAAAGTCAAATGTATATTCCAAGGATTGCCCACAACTGAGACTCCGACTCAAGTGCCAGCAGCACCGACCTGACCAATTTTACCCCTCATTGCTCCCACCCAAACTCAGGTTAAAAAAGACACACATCAAGGGATCATAAACATTGTCAATTCATTATAAGCTGAATTGGAAGTCATGTAAGGATGATTCACTCTGATACAACCATAATAGAATCCTTACCCCAATTGGGTGAATAATGTCCCACTACATCCAAATTTTGGGAACCCTGTATTCCTAGTGTTCAATGAATCAGGGGACCCAAAGAAATATCTGATGCACTAATAGTTTTACAATGATACCATGATGGGAACCCCAAAAAAATAGTATACAGTAAATCTCATATGCTTCGTACAAAGCCTATAAGGTCTAGCCTTCATATAGTACACCAGTTTTCCACCTCACTCAATAACAGGATGGGAGGATCTACAACAAAAATTACTTTTCCAGTTCAGTTCAATGTTTCCAAATATAATATTTTATGACCAAATGAATTCCCAACAGTGGGAGAATTTTATATTTTCATAATTTATTGAAATATGTAAAGGTTTGACATACTCCTAGAAACATCCACTCCCCCAAGATGAGATGATCATTATGTGAATCGATAATCTCCACAATGAGTTTTGAACACCTCTCATTTTGGTGAAATACACTAGTGGGTTCTTTGATTTATCTTCTATTTCTCAAAGGATGGAATATTCCTTATAGTAAATTAATCTCAGGTATCAGGAAGCCCCATCGGCCCCAAGTAAAATAGTGGGATGATCTGAAGTGGATTTCATCATGCTCAAGCCACCCCCTGCACCAGCCCCTACTCCACGGCTTGCACTAAATTGTGTAGGGTCCCCTGGATGTAAAAAACCACCCACCTCAACATGAAGAGTGAAGGGGATCCAAGAGAAATCAATTTGATGAAAAAGTAAATAAAGTTTACTCATTTTAAGATGACCAAGTATATGGGTCCTTTAAAGACTCTATGAATTGAAACATGCTCCATCTACTAGAGCTGAAGTGGGCTAATGATGTAGGTCTCAACAACTAGCCAAATTATTTTCCCTTCCACTAGATATAGGGTCCGACTATCTAGGATTGGTTCATCTTTAAATAACTCCTAAAAAGAATGCTATATTCTGGGAAAGTCAAGCTAGGACCACCACTGTCACAAGTGGCGTATGTTTTCACCACCAGACCTGATAATGAAGGGGAGTGAAAAAAGGTCATTAACAAAAAGGAGCATATGTTTTATAGTTGAATAGCTCTAAAAACAGTCAATCGAGGCCATGGTATCCTCCAAGAATTGTTGAAGAAACTGATTGTGACCCCAATAACTCCTGATGCGGCATAACAAACATATTTAGCCCCATGATCCTCCAAGGGTCGAGAAAATCAAGTGAAAGAAGAAGAACCTACAATAAGTCCAATGTTATCTTTTACACTCTCAAATTTCATGTTAATAGATCTTAAGATATGGGAAACACCCTACCAAATGGTACCACTAGCACCGTCCCACCAAAAGACCCCATTAGAAGAAGTTAATCGAGAAATCTCATTATATGTTGAGGAACTGATCTTCAACTCCATTAATGTCATTAATTTAATGGAACCCTTATCTAAAGAAGAACGTGGGTATGAACTCGAGTTCCCCATGCCCAATCAGGGAGCTGGAGGAAGAGGATTCTAGATCCAAGGAAACCCTGGAAGATGAATCCATGGGAAAAATAAAGCTTATGGTTTCTCTCAGGCTCAAACTATTGACATTGTAGAAACCCATGGAAGAACCCTTCAGCGGACACGGCAGGAATAGGAAAATTCTCATACCCCTACTAGAATCCACTCATACTAATAATCCTAGAGTATCAATCAGAATAAGAGAATATTTCTAGTCATCCATGGCATCTAAGCAGGTCGGCTCTGCCAAATTCCAAAATTACATAAGCCTCACTAGCTCTCATCTTGGGAACTGACCCATACTCATTCAATGTTCAATCCCATAAATTTCATGTGAAAGATCATCCCCGTGTTAGAAAGAACACACCTTTAGATAAAAAATATGATATTATGAAGCAGTTATCCTCAGTACTAGAAAACCTATCAATTATAGATGCACTAAATCTATCAACAGATCTCAGGGAAGCACTCATAGAAGCTTTTCTAAGCCCTAAGGAATTTGAAGACAAATTAGATACCGCTGAAGTCTATCAGATAAAGGCTTATCCTAAAGAATGACACATGATTACTACTTCATGTATTGAGAAGATTCTATTATATAGGGACACATCAAACCCCTATATGCGTCTGACCGGGTAAATGATGTTGATGTCAGAAAAGTATTCATTGACAATGGCTTTGGATCTAATCTCTTCCCACTGCAGATAATTCACCGGTTGGGATACATTTAAGATAACTTGATGCCATGTACAAAAACATTGTTGGGCTACGAAAAGAGTGAGAAAATGTTTTTGGGCCAAATAGACCTAAATACCTAGTTTATAGACCTCATTGTCGACTTATAATTCATAGTAGTTTGGAAAAACACTGCCTTCAACACCCTGTTGGGAAGGCCGAGAATGCATTATCACATGACAATTCCCTCATCTTACCACTAGTGCCTCAAATATTATATTAATGGGTAAAGTGGGACATTTCACATGAAACCTATTCAATTCCAGTGAATCACACTATATTGATGTAGGGTTATATAAGCATAAAGGGAAGAAGCCCTCAATTGATGAAATTTATTGTGTTTACACCGCAAATGGTTTGAAAATGGTTACCACCAACCCATTAAAGTAGCTCGATGAGGAATAAGTATTTCCCATTAATAAAATCAAGTACACAAGTGCATATTTGGATGCATGTTCTGTAGTAATTATGATTTCAATTAGGGATATTGATCCTAATAGTGTGGACAAATCCACTGATTCCCAAGACAATGGTGAATGGTTAGATAAAAATGCCCTTGAATTTTCCTAAGATCTCTAGAAAGTCCCTGCCTCATCCACTATGAAAAAATAGGAAGAAATCGCCCTTCCACCCCTCACTACATCCTCTCTAGAAAGGTCCTCACTATCATTTGGGCCAGAAGAAGTCACCCCAGCCTCTGAATGCCAAAATTGCGACTCTTCTGTCAACTATGAAGAGATCATATCAAGAATTGCGTCCCCATTGAAAGAAGAATAAGATAAAAAAGATGCATAAGAGGAATTAGAATAATACCTTAAATATTCCCCTACATCATTTAAGGAGGGTGTCTTTGCCACCATTGATGAACTCGGTGAAATAAACCGGCATACCGATGAAGACCCAAAACCTGCTATAATTAGTTTTTTGTGCCTTTCTAAGAACAAGAGGCATAAAACTTCTTCCTAAAAAATAATTGGGATATTTTCCCGTGGAACTTTATGTAAATTCTAGGCCTCAATACTGAGGTGGACACTCAACACCTGGGCCCACCAGAAGACAATCATGGCTACAAGAAATCTAGTAGAAGGACACATCCAACACATGATACCAAGATAGAGGATGAAGTTGACAACATCATTAGAGATAACTTCATATGGGAGGTCCAATATCCCATATGGGTGGACAAGATTATCCCAATTTAAAATAAGAATGGGAAAATCTAAGTCGACATCAATTTCATGGATCATAACTAGCACTGTCTGAAAGATGATTTACCAGTCCCCATCAATGAATTGATGATCAATGAAACTATTTTATTTGAGGCTATCTCCTTCATGGATTCCTATTCATAATATAATCAAATCCAATTGTCCCATTAAGATAAATAATCCACAACCTTCAAATCCCTTGTGTAGTATTTTGATAGAAGATAATACCCTTTGGTTTGAAAAATGTCAGTGTCACATACCAACATTCCATGCATCGCATTTTCAATCCCTTCTTAGTACGATTCATTGAATATTATGTTGATGATATGGTGCTTAAATCATAAAAATACATGGACAACTTAGCAGATCTTTAAACCATCTTAAATAAATTATGATAACATAGTTTGAAAATGAACCCCCTGAAATGCGCTTTCAGCATTACCTATAAGAAATTCATCAGTGTTGTCATATGCCATCATGGCATCAAAGTTGACCCTAAGAAAAAAAAGACTATCCTTGGCATGTAACCTCCTCACAATATCATGGAGTTGATAGGACTTCAAGTACATATAGCCTACATAAAACACTTCATAGCCAACCTTTTAGGAAAATTTTTACCTTTCACCATGATGATTAAAGAATGGGTGTCATATCGATGGGCTGATGACTATCAGAAATCATTTTTCAATCTCAAGAAATATCTCTTAAGTACGCTAGTGCTAATTCCATCTTTCAAGGGAAGACTTCTAATTCTATATGTGACTGCCTCAGAGTGATCCCAAGGTGCCTTCCTCACAAAGAAAAATTATGTTGACAGTGAAAATAGTCTCTATTATCTTAGATGAACCATGATCGATGTTGAAACTCATTATTCAAATATCAAGAAGAGATGTCTGGCGCTTCTCTTTTTGGTCTATAAGATGAGGCACTATATGAAGCACTAAGAGGTCCATTTAGTCTCTCGAAGTAACCCTCCCAAGTATATTCTCAGTCGTCCAATATTGATTGGATGCCTATCATGGTGGGTGTTCATCCTGATGTAGTTTGATATATGGTTTCTGATTTATAATGTCATCAAAGGCCAGGAAGTGGAAGATTTTATGGAAGAACACCCCTCTGTAGAGATGATTCCATTGGATTATAAACTTCTATATGAAGAAGCATTCTCTATTCGAAAGGAATCTTGGACATGGGATACACATTTTGTTAATGCATCCATAAGTCCGATAGGAAAATGGATGGAAGACCCCAGACTCAAAAAAGTAGGGTGGGGTGTCATACTCATATCTCTGAAAAAGGCAGTCTTACCTTAGTCCTTCATACTATTATAGGGGAGCACAAACAATGAAGTAGAGTATCAGGCTCTCATCATAGGCCTAGAGCTCTCACTCCAAGTACAATAACAGTACTTGAAGATAAAAGGTGACTTAGAGTTGGTCATTAAGGAGTTAAATGGACACTATTATATCAAGAAAGAGGAGATGGCCCCCTTCTCTAGCCACATCAAAGGGTTAATAGAGGAATTTTCTTCATAACATACATTAACTAATGTCCCCCGATCGCAAATTGCACAAGCTAATGCATTAGAAAATGCATCCACAACTTTGGATGACCCATACCTGGATGAGAAAATCATCTATATTTCCCACCATCATACGGTCTTACCATTCATCTAGACAAAGATGGAAGAAATAAACGATATTAGCCCTGTCATCGAGTTGTATGGTTCCACCACTGGCTGGATGAATCCCATAAAAAATTACCTTCAAAATGGAGAAATCACACCAGATAGGTCTAGAAGGGAAAAAATATAGAGGTAGGAAATCAACCTCATGATGTAATATGGTACAAATATGCAAGAGGTCTTATACCAGTGGAGCGTTGAATGGATCCTTCTCATATGCATTGATGGAGAAGAGATTTTTGTCATCATGAAAGAAGTGAATGTTGGAGCTTGTGGGGCACATCAATAAGCTTCCAAGATCTCTCATCAAATTAGAAGGTTGGAGTACTATTGAACCACTATGATGTAATATTGTGCTCAGTTCCCCATAAATTTCTACTCCTATCAAGTTCATTCGAATTTCATCCACCGTCCCCCAGAGTTACTTCACATAGCCAAGTACGCCTGACCATTTTCCATATGGGGAATAAAAGTTGTGGGACCCTATCCTCCCACTAATGAAAAAAAAATTAAGTATATTCTCCCTATGATTGACTTCTTTTCCAAATGGATAGAAGTCACACCCCTCAAGGAGGCCAAATAATGAAGCATTTTCAGCTTTGTAAAATCCAATATAATCACTAGATTTGGTCTCCCTTATACAATACTGATAGAAAATGAAACCAATTTCAGCTTTGCTAAATTAGAGAATTATATATCGAGTATGACATCAAGGCCAAGCATTCAACCTGCTATAATACGGTGGGAAAACGATAGATATATGCCTTAAATAGGAACCTATCCAATTTACTCTAGAATATGGTAGACACGAACAAGAAATCATGGATAGATAATATACTCCATGATATGTGGTCATATCGGACCATGACTCGTACCTTTAGTCAAGAAACCCTATATTTGTTGGTATACATGATAGAAGCAGTTCAACCTATTGAAGTCCCATTGCCCTCACTCCGTGTTTCCTTCTATGATCAGTTATCCTTAAAAAATAAATCCCAAAAATGACTCAATGAGTTGGAGTGATTGGATGATAAAATATTGCACACCATACACCATTTGGAGGTTCATCAAAACCGGATTGCATGAGCCTTCAACAAAAAGGTTCACCTCTAATCTTTCCTCGAAGGAAAAATGGTTTTGGTCCTGATAACCCTGATGAAACCTGGAAAGAAACATCAAAAATTGGAACCAAAGTGGGAAGGATCATACGTCATACATAATTTTTACTCCAATGGAGAATATTACATGACTTCAATGGATGAAAAAATCACCACGACTCCCAGCAATGCAAGGTTCCTAAAGAAATAATTTGTATAATCATACAAAAAAATGTCTCAGCTACAAGATGTAAAACTGTATAGCATCATAAAATCCAAGTTGTATGACGTCAAACTGCTTAGAATCATCATCCTCATCGCATGATGTTAAAATTCAAGGTAAATTATCTTAACCACATGATTTTAAACTATATAGGGGTGATTCAATGTCAACCAATGATTCATCGCACATGAGTCAGATCTATGTGGGATAAAGATAATGTTCCCATATTCCTATGGGAGATCCATATCCACATGGGAACTATTTTCCCCCATAAGTATATGTGTTTTGGTTCTTATTATCATAGGATATGTAGTGAACCCTAGACCCCATGTCTTGGGCCCATCCCCCACCAAAATAATGTCCCCCCTCTTTGTATACATGATAAATCAATATACGATGGAGACTACACAGAACTATTCATGGCTTAATTCCCATTTTTCAATGGGATGCGTAGAGACACCATGACCCTAAGTCTTGGTCCAACTACAACATGATAATAATTCCTCCATTGTACCATCTGTTTACTCTATATTGGAAAAGAAACATTTTACATTCTTTGTTTATCACAATGATCTTAGCTAAGGTGATCTTAAGATTGGTAGTAAGAATTTCCCCCACACAAATAGAGAGTAAAGGTACACGATAGGACCATCACTTCGAAAAAATGACTTAAAATTCCCCCTCTATGTGCATGGGTCGGACCAGTATGTGGAGGTATCCCAATAACTATGTGTGGCTTGATTCCTACCCTCACATGATACTTAGTGACACCCAGATTCCACTTGCTGGTCCAACCATTACCAAAAAAATGCCCCATGTGTATGGGTCAGACTAGAACAGGGGGAATTCATAGAACTTCATCCAATTCTCATCCCCTTGAGAAGACATAGTGGCACCTAGATCTCCAAATCTATGCCAATCCACAACAAAATTCCCAAAAGTAAAACACCCCTGTTATTCATTAAATTATCCATGTGTGGCTGAATTCACATCTACTTTCCCTTGTTTCTCACATCGAGCACATATCACATGGGCTTAGGGGTTTTTCTTGGAGTTCCCCAAATGGACAAGGCATATCAATCTATATTAGGGTTTTCATGGTCCTGGTGGACCAACCTTAAAAGGAATGATAGGGTCCTCAGCTCCAAAATTGGGGAATCCAATGTCCTAACTACAAGACGTTAAACTGCATGGTACCTCTAGAACTATATATGTCTTGATTCCTACCCTCACAGGATACATAGTGATGATTAGATTCCACAATCTTGTCCAGCCACTGTAAAAAAGGAATACTCCTCTCCCTATATAAGGACAAATCCCATACAGGGAGACCAATTTCTAAAAATACATGTGGCTTGATTAGTACTAACATAGGATACATAGTGACACTAATATCTTAGGTCCATCCAAAAAAAAAGAAAAAGAGAAAAATGTACCCAATATCCTACACATAAATATTAATCTATGCAGGAGAGTCCAAATATTGATTCCTACGACAAGGCTTTTTCAAGGCTCATCCCCCCGCAAACGAGTCAGATCTATGTAGGGGATTCCATATTTCAAAACTAACCATGGTATGGAAATTCCATGTGTACCAGATATATCATTTTCATTCATAAAACTTGGTGTCCCAAGAAATTATGGATACCCATAAACATCCACGGTCATAAAATGTGGAAGGTCAGTGTCCTGCAGACACCTTTTTTTGACTATGTACACAATGCCTCCGTAGCTCTGCGTAAGTTGTCCATAAAAAAGGCTTATAAACTAATGGAAAAATTCATCCTTACGATAGTATTTTGATACTTCCATACTCCCAATGGATTTTAAGCCCTGTGTCATTTCTCCCGATCTGAGAGATCCTAGAGGCATGGTTTACACTTTCTATCTCCCTTGCGTTCAGGGTGTGCCAGTATATCTTGTCCCAATTATCCCATATTTTCTTAGTATTTATATTAAAATTAATCCCTAAAACATGACATTAAACTTCTCATCCAACATCCTTACCACAAAACAAATAACTTTATGGATCCATTACATCCATCTCTATTCAGGTTGATTCACCCACACCCTTGTCGCGTGCCATTAAAATACACGATCTATCCAGAACTATGTATGCATTGATTCCTTCCCTCACAGGATACATAGAGATTTGAAGACTTTAATCTTGGTTCAACCACTTAGAAGTGAAAAATTCTTTTCCCCCTTTTGTGTGGTCCAGACCTACACATGAGGGATCTTTCTTTAAAAGAGTTTAATTCATCTTGACTCCTACTCAGATAGGATACATGGTGACGACTGTATATTATGATCCAAACCCAGTCAAGGAACATGTAAAAATTTCCCCTCCATTTTTCAAATATGGGAACTCCAAAATAGACTCCATTTTCGAGGCCATCTAATGAGAAATTCAATGTCCCATTTTCTCATTGGGTTATCATTATCCTCACTACAGGATAATAAACTGCATGGAATCCATGTCATTTATGCATGATGCTAAACTGTATTGGTATTTTCATATTAATATGATTTTAAACTTCATGATAAAGTTTCTTTTCTCTACGATGTTAAACTACAAAACATCATACCAAGTATAAAATGCCCATTTTGTTGATTACTCTAACCCTAAGTTGTGTATTAAACCCTTTCAGTCCCTTGTCTCTCACAATCTAGTGTAAGGTACTAGAATGTAAAGAGGAAGCCAATGGACTAGGAAATTAAAACAATTATGTCAGTGGAGAGACATAACATCATCGAATCCAGTGATCTCACCCTTGTACGGTCTGAGGACCACACATGGTTTAAACAAAGTATAAAATAATATCAAACATTTACCTCATTTGATTCAGACATGAGGAAGCCTGTCGTAGGATGCCAAAGACCATTGCTCAAATACTCTAATGTCGAAGCCCTCTATATCTTCCACACATGACTATTGAATCTACTCATGCATCATTAGATAGAATATGGGTGTTATCCTAGTACATCAACGACTACTTTGATGCATATATGAACACCGCAAGCAAGTGTCTTTGATCGAAGATGGCGTAACTTGAAGATCTTTCTTGTTTGAGAGAGTATCTCTCTAGGATTCCGGAGGAGATAGAGTCTCTCAATTACATAGAATGAATATTCACAAGGAGAAGAGCATCTATTATATTATATATTGAATATCTAAAATACCAAGTATAGCTTCCCAGCCCCCATGTAATAAATATTTACAGTATAAGAAATATAAATATTTATTTATGAAAAATTAAATTGAGCCATAAATAATTTTTATAATTTTATCACTAACTACAATATATATATTAAATATATATAGAGTGATAAACTAGAGTCTTTAACTCGACTCATGTCTCCTAATAATTTTATACGAACCTGGGATATTTAAATTTGTTCGAATAATATTTTATCCTTGTATTTACTTAATCACTTGTAAATACATGTTATAAATAAATTCAACAAATTATTATAAACATGAAGAATTAAATATTTTATTCATTATTTAGTTTTTCATAGAACTTGGATAATAATCAGACCTATGGTGGGACCCACCAAGTACTACAATCATATTCATCAGAATAGGGCATATTCTCAAAGTTCTATTATGTGTGACCCTTTAGGCCCTTATCTCAATAGCAGCGATTAATATACACCGACCACGAGCAGGTTATAGCAACCCATCGAGGCCCCTATAGAGATAAGGAAAGGTCAAATAAATAACTACCTTCATACAAACATAGTTTTTGTAATATAATCTCTTCATCATCGATATATCAATAAAGAAGAATGCAAGTAGTGTCATCATTATTTTTCTTGCTTCATTATTTTTGGATTTATCCAGACAGAATTACCTTCAATTACCATGCTTATGGATTTAATAAAGGTACTACCATCCTAATCAATCAGGTCTGAGGCACCTCTTCCTCAATTTGGAAGTGACGAATCCTATCTTGTTCATTCAATCAATGTCATGTCAAAAATAGCATACCCAACACAAACTACCTTACTATGAATTCATTACTATGGTTTTCATCTGGAATAAAAGTATGTAATCAAATGAAATACATTGATAATGACATCAAGTCAGGATACCATCACACATGTCCATAGATAGGAACAACCAATGACACCTGAAACATGTGGTGTTCCTACAAGAGGGACTTTCCTCACGATCTCAACTACTAGAGATCATAAAGTGCGGACTTCATGAGAAGAAGTCTCAATGATTATGAACCCCCGACACCTGATAGTCGTACATCATATGTGTCCTATCACAATGATGTACCTGGAATATAGTACATTACTTCATGATTAATTTCAAAGTACCTATAGGTTCTCATTATATCCTATGACATATTTTAACCCTTTGATATGACACATAATCTAAGTAAATTACCATAAACATAATAGATGCAAAAGAATCTACATTATTATGAAAGTATAAACACATGTATATAAAAAAACAGCATACATGTAGTGATAATCAAAGTGCAACACAAGTTGTGCATGGGGAACCCACTTTTAACACTCCCAGATACACTAGAGCCAACTGCTAATAAGTCTGAATCTGCTAGCACTCACATGAGAATCATTCTTTAGCTGGGATATGGCTTTATTCAGAGGGTCTACCACATTTTCCTCTGTGGCTACTCTACTAATAGTGACTTCACCTCTTTGAGTAAAATTCCTCAAGAGATGAAACTTCTGAAGAATATGATTTGTCCTCTACTGAGACCTGAACTCCTTGGAAAGAACCACTAGAACAGTATTATTGTAATAAACTAGAACGTGGTCTACACTATTGGGCACTACACCAATTTTTAAGATAGAGTAGTGCATCCAGACTGATTCTTTTTCTACATCAAAAACTGCAATATATTCAGATTCTACTGTAGAATCAGCAACCAAATATTTCTTCGAGCTTATCCAGCTCACTAAACCACCATTCAGGAAAAATATGTAACATGACTGTGATTTTAGATCATCATGGTCTATCTAGAAACCAGAATCAATGTATCCTGGCAATAATAGTTCTTCATCTCCACCATACACTAGGAACATATCCTTTTTATGCCTCAGGTACATTAGGATAGTTTTAACAGATGCCCAATGCAGCTCTCCTGGATATATCTTAATATCTATCCGCCATTCTTAAATCAAAGTTAACATCAAACCTAGTAAATTTCATGACATACATGATAGAATCCACTACCAAGGAATAAGGTATTGTACTCATTCTGTCAATATCCTCCTATGTTTATGGACACATTTTCTTAGAGAGATTAATACCGTGTGACATAGGCAACAACCCTCTCTTGGATTGCATTATATTGTACCTTTTGGGTACCTTGTCTATATATGTACTTTGACATAGCCCAAGCATTCTTTGAGATTTATTTCGATAGATCTTGATCCCTAGAATCTAGGCTGCTTCACCTAAGCCTTTTATGGAGAAGAATTCAATTAACCAAGTCTTAACTGACTATAATACTTACACCTCATTTCCCATAATTATCATTTCATCAACATATAACACTAGAAAAATGATGGCATTACCTTAAACCTTCTTATAGACACAATGATAACTTTCATTTTTGACAAAACCAACTTCTCTTATGGCCTCATCAAAATGAACATTCTATGATCATGATTCCTACTTCAGCCCATAAATAGATCTCTATAGCTTGCATACCATATTGGCATTCATTGACATGGAGAACCCTTTGGGATGAGTCATATAGACGTCTTCAACTAAATTCCCATTTAGAAAAGCAGTCTTGACATCCATTTTACAAATTTCATAATCATGAAAGGATGCTATTGTAAGAAATATTCAGATATATTTAAGCATTTCTACTGGTGAGAAGGTTTCATCATAGTTGATGCCTTGACATTTCCTGAAACCCTTTTCAACCAGTCTTTCTTTAAAGTTATTAACCTTACCCTCCATGTCCAGCTTCTTTTTGAATACCCATTTTCATCCAATAGGCTTTACATCAACTGTAGGGTCTACTAAAATCCAAACATGATTTTTTTACCTAGACTACATCTTAGAATGCATGGAATCTTTCCATTTAGCAGCTTCTTTTCATTCTACTACTTCCTTGTAGGTTATAGGTTCATCATACTCAAGGAGTAATGTTTCACCTAACTCAATGACAAGAAATCCATAACGCTCTGGTTCTCTAACCTCTCGAGTATACCTACACCATATTTGTGTCTCGGGGACAATTTCTTCTTCCATATTCTCTTGTGAATATTATTCTCGTACCAACTCTTGTTCATATGGAGTATTAACTTCATCGAAGTAAATATTTCTCACACTATTTCCAATAGAAATGTATTCCCTTTATAGAAATATTTTTTGTCTTTCCACAACAACATTTCTATCCAAAGGGATATATAGGTGGTATACATTGGTTTCCATAAGATAACATATAAAGGTTCACTTCATTCTTATAGATTCTAATTTTTCACTTGGTAATGTCTTGAAGAATTCCTCACATCCTCATACATGTAAGTGTGACAAATTGGGTTTCTTTCCACACCATAACTCATATAGAATCCCATCTGCAGCTTTAGTTTGTACTAAGTTAAGTGTATATGCCACTGTCTGCAAGGTATATCCTCCCAAGGATAATGGAAGATATGTTTGACTCATCATTGATCTGAAAATTTCAAGCAATGTCATATTCATCCTTTCACTAACACCATTCAACAGGGGTGTATACGAAGGAGTGAGTTGGGATACTATCCCACACTCCTTCAAGTGATCAATGAAAGCTTGGTTAAGATGATATCCACCTCGGTCTGAGTGGAGTGCCTTTATCTTCTTACCAAGTTGGTTTAATAATTCATTTTTGTATTCCTTAAATATTATAAAGGAATTAGACTTATACCTCGTCAAGTATATATATCCATACCTACTATAGTCATTGGTAAAAGTAATGAAGTGTGAAAAGTAACCCCTTGCCTCTACTAAATATGGACCACATACATTAGTATGTATTAATTACATTACTATATTGGCTCATTCTCCCTTCCCTGAGAAAGGTGATTTGGTCATTCTTTTATTGTAAACAATCTTGACATACATCCAAGGGTTCTAACTTTGACGAGTCTAAATACCCTTCTTGATGTAATAGTCGTAATCAGTTCTCATTTACATAACCTATCCTAAAGTTCCATATGCGGGTGATATATGAGTCATGTTTGCTAGTTTTTTCATTGATTTCCAATATAGGGTTATCAAGTTCAAGCATATATAAACCATTTTTAAAATGTGAAACACCATAAAAGATGTTATCCCTATAAAGAGACAACATTTATTTCCAAAATCAAAATAAAATCCCATAGTTTCTAAACTCCGCACCAATATTGTGTTCCTGGTTACATAAGGTACATAGTAACAATTATTTAAAACTAGAACCAGGACCCTTGGAAAGGTTAAATGATAGCCCCCCACTACAAAGTCTTCCAAAATTTCACTATTTGTAGATTGGAGATCCAATTCACCTTTCGCAATCTTCTTTAACCTACTTGGTTCCTCTATATGAATACAAATGTGTGATTCACATGCCGTATCCAAACCCTGACTTTTAGATAATGATATACTGTATTCAATGAAAAAATACCTGAAGTAGAATCATCAAATTTCTTCTTCTTCTCAACTCTACAATTTTTCTTCTAGAGGCCTTTCCTTCCATATCCAAGGAAGACAACCTCCTACTCATTACTCTACCTATGAATCTTTGGCTTCTATGAAGGATGGTGAATTGGAGTATTTGGCCTTGACTTGGCCTTGGACCCCTTTTCCTTTCCTTCCTTTCTTTTGTTCACCATAAGGACATACGAATTGGTATTTTTCATATCCTTGTCAGCTTGACGAGCTAAAGCCGAAAGGTATGGGTGTGACTTTGTGATATAATTCATGTTATAATTGATAATTAAATTCTAAAATCTTGGTGGTAAAGAGGAAATAATGAGATCCATTTCTATTTCTTGATTCAATTTGATCCCAAAGGGATTTACGCCCCTCAATATACCCAATCATCTGGAGTAAATGAGGACTGATTGATGCCCTTCTGCTAGCCTACACATGTATAGGGAACTTGAGATCTCATACCTTCCTTGCCTGGACCTCTCCTAATATAATTCTTAGAGATGTGAAAGCATCTTGTAGGAATCCTCATCCTCAAGCATTTTCTAAAATTGGATGGACATGGATGAAAACATGATGCATTGAAAATCAAGTAAATCCTCTACATGATTTTTCCATTTATACTTTTTCACCTTACATTCTCCCAAATGTGGTTCAGCAAGGTCTGGGGATTCCAAAACATAAATATTTCATTATTGGAACAATAATATGCACAAGTTCTTGTACCACTCTTGGAAGTTATTGCCGACCAGGATATTTTATTTATCCAGAATTGATTGTAGTGATAATGTAATTGTGGTGTTGGTAATTTCAATTTTAAATCTACATCAGATAAACATTAGAAGTTAGTAATTTATCTTTATTACGATTTTACATACATGATTAATTAATTAATTATATCACATTAATGTCTCCAACTGTTTTAGAGAACCCTTATATCCCTCACTATTTGATTCCGAATACTCGATCGCTTGAGTATTCTAGTGGCAAGGTTCCTTGAAACTAATACTCATAGTATACAAGTTTTGGCTATGCCACTACTTGGAGATTTTCTAGGTTGTCACTAGTCTGGTCAACCACATTAACTTGTGTTTCCTTGTACTATTGAGTAAAGTCCCAACTTTTGGAATCTGAACCTGATTCCATTAACATCTTTCCTCTAAAGTGATAGAAATATAGATTTGGATACTTATTTTCTACAATATTTATACAAGTTGACCCATCATTATAATAAGAACACCCCGGTAGTAAGGGGAAATCTCAACATTGGAAGACGATTACTCAGAACAACCAGTTTTTCTAAACTTTGAATAATCGAAGGATTTAAAATTTGATATTTAATTGAGGGTTTTATATTTTTATTAATGAATATAATCCGTTTCTATTTCATATGTTCAAACTAGGTGTTCACGCTCACAACTGAACATGAAAATAGAAATATATTCGTCACATCTTTAGGCATTTTTATCTTGTTTACTTTTCTTTGTGATCAAGCAATAATCATTTACTCACATAAAATAATAAACAATGCGAAAAGTTAAATCATGCAATCCGACTGGTGTTGAGAATTATACTATGATCGATCCATAACAGATCAATCTTAACCTAGGGTCTTTAGTACCTTAGTCATCACTTGACTCATATCATAGATTTCCCTAGTGCAATGTGCTAGGATCCCATCTGGATTATTGCTTTAACTTGGAGGGGTTTGCATCTCGGATCATCACTGTGTAATTACAAATACACTCATTCGTAGGCGAGGGGATCTAAGGGTATAAAATACAACAGGTTTATTGGACACTCATGAACTTATACTTATTTGAATTAGAAGATTATTTGAAAACTATCATTTACCTAATTAATGAATACAATCAACGCACACTTCAATAAATAATTAAATAAATAAAACCAAACATGCATGGGTCGGTCACTAGGTCAAGACCAGTCGGTATAAATAAAGCGCAATAAAAATTAAACTTATTAAATTTAAATAGTACAATAGTGTTCTAATAAATTAAATGAATTTAACTAAATTCAATTAATTTATTTATTACTTCCAATTATTTAATTTATTTTTTAATTCCAAAAAATAAATTAAACCGTTAATTGAAATTAATCTTAATTAAATTAATGTTTCGGATTATATTTAATATTAATCCCCAAATGTAATTATAGTTAATTTAATTTAAAAACAAAATTAAATTAATTAAATGAATTTAAAGGTTTAATTCCAGCCCGGAAGGAGTTCGGCAGGACTACAAGGGTGTTTCACCCGAGCTGGGATGAACCGCAGTGTGACTGCGGTGCGGTGAGAGAGTTTTTTTAATATATTTTAAAAAAAAAATCAAAAATCTATTATGGAAAAACTTTTTTTCAAAATGCACCTTAAAGGTGGCATCGTGGAAGCCGCCTTTCCATTTCGGGTGAAAGGCGGCATCGCATATGCTGCCTTTCCACTGGGGCTAAAAGGCGGCACCCGCGATTCCGCCTTTCCCCTAACCAAAAAAAAATTGTTGAAATTTATTTTATGTTTTGTTTTGTTTATATATTTATTTATATACATAATTCATAAAAAAAATGTTCAGGAAGATGCCACGTTTCACCTAACAAAAAAATTATTAGTTTTTAAAATTTTGTTTCAAAACCGCCTACTTAAAAATTAAAAATGTTTCCAATACTTGACTTTAAAAGACTATAAAATATAAAACGTAAGACCAATATAAACGAAACATTAAACATTCATTCAACATATAAGCAATTATTATAAACACAAATCATTTCATAAAAATGTTTCATGAAAAATAATTTATAAGCTTTGAAAACCACCTACTGGAAAGTTAAAAATGTTTCAAGTAAGTGACTTTGAAATACTATAAAATATAAACCATAAGACCAATATAAAAAAAACTTTAAAAATTCATTAAAAATATAAACAAATGTTGTAACCACAAATAATTTCATAAAAATTGTTTATTAAAAATAATATATAAGTTTTCAAAACAACCAACTTGAAACTTAGAAATATTTCAAGTATGTGAATTTGAAGGACTATAAAATATAAACCATAAGACCAATATAAATGAAACATTAAAAATTCATTAAAAATATAAGAAATTGTTGAAAACAAAAATCATTTCAAAAAAAATTTTCATGAAAAATAGTTTATAAGATTTCAAAACCGCCTACTTGAAACATAGAAATGTTTCAAGTACGTGAATTTGAAAGACTTTAAAATATAAACCATAAGACTAATCTAAATGAATCATTAAACATTCATTAAGCATATAAAATATTGTTGAAAACATAAATCATTTCATAAAAAAATTTCATGAAAACTAATTTATAAGATTTCAAAACCGCGTACTTGAAACATAGAAATGTTTCAAGTACGTGACATTGAAAGAGTATAAAATATAAACCATAAGACCATTCTAAACGAAACTTTAAAAATTAATTAAACATATAAGAAATTGTTTAAAACACAAATCATTTCATAAAAATGTTTCTTGAGAAATAATTTATTAGCTTTCAAAACCGCCAACTTTAAACTTAGAAATGATTCAATTATGTGACTTTGAAATACTATAAAATATAAACCATAATACCAATATAAATGAAAATTTAAAAATTCATTAATCATATAAGAAATTGTTGTAAACACAAATCATTTCAAAAAAATTGTTCATGAAAAATAATTTATAATATTTCAAAACCGTATACTTGAAACTTAAAAATGTTTCAAGTATGTGACTTTGAAATACTATAAAATATAAACCATAAGACCAATATAAAATAAACTTTAAACATTCATTAAACATATAAGAAATTGTTAAAACACAAATCATTTCATAAAAATTGTTGATGAAAAATAATTTATAAGCTTTCCAAACCACCTACATGAAACATAGAAATGTTTTAAGTACGTGACTTTGAAAGACTATAAAATATAAACCAGAATACCAATCTAAACGAAACTTTAAACATTCATTAAACATATAGGAGTAAAAACCGCATCAATAGGATGCACGATGTCACTAGTATGACATAAATCTATAATCTTTCATGCATGAAAACATGTTATATCTCCTTTCATGGGAAAACTAAATCAAATATTCCACCCTCCATGTCCATATCCATAGCAATATTTGGCCATATAAGGGTATGGTGAAAGATATGCCACATGAAATTCTCATAGGTTCCCATTCCTGCAAATATCAACCCCTTCAACACCACCATTCATCCAACCATTATAATTTCTTCTACAATTGTCACCCCATTTCCTCAGGCCCAGTTGATCAGAGGAAAACACCAACGATTCCACATATCCCATCGAACTCTTCATCACCAAATATTTATCCTTTATCATCTTCAAAAGGACACCGTAGGACCTTATTGATCTATCCATTCCAAACACTCACATACAAGTATACTATAAACATAAAAACCAACAAAGTTTCAGGTTTTTATGTTTATAGTATACTTGTACGTGAGTGTTTGGAATGGATTGATCAAGGAGGTCCTACAGTGGCCTTTTGAAGAAGATAACGAATAAAGATTTGGCGATGAAGAGTTCTATGGTCTATGTGGAATCGTTGGTGTTTTCATCTGATCAACTGGGCCTGGGGAAATGGGGTGACAATTGTACATGAAATTATAATGGGTGGATGCATGGTGGTGTTGAAGAGGTTGATATTTGAAAGAATGGGAACATATGAGAATTTCATGTGTCATATCTTTCACCATACCCTTATAAGGTCGGATGTTGATATGGATATGGACATGGCAAGTGGAAGATTGGATTTCTTTGTCCCATGAAAGGAGATATAACATGTTTTCATGCATGAAAGATTATATATGTATGTGATACTAGTGACACCGTGCATCCTATTTATATGGGGTTGACTCCTATATGTTTAATGAATATTTAAAGTTTCGTTTAAATTGGTCTTATTTTTATATATTATAGTCTTTCAAAGTCACGTACTTGAAACATTTCAATGTTTCAAGTAGGCGGTTTTGAAAGCTTATAAATTATTTTTCATGAACAATTTTTATGAAATGATTTGTGTTTTAAACAATTTCTTATATGTCTAATGAATGTTTAAAGTTTCATTTATATTGGTCTTATGGGTTATATTTTATAGTATTTCAAAGTCACATACTTGAAACATTTTTAAGTTTCAAGTAGGCGGTTTTGAAAGCTTATAAATTATTTTTCATTTCCGTAGACATAAAACATATAAATGAACATAAACAATCAATTTATATGTCTATTATGAAGAGATCATGTCCCACATGGTGGTCTAAGACAATTCATTTCATAAAAAATAATTTTTCATTTCCATAGACATAAAACAAATAAATGAGCATAAACAATCAATGTTTATGTCTACGGTGAAGAGATCTTGTCCCACATGGTGGTCTAATAATAGGACGTCTGCGACGAGATCTCTGGGGAGTCTGATGACCTAGAGAGGGCTGGTACTTCAGCACTAGAATGTCGACTGTCATATCCTCCACCTCTGTGCCAGTGGGAGAAAATTTCAACTCCACCTCATACGACCCTCCTGATCCATCTCCCACCTTGATGGTAGAAGAACCCGGCATCATTGCAGTGGCGAAAAAATCATATGGTGGTGCTATACCCCAACTATGCGATGGGTCTAGACCCCAAGGCTGCGATGACTCTGGACCCAAAGGCTATGCTCCATATGTACCCCACAATGGAGAAAACTGAGGATATCCTGTAAAAATCGATGGATCCCATGACGGCTGAGGCAGATCCTGCATCGGCTTAGACTGGACTACTAGAGGGCCAACCTCTGCCTGTGGAACAGGTGAGGCCTGACATGTAGGAAGAAGTTGTCTATGTCACCGTGGTCATGGATCATCAGCACCAGTAGCTGCTGCAAGATCCTCCTTTGCGGCAGGAACCTGCTGTCTTCATGTCGGACGCTCGAATAGGCTCTCGGAAAACGCATGGATAGATGACCTCAGCTCCAACGCTTGAGCAAGAACGGATTCCTGGCTGAAGACTCTATCCTCAGACTCATCACCCATATGAATAAGTCTGTCTATGTGATTCTTGTAAACAGATTAAAAATGAATTAGAAAATAACTAAATAAACATAGTTATATAATTTAATTGACTTACAATCATATGCATCTCTCTGCCGGCTCGGATAAGATGTAGTATAGACTTTAGTCTATACCATGGCTCATATTCTTATTGTAATGAAAGAGAGAACTGCATCATAGGAACTCCCTAGATATGAAACTGTGTGCGTCTGTGCCAACAGTCGAGAAATACAGCATGTACTCGATGTCACTAGTCATCCTGCCTACCTGTCAACTTCATCCCATGAAGCTGATCTTTCTACCGTGGCGGTAATGGAATCCTTTGAGTGAAGATAAACTGGTGCATGACTCTCTCAGACTGGTGCCACTCAAAAATATGAAAGTGAATGAGTGTCACTACAGTCGTAACATCCTCAAGAAAAATCGTGTAGTATGGAGGCAACTTGTCCATAATAGACTAATATGGAACCCATAAAATCTGAAATAACATATTACCCTTGTTAGAAAATATGTTAACTAAAAAAAATATGTTATTATTAAATTTTTTAGAGAGTTATAGATTGTATATACATACCTGATGGGGTAAGAGAAAGTCCAACTCGAGCCAATATATGTCCAAATCATGTCTCGGAACCACATTGAAATTGTGTCGCAGGCACCACCTATAAAATACAACATCTATGGTGATAAATAATAAGAAATTAAAGTCAATAACTTTTAGTAGTATCAGAAACTGATAGAAATGAGTGATCATACCAGCGTAGACATGGAGCATCATGCAGCACGACCATCTTGACCGGCGGATGAGCAAGATCAGAGCAGAATGCGGGGATGTGCTCCCATGCCCACATCTGAATAAGGATGACGCATCCCCCGAGACCTGTGCACTGCCTGTCAGATATCCTGCATAATGCTCTGTATGTGTATGCCAAGCAGGTGGATCCCCAACTGTACGTCCCTTCCTGATCAAAATCCTCTAGCAGGGGTAGATACATCATGTGCACGTGCATCCTTGAATGATCCATACATGTGGTCCTGCCAATAAGTCATAATATATATGCATGTGCATAACGCATCACCGTCTGCTCGTCAGCATCATCAGCTAAAAGTGTGATCTATGACTCCAGCCAAGGCATCGATATTGATGCTCCATCGGTAGCTCTACGATTGGAAAAAATGTCAATGCCTAACAAGCACTGAGCAAGGTCAGGACAAGCTGCCTGATTGGATCCAATAACGGGTGTCCCCTGGATAGGAAGACGAAGAAGCACAGCCACATCCTGAAGGGTGATGGTAATCTCTCCCTCAGGCAGGTGGAATGTGTGTGTCTTTGGTCTCTACCTCTCCACGAGTTCAGCTAGCAGGTGATGGTCTACAAATGTAAAATCTGATACTAAAATACCATAAAATCCAGCATGACGCAAGTATGGTATAATGTCAAGAGGAGGCTCTGTGTGGTGAAAATGGTGCGCTCGATACACCCTGATCAATCGATTTGGACCACCTTCTATCACAACCTATGAACAATGGGTAGCCTGCTGACTCAGTAGTATGGTGTCAGTCATATGCATATAAACAAATTAAGTTTTATCAAGGATTCACATCATGGATCATTCACGACCTATAAATGGTTCCATCTCTAATCTATGTTGGATGAATCATGATTTCACATTGTTTTATAATTTTTTTTATAAAATAATTGGAATGTTTTTATTTATTTTATGAAAAGGGTTTTTGATAAAATATGATTTCCCCTAATTTTGGTAGATAGAATGGTGTTTTTAAAGAATTGTGAAATGAAGTATGAACTAGTTTTTAAGGAATGTTTTTATATCAAGAACAGGTTTTTTCTTATTTTTGAATGTTATAATGCCCTTTCAAAATGATTTTATGTATATCTCAAATGTGATCCTTGGGTATATAGGTGGAAGGTGTAGTACTAGGGATCATATTTTGATATTGTAAGGGGAGTTCAATTTTTGGGGTGTTATTCTATTACTAGATCAAGATTCATTTGTCTCTATGATTTCATTAACAATGTAGGAGGGTTCAATTTCTGGGGTGCTCCTCTATTCCCTATAACTTTATGCATGGGTTTATGATTCATGTTTTCAATTTTAGGATTTAAAGATTAGGGTTTCACATTTGGACTTTTGGATCTAGGATTTTGGATTTCTTTTAACGTTTTACGGTTTAGGTTAATGATTTGAGAAAAAAATTTCAGGATTATGGTTTAGATTGTTAGGATTATGATGTACAAAAGATGTTTTTGGGTTTACTGTTATGATTTTCAGTTTTGGGGGTTAGAAAACCTAGGTAAAAGGAAGATATAACAACATAAAATTTACAATATGAGAATCTCCCGATAACGACAACATATCATTGTGCCTTAGAGTGTGAACTCGACCCAACAAAGTTAGGGAATCGTTTCCGATTATGACCTTCTTGATGAAATATAGTGCATCTCAAACTCTATCTTTGTTCTTGAGGTCATTCCATCTCATTTCACATCCTGCTAGATTTTGGTCTACCATAGGGACACAACCAATTCATATCAGGTACCACTATCGGTTGACCTTCGGGCATTGGGAAATAATGAAACTCGCCAATAGGTGTCCATGGTGCAGCATAACCATTAGCAATGGTGTTCATCCGGTACACTGGATCAACATATGCTTCCCATGATATGTTAACAGAGGCACATGTTGCGATGGCGTTTCAGCATGAAAACCGTAAGGCCTGAAAGTTTCCATATTTACATTTCCTCGTTTCTAGTAATACCATCATTTTTTCACCAATTCTTTTTGTGGTGGGGTTCGACTTCTCTTGAACTTCAAATCAAGAGTCTTTTTGTCGAAATGGGCATACTTGATAACCAGAAGCTTTTTCAATATTTTTTTCAATCTCTCGTTGAAAATGTCTTCCGTACGTTAGCCCCTTATTTATTCCATCTGATGCTAGTTTTTGTCTATCAACAAAGTACTTCACGCAATGATATAATGTCTCTTGAACTAGGGCATTTATAGGTATCTTTTGAATCCCTTTGAAGACACCATTGATGCACTCTACAATGTTGGTGGTCATGTGTCTATACCTCTTCCCCCCATCAAATTCCAATGTCTATTTTTCTTTTGGAATTCGCATCATATAACCGCAAATTTCTTCATTAACCTGACGGATTTGTTCTAAAAGTTCTTCAAACCATCGTTGATCGGACTCATATTCTACATATAATAGATGATATTTCACATATTTTGAAATTATCTTTACATTGATATACAAAAAAATAACAAATACAATGCGTACCAAGTCTGGTGATTGCCTTCTTCATCGGTTCGTTGTGGATTATTTTATGCAAGTTGCTAGCAATATGTCTAATGAATAATAGATGATGTGCATTTGGGTAACTCCATGTATCAGGATCTACATTGATTGACTCATTAATAGCCCGATGCTGATCAGATATCAAACAAACACCCCGAATGTTGGGGAAATGGGTGTTGATACATGCCAAAAACAACTCAATGATTCATAGTTCTCTTTCTCTAAAATGCCAATGGAAAGTGGAATAGGTGAACAATTTCCACCTTGGGTTTCCGAAATCACCAATATGCCCTCGTATTTTCCATACAGAAATGTTCCATCAATCTGAATAAACTGTTTATAGAAATGAAAGGCAGACATACAGGGAAGGAATGCTGAGACCAACTGATGAAATTGAACAAGAGATGGATCAAGTTGGTTATCGTGAGACACATGTTCATGTGTATCCAGATGGAAGACAACTTGGTTATGATGCCTCAGTATGGCTAGAAATTGTAGCAACACCCGATATTAGTCATCCCAATCACCATAGACCTTCACAATTGCCTTCTCTTTCGCCTTTCATGCCTTATTATAGGATATCTTATAACCGAATTTCTGTTGTATCCTCTCTTGCACAATGGCTATTGGAACATCTTGACATGTCCTAATCATCTCAACAACAATTGATGAAACAAATTCTACATCCAATGAAGTGTGATCTTGTGTCAAGCTTGGCTGGACGCAAGTATGAGCTACCTCAATCCTCGATATTCTCCAACCTCCAAGTGAAATGTCTGGAACCTCCCTCAATCAAAATCTAAAATCATCCCCATACTTCTCACATCATATGCCATATTTTTTACGGTCTGATTTATAAACTACATAGCTACAGTGCATCTCAATGTGAAATCTCTTTAGTGTACTATTTAATGCATCTTTACTTGGAAAATTCCTTCCAACATATAAAGTTTTTTCATCTCACTAAAACAATCTCATATAACTCTGGGAAACTTAGTTGCCATTGTGAGAACATTATCTTCAAATTCAGGCACACGTGTCATTGCTTCTGACCAAGATGAAAAGAGTGGTGGATGATTTATTATAGGTCGATAATGCTGTACAACTAATGCATTTCTTGAAACTTTCGTTGTTCATTCCTCATCAGCACTACTATCACCATCTGTTTCGTTATTACGAAACTCCTCATCATATGTTGGGTTAACATGTATATTCGGGATATCAAGTAGGTTTTACTCTGCATCATTTGTAATAGTCTGAACTTCATTGGGAGGACTATCTTCAACGAATCTTGTAAGTCTACATCTTTGTACAATTGGATGTTGTTGTTGTACAGTAGAAACATCAACATATAACTCCATCATGGTACCATCTGACCATTGAGAAAAAAAATTATTTTTTTGGATCCATTGTGCATCATCAACTAATGGAAAAGCTAGATGCCACAATGTTGAAAGGAACTGAAAATGTCTATAACTCATTAACTTGATCTTTTGATCGGGTCCTAGATTTAATGAGCCATGAATTCTGTCTTTAAGGTCACTTAGTGTTACACAATCAGTTTTATTAATCACAGTTATTTTTTGTGTACTGTAAGAAGCTCCTTTCTTAGTTTGAATATCCTCCCCATAGCAGTACACATAGGGAAACATTCCGCTCTATGTAAAAAAGTTTTCTAGTCATGATTTTGATAATTTAAGTGACATTCAGAATGATGGTTACAAATAAAAGTTATATTTTATACTTTGAAGTTGTAATTAACCTACCTATTAAAAATAAGTTGGATTTTACCTCAAGTTCAAATAATTACTATTACTTATAAACTATATAATCTTTATGATACCAAAATTTTAAAAGATATTATATCCTAAACTAGGATATTTCTTAGTACACTTTCTAATTAGTGAGTTAAAATATAAATAACATAGAGTTAAAAAATAAATAAAAGCATGTTTTGATCTTCTAGATGTTCTTGTAGTGAATTGGATATCAAAATTTCATAAAACCTATGATTTCTGAAATTTTGATATTCAATTCACTGCATGAAAAGAAAGAATCTCGAAACATTCTGTTATTTATTTTTTAACTCTATGTTATTTATATTTTAACATGCTGTTATTTCTATTTTAACTTCATGTTATTTATATTTTATCTCCATGTTATTCATTTTTTAACTCTATTTTATTTATATTTTAACATGTTGTTATTTATATTTTAACTCCATGTTATTTATTTTTAAATCTATTTATTAATTAATTTTTAATTAATCATTCCTAATAATAACTATCAACATCATTACTAAATTATCAAATTATCATTTCTTTTCTTAGATATTTTAGTAGTTTATAAAGAAATATCCATATCTTAAGCATATCCTCCGGGTGTGTCAAACCAGAATACAATAAGGCCCATTGTCGTGCACCAGTACCCATTGGAGTCTAGCTCAAATCGGTGTTTTCGGGTTTTACCCCTAGGTACATCTATTCCAGAGCCACATTCACTTGTTTGTATCCAGAAAAGGATTTGATTTCTTAGATAAAATATTCTTTATGCTACCAAAATTTCAATAAAAGAATCCCAAATTAATTTGTACTAATAAAAATTATAATTCCTAAATATAACTAATTAAACACTCTAATAAACAAAAAAAATTAAAAGTGACTAAACTACTAAATAATTAAAATATTTAACTATAAAAAATTATTCAAAATAAAAAACATTTTATAAAAATATTTAACTAAAAAAATTCTACAAGATAAAAAACATTTATTAAAAACCATACCTCTAAAAGATTTCCAAAAATTTAAAACCGCAAAACTCCACCGCAAAATATATAAATTTAGAGTTAATGGGTGTTTGGAAGTGAGGAGAAGGGGTGGGGGTGCTGCCCTTTTATAGGGCATGGAGGCAAAGGCGGAACCATGGGTGCCGCCTTTCGCAATGTCGTCGGGTGAAAGGCGGCACCGCAGGTGCTGCCTTTTCCACGTCATTGATCTGTACCGGCAGTGGAAAGGCGGCATCCACGATGCCCCATTTGAGGCACATTTTGAAAAAAAATATCCCTAACAGTTTTTTGTAAAAAAAAATTAAAAAATGCATAAAAAAACTCACAGTGAGACCACAACATGACTGAGGTGCGTGGAATGACCACAATGTGACTACGGTGAGACCGCGGCGTCCACAACTGGTCCAATGTCACCATGCAGTGGTGCTTACAGGAAAATGGAGGTATTTAACCGATAAGCCTACTAGGGTTCTGAGAAATAGATCTAGGTGCCAAAAACCCCAAAAGGCGTTGTCCTGTGGTTCAGCTTTGGAATGGAGTGGGGGTGCGGATTGGGGCAGTTTGGACAGGGGCGGCGGATTGGGTCGAGGGTGGAGTACGACCTCTGACAAGGAGGAGGGGAGCAGCGGTGGCATCCTTCGGCAAGGCGTGGCCGACCGAAGGAGGACCGGTGAGCTCAGATGATGGTTAGACAATGGGATCATTATACCATTTTGGTCGAGGGTGGAACACAGACCCGGTCGGTGGCACAACTACCTGGGATGAGGGCAGCGGCCTAGATTTGAGGATGGCGCGGCGGAGCTGGATCCTGGAGAAGAGCTACTGCAGTGGGGCAATGAGGTGCTTCAGACGGCATGACATGCGGCTCTAGTGAGGGGTGTTCTACCTTGCAGGTGAACCGTGGGAAGAAGGAGAGGCAACTGATGTGGATCACATATGAACGGAGGCGCTCGTACGGGGCAACACTAGGTCAAGGCCCTTCTCCTGTTTTTTAAATTTCCTGAAACACAAAGCCAAGATTCCCTCCTTTGTTTTTATTTTTTTTAGCAAAGTCAACATACACATATGAGATGAGGTAAAATAAATTTTCCATGACAATAATTTTACCCTTTACAGGTTTTTCAAAAAACATCATACTTTAATAAAAATAAACACAAATTTTTTTCATTGATAAAAATAGAATAAAATAATAAAATAATATATTTTATTAATATCAAATAATTGATCTCTACCAAAACTGTTCTGGTGACCGGATTCCCGCTGAAACATGGTGGGATTCTGGTGCACTGAAGAACATAAAACAAATTAAAACCCTGTTTTTTTTAGAAAAAATACATAGAACTTAAATCTAACGATGTCAATCCATTTAAAAATTTCGAATGGCTATTACTAGGCCATTCAGAACCGGATTGATGTGTGGTCAGATCCGTTGGAACAGTTTTAACACCTTCCACTCAAATTTAAGACAATTTAATTTTACCTTTGAATTAGAAAAATCATGCATCCCTTTGATACCACTGTAAGGTACCCGGATGCATAGTGGAAGCCGATAGACCAAAAAATTAAATTTTTTTCATCACCAGAGCGATATAACATCCTTGACTCTAGGGATCTCATCCCGGTACAGTTTGAGGACCACATGTGGTTTAAACACATCACAAAATAAAATCGAACATTTACATGATTTGAATCAGACATGAGAAAGATTGTTGCAGGATTCTGGTGACTGTTACTTGAAAACTCTGATGTTGAAGCCCTCTAGATCATCCACACATGCCTCTTGAATCAGAGAGCACATCGTTCGATGGTATCTAGGTGTTTTTGTGGTACATCGATGACCACTTCAATGCAACGATGATCACTGCATACAAGTGTCTTCAATCCAAGATGGAAAAACATGAAGATCTTGCTTGTTTGAGAGAGTCTCTCTCTAAGATTCAGGAGGAGAGAGATGATCTAAATTCCAATGAATGAATATTCACAAGGAGAATTGCCTGTCTAAACTCATGTAGTGAATATCTAAAATACATGGTATGGGTTCTCGGCCCCCCTGTAATAAATATTCACAGTATAAGTATTAAAAATATATATTGACGAAAAATTAAATTATTCCATAAATAATATTTGTAATTTTATCACAAACTATAATATATATATTAAATATAAATTTAAATGACAATCATGAGTCTTTAACTCAGCTCATGTCTCCTAATAATATTAAATGAACTCAGGATATTTAAATCCATTTGGATAATATTTTTTCCTTGTATTTACTTAATCACTTGTAAATACATGTTATAAATAAATTCAATGAATTATTCGAAACATGGATATTTCAAGAATTTATTCATTCTTTGGTGATCCATAGAACTTGGATAATACTCGGACCTTTGATGGGCCCCAATAAGTACTATAATCATATTTACCATAATAGGGTAAATTCTTAAAGAACTATTATGTGTGACCCTGTAGGCCCTTATCTCAATAGTGGTGATTAATATACACGGACCAAGAGCAGGGTCTAGAAACACATCAAGGCCTCTATAGAGATAAGGAAAAGTCAAAGAAATGACTACCTTCCTACAAAAATAGTTTGCGTAATATAATCTCTTCGTCATCGATATATCAATAAATCAGAACGCACACTAGTGTCATCATTCTTTATCTTGCTTCATTATTTGTTGATTTATCTAGACAGACTTACCTTCAACTACCATGGCCATGGATTTAATGAAGGTACTACCATCCTAATCAAACAGGCCCAAGATAGCTCTTCCTCAACTCTGAAGCAACAAATCCTATCTTGATCTTTCAATCAATGTCATGTCACAAATAACATACCCAACACAAACTACCTCTCCACGACTTCATCGTCATGGTTTTCATCTTGAATCAAATTTGTAATCAAATTACATACATTGATAATGATAAAAATTAAGGCGACCATTACATATTTCTGTGGATAGGAACAACCAATGACACCTAAAACATGTGGTGTTCCGACAAGCGGGTATGTCCTCATGATCTAAACTACTAGATATCACCAAGTACATACATCATGAGAAGAAGACTCAATGCTTATTATCCCCCAACACCTAGTAGTCTTACATCATCTATATCCTATTAGAGTGATGTACTTGGACTATAGGATAATACTTCAAGATTATTGTCATAGTACCTCTAGGTTCTCATTATAGCTCGGGGGCTTCTATAACCATTCTATACGACATGTAATCTAAGGACAATACCATAAACATAATAGGCGTAGAAGAATCTACATTATTATGGAAGGATAAACACATGTATGTACAAAAAACTTCATACATGTAGCATTAATCAAAGTACAACACATGTTGGGTCTAGTTCACCCACTTTCATCATCAAGCATATCTCATGTTTGATTAGGAACCTCGGTAGGGGTATTACTTACAAAATCATCATGCATCATCAAATTCCTAACCACATGATGTTAACCTACAAGGTAATCTAAAAACTAATCCTGGATTGACTTTTTCAAATACAAGATGTGTATGGACACCTAGATGACATATGCTCGGAAAATCCACTTCCAAAGAAAGAAATTTGACAGTCATGACCCTCACCCTGTGTACAGACCAATCCTATGTAGGGAATACAATTTCAATACACTTGAATCTCCAAACCCAAGGTCAACTCTAATAATGGGGTAAAAATGATCTACCCTATGTTTGAATCAGATCTTCATAAACAAGTCTCTAAATCCATGGATAACCACAAACTGAATGTTTCTAAAATGCCCAAACACATCCTTTACATCCATAAAATTTGATGCTTCGAGTAATTTAGGATCTCCATAAACCTCCCCAGCTATTGAAAGAAAAATTTCAATATCCCGAGGAAACCTTTGTTATACTATGCACAAATATTTCTGGTGGCTTTGCATAAGATTATCACAAAAAAGTCCTTTTGACCAAAGGAAAATTCATCCTCTAGAGTGGATTTTCCTATGTTTGTATGCCTAATCTCTTCTAACACTCTTGTCATTTTTTTTATCTGAGAGCCCTCATAACCATGGTTTATATTTTCCTTCATACTCACATCCTAGACATATCAAGACATCTCAGACCAGTTATCTTCTTGTTAATAGGGGCTTCCATATCAAATGTCCTAATCCAATGACATTAAAACTAAATGACGCATGATACCCAATGTTCACTATTGGGCCCAGACACACCAAATAATGGTTTCCCAGGTTCCAATTCATGAAATAAATCTGCACAGGACAATCCAGTGTGATCACCACCTCATGAGTAAGCTCACATGAAGGACAAAAATGCCTCATTTCTATGTGTGAATCAAATCCTCATATGGAGGTATTCCAAGAACTAAATTTGGGTTGATTACTATTTTCATAGGATACATTATGACAACCCTGCCTTTTATTACACAATTAAACATAATTTATTACATAAACCTCACTTGATACAACATAGAAGATCAAGATATCTAGTGGCTTTGGGGCTTAGGATCATTACATAACAACTTCAAACATGAAATACAATATCTTTATTGAAAACTTCCTTTACATGGCCACTACATTTCCTAATACTTAGCATTGCATGAGATAACCTGAGGACATGCATAAGAAAAGGGCAAGCTATAAAGCCCAGTAAGGGAATAATCTTGGAATAACATGAGGAATAAAATACATGTTAGAAAATAGGTATATCAATAGATCACAAGAGAAAAATAATCATAAAGGCATGATAAATCATGGTAATCATAACATGAAAATGTGGCAACAACACTTAACATGGAATTAGCATGAGCCAAGCCTCATCACACATGGAGCATGAGTAAAACCTCATTGCACATGAAGCACGAGTAAACCCTTGTTTCACTTGAATTAGCATGAGTAAGCACCCATTTCACATGATTTATCATGATACTATAATTTACCCAATGCATTGGAGCGCTATCAGGGTGCACCCTTCATAAACATTTCATTTCATGCATAAGTGTGACACATGGATCATAAAACATTGAATCATTCAACATAATCATTTATTCCATGATAAAATAATGTGGAATAAATACATGAAACTCTTTAAAAAACAAGTAAATGTATATAAACTTGAATACCCTTGATAGAGAAATGGGCATGGTATTCACTACACAATGACTTTGGCTTGGAAAAACACGGTGCAATTTCAGGAGCATAACTGCCTGACATAAGAACTCATAAAAATGGCTGATGAGAGATCAAGGGGTGTCTCATCATATTTACATGACATGGAAAGTAAGGGTTTCATATAGATACATTTTCCAACAAATTTAATGGAATTTAGATTCATGATAAAAAATAATTGCTTGAATGTAAATGAGGAGAGAGAAATTTCTTTCGGAATTACGGCATAGTAAAGGGTATACATGGGATGAGAGAGAAAGGAGTCACCCATCATTCAAAAATAAAGATGAAAGTATGGGGGAGGTACGAAACCAAACCCTAACATTTATAATTGAAATTAAAAGGGCATAAAAATTTAAATAATATTGGACGAAAATGAGAAAGGAAGAAAAAACTCTTACTTGGAAGTGTTCTTCCAAAGGATTGGGAGAGGCCTGAGAGAGGATTCTTGGAAGCTTGGGGAACCTTGGGAGGATTATATAGAGAGGAGGGAAGAGGATGGAATAAATCCAAAGTCTTTGAGTGATGAGGAAGTGGGATCTTGGGTGAGTTTATATAGGAAAGGTGAGGCAATTCTTTATTATTTAGGTTTGGGGCACCTCACATTAAACTAATCCAAACCACAAACCAGCCCATGTTTTTTGACCATGGTTTTTGGAAAAGGTCGTGGAAAAAAATATTTTATAAGGCCAAATTAATAACTTATTAAAATAATTGGGTTGATTATGTGGAGGTGAGTCACACTCCCAAGGAAAACAATTAAAAAAGACAAAATGTTTAATATGTCTTGAAGGGTCCACTAAATCTTTGTAAAATAAATAAATCAAAAATAAAATCACATTATTTTAATGGTAAAACATATATTGGCCGAACATAAAGTTTATAGTATTTTATTACATCACTATTGGGTCATTATGATGTCATAAAACACATTATATATTTAGGCGGTATTTAATTTTTACCTAAAAAATTCATCGTCATAGAAAATTATGAAAAATTCACCATTGGATAATTTAGACATCCTTATTCCAGAAATAATATTCATTTTATCTAAATAATTTTTTAAATATGTTAATTTTTACTTTTAAAATAAAAACTGACATTTATCGAAAATTCATGGGTTTTGACGAAAATGGTTTTCAAACCTTAATAAAATTTACAATTTCATTCATAAAATTATACGATCATTTATATCTAATAAAAATTAATTTAATAATAATAATATTTTATTAAAATGTTATTTAATTCAAAAATCCATTAATTCATCAAAATAGATTTCTTAGTTGAACATTAACTAAAAATACTATTTGAGCTTTAAAAACTATTTACAAGGTAATAATAATAAAATGAAAGTATATTCATTATTATATAAAAAAATAATGTACATAACCATAGTACTAGGGTCTTGTTAAATAACCCATTAAAACACCCACATAAGACTGAAGGGCGAGGCGTACAATGGTGACAGACTCTTGGGGTGGCTCGGATAACATCACCCGGGTGGTAATCTCTATCAACATCCACTTTTCCTGTATGCGGTTCCTCTCAAGCCTAAAATGTTCAAGCTTGGCTTGATCTTGGTCAAGTGGTAATCCCAATAATATCACCTCCTTTCCAAGCTCTGAAAAATGGGCTTCATACGGGGCAAGTCTATTGGATGTGTCCATTGCTTCCTTTGTCTGAGTAAATTGGATTTGTTAAAGCCCATATTTATACTTATCATATGATCATTGTTCAACGACTACAACAGCAAAAGTCACGATTCGTAATGTTATTTTAAAATCCAAAAACATAAAATAAAGGAAGTTCATATGTTGTATAACCATTTCACATATTAAAACATTTAATTAGATCAAGAGGTATTTTGATTAAAAAATGTTTGGGTCGTTACAATCTTCTCACCTTAAAGAATTTTTCCCTCAAAATTTTCTTTTCCCACACTAAAACAGATTTGGGTAACTCTGCTTCATCATTTCCTCTAATTCCCACGTTCCTTCTTCAAACTTATAGTTTCACCACAACACCTTGATGAGGGGCATTGTTTTATTTCATAGAACTTTTTCTCTAAAATCTATGATCTTCACCGGTTTCTCCTCATAAGAAAGATCATCCTCTAACTGTACCACCTCTAAAGAGAGTACATGTGAAGGGTCTGGTATGTACTTCCTTAAGAGGGATACATGAAAGACATCATGTACTTTTTCCATGGTAGGTGGAAGTTCTAGTTGATAGGCCACAACCCCGACACGATCAAGAGTCTCGAAGGGGATGATGTACCGTGGACTTAACATCCCTTTCTTTACAAACCTCATGACCTTCTTCCACAGAGATATATGTAGAAATAACATGTCTTAAAATTTAAAGTCAAGGTCTCGTCGATGGTTATCTGCATAAATCTTATGACGACTCTAGGATACCTTGATATGCTGCTAAATGGTTTTCACCTTATCCACCATTTCTTTGACTATTTCTAGTCCAAGAAGCTTATGCTCAACGACTTAATTCCAACGCACTGGTGTTCTACACATTTCCTATAAAGGGCTTCATATGGTTCCATTTGGATGCTCAAGTAGAAACTGTTATTATAAGAGAACTCAACCAGAGGAAGATGTTGTTCCCATCCTCATTTAAAGTCCATTGAGCACGTTCTCAACATGTCCTCAAGTGTTTGGATAGTCTACTTGGATTGGACATCAGTTTGAGGATGATAGGTCGTACTAAAGTTTAGTTAAGTATTCAGAGCATGTTGAAGACTCTTCCGAAACTTAGAGCTGAATCTTTGATCGCGATCAGACACAATAGATAGTGGTACTCCATGCAGCCTTACCACTTCCCTGATATATATCTGTACCAGTTGATCCAATTAGAAATCCTCCTAAATAGAAATGAAGTGTGCAGCCTTTGTAAGAAAATCCACAACAACCCAGATTGCATTGTTGCCTTTGGATGTCTTTAGAAGTCCGGTGACAGAGACCATGGTGATGTTCTCCTATTTCCATTCTGGTATGGGCAATGGTTGCATCATCCCCTTTCACTTCTTCCTCTATGACTTCACTTGCTGACACACCAGGCGCTTTGATGTATATTCAGCAATCTCCTTCTTCATATTATCCCACAAATAATTCTCTTAGAGATCTTGATACATGTTTGTGTTTCCTGGGTAAATAGAGAAACTTGAACTATGTGCATCATCCAAAAGTTCCTTCTTCAGCTCTGGACTTGATGAAACACATATTCTTTTCCCAAATCTCACAATTCCTTCTTCATTAACATTAAACTCCAAGTATTTCACTTTTTCAATAGCTTCCACTTTTTCCTAGATTCCCACATCATCGTTTTGAGCATCCTTTAACCTTTACAAAAGTGATGGTTGAGCAATAATTTGTGAAAGGATTGATGATGTTCCCTTCTTTATGATTCCCATGTCCAACTTCATCAAATATAAGAATATTGGATCCTTTTTAATTCTCATCAATGATAGAATCATTGGGTCCTTTCTACTTAGGGAATCTACCACCTTGTTCTCTTTCCCAGGGTGGTAATGGATTGAGCATTCATAGTCTTTGATTAGATCTAACCATATTCGTTGGAATATGTTCAACTCTTTCAGTGTGAATATATTCTTGAGGCTTTTGTGGTCCATATATATTTCACACTTCTCCCCAAAGAGATAATGCCACAAATTTTTCAAAGCGAAGATCATTGTAGCCAACTCGAGTTCATGTTTTGGATAGTTATATTCATGAACTTTCAATTTCCTTGAAGTATAGACAATGACATTGTCATTTTTCATCAACACACATCCCAGGCCCTTCTTCAAAGCATCACTGAATACCACAAAAAGTTCTCCACTTGTGGGTAAAGTGAGCATGGGTGCAATGATAAACCTCTTTTTCAACTCCTTGAAGCTTTCTTCGCATTCATCACTCCACGAGAACTTCACTCCCATCCGAGTTATCTTGGTAAGAGGGTTGTACAATCATGAGAAATTTTTCACAAATCGTCGATAATATCCAGCTAACCCCAAGAAGCTACGGATATCTGTTACTGATGTTGGCCTCGACCATCCCTCAATTGCATCTGTTTTGGAAGATCCACAGATATCCCATTTCTTGTGATGATATGGACCAAGAATGATACCTCCTTTAACTAGAACTCACACTTTCTATACTTTTCATAGAGATTCACCTTCCCCAAGGTCTCCAGTATAGTTCTTAGATGCTTCTCAGGATCCTCCTTGGTTTTGGATTATATCAAAATATCATCTATAAATACTACCACAAATTTGTCGGGGTAATCTCTAAAGAATCTATTCACCAATTCCATGAATATTTCTAGAGGATTAGTGATTATTAAAGGCGTTACTATGAATTCATAGTGCCCGTATCTTGTAAAAAAAGTAGTCTTGGGGATATCTTCCTTCTTCACCCTTACTTGATAATATCCCAACTGTAAATCCACCTTGGATAAGTATTGTGCTCCATGTAGATGATCGAATAAGTCATCAATTTGTGGGAGAGGATAATTGTTTTTTGTCATGATTTTGTTAAACTCGCGTTAATCGATGAAAAAGTGCATTAACCCATCCTTCTTCTTGATGAAGAGGACTAGTGCACCCCATAGTGAAGCACTTGGGCGTATAAAACCTTTATCCAAATTCTCTTATAGTTGTTTCTTCAGCTCCTAAATCTCCACAACAGCCATTCAATATGGAGTCTGGGATATTAGAAATGCCCCAGTTTTAAGATCGATTGATAATTCAACATCTCTTATAGGAGGAAGACCAGGCAATTACTCGGGAAACACTTCAGTGAATTACCTCACAATAGGCATGTCTTATAGGATGGTTGCCTCCGTATACTCAATCATATGAGCCAGATACGCATGATCATAGGGAAATAATATCCACACTTTAGATGATGGAGCTAAAGAGGATTCATCTTCCTCCTTGCACTTGTAAAAAATCAGAGGTCGATTCTCCACATGGATAGTGATTTCCCTCTCACAACAATTTATGTTAGCTCTATAAAAGGAAAGCCAATCCATGCCAAGAATTGCATCAAATTCCACCAGAGGGAGTATGAAGAGGTTTTTTGGGAAGTTCAATCCACATATTATGATAGGGGAGGAGTTATATTCATGGGATGCAATGATTTCCCCATTTAATGTACTCACTGAAATCTTCACTTACATAATTTGTGGTGGTGTTGGGATTGTTATACTAAACTTTTGAGATATAAAATAATGCGTAGAACTTGAATCAAAAAGTATGTTCGCTATTCATGAATAAATAACTTGCTTACCTGTCACCACTTTGTTGTCGGGGTTAACTTTGAAAGTAGTGATGGAAAAAGATCACCCTCACCGCCTTGGAGGTTATTGGTTGCCTCCGAAAACCCTTGGCTTAGGGAACGGATTTTGAAGATGCCCTAGTTCTTTTCAGTTGTATAAATGAAACACTCGTTGAGGTTCAAACGTAGAATTCATACAAACATAGTTTGTGTAATATAATCTCTTTATCATCGATATATCAATAAAGCAGAATGCACAGTAGTGTCATCATTCATTATCTTGATTCATTATTTTTTTGATTTATCTAGACAGACTTACCTTCAATTACCATGCTTATGGATTTAATAAAGGTACTACCATTCTAATCAACTAGGCCTGAGGTACCTCTTCCTCAACTTGGAAGTGATGAATCCTATCTTGGTAATTCAATCAATGTCATGTCACCAATAGCATACCCAACACAAACTACCTCGCCATGAATTCATCACTATGGTTTTCATCTTGAATCAAAGTATGTAATCAAATGAAATACATTGATAATGATCTCAAGTCAGGATACCATTACACATGTCCATATATAGGAACAACCAATGACACCTGAAACATGTGGTGTTCCTATAAGAGGGACTTTCCTCATGATCTTAACTACTAGAGATCATAAAGTGCATACTTCATGAGAATAAGTCTCAATGATTTTGAACCCCCAGCACCTGATAGTCATACATCATCTATGTCCTATCATAATTACGTACCTAGACTATAGTACATTACTTCAAGATTAATTTCATAGTACCTATAGGTTATCATTATAGCCAGGGACCTACTATAACCCTTTGACACAGCACATAATCTAAGGAAATTACCATAAATATAATAGAATCAAAATAATATACATTATTATGAAAGTATAAACACATGTATATACAAAAAACTGCATACATGTAGTGATAATCAAAGTGCAACACCAGTTGGGAATGGGGAACCCACTTTCAACACTCCCACTTACACTAGATCCAACTGCTAACAAGTCTGAATCTGCTCGCTCTCATATGAGAATCATTATTTAGCTAGGATATGTCTTTATTCATAGGGCCTACCACATTGTCCTCCGTGGATACCCTACTATTAGCGACTTTACCTCTTTGAGTAAAATTCCTCAAGAGATGAAACTTCTGAAGAATATGATTTGTCCTCTACTGAGACCTGAGCTCCTTGGAAAGAACCACTACAACAATATTATTTTAATAAACTAGAACATGGTCTACACAGTTAGTCACAACACCAATGTTTAAGATAGATCTACACATCCAGACTGATTCCTTTGCTACATCAAAAACTGCAATATATTCAGATTCTACTATAGAATCAGCAACCAAATCTTTCTTCGAGCTTCACCAGCACACTAAGGACCATTGAGGCAAATGATGTAGCATGAATGTGATTTCAGATCATCATGGTCTATCTTCAAACTAGAATCAATTTATCCCCTCACTAATAGTTCTTCATCTCATCCATACACTAGGAACGCATCCTTTGTATGCCTCAGGTACTTTAGGATAGTTTTAATAGCTGCCCAGTGCATCTCTCCTGGATATATCTTAATATCTACCCACTATTCTTAAATCAAAGTCGACATCAAACCTAGTACATATCATGACATACATGATAGAACCCACTACCAAGGAATAAGGTATTGTACTCATTATGTCAATCTCCTCCTATGTTTGTGGACACATTCTCTTAGATAGATTAATACCATGTGACATAGGCAACAACCCTCTCTTGAATTGTTCTATATTTTACCTTTTGGGTACCTTGTTTATATATTTACTTTGACATAGCCCAAGAATACTTTGAGATTTATTTAGATAGATCTTTATCCCTATAATGTAGGCTCCTTCACCTAAGTCTTTCAGTGAGAAGAATTCATTTAACCAAGTCTTAATTTACTGTAAGACCTGCACCTGTTTTTCCATAATTAACATGTCATAAACGTATAACACTAGGAAAACGATGGAATTACCTTAAACCTTCTTGTAGAGACAATTATCACTTTCATTTTTGACAAAACCAACTTCTCTTATGGCCTCATCAAAACAAACATTCAATGATCTTGATGCCTGCTTCAACCCATAAATTGATATATGTAGCTTTCATACCATATTGGCATTCATTGACTTGATGAACCCTTTGGTTTGAGTCATATAGACGTCTTCAACTAACTTCCCATTTAGAAAAGATGTCTTGACATCCATTTTCCAAATGTCCTAATCATGAAAGGATGCTATTGTGACCAATATTCAGATGGATTTATGAGTTTCTACTGGTGAGATGGTTTCATCACAGTTGATGCCTTGACATTGCCTAAAACCCTTTGCAACCAGTATTTCTTTAATGTTATTAACCTTACCCACCATGTCCAACTTCTTTTTGAATACCCATTTGCATCCAATAGGATTTACATAAACTGGAGGGTCTAATAAAATCCAAACTTGATTTTTTTACCTAGACTGCATCTTAGAATGCATGGCATCTTTCCATTTACCATATTCTTTTCCTTCTAATACTTCCTTGTAGGTGATAGGTTCATCATACTAAAGGATTAATGTTTCACCTAACTCAATGACAAGAAATCCATAACACTCTGGTTCTCTAACCTCTCGAGTATACCTACGCCATATTTGTGTCTCAGGGACACTTTATTCTTCCAATTTATCTTGTGAATATTATTATCCTACCAAATCTTGTTCATCTAGAGTATTAACTTCGTCAAAGTAAATATTTCTCACAGTATTTCCAATAGAAATGTATTCCCTTTCTAGAAATATGGTGTTTCTTTCCACAACAACATTTCTATCCAAAGGGCTATATTGATGGAATACTTTGGTTTCCATAGGATAACCTATAAAGGTTTACTTCATGCTTATGGATTCTAATTTGTCACTTGGTAATGTCTTGATGAATGCCTCGCATCCCCATACACGTAAGTGTGACAAATTGGGTTTTTTTCAACACCATAACTCATATGGAATTCCAGCCGTAGCTTTAATTTGCACTCGGTTAAGGGTATATGCCACTGTCTGCAAGGTGTATCCTCATAAGGATAATGGAAGATATATTTGACTCAACAATGATCTGAAAATTTCAAGAAAGTTCCTATTCATCCTTTCACTAACACCATTCTACAGGGGTGTATAAGAAGGAGTGAGTTGGGATACTATCCCACACTCCTTCAAGAGATCAATGAAATCTTGGTTAAGATATTCTCCACCTCGGTCTGAGGGGAGTGCCTTTATCTTCTTACCAAGTTGGTTTAATACTTGATTTTGGTATTCCTTAAATATTATAAAGGAATTATACTTATACCTCGTCAAGTAGATATATCCATACCTACTATAGTCATTGGTAAAAGTAATGAAGTTTGAATGTTAACCCCTTACCTATACTAATAATGGACCACATACATTAGTATGTATTAATTACATTACTATATTAGCCCATTCTCCCTTCCCTGAGAAAGGTGATTTGGTCATTCTTTTCTTGTAAACAATCTTGCCATACATCCAACGGTTCTAACTGTACCGAGTCTAAATACCCTTATTGATGTCATATTCATAATCAGTTCTCATTTACATAACCTAGCCTATAGTTCCATAAGCTGGTGATATATGAGTCATTTTTTCTAGTTTTTTCATTGATTTCCACTATTGGGTTCTTGAGTTCAAGCATATATAAACCATTGTTAAAATGTGAAACACCATAAAATATGTTATCCCTATAAAATAGACAACATTTATTTCCAAAATCAAAATAAAATCCAATAGTTTCTAAACTCCACACTGAGATTTTGTCCCTAGTTACATAAGGTACATAATAACAATTATTTAAAACTAGAATGAAGCCACTTGGAAAGGTTAAGTGATAGTCCCCCACTATGAAGGCTTCCAAACATGCACTATTTGTAGATTGGAGATCCAATTCACCTTTTTCAATCTTCTTGAACCTACTTGGTTCTTTTATATGAATACAAATGTGTGAGCCACATTCCGTATCCAAAAACCAACTTTTAGATAAAGATATATTATATTCAATGAAAAAAATACCTGAATTAGAATCATCAATTTTCTTCTTCTTCTCAACTCTAAATTTTTTCTTCTAGTGGCCTTTCTTTCCATATCCAAAGCAGACAACCTCCTACTCATTACTCTACCTCTGAATATTTGGATTCTTTGAAGGATGGTGAATTGGGCTATTTGGCCTTAACTTGGCCTTGGACCCCTTTGCCTTGCCTTCCTTTCTTTTGTTCACCATAAGGACATATGAATTGGTATTTTTCATATCCTTGTCATCTTGACAAAGTAAACACAAAAGGTCTGGGTGTGACTTTGTGATATCATTCATGTTATAATTGATAATAAAAGTCGATAAACTTGGTGGTAAAGAGGAAATAATGAGATCCATTGCTAGTTCTTGATTTAATTTAAACCCAAGGGATTTAAGCCTCTCAATATACCCAATCATCTGGAGTACATGAGGACTGATTGGTTCCCTTCTGCTAGCCTACACATGTATAGGGAACTTGAGATCTCATACCTTTATTTCCTGGCCCTCTCTTGATATAATTCTTATATATGTGAAAGCATCTTGTAGGAATCCTCATCCTCGTGCATTTTCTACAATTGGATGGACATGAATTAAAACATGATGCATTGAACATCAAGTGAATCCTCTACATGATTTTTCCATTTATCCATTTTCACCTTACTTTCTCCCTGAGGAGGTTCAGCAAGGTCTGAGGATTCCAAAACATAAATCATTCTTTCTTGGCACAATACTATGCACAAGTTCTTGTACCACTCTTGGAAGTTATTTCCGACCATGATATTTTCCTTATCCAGAATTGATTGTAGTGGTAATGTACTTGTGGTGTTGGTAATTTCTATTTTAAATCTACATTAGATAAACATTATAAGTTAGTAATTTATCTTGATTAACATTTAACATATATGATTAATTAATTATTATATCACTTTAATATATCCCACTATTTTAGAGAACCCTAAAATCCCTCACTATTGGATTCATAATACTCTATCGCTTGAGTATTCTAGTGGAAAGGATCCTTGAATATAATACTCATAGTCTACATGTTTTGGCTATGCCACTACTTGGAGATTTTCTAGGTTGTCACTAGTCTGTCCAACCACATTAACTTGCGGTTCCTTGTACTGTTGAGTAAAGTCCCAAATTTTGGAATCTGAACCTGATTCCCTCAACATCTTTCCTCTAAAGTGATAGAAATATAGATTTGGATACTTATTTGCTACCATCTTTATACAAGTTGATCCAAAATTCTAATAAGAACTCCCCGGAAGTAAGGAGCACTCTCAACATTGGAAGATGATTACTCCGAACAACCAGTTTTTCTAAAATTTGAATAATTGAAGGCTTTAAAACTTGATATTTCTTTGAGGGTTTTATATTTTTATTAATGAATATAATACATTACTATTTTATATTTTCAAAATAGGTTGTCACGCTCATAACTGAATATGAAATAGAAATATATTCATCACATATTTATGCATTTTTATCTTGTTTACTTTTCTATGTGATCAAGCAATAATCATTCACTCACATAAAACAATAAACAATACGAAAAGTTAAATCATGCAATCCGACTGGTCATGAGAATTATAATATGATCGATCCATAACAGATCAATCTTAACCTAAGGGTTTCAGTACCTTAGTCAAAACTTGACTCATATCATAGATTTCCCTAGTGCAATGTGCCTGAATCCCATCTGGATTATCGCTTTAACTTGGAGGGGTTTGAATCTGGGATCATCACCGTGCAATTACAAATATACTCATGCGTATGCGAGAGGATATAGGGGTAAAAAATACAATAGGTTTATTGGAAACTCATGTACTTATATATATTTGAATTATAAGATGATTTGAAAACTTTCATTTACCTAATTAATGAATACAATCACCACACACATGAATAAATAATTAAATAAATAAAACCACACATGCATGGGTCGGTCACTAAGTCAAGAATATTCGGTATAAATAAAGTGCAAAAAAAATTAAACTGTATTAAATTTAAATAGAACAATAGTGTTCTAATAAATTAAATTAATTTAAATAAATTTTGTTAATTTATTTATCACTTCCAATTCATTAATTTATTCTTTAATTCCAAAAATTAAATTAAAATGTTAATTTAAATTAATCTTAATTAAATTAATATTTCAGATTCAATTTAATATTAATAACCAAATGTAATTATAATTAATTTAATTTAAAAACTAAATTAAATTAATTAAATGAATTTAAAGGTTTACTTCCAGCCCGAAAGGAGTTCAGCAGGACTACAAGGGTGTTTCACCAGAGCTGGGATGAACCGTGGTGTGACCGCGGTGCGGTGAGACCACAACTTGACTGAAGTGCGCGGAATGACCACAATGTGACCATGGCGAGACTGCAGCGAGACCGTAGAGTCCACATCTGGTCCAATGTCACCATGCAGTAGTGCTCGTAGGAAAAAGGAGGTATAAACCCGACAAGATGACTGGGGTTCTGAGAACCAGATCTAGGTGCCGAAAACCCCAAAAGGCATTGTCCTGTGGTGTGGCTTTGGCAAGGATTGAGGGAGTGGATTGGATCGGTTTGGACATAGGCGGAGGATTTGGTCGAGGGTGGAGTGCGACATCTGACAAGGAGGAGGGGAGTAGCGGTGGCATCCTCCGGCAAGGAGTGGCCGACCGAAGGAGGACCGGTGAGCTCGGATGACGATGAGACAATGGGCTCCTTCTACCATTGTGGTCGAGGGTGTCACACAGACCCGGTCAGCGGCACAACTACCTGGGATGAGGGTGGCGGCCTAGATCCGAGAGTGGCGCGGCAGAGCTGGATCCTGGTGGCGAGCTACTGCAGCAGGGCAACGAGGTGCTCCAAACAGCATGACATGCAGCTCTAGTGAGGGGTGTGCCGCCTTGCAGGTGAACCGTTAGAGGAAGGGGAGGCAACTGATGTGGCTCACATAGGAAGGGAGGTGCTCATAAGGGGCAGAACTTGGTCAAGCCCCTTCCCCTTTTTTTAAAATTTCTTGAAACACAAATCCAAGATTCCCACCTTTGTTTTTATTTTTTTTAGCAAAGTCAACATACACTTTTGAGATGAGGTAAAATAAATTTTCCATGACAATAATTGTATAATTTACTGGTTTTTCAAAAAAAATTCATACTTTAATAAATTTAAAAACAATTTTTTTCATTGATAAAAATAAAATAAAATAATAAAATAATATATTTTATTAATATCAAATAATTGATCTCCACAAGAACTATTCTGGGGACTGGATTCCCGCTGAAACTTGGTTGGATTTTGGTGCACTGAAGAACATAAAACAAATTAAAACCCTATTCTTTAAAAAAAATCCATAGAACTTAAATCTAATGATGTCAATCTATTTAAAAATTTTGAATGGTCGTTACTACGCCATTCAGAAGCGGATTGACATGTGGTCAGATCTGTTGGAACCGTTTTAACACCTTCGACTCAAATTTAAGGCAATTTAATTTTACCTTTGAATCAGAAAAGCCACGCATCCCTTTGATACCACTATATGGTACCGGGATGCGTAGTGGAATCCGATAGAACATAAAATTAATTTTTTTTGCATCGCCAGAGTGATGTAACATCCTCGACTCCGGTGATCTCATCCCAGTACAGTTTGAGGACCACATGTGGTTTAATCACAGCACAAAATAAAATCGAACATTTACCTCATTTGAATCTGACATGAGAAAGCATGTTGTAGGATTCTGGTGACTGTTACTTGAAGACTTCGATGATGAAGCCCTCTAGATCATCCACACACGCCTCTTGAATCAGCTCGCATGTCATTCGATGGTATCCAAGTGCTGTTGTGGTACATCGAAGACCACTTCAAGGCAAAGATGATCACTACATACAAGTTTCTTCGATCCAAGATGGAAAAACATGAAGATCTTGCCTGTTTGAGAGAGTCTCTCTCTAGGATTCGGGAGGAGAGAGATGATCTAAATTCCAATGAATGAATATTAACAAGGAGAAGAGCCTATATAAACTTATGTAGTGAATATCTAAAATACCCAGTATGGGTTCCTAGCCCCCGTGTAACAAATATTCAAAATATAAGTATTAAAAATATATATTTATGAGAAAATAAATTATTCCATTAATAATATTTGTAATTTTTTCACCAAATACAATATATATATTAAATATAAATTTGCATGATAATCTTGAGTCTTTAACTCAACTCATGTCTCCTGATAATATTAAATGAACTCAGAATATTTAAATCCATTCAAATAATATTTTTTCCTTGTATTTACTTAATCACTTGTAAATAAATGTTATAAATAAATTCAACGAATTATTCTAAACATGGATATTTCAAGAATTTATTCATTCTTCGGTGATCTATAGAACTTGGATAATACCTGAACCCTTGGTGGGCCCCAATAAGTACTATAATCATATTTACCATAATAGGGTAGATTCTCAAAGAACTATTGTGTGTGAACCTGTAGGACCTTATCTCAATAGTAGTGATTAATATACATGGACCAAGAGCAGGGTCTAGAAACCCATCAAGGCCTCTATAGAGATAAGGAAAAGTCAAATCAATGACTACCTTCCTACAAACATAGTTTGTGTAATATAATCTCTTCGTCATCAATATATAAATAAATCAGAATGTACACTAGTGTCATCATTATTTATCTTGCTTCATTATTTGTCAATTTATCTAGACGGACTTACCTTCAACAACCATGGCCATTGATTTAATGAAGTTACTACCATCCTAATCAAACTGGCCAAAGATAGCTCTTCCTCAACTCTGAAGCAACAAATCCTATCTTGATCATTCAATCAATGTCATGTCACCAATAACATACCCAACACAAACTACCTCTCCACTACTTCATCATCATGGTTTTCATCTTGAATCAAATATGTAATCAAATGACATACATTGATAATGATATAAATTAAGGAGACCATTACATATGATCGTGGGTAGGAACAACCAATGACATCTAAAACATGTGTTGTTCCTACAAGCGGTTTTGTCCTCATGATCTAAACTACTAGAGATCACCAAGTACAGACTTCATGAGAAGATGTCTTTATTCTTATGATCCCCCAACACCAGGTATTCTTACATCATCTATGTCCTATTAGAGTGATGTACTTGGACTATAGGAAAATACTTCAAAATTATTGTCACAGTACCTCTAGGTTCTCATTATAGCTCAGGGCCTTCTATAACCATTTGATACGACACGTAATCTAAGGACATTACCATAAACATAATAGATGCAGAAGAATATACATTATTATGGAAGGATAAACACATGTATATACAAAAAACTACATACATGTAGCAGTAATCAAAGTACAACACATGTTGGGTCTAGTTCACCCACTTTCATCATCGAGCATATCTCATGTTGGATTAGGAACCTCGGTAGGGGGATTCCCTACAAAATCACGTTGCATCATCAATGTCCTAACCACATGATGTTAACCTAAAAGGTACTCTAAAAACTAATCCTAGATTTACTTTTTCAAATACAAGACATGTATGGACACCAAGATGACATATGCTAGGAAAATCCACTTCTGAAGAAAAAAATTTGACACTGATGCCCCTCTTCCTGTGTATAGACCAAGCCTATGTAGTGGGTACAATTTCAAGACAATTGAATCTTCAAACCCAAGGTGAACTCTAATAATGGGGTAAAAATGATCCTCCCTACGTTTGAATCAGATCTTCATAAACGAGTCTCTAAATCCATGGATAACCGCAAGATAATTGTTTCTAACATGCCCAAAAAATCCTTTCCATCCATAAAATTTCATGCTTTGAGTAATTTAGGATCTCTATAAACCTCCCCAGTTATCAAAAGAAAAATTTCAATATCATAAGGACACCTTTGTTTGACTATGCACACAATTTTCTGGTGGCTCGGCATAAGTTTCTCACAAAAATGTCCTGTTGACCAAAGGAAACTTCATCCTCTTGAGTGGATTTTCCTATGTTTGTATGCCTAATGGATTCTAACACTCATGTAATTTCTTTTGATCTGAGTGCCTTGACAACCATGGTTTATATTTTCCTTCACACTCATGTCCTGTACATATCAGGACATCTCAGACCGGTTATCTTCCTGTTAATCGGGTCTTCTATATCAAATATCCTAATCCAATGACATTAAAACTATGTGATGAATGATTCACATTGTTCACTATTGGGCCAAGACACACCAAATAATGATTTCCCAGGTTCCTATTCATGAAATAAATCTGCACAAGACAATCCAGTGTGATCACCACCTCATGAGTAAGCTCACATGCAAGAAAAAAATGCCTCATTTCTATGTGTGAATCAAATCCTCATATGGATGTATTCCAAGAACTAAATTTGGTTTGATTACTATTTTCATAGGATACATCATGACAAACCTGCCTTTTATTACACAATTAAACATAATTTATTACATAAACTTCATTTGATACAACATAGAAGATAAGGAGATCTAGTGTCTTTGAGGCTTAGGATCATTTCATAACAACTTAAAACATGAAATACAACATCTTTATTGAAAACTTCTTTAGATTAACACTATATTTCCTCGTACTTAGCATTTCATGGGATAACCTAAGGACATGCATAAGAAAATGGTGAGCTATAAAGCCCTCTAAGGGAATAATCATGGAATAACATGAGGAATACAATATATGTTAGACAATAGGCATATCAATAGACCACAAGAGAAGCATAAACATAAATGCATGATAAAGCATGGTAATCATAACATGGAAATGTGGCAACAACACTTAACATGGAATTAGCATGAGCCAAGACTCATCGCACATAGAGCATGAGTAAACCCTCATTGCAAATGAAGCATGAGTAAACCCTTGTTGGAATTGAATTAGCATGAGTAAACACCCATTTCACATGACGTATCATGATACTATACTTTAACCAATGCATTGGAGCGCTATCAGGGTGCACCCTTCTTAAACATTTCATTTCATGCATAAGTGTGCCACATGGATCATAAATCATTAAATAATTCAACATAATAATTTATTACATGATAAAATAATGTCGAATACATACATGAAACTCTTTAAAAAATAATTGAATGTTTATAAAGATGAATACCCTTGATAGAGAAATGGGCATGGTATTCACTACACAATGACTTTGGCTTGGAAAAGCACGGTGCAATTTCGGTAGCATAACGATGTGACATAAGAACACATAAAAATGGATGATGATAGAGAAAGGTGTGTCTCATCATATTTACATGACACAGATAGTAAGGGTGTCATATAGATACATTTCCCAACAAATGTAATGGAATTGATATTCATGATACAAAAGTATTGCTTGAATGTAAATGAGGAGAGAGAAATTTCATTCGGAATTTCGGTATAGTAAAGAGTGTACATGGGATAAGAGAGAAAGGGGTCTCCCATCATTCAAAAATAAATATGACAGTATTGGGGAGGTGTGAAACCATACCCCAAAATTTATAATTGAAATTAAAAGGGAATAACAATTTAAAGAATGTTGGACGAAAATGAGGAAGGAAGAAAAAACTCGTACTTGGAAGTGTGCTTCCAAAGGATTGAGAGAAGCTTGAGAGAGACTTCTGGGGAGATTGGGGCACCTTGAGAGGATTATAGATAGGGGAGGGAAGAGTTTGTAATAACTCCAAAGGCTTTTAGTGAGGAGGAAGTGGGAGCTTGGGTGGGTTTATATAGGAAAGGTGAGAGAATTCTTTATTATTTAGGTTTGGGACACCTCACATTAAACAAATCCAAACCACAAACCAGACCATTGTTTTTTCCCATGATTTTTGTAAAAGGGATGTGTAAAACAATATTTTATAAGTCCAAAGTCCTAACTAATTAAAATAAATGGGTTTCTTATGTGGAGGTGAGTCACACTCCCAAGGAAAACAATTAAAAAAGACAAAATATTTAATAAGTCTTGAAGGGTCCACTAAAGCCTTGTAAAATAAATCAAACAAACCTAAAATCACATTATTTTAATGTTAAAAGATATATTGGATGAACATGAAGTATATATTATTTTATTACATCACTATTGGGTCATTATGATGTCATAAAACGTATTATATATTTAGATGGTATTTAATTTTTACCTAAAAAATTGACTATCACAGAAATTTTTTAAAAATTCACCATTGGAAAATTTAGACATTCTGATTCCAAAAATAATATTCATTTTATCTAAATAATTTTTTAAATATGTTAATTTACACTTTTAAAATAAAAACCGACATTTATCGAAAATTCATGGGGTTTGATGAAAATGGTTTTCAAACATTAATAAAATTTACAATTGCATTCATAAAATTATACGATAATTTATATTTAATAAAAATTAATTTAATAATAATAATAATATTTTATTAAAATATTATTTAATTCAAAAATCCATTAATTCATCAAAATATATTTCTTAGTTGAACATTAATTAAAAATACTATTTGTGCTTTAAAAACTATTTATAATGTAATAATAATAAAATGAAAGTATATTCATTATTATATAAAAAAATAATGTACATAACCATAGTACTAGGGAATTGTTAAATAATCCCTTAAAACACCCACATATGACCGAAGGGTGAGGTGTGCGATGGTGATAGACTCTTGGGGTGGCTTAGATAACATCACTCGGGTGGTAATCTCTATCAACTTCCACTTTTCCTATAGGCGGTTCTGCTCAAGCTTAACATGTTCAACATCAGCTTGAGCTTGGTCAAGAGAGAATCCCAATAATGCCACATCCATTCCAAGATCTGACAAATGGGCTTCATACGGGGAAAGTCTACTGGATGGGGCCATCACTTCCTTTGTCTGAGTAAATTGGATTTGTTAAAGCCCATATTTATACTTATCATGTGATCACTGTTCAACAAATACAATAGCAACGGTCACAATTCTTGATGGTATTTTAAAATCCAAAAACATAAAACAAAGGAAGTGCATATGTTGTATAAACATTTCACATATTAAGACATTTAATTAGATCAAGGCGGATATTCATTAACAAAAGTTTGGGTCGTTACAATATTCCCCCCTTAAGAAATTTCACCCTCGAATTTTACTTTCCCCACACTAAAACAGATTTGGGTAACTCTGCTTCATTGTTTCCTCTGATTCCCACGTCTCTTCTTCAAACTTGTGGTTTCACCACAACACCTTGACGAGGGGAATTGTCTTATTTTGTAGAAATTTTTCTCTATGATCTAAGATCTTCACTAGTTTCTCCTCATAAGAAAGTTCATCCTCTACCTATACCACCTCTGAAGAGAGTACATGTGAAGGGTCTGATATGTACTTCCTTAAGAGGGATACATGAAAGACATCATGTACTTTGTCCATGGTAGGTGGAAGTGATAGTTGATAGGCCACAACCCTAACACGATCAAGAATCTCGAAGGGGCTGATGTACCTTGGACTAAACTTCCCTTTCTTTCCAAACCTCATTACCTTCTTCCACAGAGATATATGTTGAAATACAATGTCTCCAACTTTAAACTCAAGGTCTCGTCGATGGTTATCTACATAACTCTTATGTTGAATCTAGGATTCCTTGATATACTGGTGAATGGTTTTCACCTTCTCCACCATTTCTTCGACCATTTATGGTCCAAGCATCTTACGCTCACTGACTTCATCCCAACACACCGGTGTTCTACACCTTTTCCCATAAAGGGCTTCATATGGTGCCATTTGGATGCTTGAGTGGAATCTTTTATTATATGAGAACTCAACCAGAGGAAGATGTTGACCCCATCTTCATTGAAAGTCCATTGAGCATGCTCTCAACATGTCCTCAAGTGTATGGATTTTCCACTAGGATTGGCCCTTAGTTTGAGGATGATAGGTCATACTGAAGTTTAGTTTAGTATTCAGAGCATGTTGAAGACTCTTCCAAAACTTAGAGTGAAATCTTGGATCTCGATTAGACACAATAGATAGTGGTACTCCATGTTGCCTTACCACTTCCCTGATATATATTTGTGCCAGTTGATCCATTAAGAAATCCTCCTAAATAGCAATGAAGTGTGCAGCCTTTGTAAGATGATCCACAACAACCCAGATTGCATTGTTGCCATTGGATGTCTTCAAAATTCTGGTGACAATGTCCATGATGATGTTCTCCCATTTCCATTCTGGTATGGGAAATGGTTGCATCATCCCATTAGACTTCTTCCTCTCTTCCTTCACTTGCTGACACACCAGTCACTTTGATGTATATTCAACGATCTCCTTCTTCATATTATCCCACAAATAATGATCTCGGAGATCTCGATAAATCTTTGTGTTTCCTGGGTAAATAGCGAAACTTGAACTATGTACATCATCCAAAAGTTCCTTCTTCAACTCTGGACTTGATGGAACACATAGTCTTTTCCCAAATCTCACAATTCCTTCTTCATTAACATTAATCTCTGATGACTTCCCTTTTCCGATAGCTTCCACTTTTTCCTAAATTCCCACATCATCTTTTTGAGCATCCTTTAACCTTTCCAAAAGTGATGGTTGAGAAATCATTTGTGAAATGATTGATAATGTTCCCTTCTTTATGATTCCCATGTCCAACTTCATCAAATATAAGAATATTGGATCCTTTTTAATTCCCATCAATGATAGAATTGTTGGGTCCTTTCTACATAGGGCATCTGCCACCTTGTTCTCTTTCCCAGGGTGGTAATGGATTGAGCAGTCATAGTCTTTGATTAGATCTAACCATCTTCATTAGCGTATGTTCAACTCTTTCTATGTGAATATATGCTTGAGGGTTTTTTGGTCCATATATATTTCACACTTCTCCCTAAATAGATAATGCCACCAAATTTTCAAAGAGAATATTACTGTAGCCAACTCGGGGTCATGTGTTGGATAGTTCTATTCATGAACATTCAATTTCCTTGAATCATAGGCAAGGAATTTGTCATTTTTCATTAACACGCATCCTAGGCCCTTCTTCAAAGTATCACTAAATACCACAAAAAGTTCTCCACTTATGTGTAAAGTGAGCATGGGCACAATAATAAACCTCCTTTTCAACTCCTTGAATCTTTCTTTGCATTCATCACTCCAAGAAAACTTTACTCCCTTCCGAGTTATCATGGTAAGAGGGTTGTACAATCGTGAGAAATTTCTCACAAGTCGTCGATAATATCCAGGTAACCCCAAGAAGCTACGGATATTCGTTACCGATGTTGTCCCCGACCATCCCTCAATTGCATCTGTTTTGGTGGATCCAGAGATATCTCATTGCTTGTGATGATATGGCCCAAGAATGATACCTCCTTCAACTAGAACTCACACTTTATGTACTTTACATAGATCTTCTCCTTCCGCAAGGTCTCTAGTATTGTTCTTAGATTCTTCTCATGATCCTCCTTGGTTTTGGAGTATATCAAAATATCATCTATAAAGACTACCACAAATATTTCAGGGTAATATCTAAAGACTCTATTCATCATGTCCATGAATATTTCTGGAGCATTAGTGATTCCGAAAGGCATTACTATGAATTCATAGTGCCCGTATCTTGTACGAAAAGTAGTCTTGGGTATATCTTCCTTCTTCACCCTTACTTGATAATATACTGACTACAAATTAACATTGTAGAAGTATTGTGCCCCAAACAGCTGATAGAACAAGTCATCAATTCATGGTAGAGGATAATTGTTCTTTATCATGATTTTGTTAAACTCATGGTAATCGATGCAAAGGCGCATTGACCCATCCTTCTACTTGATTAAGAGGACTGGTGCACCCCATAGTGAAGTACTTGGGTGTATAAAACCTTTATCCAAATTCTCTTGTAGTTGTTTCTTAAGCTCCTCAAGCTCCACAATAGCCATTCTATATGGAGTCTTAGATGTTGGAAATTCACAAGGTATAAGATCAATTGAGAATTCAACATCTCTTCTAGGAGGAAGACCAGGAATTACTCGAGAAACAATTTACAGAATTAACTCACAATAGGCATGTCTTCTAGGATGGTTGCCTCCTTAGACTCAATCATATGATCCAGACACGCATGCTCATAGGGAAATAATATCCATGCTTGAGATGATAGATCTAAAGAAGATTCATCTTACTACTTGCACATGTAAAGAATCAGAGGTCGATTCTCCACATGGATAGTGATTTCCCTCTTAGGTAAATTTATGTTGGCTCTATATACAGAAATCTAATCCATGCCAATAATTGCATAAAATTCCACCAGGGTCAGTATGATGAGGTCTTTCGGGATGTTCAATCCACAGATTATGAAAGGGGAGGAGTTATATTCATGGGATGCAACGATTGCTCCATTTTCTGTACTCACTAAAATCTTCACTTCTATGATTTGTGGTGGTGCTGGGATTGTTCTACTAAACTTTTGAGATATAAAACAATGCATAGAACCTGAATCAAAAAGTATATCCGCTATTATTGAATGAATAACTAGCATACCTGTCACCACTTTGTTTTTAGGGTTCACTTCAGAAGTAGTGATGGAAAAGGCTCGCCCTTGCTGCCTTGGAGGTTATTGGTTGCCTCTGAAAACCCTTGGCTTAGGGCATTGATTTGCAAGATGCCCTGGTTCTTTTCAGTTGTAGCAATGAACCACTTGTTGAGGTTTAAACGGAGCATTCCTCTCCTCTATCATTGTCGCGGGTCTTTCTTGTCAACAGTTAATAGTCAGGTGCCCTTCTCTTCCACACCTAAAGCATTTCCTCATCCCCTTCAGGAAATTTCTGGGGTTCTTCTTTCGGCACCATTGGAAAGTGGGGTGCGGGATCTTCTTAGAACCATTGGATTTATCCATCAGACCAAAAATATCGAATTCTACCTTATACTTCTTATCCCCATGATACCCCTGAGATTCTCTGATCTCCATTTCGACCTTGAGGTCACATCAGACGATTTCCTCATAGCTGTCGAAGTCATGAATCACTAGTGCTTTCTGCAGGCTAGGTTTCAGCCCACCAAAGAAGCGGTCAACCTTGCATTCGAGGGTAACTACAAATCCAGAGGCATATCGTGAATGACTTTTGAATTTTCCTTGTATGCTCCGACAGATTCATCATCTTTTTTCTTGATGGAAGGGAAGTCCCTTTCCATATTAAACTGGAGGGTGCACGGAAAATATTTATCAAAAAACATATTCTAGAAATCCTTCCATTCCAATGCCTCAATCTCCTCCTCAGGCTTCATATTTTTTATCAACATCCACCATTGATCAGATTCGGCCTCCATATGATAAGCAGCTAGGAGAACCTTCTCTTGTTCATAACATTTAAGGATGGAGAAGATCATTTCAATGGAGTTGATCCATTGTTCAATGATTGAGGGATTAGATGATCCATTAAAAGTAGGAGGCCTTTGTCTCATGAAGCTCTTGATAGTGACTTGTTCTTTCATAGGGGGGTTGAAAATTCCTCTTGACCCATGTTTCTATTCAAATATTTAGTTAGCTAATAGAGAAGCATGACAAATTTTTTGATTCTCGCTCCCATTGGATTGGGTATCTCATTAGTATAGTAATTGCATTGATCTTCACATCGGTTGTTAGCCCGAGTCCTCCTATTATCGGTCATTGGTTGGAATAAAATGAAATTTAGGGGTAACACATAAAGGGAAATACATGGAAAGAACTGATGACTTATAAAAAACTCTTATTTCCTTAACATATTAATCTATTGGATTCAGTCTATGTTATCCATGATCTACTTTCTAACATATATTCTTAGGTAATTTTTTAGTCCATTAATAATGGTTCATACTAAGTTTGTGAATTTACAAAAGCATATACCTCAGGAGTGTCGTAACCAAGAGTGAAGCATGGCCCGTTGTCGTTCGCCAGTTTCCATTCGAGTCTAGCTCAAAGCGGTGTTTTCAGGTTTTACCCCTAGGATACATTTGTGCCAGAGCTAACTCCACATGCTCATATCTAGATAGGGATGTATTTACTTGATAAACCACTTAATCAATACTCACCAAAACTTAGGTATTTTTTCATTATACTTAGTCTTGTTTCTACGAATTTACTATGTTTTTCCAATCCTAATCCCAAAAATAACTAAACCTATCCTCCGATATCAACTATGACAACCCGACTTTTTATTACACAATTAAACATAATTTATTACATAAAATTCACTTGATACAACATAGAAGATCAAGAGGTCTAGTGTATTTGGGGATTAGGATCATTACATAACAACTTAAAACATGAAATACAACATCTTTATTGAAAAATTCCTTTACATGACCACTACATTCCCTCGTACTTCGCATTTCATGGGATAACCTGAGGACATGCATAAGAAAATGGTGAGCTATAAAGCCCAGTAAGGGAATAATCATGGAATTACATGAGTAATAAAATACATGTTAGAAAATAGGAATATCAATATAGAACAAAAAAGCATAAACCTAAAGTCATGATAAATCATGGTAATCATAACATGGAAATGTGGCAACAACACTTAAAATGGAATTAGCATAAGCCAAGGCTCATCACACATGGAGCATGAGTAAACCCTCATTGAACATGAAGTATGAGTAAACCCTAGTTTCAATTGAATTATCATGAGTAAACACCCATTGAATATGATTTATCAGGATACTATACTTTATCCAATGCATTGGAGTGCTATCTGGGCACACCCATCTTAAACATTTCATTTCATGCATAAATGTTCCACATTAATCATAAAACATTGAATCATTTATTCCATGATAAACGAATGTGGAATACATATACGAAACTATTTAAACAATAATTAAATGTGCATAAAGTTGAATACACTTGATAGAGAAATGGGCATGGTATTCACTACACAATGACTTTGGATTGGAAACGCACAGTGCAATTTCGGCAGCATAACAGTGTGACATAGGAATTCATAAAAATGGTTTATTAGAGAGAAAGAGGTGTCCCATAATATTTAAATGACATGTATAGTAAAGGGTTAATATAGATACATGTACCAACAAATGTAATGGAATTTAGATTCATGATACAAAATAAATGCTTGAATGTAAATGAGGAGAGAGGAATTCCTTTCGGAATTTCGGCATAGTAACGAGTGTACATGGGAGGAATTTAATGAGAAAGAAAGGGGTCTCCCATCATTAAAACATAAATAGGGAAGTATGGGGGAGGTGTAAAACCATACCCCCAACATTTATAATTGAAATTAAAAGGGAATAAAAATTCAAATAATATTGGACGACAATGAGAAAGGAAGAAAAAACCCTTACTTGGAAGTGTGCTTCCAAAGGCATGAGAGAGGCTTGAGAGAGGATTCTTGGGAACTTGGGGAACCTTGGGAGGATTATAGTGATAGTATGGAAGAGGTTGGATTAACTCAAAAGGATTTGAGTGAGGAGTAAGTGGGAGATTGGGTGGGATTATATTGGAAAGGTGAGAGAATTCTTTATTATTTAGGTTTGGGACACCTCACATTAAACTAATCCAAACCACAGACCAGCCCATGGTTTTTGCCCATGGTTTTTGTAAAAGGGAATTGGAAAAAAAATATTTTATAAGGCCAAATGCCTAACTTCTTAAAATAGTGGGGTTGCTTATGTGGAGGTGAGTCACACTCCCAAGGAAAACAATTTTAAAAGACAAAATGTTTAATAAGTCTTGAAGGGTCCGCTAAATCTTTGTAAAATAAATCAAATAGTCTTAAAATCACATTATTTTAATGTTAAAACATATATTGGCCGAAAATAAAGTATATATTATTTTATTACATCACTATCGGGTCATTATGATGTCATAAAACATATTATATATTTAAAGGGTATTTAATTTTTACCCAAAAATTTGACTGTCTCAGAAAATTATGAAAAATTTACCATTGGATAATTTTGACATCCTGATTCCATAAATAATATTAATTTTATCTAAATAATTTTCTAATTATTTTAATTTTCACTTTTAAAATAAAAACCGACATTTATCAAAAATTCATGGGTTTTGACGAAAATGGATTTCAAACCTTAATAAAAATTATAATTGCATTCATAAAATTATAAAATAATTTATATTTAATAAAAATTAGTTTAATAATAATAATAATATTTTATTAAAATATTATTTAATTCAAAAATCCTTTAATTCATCAAAATATATTTCTTAGTTGAACATTAACTAAAAATACTATTTGTGCTTTAAAAACTATTTCCAAGGTAACAATAATACAATGAAAGTATATTCATTATTATATAAAAAATAATGTATATAAACATAATACTATGGTCTTGTTAAATAACCCCTTAAAACACCTGCATAATACCGAAGGGTGAGGTGTGCGATGGTGACAGACTCTTGGGGTGGCTTGGATAACATCGCTCGGGTGGTAATCTCTATCAACTTCTACTTTTTCCATAGGCAGTTCTTCTGAAGCTTAACGTGTTCAATCTCAGCTTGAGCTTGGTCAAGAGAGAAGTTCAATGATGCCACCTCCTTTCTGAGCTCTGACAAATGGGCTTCATACGGGTCAAGTCTATTGGATGAGGCCATCGCTTCCTTTGTCTGAGTAAATTGGATTTGTTAAATCCCATATTTATACTAATCATGTGATCACTATTCAACGACAACAATAGAAATAGTCAAAATTCTTAATGTTATTTTAAAATCCAAAAACATAAAACAAAATAAGTGCATATGTTATATAACCATTTCACATATTAATACATTTAATTAGATCAAGAGGGATTTTCATTAACAAAATTTGGGGTCATTACCTACATAGTGAAAACCAGACCTCGTATCTTAGGTCCAGTAAAGAGACAAAATTGTCCCCTCCTTCCCACCCACAAGTCATACCTATATAGAGAACCATTCCACACCTGTGTGAGGATAACCTTGTTACTTATTCCTAGGAAATTACATTTTTAAATGACCTCTTTCATGACTAGGCACTCCAATTCCCACAATCCATACTTTGTGTCCAGAAAGGTATGAATCTCTATAATCATCCTGGGTCATTGGAAAAGGAATGTTAGTGTTCTGAGGACACCTTTATTTGACTATACACACAATTCCTTGATGGCTCTTCATAAGTTTCTAAAAAAAAGTTTTGTCGACCAAAGACAAATTCACCCTCAAAAGAGGATTCTTATACCTCCATATTCCTTTATGAAGTTTACGTATCACCTCACCCCTAGTTTCAATAACCCCCTGGATTATAGTTTACATCCTTTCTCCCCTATCATTCCTGAAGATGATGAAAATTTTCTGGTCTAAATACAATGAAATGAAAAATTTATCTACCCCTCTTCTTAGTTCATGTAAGGTGACTTTAAATCACGAGTCTCAAATGTATTGATTGTACAATGTTAAACTATACCATACTTTAACCCTTATTTATGAAAGGAAAATTCATGTGGGAGCCATTTCTCAGTCAAAGTTACTCATTCAAAACCAATATAAATATCCTCATCACTTTCAAACATCATTTCACAAAATTCCACATACTGAGGCCTTAAAACCCCCCCAAAATATAAATTTTCATAAAACTACCTAGCCATCATAAATGGGAGGTCAATGTTCTATGGAAACCTTTGTTTGACTAAAAACCCAATACGCCGACAACTCTTCATAAGTTTCCCACAAAAAAGTTCTGTCCAACAAAGGCAATTTGTCCTCAGGAGAGTCTTTTCCTACATCTTTATGCCCATGGCACTCATGCCTCATACCATGTTCCATGTTCAAAAACCAAAAAATCAGGGCCAAGAAAAATCTAATATCTATGTTTAAATGAAATTGGGAAATCTTTGGTTAATGAGTCCTAATTGGGATCCTTACCTAACTGGTCATGGTCAAAGCTATTTGACCTAAAACATTAGTTATGATAGTCTATTTTTAAAGACTATAAATTGCCCACCAGAAGAGACACATACGTCACTAAGATGAAAACCCGCAAAGGTCACCTTAGAAAAAAGTTGAGTATTAACTCTCTAAATCTATACTACATATGTTTCAGAAAAAATAATGATCCATAAAAAATAAAAAGATTCACAAAGCATGTTAGTTTGAAAACCCTCAAAGGGTGGCCTAAGAAAAAGTAATGTTATACCCATTGAGCCTACATCATAATAGTCTTAGGCAGAAATTAGGGTTATAACTGGAAAATAAATAAATCTTGTGGGGACTTTAATGTGACCCTAGTAATAGTAAAATTATGCTTGTTCAGTCCCTTAGCTCAGGAAAAAGTTAGATCATGCTTTGATTATTTCAATTCAGATATCCTGGATTATGACCCAAATTGACATCCAATTGAGTTTATTATTTCAAATTTAGTTAATTAGAATTGATATACATTGCAGTAAAATAGAAGGAGAATGAATTTGATAGAGAAAAAAATTCAATTTCATTAAATGAAAATGGGGGGACATCCATAATTTAGAGTCTCTTCCCAATGTCATAGTAAAAGGAAACAATGGAACAAGACAATCCAAAATATTACAACAAAGGATAATTAGCTCCTTCTAGTAGATCAATATCTACATGAAAAAAACCCTCAAGATCATTTTCAAAAGTAGTCCTCTGTGTAGCTTTAGCTTCAACCACTAGGCATACTCATTTCATAATGACCCTGGGATCATTCCCCTTCTATTTTATAACTTCAAAGTTATCACTTGTTGATGTTAGTTGCGCCATTATCTTGGAAACATGAGCCTCGTACTCTCTCAAATCTATTGTTTTGGAAATAACAAGGTTATGATCATCTTCCTCCTCATCCATTAAGTGGTGTATATCTTAAATAATATCCCAAAGGGTATTGTTTTGGTATTCGAATCAGTTAACTGAGCTAGGATTCCATAATGAGTGGCTAGATCCTCTCGAGCTATGATAATTTGGTATGTGAGCTGGTGTAGGTGTCAGAGTCAAAGCCTTTAGAATCCAAGTTAATAAATAGCCACCAGAGGGTGTCATCCTCATTAGTAAATTCTAGAAGAGGATTTTCAATGTTAATAGTACATCTTTGAATCCAAGCCAATCTCCACATGGTTCGATGTTTCATGAAGGCATTTGATCCTGGGTTTTTCTCCCCCGCCGCAATAGGTATGTAGTCAGGGAATGCCCTCACAACATATGGAGCTTCCCAAGGCTGGGTTACCCAAGTAGGAGAATCATTCCGCTGTGTTGATGGTTCAATATCTGAAACTAATATTATGGGGTTTACTGTGACTTCAAGGATACCCAAAGGCCTTCCACTTGGGCCGACTTTGGTAGGACCAGATACCATATCATCCAGAGATAGGGGGTTGAGTCACTATCCATGAATATTGGTTGTGTAATGGAATTCCCCTCTGAACTCAGGTTGCGGAATATGGAGTGCCTTCTTGCAATAGGAATAGAGGGAGATAATGTAGTTGTCATGGTTGAAATGGGACCGGAAGCACTCAAGGTACTTTTCACCAGTCAAACTAGTCTATCTAGTATTCTGTTAGAGTATAAGGCCACCCACTATTGGGAAAACTCTAATGATAAGTGGGTAGAGGACATTTTGGGAGGAATAAATATATTTATATCAGAGTCCTCTGGTATCATCATCAACTATAGTTGGAAAATGATTAACAGTTGATATTCTCTCTTGACCAGGGTGATTGGGAGTAATGCGACTCACTACAGACATCTGAAATGTCTAGAAAATCTATAAGTAGAATAAGGTTCAGAAATAGCCATTCTATCTAAATGAGTGGTTAATATTCCATCCTAAATCATGATGATGTAAGAACACCCTTCCAAAGAACATCAACCATCATCTACTACTACCCCGTAAGTCACAGAGTAGGGAACAAAAATAAAATAAGGAAGTTAAATCAACAATTCAATTATGTTGTCAGTACTTAAAAACATGGGGGTGTACAACACTGATGTTGAGGATAGTTAAATGAAGATCAGAATTTTGGAATTGTCCCGATACGTCAATATTCATAGTAAGGGAAGTGATCTGCAATCCATCCATATAAAAATTGAAATGTCCCACTAAGACGATGTGGGACCCTTACTTCCTATATCTTCCCCAGTAGTTCCTAAATTCGAGAAAGGATAGAGATGGCTAAATTAATGGGATGTTCCTCTTCTAGTGTCACCTCCATCATTAGAGTGAAAACTCATACACTAGCATAAACATTGTGGGACGGGAAGAACCAACCACTTAAGAATATAGAAAGAAAACCAACCAATATAAGTTCATGAGATATGTCTGTTCGGACCTCATAACCCCAATTGGTGCATTGACCCTCATTGAGGGTAGCACCGTAAGAGTTAAGAATGAGCCTTGATTTTTGGGTGGGATGTGTTTGACTACAGAGAAATCTCATCCTTTGCCCTTTTATCTATAGGAATAGCCCAATCCAATCATTAAATGAAATAAGTGAGCGGTCATGAAGGGGTCGACCTACTAGTCTCTCTATCATGATCATAAAGTCCCTCGCTAGTGTATATACTTGCTCAAAATTTTCCCAGGTATTGGCCAGTAGTAAATATTCTTCATATATATTAACGAGAATGGTAAGCCCCCCTTTCTGGTATATATCCCATAAAATGATCCACACTTCACCATGGTACAGGTGAAAGGTCTTAATACTTGAACACCAATGGCTAAGCAGTTTGGGTAATATCTCACCCAATGAATAAATGGTGATTTAGGAGACACACACCACTTTGTGTGGGTTGATAGCTTCCAGTGGAACAGAGGATTCCAAGCAGTTCTAATGAACCCAAAATTCCTAGGCCCACTCATCAGAAAAGAACCCTCCAGACCATAGGTCCCATTTAGATCTCCATCCTTCACTAAGATCATTTTGTGAAAGAATAAAAATAGAAGAACATTCACAAACAATTGATTCTGAAGATATGGAACCATGGCATCGATTTCTTTTCATATACATAGATACATTCATAACAACTATTTCATATTTTCTCAAACAAGTCATGATCTCTCCCATGGAAGAAATATTCATTTGGTCGTACTCTTGATACATATCAAGATGAATAACAAAGAAACTCTGATAAACCGGTGGAAGGAGGGTCATCCTGGAGAACAAAGTTTTAAAGTGGAAACTAATTAGACAATAGGTAGGACATGATCTATAGTGAAAGAATATCCTTGAGATTACTCCCTTGCGGAGTAACATAATACTAGAGATCATCACCAATTTTCTTAACCATAACCGTCCTTCTTCTAGTAACATCCATTAAGATGAGATGAAGAGCCAATTTTTTCTGTAGGAGGTCAGCAAAAGTTAGCCTCAAAAAATTGGGAAAGTACTGAAGGAAATTACACATAATGAAGGCCCCACATATGAATGGTCTATGTGGATTACATTTCTTGAACCATTAATCATCGGAAAACATCGTCCACGAATTGATAGTTCGTGAAAGCTCAGAAGGCATTGGCCCATGAAATGTTGACCAACAAACTAACGGTTCACAGAATAGGGAAGTCACACACTAAACCTTGCAATGCAGAAATTTAAACTCACCAATAGATGGTTCAAAGTTCAGTTTACAGATTCAAAGTCCATTTTGTGGATGGAGACTACGAAGGGTTTGCGTGATGCGGAAGCGAGCGAGCGAGATATCCACAAGAGCATTGATGTTCCTGGAAAAAATAGTAAAAGATAAAATGATTTGGGTCCCATTTATATAGGTGTGGTCCCCTTATACGGGTATACCATCATACCGCAAACTGAATTATGTAAGTACCACTTTCTACATCAAAATAGCCTCTTCTTCATCTCGATTAGAGCCCATTTTTATGGGGGGGTTTTTTGGGTCTGGAAAATTCTGCATTGGGGAAGTCAAATATTCCCATAAATTTGGAAAAGGAACAAAAATGAAAAAATTCAAGATTTGAAGAAGAATATTTAAAGGAAAAAATTCATTAAAAGGAAAAAATCCATAGTGGAAAGGTAGAATATATTTCGCGGACCACCACTCTACATTGAGGTCTGTGATGCCAACCATCTACAAACAAAATGGTTCACGATAGGCAGATGATGAGGATGGTCCCCTATGAACAATGTTGTTTTTGAAACAGAGGCGAAGAAACTTGCATGCATACAATTTTCTGTGGACATGGATGGTTCATAGGTGAGGCAAAGAAAATGGAATCATGTGAACATTGTCTTTCGTAGGACTAAGGTGGTAATTTTCCCATCTGCAGAACACGACCCCCGTGAGCCTCTATTGACTGAGTCATCTAGGTGTCGGTGATTCTTCCTTGGGCTTCTGCAAAAGGTGTCCTATGACTCATTGATCTAGCTCCTCCACCCCTCTATAAAATGATCTTAAGGGGATCAAAAAAGAAAAAAAACTGAATTTTGGAGTGTGAAAGAGAGGACTTTTAGAGTCGATCATTCAAAAAATCACGAAAGAAGTGAGTACTAAAAAGACATAATTTTCTAATGACATGCTACGCAGACATAATTCGATGCCATGTAGCAACATTCTATGTGGGTGGAGCCTGGTTCTACATAGAGAAATTCTATGCGGACCACATCTAGGTCTACATACCATCATGGTATGTAGACCGATCCCCTACCCGCATAGCAATATTCTCTGTGTGGGAAACCCCATCCCACGTGATAAAATGGTATGTGGAAGGTGTATTCATAGGCATTCCACCCTCTAGACCCAATAATTTCCTTCCATTCCCATCACATCATCCATACCCCCTTCACTAGTCATTCCAATAACATTAGGCCAAAGCCCCTTCCAAATCCCCCAGACCTGTATGCAAAAACCATCAGGTGCACTAGCATGTCCTTTTGAGTTTGCATACCCATGGCAATAGGAGTCATGTGGGTAATCCCAGCAATGGTGGGGACCCCTGAAATGTCCCTAAGTTTACATTCACAAGGTAACTTAGGATCCAAAATTGGGATACTCACATGAATCTCCCCTGGTATTGAGGGAAATTTATGGCCTTTCCCTTTGATGTGGACCAATGATAAATAAGGGAAATCACACTTAATTTTCCCTTACATGAGAAGAAAAATTCCTCCCCCTTTACTATAACCAATTTAAGGGAATCCCTCCAAGAGTAATCCCATTTGATCATAGGATGTGGTTCTCTCACCACAGACTCTTCCACTGACATCTTCCTCCATTTCCATCATTGAAGAAGAGAATGGGTGTTGTTTGTTGAATCTTTCACATCCTCTTTTTTCTCACACCGAGCACGACTCACATGGGATTAGAGTCTAATGATGATTGAAACATTCACACATTATAATTGAAATGAACTATGAGGAATCTGATTCCAATAATAACTGGGATATGTTGGATGCATGTCTAAGGTCTAAGCACAAAGGGTATCCTTCTCAGAGGTTAACACCAGCCATGACCCCCAATTCATCAAGGCCACCTTTATGGGGTAATTCCCAACTCTGAATAAAAAAGGGCCTTCTACACTGACTCAAGCCCCACATCATGCCTCTTTTATGGGAAGCTTCCATGTGTAAGTACCATCTTACCGAACTATGTGGGATTTGATTCCTTTCACATGATACGTAGGAATCCCATCTTATGGGTTTGGCCCCGATATCAAAACTTAACCTAATGTTCTTCGACCCACATTTCTGGTAGGTTTATATTCACCCAAGAGAACATATATCTTTTAGGAGTCTTTGGATGCTTCAACACAATTCCCCCGCCAAATCTTGACTAGGAAAATTCCACATAGGCATCCTTGTTGCATGACGTTAAACATCATGGATGGGTCCTTGTCACAAGAACTTAAATGGTGTTGTGCTTATTCAAGAGACACCAAACTATGTGGGTTATGATTCATCTCACTAGGAAACATAGTAAGACTATATTATGGGTTCTATACCCACATCAAAATAACATCTGTCCCCATGGATGACGATAAACTCTCTTGAACCACATTATATGTCTTATATCAGTATTGTCTAAACAAATTCCAGACCCATGAATACTATGATTTATCTTTATATACTAGGGACACACCATGGAAACATTCTTGGGAATGAACCAAGGATTCATAAACCTATGAAAAAGTACACATATCTTTAAGAGAGTCCCAAAATTGTCTATAGTTCCCCCCCAAAAAAGTTGATACGATCCTGATTTCCTATCCTCTCGACCAATGTGAGATCTCAATGTGTCATTGGCCAAATCATTGAAAAATCACATACCATTGGAAAGTAGGTCCATGAATCATGGATATGAGAGTTTTTTGGGTGTTTCTAGATTTGTGAATAAACCCATTGGAGGTCATATGAAGATGTTTTACCTGATGCAAGTTTATTGCACAGAAATTTAACCCCTTATAATCAATCATCAAGAAACCAGATGTGAATCACCTAACAGTGGAACCTCGTTTGTAATATAGAAAAGGTAAATACTTTCTAGTACCCATCAGACCAATTATATCTTAGGTATGATATTCCTCAGTTTGAAATAATTTCTAAATTATATAGTTAATTCCAATGGGAAATAAGTTATAGTGGATGATCAAGCCGAGTGTCAGCATCGGGCTTCTCGTTATTATATCGAAGGTGCGTCAGAGGTGTGTAAGGGTGTGTATATGGTTTTGAGTTAGTATAGGATCTTAGGGTGGAATGTTGTTGGGGTTGGGTATGTAAACTAGTGGGACTATTTTAGTTTTTTTGGAATGCCTCTAAGTGTCAGGACATTGTGATTAGGTGAGATGGTGAGGGACTGGAAATTGGAGCCAAGATTTTTTGGGATGAGTTAGCCAAGGATAGTATGACTAGGTTTAGTACATGATGTTGATGTGGAAGGTTGAAATATATGCCTGGTGTGTCATTTTTTGAATGATAGGTATGTTTTGGTTTGGAGTGGCATTTCAAGGAATTGATGGTATGTTCTTTGTTCATGGAAGGATGGTGGGTATGCATCCACTTCAGTGGGTTTTTGATGCTGAGGATGGGTTTTGATGGTGATTGGAATTTTTAGTAATGTTAGGTCTTAGTTAGTTAGAAACCCTTCTTAGTGAATTTTATGAGAATGATTTCAAGGTTCTTTTATTATTTTTTAACCGGTGAAGGTTCTAATAATTGGAAGTTATTAGTAATAATTTGAGTCTTATTATGGGGAGAAACATAACTATTATATGTGATTAGGTAATAAAAAACTGATTTTTTTTAGATGGTTCAAGGAAGGCACCATATTGGTATCTCAATTTTGATAATGGTCAGTGGCTTGGGTTCTGGCTGGTTGAGTTCCCTAAATTGGATGTTGTGCCTAGGATGTGTTTTAGACATTTAGAAATAGAACATGTCCATTTTTTTTAATTGGAGACCATCGTTGGTCAGGTGATGTGTATGTATGACCACCCATATTTCATGTGGATGAGAAGTATTATGGTGGGGAGGTTAAAAGAACTCATGTTAAATAGAAATAAAAGTGACGTTGTGAATGGTATGACTAAAAGTGACTATTATTAGTTTAAAAATGAAATTTTAGTTCAAAATGTGTCACTAATTGAAAACCAAGAAAACAAACTTAGATTGTCTTAATAATTTAGGAAAATGAGTCATAATTTATTTTTGACGTGTATGAAGAAGTCTCGTGTCAAACTGATGTATGATGCGATCAGTATGTCTTATAAAGGGTGTTTTCAGTTTAAAATGACATTTTAGTAAAAAAACAAAACTAACCTAATGAAAAATGATAAAGCACATTCAGATTATTTTAATACTCTAAGAAAACAATCTATAATCCATTTTTTATGTGTAGGAATTAGTCGCACCTCAATACAATGTGCGGTGTGGCTGGTATCACATAAAATGTATCTTTTTATTTAAAATTAACATAAATTTAAGTAAAAACAACAAGTGACATACTGAATACAGGAAAAATTCCTTCATATTATTTTTTTATTATTTTATGAAAATTATCCATGAGTCATTTTTGATTTTTATAAGTCAACCTCATCTCAATATGATGCATGGTGTGACCAGTATGACTCCAAGTGTGTCTTTTTATTTAAAATTGACATTAATTTAAGTAAAAAAAATAAGTGACATACTAAAAACCTATAAAACACATTCATATTGTTTTTAGACTTTAGTAAAATGATTAATGAGTCATTTTGACATGAAAGAATCAACAATACTCCAATATAATGCACGGTGTGACCGGTATGAATAAAAGTTTGCATTATGAGTTTAAAATTGGCATTTTAGTTCAAAAAATGTCACTTAATGAAAACCAATCAAACACACTCTGATTATCATGATAATTTAGGAAAAATATTCATATGTCATTTTTAACATGTATGAAGTAGTCTCACATCAAAAAATTCATGATTCTGCCGATATGACTTATAATGCATGTTTCCTGTTTGGAATGACATTTTAGAAAAAAACAAAACAGACATACTGAAAACTGAGAAAACACTTTCATATTGTTTTGATAATTCAGGAAAATTATTTATAAGTCATTTGTGACATGTAAGAATCTTCCTAAATAAATACGATGCACGGTGTGGTCATTCTCACTCAATTTGTGTCTTTTTATTTAAAATTGACATTAATTTAAATAAAAACAACAATTGACATACTGAAAACTGAGAAAACACTTTCGAAATGTTTTGATATTCTAATAAAATGATCTATAAGTCATTTTTGGCATGTAAGAATTAGCTTAGCCTTGATACGAAGCATGGTGTAACTAATATCACTCAATGTTTCTATTTTTATTTAAAATTTAAATCAATTTAACTAAAAAGAATAGGTGACATGCTCAAAACTGAGAAAACACATTCATATTGTTTTTATATTTTATGAAAACTATCCATGAGTCATTGGTAACATTTAGGAATCAACCCCACCTGAATAGTACACATGGTGTGCTAGTATAACTCCAAATGTGTATTTTTAATTAAAATTGACATTAATTTAAGTAAAAAAGAACATGTGACATACTAAAACCCAAGAAAACACATTCAGATTGTTTTTATGAATTATGAAAATGATTCATGGATCATTATTGACCTGTAGGAATCAATCACACCATAATATAATGCTTAGTGTGACTGGTATGACTAAAAGTGTCCATTATCAGTTTAAAATTGATATTTTAGTTCAAAATGTATCACTCACTGAAAACAAAGAAAATGTGCCCCTATAGTATTAATAATTTAGTAAAATGATTAAAAAGACATATTTTATGTGTATAAAGAAATATCATGTAAAACAGACACACTATGCGACTAATATAACTCATAATAATTGTTTCCAGTTTCAAATGACATTTTAGTAAAATAACACATCTGACATACTAAAAACTAATAAAATGTGTTTATATTTTTTTGATAATTTAGTAAAATTATATATACATCATTTTTATTCTTTAATAATTAGCCACATCTCAATAAGATGAACGGTGTGGCTGGTATAACTCAAAGTGTCTCTTTTTATTTAAAATTGACAATAATTTAAGTAAAAACAAAAAGGGACATACAAAAAATCAACCAAACACATTCAGATTGTTTTTATATATTATGAAAATGATTTATAAGTCATTTTTAAGGTGTAAGAAATATCCATATCTCAATACAACGCATGGTGTGTCCCGTATCACTCCAAGTGTCTCTTTTTATTTAAATTTGACATTAATTTAAGTAAAAACAACAAGTGACACAATGAAAACCAAGAAAGTTCATTCATATTGTTTTGATCCTCAGTAAAATGATCCATGAGTCATTTGTGACATTTAGGAATCAACCCCACCTCAATATGACACATGGTTTGATCGGTGTGACTAAAAGTGTTCTATATTAGTTTAAAATTGGAATTTTAGTTCAAAACATTCCACTCACTGAAAACCAAGAAAACACACTCTGATTGTCTTGATAACTTAAAAAGTTGTTTATAAGTCAGTTGTGATGAGTATGAAGTATCATCATGAAAAAATAATTCACGATGTGACTGACATGACTCAAAATGCGTGTTTCTAGTTTGAAATGGAATTTTAGTAAAAAAACACAATTGGCATACTGAATACCAAGAAAAAGTATTAGGATTGTTTTAATAGTCTAGTAAAATGATCTATAAGTCATTTTTAATTTGTATTAATTAGCCTCCCCTAAATACTATTCACAGTGTGGTCGGTATAACTCCAAATGTTTCATTATTTAAAATTGACATTAATTTTAGTAATAAAAAACAAGTGACATACTGAAAATTGTGAAAACGCATTCGAATTGTTTTTATATTTTTGTACAATGATCCATAACTCATTTTTTATGTTTAGGGATAAACCCCACCTTAATAGAAAAGACGATGTGGTCAGTATAACTCCAAATGTGTCTTTTTGATTAAATATTGAAATTTTATTAATGTATTTGTTTGTATTAATGATTAATTTATTTCTTTATAGTATGACTAACATGATTTTTGTTTTATTATATAGGGAGAATATTTTTCTCGGGATGCAATGGTGTTTTAGGAAATAATACAATTGTTATACCTTTTTTAGAGGGGATCACAAGCATCAAAAGATGAAACATTATTGTTTTTAAATTCTTGTTGGATAATTATATATGTAATTATATAAAAAATTGTTTGAAATGTATATAGTATTGTTTTTTTGTATATACCATGGGTGTAAATTTATGTATTCTTGGTGTCACATTATATGTATATAGGATTATTTGAAATTATAGGTTTTTTGAAGGTTTTTCTGGGTGTGAGGTTATATTAATTGTACATTTCAGCCAACAAGGCCTTTATCAACACTATTTTGAGCACTGGTAAAGGGCCTCCTCTATCAGCACTATTTAAAGCTCTGATAAAGAGGTCATTTATCAATGCCCTATTATCACAAATAAAGGACCCCTTTTATCAGTTCATTTTTAACACTAATAAATGGGAGAACCCTTTTTCATCATTGTGATTAACAACACTTTTTTAGTGATGTTAAAAGACATTTTTTCAAACTATTAAAGAGAATATGTGTAGTAGGGACATGAGATGAATACTATCATGAAGCTTTTCCTGATACCTGATGAGCTGGGAGAACTTGCAAGTATTTTTTTTAGTTTCAAGGGAAATTAATTATCACATGAATGTCATAAGAAAAGAAGTACAAAGACCAACCAAATGTTTCTAGTGAGATTATTTTAATATTATGAATTATTTGAAATCTGGAAGAAAATTTAATATAAAAAATAACACAATTTATAGAGAGTGCATATAGACCATAATGATATTAGAACAATTATGATGAACTAGAGAAGCTTGAGATGGAGTGTAAATTGTGCTCGAAAAAGGAAATTTCTTCCTTTATTTCTTACATATTCCATTATTCTACTATAGCAATGTATTCCTTGAAAATAATTAATGTTGTTTCTATAATCATGAGTGGCTAAATATTTTTAGGGAAATCAAATATTAATACATATAAATTATTCTACTATTCTACATATGTATTCAATATTATTTTTGTGTAAATTTTGTTTAGTGATCCAATATTTTTTCTTTATGATTTTAATTTTTACACTACTCTACACACCTATGGGTGATGGTTGTGTATATTTTCCCTTTTTTTCATCAGTCGAAGTACCAAAAATTGGAAAAGGTTATGATAATATTCTCTATTAAAGAACTAATCTTATCCATAGTTTTAATTGAATATTCTTATCTAAGGATAGTTCACTAGGGTGTGTTAAATACTTAATGACAATTGGGTGTTGAATACACCTCTTTTTAGTAATGGCATATAAATGATAACTTATAGGATAGAAGCAAACTTCTTTAATCAATGTAGTTTAGTTTGATTCCCTATTTAAATCTACTTCATTTTTTATTCCTATTGTTTTCACATTCTTTATCACTATCACATCATCCACTATTTTAGTTAGTTTTTTTTTTAGTCACACACTTCTATCATTCCTTATGGTTTGAGGCTTATACTCACAGCTTAACTAGTAATTCATATGTTTCAAAATAATTAAAATTTTCATGTTATCAATGTTGATGTTATCAAATTTTTGTTCCATTACCATATAATTCATGTGTGACCAACATCAAAAGGAAAAACACAAATTCCAAAAAATAAACTATTTTAAAAAAAATCTTGAAAAAATTGGAAAAAAAACTACTCGTTTACTTTACTATTGTGTTAAATGTTTATAATGTTTAAACTATAAATTTTAAGCACAATGGAGGAAGGTATATATTTAAACTTGAACCATTAATTCTTGAAATTAATATAGAATGTTCATCCCATAAGAATAATAAATTTGACATAGAGAATAAAAAAATCAAAATATATAAGTTCTAAGAGTTTCAGAGGAAAATCAAAATCATGTTACTCCTCAACCTAAGAACTAGATTTTTTAGATACATAGACATAGATATTTCAAAATTCCTATAGTTTAATGTAATCCTTCATGAATAATATTAGGCCAAATGACTAAAAATTATGATCTTAAGAAATCATAACTCTCAATGTTATACTCCTTTAATGGACTTTCCGGTGAGGATTTTTTAGAGTTCATTAGAGAATTTTATGGAATTATTAAACAACTGAATGTTCATGGTATTTGTGAGGGGGAAATTTGGTTGATACTCTTCCTATTTTTTATAGGGTATGTCTAAAAGTTGGTTTCATAATTTAGAAGAAGAAATATTTGATACTTGGGACTAGCTATTCAACTTGTTTGTGGTGAAATTTTATTCTAGGAATATGGTCACTGATGTGATTCATAAAATAACGGGATTTTCCAAGATCGGGTGTATCTCTTTTATGAAACATGGGATTGATTTAGAGGTATTCTTATGGAATTTTCCAACCATTATATTGATCCCTATATTTTAATGGAAATTTTTTATAATGTTCTCACTTCCTACCATAAGATTTTAGATGACCAATTTTCTAATGGTGATTTTTTTTATCAAATATCTAAGTATTTGAAATAAATCTTTAACAAACTGGATAAAAACTCTTATAATAAGATCAATTGTAAAATAACCATCAACATTAGTGAGAAACTCTCTCAATATACTATAGTTAATGACAATGCTCTTAGAGATAAATTCCAACACTGTGGTCTATTTGGGAAAAGTAGGAGCTACTATCCAAATTTTGATTTAACCATTAATCATGATAAGAGTAGTTATTTTTTAGACTAAATAGGTAGAAATCAAAGGAAAATGAACCCTTTTCTGATTCTTCCAATCAAGGTTTTAGGAATTATCAACACTTGTGTTGGAAGGAACATAGAGTTTTGAGACCTACTGTTGCCACTAGTTTCCACCCACAACACAAAAATCAGATCCAAATTTATAATCAAGATGACTCTTAAAATTCTAAAAGTTAATTGAAGGGTTTAATGAAACAAGTGTGTGGTGAAATCTTTTCCATAAAAAATATCTTGATTAAAAAATTCATAACCTTGAGTTACAATTGGACCAATTTGCTAGTGCTTTAGAAAGAAGATATTATGGGAAGTTTCCTAAAATAATAGAGATTAATCATAGAGATAATGTGATGGATGTATCTAATATATCAAGTTTGAACACTCAATGAAAAGTTAGTGAAAAACCTATTCAAAGTTAAACCTAAAATTTCTTGATAAATCTGAAAATGAAAATATAGAAATCTCTATATATGCAAATCTAGACAGAAAAATCCAGAATAAAAAAATACTAAACCTTCAATTGAAAAATCCCAAAAAAAATAAAATAAAGCAGGAACTATTCAATGAAGGTATGGATAATGTTAGGATTAAGGATGAAGATAATAATCTGACCAACTTGAAGAATTATGCTCCCTCATCCCTTTTCCAGAATGGATTACAAAGAAAAATAAATCTAATTATCCAAAGTTCCTTCAAATTTTTAGGGGATTTAATGTAAATATACCTTTTATGGAATCCCTGAACAAGATCCCATCACATGTGAAATTCCTAAAAATATTTTTTTTCTAATAAGATAGATTGGGGTGAGATATAAAAAATAAATATTAATGTGGTGTGTAGTTCTGTAGTTTAAAATAATATTCCCCAAACTAAATGGCCCTGGTGTTAGTATTTGAAATTGAGTTTAAGATAGAAAAATGTTTTAATTTATATATATATTACTATTTTACCCCATCTAATTAAATTCAAAATTATTTGTAAAATAATCCTTTTCATTTAATTGTTTTTTATTATTAATTGTTTATTTATGGTTGTATTTTTAACTTTACATAATGTTTTTTAATAAATATTGGTGTTGTATTTGTGTTAAATTTTTATCTATCCATTAAAGCATCTTAGGCCAGACCTACTACCACTCATAGGGGACCAATGGTCTACCCCATGGGAGTCCCAAACCTTGAAGCCTGCATATATGCAAGATTGAATGATATTGATACTGTGTAAAAGGCATGTTGGATCATGTCAGGAGGACAATACAGATTGGGTCTTGTAAGCCCACTGGGAAGTATCCCATGTAGTGTCTGATAGGGTGTGCCTTCTAATCCCCCACCAACAGATTAATGGTGTTTTGTTGCATCTTGAATGATATAGTGATGGATCACCACATCATGTATCCAATATGGGACATCAAACTGCTACAACTGTTCATCCAATATAAAAATATATGGATATTACCTTGGTAATATTATCAATTTCATGTGCACCACCTGATCATCCAATTAACCCCCACACCTCCATCGGTATCCCAAACATCTCATTTTCAAATTAATTTTTATTCTTCCTAGATTTAGTTCATAATTATATTGTTCGTTGGTGTTCACTAAATCAATACTTAATGAGGAAACCATGGTCAAATAGAGTGTGTTCATACTTGAACATTCATGTCACACTTGACACTCATCACCTTCACCAATAGATCAACATTTCCCCAGTATAAGCTTTATTCTTCAATGGTATATCGTATATAGTTTTTTGATGGTAGATCATGTTTCTATGGAAGCAATAATTCTTCAGTGTGACATAATGTTGAGCTCCTTACATAGTGGTTTCTATGGCGTGAACCACAACGGTAGTTTCTTCTTCTTTGTAGAATCTACCATTCGACACTGATTGATCATAGAACACTGGTATATCTATATAATGGTAAAAAATTTGACCATCGGTAGATATCTCATCACTGGTGGATCCATGTTTCACTGTTTTATTCTTCAAGTTCCTAGTTAGTTCTCTCTTTACTAGTTTCATAGTTCTGTGAGAGTAGCAGATAATTCTTCACCATAGTTTCTCCATGCATGTTGGTATAACTATTTTTACATCACTGATATATCATGTTTTTCAATGGTAAATCAATCTACCATTTGACATCCACCTATATATATCCTTTAAACCACTTGTAGATCCTTTCTTCTTTACATAGTATATACATATCTCTTCACCATAGTGTGGAGGAAACATCTTCATGCTACACAGTCATCATCCTTAAATAATGGTGGAAACAACCTTATTGAATAATATCATCTCCTTGCATAATGGTATATCATTTTACACCGAAATAATATCAATATATCTTGACACCACCATTATATCATGCACCAATAGTAGATCAATCTAACACCAGGTATTTACATATACTCTTAGTTCAAAATAAGTTTTCAAAAAATTATATTTCTTTTCTTTTATGCATTTTTATTAAAATAAATATTTATATAATTGTTTTATTATATTTTATTTAAATATAATTATATATTATGTAAACATAATTGTGAGAATATTTTATATACATATGTATATGCAATATATATTCTTACGATGCTATATTTTACAATATTTTTACTATCATAAAAAACTATATGTTTACTTATTTTATTTGACCTTTTTTATAATTATTAATTGTATATATTTGTTATACTTAACTTTTAAAATGTTTTATATTGATATTTCATTAGGAAATAAAAAATAACATTTTTTATTTATTATTCAACGTGGAATTTAAAAATGAAGGTAATAGTAATATTAATTTATTGTCATGTAATAAAAAGTGGGAAACCCCTATTTGGTTTTAAGAAAGTCTTATAATATCATTGTTGTGATGATACAAGATAAATTCATTGGTGAAATATTCATGGAATAAAAAAATTCCTATATAGATCATTCGAAATATTCTTGTGTGAGACAACTGCGAAAATATTATTACTCCTCTCATTTATTGAAGAAACTTATGTATAATTTTTTTTCTTAGATTTGATAACATAAGAACACCAATATTAGACCTTATATTATTCAAGTGATTAATGATCATCAATCTTAACCCTATTAAACATTTTTTATCGTCTACGGGTTTCTTTTTATTTGCATTTATTAGTGTAATATTTTAGTTCTTTTATTTTTATTTGTTCAAGTTTGGTATGTGATTTTCCAAATAAAAAGAATGTCTTGCATTTACTAGTAATTCCACCCAAAAAAATAATACTAGTTTTTGAAACCCGATCAAAATTCAGGTCATAGACTAGGTTTAGTCTACTGTTAAAAAAACTGGGTTGTGCCTCTAGTTATTTGTAAAAGGTAATGTATTTAATAAGTTATCACACTTTTAAAAGTGAGTTTTGTAGTGGGTACCAATCTTCTTGAGGATTAAAGAAGGTTGAGGAGTGGACTAGGGAATTTGTGATATGAACCAAAATATTTATATTATTTTATTTTATTTTCACTGCACTTCATTTCAAGCACGCATCACTCACTATAGATAATTTATTTTATAAAATTTGATAGATTTCTTATAGAATTTTTAAAGGACTATCCACCCTATCTAGTGTTTATTTCCATCACTGTCAATCCAATAATTGGTATCATTGGGTGGTTATTCCTTAAAATGATATTTAGAGTCTCTAATTTTTTATGTTGTTTATTTTTAACTCTATGCTAACCTGATATCCATGATTTAATAGTATAAGAAATAAAAGAAAGGGTTTCTTTTAAGATTGAAGTTTTAAATTAAAATGTTGGATGGATTCCATAAAAATACATTATTTTATGGAAGTGACTACGATTACTGGAAAGAAATAATAGACTACTAATTGAAACAATTATGTGTGGATAACTGGAAAATAATGGATAAGCTATATGAGATAGAAAAAGTTGATCTTGAGTCACTTATAAGAAATGACATGGTAAAATTTGTTTCTAATCATAATGTTAAAATTATTTTATACTGTTCTATAAATTTTAGTGTCTATATCCATGTTTCACCTTGTAAAATAACCAATGATATATTGAGAATACTACAAGTGGATCATTTTGGGACTAACAAGATTAAGAGAACTAATCTAGGAATTCTATAAGAAGAATATCAGGAGATCAATATGGGAGATAAATAATAAGTAAACTATATTCTCCATCAGTTTACAGTATTATAGATGGTATTAGTGCTCTTGGAGAAGTTTTGGAAAACAGAGATCTAGTGGAAAGTGTACTAAGAGCTATTCCAAAAAAATAAAATGAAAATAATGCGGTCATCGATGGGAGTAATATTTTTAAATAGTATACCTTAGATGAACTAATAGGCTCTTTATTCTAGTGTGAATTATATTTTAAAAAAATAATGATGAGGATTCTACAAAGATAAAAGATATTGTATTTAAATATAATGTTATTGATACCTCTAACACCTCTGAATTCGAGTTTCAATAAAGTGACAAGGAGACGGATCACATTATTAAGAAGTTTTTCATGTTCATGTAAAAGAAAGGTGGAAACCAATAACTCTGATGGATGTCTTGAAAGGACTATAAGAAATGTAATTCTAGTGACAATAATGTTTTTTCAAAATTAACATGTTATGGGAAGAGAAATAAAGGTAACAAAATATCTTACTTACATAAATGCAAACATCCAAATAAATAAAAATAGAATACAAGAAAATAAAAGCAATATTTGTTTGGAGGTTGGGACTATTCAGACAGTTCTGACTCAAGAAATGATTCTGGAAGTGAACATAAGATATGGAATCTTTTATTGGTGGGTATACAGTATAAGGTAAACGATTCGCTCATTACTTAGTTAATAACTCCTTTAAATTTTGATCATAAATATTTATTAGTAAAATAAAATGAAATTGTTTTTTTTTTATGTTTTTATTATGATTCATTGAATTTCAAAGTTAAACAAATACTTAATAAAAGGGTGAGAATTAATAAATTATTGAGTCATAATAACTAAAAATTATAATAAAATTAAAAAAACAATTATTTTATAAAATTTAATGAGAAATTTAAAAAGGTAATGTGGTAATATAAAATTCTATGTTTTCTAGAATGATATATCTACATAATATTATGATTCTGAGTTGTTAAAACTAAAATATGAAAACAATAAATTTAAAAACATTTTAGTAATGAATGATAAATATCAAGAAAGAAGATTTAATTTATCTCTAGTTGATTTAAAAAAATATGAAAATGAATGTGAGAAGATTTAATAATAAAATAATAAACACAAATTATATATCTAATGATAATGTTTGTATAGATTTAGAGTTTATTAAAAAAGTTAGTGTGAATTTGAAAAACAAAGTATTCAATATAAAAGATAATTTATCTACTTTTATTAAAGGTAAATAAAAATGTTTAAAAATGATTTCATTGATGAAACTAAACACTAATAATAATGTTTTGGATATAATAGTTTTAAAAAAGGTTTAAATAATACAATCTTTATAAAAATCTTAAAATGATGTATTTCTAGTGCAACCTATTTTAAATCAAGCATTAAAGGGAATTATGACAATGAGTGTTCTCTAATATTTTAACAATCATTTAGAAATAATAGAACATTAATTTATAGAGGTTTACTTTCTAAACAGCCCAAAAATAAATTCATTAAATTAAATTAGGTTCTAAAATTTTCTACTACTAATCTAGTTGGACCCAAGTTAGCAAGGGTACCAGAACAGTTTGTTTGATTGTTTAATTTTATGAAATATACTACAAAAATCTCAAAGTCTCATGGTATTTATATAGTATATTCTATAGGAAAATTAAAGGTGATATTTAGAAATTTATATAATTTAACACATCCGGTTGTGGCCTTGTCACATTTGGAGATAACTCTAAAAGTAAAATTAAAAGTATTGATGAAGTTGGTTTTTCTAAAATGGATATTATTTCAAAAGTATTATATTTACTTGGTTTAAAAAATAATCTTATAATTATATCATAGTTGTCTGATTATGTATTAAATGTTACTTTTTAAAATGATAAATGTATTATTCTGAAAAATAAATCAGTTTTATTTTCTAAAAATAAAAATAAAATGTTTACACTGTTGATTTCTATTATCTAACCAAAAAAATGTTTAGTGTTTGAATGCTATAGAATCTAATGAAATTTTGAGGAATAGGAAGGCTTGATAATTCAAATTTCATACTATTGAAATAAAATCCAAAACATGAAAAAGTTATGCAATTTCTAAAATTACAAAAAAGTAAGGTGATTATTCTTTAAAAAGTAAGAATAAAAAAGAACAATTTAAATAGATAAATGATGTTATTACTACTATATGGTTATAACTATTACATAATTACTTGTTTGTACATATAAATCCTATTATTTTAGTTAGTAATAAGTATTTATTTCTTATTGTAATTATTATAGTAGATTCTTATGGATTTATTTCTTATCCCATAAAATAAAAATTTAACAAAACTTTGTGCTTTTCATAAGATTATTAAAATCAACAAAAATATCTCAATAATATATATCATAAGTGGTAGAGGAGGTCAATTGTTTAGTATTTATGTTGATAAATTTTGTGAAAAAAATGGATATATTTTTTTCTCATCCCATAAAGTATTACAAGAAAATGGTATGGTAGAAACAAAGAACTGAACTATTCAAGAAATTTCTAGGTGAATATTAATGGAATTTAGTTTATCAAAATAATTTTGGGTATAATCTATTAATAAAAAATTCCATGTTTTTAAATGAGCTTCTATTAGACTATTTTTATATAATACCCCTTATGAACTATTTAAAGGTATTAAACCTAAAGTTGGATTTTTTTTAGGATATCTGGTTATAAAGTCTATATCTTAAATACAAAATATAATTTAGAAAAAAATTGATTCTAAAAGTGATGAAGGAATATTTTTAATATACTAAAATTCTAGGAAATATTATAGAGTTTTCAATAATAATATTTTAGTTATTTGAGAATCTGTGCATGTTAATATAATGAAAATAATTCTAACAAGCAGTATTTTTATTTAAACAAAGAAAATGATGAATTTAGGTAATGAGAATGAATTAGTTTAGGGGGTGCATATAACTTATAAAAAATATCCTAAGGAATGGAAAACACATAAATATCAACTAATTTAGAATTAATTGGTAATGTAGAATCTTCAATAAAAACTAGAAAACCTTTTTTAATTTACTTTGAAAACTCTTCTTTTGTTGCTAAATTTGTTCCTATCAAATTTAATAATTATTTAATTGATTAAAATTTTATTAATGATGTGAATGATGAATTAAATTAATTTTAAATAAATAAAGTTAGGATTTTTTTGAATTTCTAATTGATAAACTTTTAATAAGAACTAAATTTATTTTTTTGTAATATTCTTGATGAGGCTGGAAACATTGTTAAAAATAATATACTAGTAGCTCAATTTCATCACAAGAATATGGAATTTAATTTGAAGATTTTTTTCTCTTGTTTATGTAATAGAATAAATTACAATTATATGAGCATATTCTTATTTTCAAAATATGAAATTATTTCAAATGGTTATAAAAAGTGTCTTTTAAAATTGTATAATTTCATAAGAATTTTGTGCTATACAACCACTTGGATTTGAAAATGAAAAGTTTCAAAATCATGTTTTTAAACATAATAAATCATTATATGGTCTTGAGAATCTCCAAGATATTTTTATTAAATACTAACACATTTTTAATTAAAAACAATTTTTTAAAGGTAAGGTTGATCTAATCGTGTTTATAAAAAGAGTCTAAAATGATATAATGATTGTAAATATTTATGTTTATGATAAAATATTTGGATCAAAAAATGAATTGATATGTAATAATTTTTATAAACTCTTGAAAAATTAACTTTACGCATTCTTAATGGGATAAATTTTTTTAGTTTAAAAATTAATCAAAAGAAAGATTGAATTTTCTTAAATCAAGATAGTTATTTTAAATAACTAATAAAAAGGACAGTCTTGATTATAGTAAGTCCCTGAAATAAATGAGCACTAATTCCAAATATGATTTAGTTGAATCTGTAATTTCAGATGATCTTACAAAATACTATGGTATGATTTGCATTTTATTATATCTCAATGAATTTATACCAAACATAATGTTCTCAGTGTGTTTGGGTTCTATATTTCTGTAAAACCCTAAAGAAAGTCATATTAAATCAGTTAAAAGAGTAATTAGATGTGTAAAATGTACTATTTGTACTAGATTGTTCTATCCTAACACTAATTTTTTTGATTGACATTCTTACTCTGATTCTAACTTTAGAGGTTGGAGACTTAACCAGAATACAACTACAATTATGTGTCATTTTTAGGTAAAAATTTAATTTCATGGAGTTCTAAGAAACAAATTTCAAAATAGCTATCAATAGATGAGGATGAATTTGTTACTACTAATAGTTTCAATTCATAGAGTATATGGATAAAATAAACATTTGTTTGTTATAATATTTGATTAAAAAAATTCCAATATTTTGTGACAACTCTAGTGCTATTTCAATTTCGTAAAACCAACTACAACACTCTAGAAGAAAAAACATATATGTCAGATTTAATTTTATTAGAGATCTTGTAAACAAATGTTATATATGTTTAGAGTTTGTTATAACTGAGAAATAGTTGGATAAAATTTTTATGAAACCTTTAAATTCTGTTAAATTTGAGAAAATGAAATTTGAATTGGGAATGCAAGAAGATTAAAATTTATATTTAGTATACTTACTATTTTCCTAAAATTATTGACTATTTTTAAACTATTCCTTTGTTTTAATTTCTTGAATACTCTAAGTATCTGTAAAATGTTATGACAATATATTACACTATTTAATTTTAACTAGTTGATTATAATTAAAAAGTATACTATTCTTAATCTTTTAAATCTAATTTAATTTTTGATAAATTTAAAAAGGTCAGATATTATATTTGGAAATTTAATAAATGTTCTATTTTTTAATTTTAAAAAAAGGGAGAGATCATTTTTATTTTTAATTGATTTTAATACTTACATGTTTTTTTTAATAAATTAATATCTTATCACATTTAATTAAAATCAAAATTGTTTTTAAAAGAATTTATTCATTTATTTATTTCAATGTTGTTAACTGTTTAATGGTTTTTTTATTTTTAACTTTACTTAATGTTTTTAATGAATATTGGTGTTGGATTTGAGTAAAAAGTTTTTCCATCCATACAAGCCTCTTAAAAAATCCTTACTACTACTCATAGGGGACCAATGGTCTACCCCATGGGAGGAACAACCCTTCATGTCTGAATAATGATAGGATTAAATGCAATCGGGATTCTGTAAAATGTCCACCATATTGTTCTAAGAGGAGAGTATGGATTATTCATTATAAGACCACTCAGTAGTGGACTATGTAGTTTATTTTGAGGTGCAGTTACTAATCACCCACTGATAGTTCGATGATGGCTTGGCACATCTTGAATGATATAGTTGTGGATCACCACATTGTGTATTTGATGTGGGATAGTGAGCTACTATAAATGTTCATCCATTTAAAAAATATACAGATATTAACCAGGCCATCTAATTAGTTTCACGTGAACCATTTAATCATCCAAATAATATCCTATGCATCCACTGATCTATTGCACATATCATTTTCGAATTAAATCATCATATTCCTCCTATCAGTTTTAAGTTATACTCTTTGTCTATTTTTTCTAAAACTCTTACAAATGAGGCTTCCATGGTTGAACTAAGTGTTTTCATACCCAAAGGTTCATGCCAAGATTGACACTCACCCAATTTACTGATAGATCAATTATTTATTGGTAATAGCTTCATTCTTCAATAGTATATCTCTTAATGTTGTTTAATGATATATAATCTCTCAACAAAAGAAAATGTTCTTCAGTATCACACAACACTGAGCTCCTTACACAGTGATTAATGTGTCATGAACCACAATGATAGTTTCTTCTTCACTACATAATCTATTGTTCGATACCGATAGATCGTAGAACACTTGAATATCTCTCCAATAGTTGAAAATTAGACCACCAATAGATCTCTCATCATAGGTAGATCCTTATTTCTCCAGTCGATACTTCATGTTTCCTGGTAGTTCTCTCTTTACCAGTTGCACAATGGTGTAATAGTAGTGACTCATTCTTCACTAACATTTCTCCATGTATGTCAACAGAACTATGTGTCTATCATCGGTTGATCATATTGTTCAATGGTAGATCAATATACCATTGGACATTCACTTTTAGTTCTCCTTAAAATCCCTAATAGATCCTTCATTCTTTACACCATTGGTATATCTCTCATAACCATGGCATGGAAGCACCATCTCCAAGCCTCATAATATCTTCAAAACAAGTTTTCTAATAAATATATTTATTATCTTTTAGGTGATGTTATTAAAATAAATATTTACATAAATATTTTATTATATATTTTTAAAATGTAATTATATGTTATGTTTGTGAGCATATTATATATATATACACATTCAGTGTATATATTTTTATGATGCTCTGTTTTAGAACATTTTTACTTTCTTAATAAACTAAACGTTTTTTCTATTTATTTTAAGTTTTTTATAATTATTAATTGTATATATTTTTTGTACATAACTATTTAAAAGTTTTATATTGATATTTCATGAAGAAATAAAGAGTGTGATTGTTCTTTGTTATTCAGCGCAATATTTACAAATGAAGGTAACAATAATATAATTTTATTTTTATTTACTAACAAGTATAATAAAACTATTGTTTTTGAAGATACTCTTAGAGGATATTTTTTTACTGATGAAATATTACTTAATTCGATATATATTCATGGCATAAAAACAATTCTTGTATAATTCATTCAAAAGATTCTTATGTGAGAAAATTGTGAGACAATTATTAATACTCCCATTCATTCAAGAAACTTTTCTCACTTATGTTCCATGGATGTGATAATGGAAGAACTTCAACATTCAAAATTATTTTATTCAAGAGACCAATGATCATAATGATTCACCACCTTTGATATTTTTGATCATATGATGGTTTCTTTGTATTTTTTTCTTTGTGTAATGTTTTATTTAATTTGTTTGTATTTTTTCAAGTTTGGTTTATACTTTTCCCAATAAAAATAAATTATTACATTATCTTGTTATTCGATAACCAAAAAAGAATATTGGGTTGCATATTCCAATTAAAATTTAGTTCACAAATGAGGTTTCATATCCTATAAAAAGTTTAGGTTTTTGCTCTAAGTATTCCTAAAAGAAAATGTCTATAATAGGTTCTCATACCTTTAAAAGTGAGTATCTTAGTGGGTACCCAACTTCTCAAGGAGTGGAGAAGGCTTATGAGTGTACTTGTATCTTTGGGATCTGAACTGCTATAAATCCTTGTGTTCTTTAATTTTATTTCCACTACACTTAATTTCAAGAACACAACACACACTATTTATAACTTATTTTATAAACTCTGATTTATTTATTATAAATTTTTTAAATGATTATTCACCCCTCTAGTATTTATTTCCATCACTATCGATCCAACCCCTAGTTATTTTTTCATATCTCATATAATTGGTGAGATTTGGGAGATTTTGATCTTTTGTGACTTAGGTGTGAGTATTAACCTTATTCCATATTCTTTGCTAAACAATTTAGGGTTTAAAGAGTTGAAACCAACTTCAGTTTATATGCATCTAGAAGAAACATCACATGCCTATCCTTATGAGAGGGTTTATAACCAATTTGTTTTTGTAGGAAAATATCGTTGAAAATGGTCTTCCTTGTACTTGAAATATATTGTGATGAAAAATTTCCAATTATTTAGGTATCCCCTTTTGATCCATAAATGGGGTTTTTATTAATATTTCTAAGGGAATGGTGACCCTTTGAAAAGGTGATGATCCAGAAGAATTAAATGCTTTTGTAGAGTCACCTCTTGAGGTAAGTTATAAGATTATTTACATTTAGATTAATTTTTTAGAGATGATTTTTTGAGGGAAAATCATAATCCTTTTGATGATTTAATCAGAGAGACTATTAAAAACATTTTGAAGATAATTGTTTTTGAAACAGAGTCCATGTTTGATATTTAAAGGCAAGGGAAACATAAGAACCAAATTATGAAATTCATTTCTCAGGGCCCTTAATTCATCCATCCACACCCATGACTTCAAGTTGAAAGGGGTTCTCATGCTCATGATTAATGTTCCCAACCCTCCCTTGTTCCCAACCCTATTTTTGATTCCTGTCCTTTGGAACTTGAGAAGTATGAGTCTATTAATATTGTTTGATATTCTAAAAAAGAGAGTTAAAAATATGAGGTTGAGTCTATAGAAAGTTATATTCATCTTGGGGTTGAATTTTAGGTTTCCTAAACCATTGACAGTGAGTCATAAGTATTTCTAGACATTTAATCAGATGTGGGCATCGATTTTGTACCTACTTAATTTTATTTATTGGATAATGGATATTATATACATGAATTTAAGAAAATATTAAATAAAATCAAGGGATATTCCCATTCTTTACCCAATAAATTTTTTTAGTGAGTCATATTGAGATTTATATTGAGTGGGTTGCAGAAACTGCTACATCAAATTCTGAATTGTTAAATGAATCATGTGTGGGTAAAAATTCTGTATTGAGGTTGGTCACTTTGGACATAGTTATGAGTTTTATTCACCTTTTATTTATTATTTGAGTTTAAATTTTGGTCTTGAAGTTTATAATGTAAGGCTGACTATTCTAGAACTTTAAAATGTTTAAGAAGAATATTTTAGGTTGTGGAATTACATGAAGTATTGAGTTAACTTTCTGCAATTTCCAAAAACAATACCAATGATTTAATAAGTAATAACTTTTAATAATTTAATGGTCAGGGATTGAATTATTTCAAAGATAAATTATGGATTAATACTTAAAATTTAGTTCTGTGTGGGAGGAAACCCTTGATTTTTTTTACCTTTTTCATTTTTATGTTTTGTTTGAATAAATTTCTCTTATTCAGTTGTTTGTCGCTCTCTTATTTCACATCAAACTCCCAATTTTTGTTTAGGATGTTTTTTTAAAAAAATTCAAGAATTATTTTAATGATCATTCATTATTATCTTTTTATTACATCCTTGGAAGAGGTCAGGTCTTAATAAATAATTAAATATCTATTTTTACAATCAAATCGGATAACACTTCCCTAAAATGTCTCTTTGGAATTGTTTTTATTAATCGTTGAATTCTAGAATTTAATGCTTATATTATTTATTTTTTAGGTTCTTAATTTGGCCTTCCAATGGGACTTACTCAAAGTTCACATAGGGGAGGTTTTGTTTTCTAAAATTCAAAATTTAAATCTCTATTCTAGTGTTTTTTTTAAAAGTTCTATGATTTAATTTTTTTCTTTCACTTCAGCAATTTCATTGTGTGTGGGGTGTAATAAATGATTTTAACGTATAAATTAAACTTATTTTTCAATTTTAATGCATTTTATATAGCCTTGTGGTAATTTATATAATTTTAATGTCTTTGAATTCCAAATTAGTGCTTTTCATGATCATTTTAGTGCCTTATTGATTATATTTTTGAAATTCAATGTGTAGCATGAAACCTCTATGAAAATTATCTATTAGTATACTTTAATTGTTAAGTAGAAACTAGTTGGTTTTCTTGTGCATGTTTTTATAGTTTTTTGTGTGGATAAATAGTTTTTGAACTTTCGTATTACCCTAAACACGACTCATTCAATGTTGATTTAGAAAATCACTTTAAACTTAACAAATCAAAAAACATTCTCTAACCTCATAATTCGACATTGGGGATATTTTTAGGTTTTAAGTGTGGGTAGGGGTTTAAAATTGGTTTAAATTATAACTTATTGAGATCCCATAAAAAACCTTTTTTATTGTGAGTTTTTGAGTATTTTTGTAATGAAATAATGTTTTATCAATGAAATCCACTTCTTATGATTATTTCTTATAGTATAATCATATAATATTACACATATAACTCAATACAAACATTATAAATGAATAATGAGTAAAATAAAAGGTATCTCTAGAAGTTAAGGAATAAATACTAATGAAATAATAACTTGACCTCTCGAATAGTAATTTGACCCTTATGAATAGTAAACTAGGCAATTGAATAGTGAACTTACTAATGAAGGTATTAATAAAATCTACCAATATTATAAGTGACAATATGATCTAAATATATTATAGTATAAGTAAGTAAATATTTTATAAATTATTAATCAAGTATTGATATTTTTGTTAGTCATGTATATTTAATTATAATTTTATGATTAATTTATTATTTAAAAATAATATTTATTTTCAAAAAATGTATTTGTAAATAAATATTTAGATGAATTATGATTATAAGATAATTTCAAGAGACCTTAATTAATTTTTCAATGTCTTAGAAAAGCAATTTCAAATTTCAAATTTGTATTTTTCATGTAAATTGTGATTTTAATTAAGAATTAATGTTCTAAAATCTAGAAAATTAATTTCTTAAAATAGAGGATATTTTTGAATTATACAAAATGAAATTTTTTTTGGGTGAATGTTTTTTATTTTTCTAAAATACTATAAATTATTTTGAATAGTAAAATATGATAATTTACAATAAATGCTAAAAAATAAATTACAACCTCATTATTGAGTCATAGATTATGTAAATGGACATTGGTTTGAACTCACATGCCTATTTACTATTTTTGGTCATAAGAATCAATACTATTCATATTCTTGAGAAAAATTACTAAACTAATGATTAAAATATTGGGAAACCCCTCCCCCCCCCCCCCACTATAAATACCACCCCTCTTTTCCTCTTCTCTTAACTTCTCTCAAGCTTTGTTCCCTGTCTAAATTCTGCTAAAATTTCCTCCAAAGATCCTCCTCATGTCCATAATAAATTGGTATCTTACAACGACCAAATACTCTCCCCTAAAGATATTCCCAAGGAAGATATATTCAAGAGGTAAATTCTTCTTTTCATTTCATTTATTTTCTTTCATATTCCTTTATTTATTTTTCTTTCCTCTCCTCCTTTCATCAAAATGTTATGATAACACTAGTACCTTACATTAAATATAATTTTCTTTATAATAATGTAATAATTAATCATCATCTCTCTTTTCCCCTCCTTTTATACTAGAAATGAAAACACCATCCGAGATGTGTTAATTCATCACAGTCAAGGACAATGACTTTTAAATTTCTTTTACCATCTTCAATTGTAACATCTCGGTTCTAAAAGACACCTAGAGGCACCCCGTACCCGGTTAGTCACATGGCCTCAAGTGCATTTCCCCAAACGCCAGAGGCTGCCGACTAGCAGTGAGGGACTTAGGTGTGATAGTGGGGAAACTGTGCCCTCATTGGCAGAGTAACACAATGGAAGGGAAAAAAATAAACAATAGTAGAAGCAGTAAATATCCAAAAATAGTAAACAGTGGAAGACTGGAATAAAAAATAACTGAATCACATATATAAATGATTCATGGTAACATGTGTCTAGGAAATTATCCAAACAAATCACAATGCTGGAATACAAGTAGTACTATACCAAAGTAAAAAAATGAAACAGATGAACAGCTCCTCAGCATCACAAGCCTAAGCTTGGTCCCATGCTCTCCACCTCCATTGAAAGTCAAGTACCTAAAGTAGAATGGAGATTTCCCTTGTCTATACCTGCAACAATATAATATGTTTGGGCCCAAAATCATGACCCAAACATGGTGTGAGACTAAATCCCAGTAGGCAACCACCCGAAGATCTGTTCCTAACAATCAGTGAATATATGGAAGGTAAAAGTACAGAAAGCAGTAAATAGGAAAATACTCAGTAGTAAATAATACACAGATTAAAAAATAACTAATCAAGCATAGTAACCCTCTAGGAAGTTCACATAGCCTATCCCCTCTGGTTCAATTATAAGAATATATAAAGACTCTATGAGGAAGTGATCATAGTCAATTTCACTTATAGTCAAAGGTAAAACAAGACTCTTTGAGGAAGATCACACAGTCAATTCCCCTTATAGTATAAGGTAGTCAATGACTCTCTGAGGAATCTCACATGATCAATTCCCCTTATATCCCCAAGGTCAAGGACTCTCTGAGGAAGCTCACTCGGTCAATTCCCCTTATAGCCGAAAGTCATTCAATTAATTCAAAGACTCTCTGAAGAAGCTCACACGGTCAATTCCCCTTATAGTCTAAAGAAGTCAAGGACTCTCTGAGGAAGCTCACTTGGTCAATTCCTCTTATATCCCTAAGTGGTCCTAGGCTCTCTACGGAATCTCACTCGGTCAATCCCCCTTATAGCCTAATGTGCTCAAAGACTCTCTAAGGAAGCTCACTTGGTCAATTTCCCTTATAGTCTACTACACCAAGTTCTCACGGCCCTATGTAGGTCAATGAGCATTGTAGTGAAATATGTCCAAATAAAAAATATAGAACTACTTGGATAACTAGTCTACAACACATCAAGCATGTCAGAAATACAAACTCTCCACCCTACAGCAACAGGCATGGAAAACAGGCATGGTGGCCAAAAGGCTAAGCAGGACCAAATGGTCGTAAATAGATCAGGCATGGGTAAAACATCCAAAGCATAGTAATCAACCCTATTCATATCCAATTAACCTAAACAGAATCATATAATCACGGCAGGAAATCAATAGGGGTAAAATGGTAAACACGCAATACCCTATTCAAGGATATTGGTCAAAATTGCACATAATACTCAAAGACATTCAATGGAAAGGCACAACCCACCTAACTCAGCGTTGGAATATCACTATACATGAAGCTAGAGGCTTGAATCACCTTGGAATGCCGAAGATCTACAAAAACGTCTAAAATTTTCATACCATGATATCTCACGATAGATGAGAAATCAGAATATGGGGATCTGGGAGAAAAGAGTACTCACTGATGCAATTCCAATGCAACTGATGGTGTTCAATTCAGAGGAAAAATGCTCACTCGAGGGGGTTTTCCATTTCCATACACTTCTTTTGGCGGCCTTCACGTCACCCCACATGGCTGTTTGTATGGCCGCTACACGCCCAGCACCTGGCTACCTGCGGTAACCGAGTACACGATGTGCACTCATAAAGTACACGACATGTACTTCGAAAATTTAAAGAATTTCCTCTTTTACTCAAAACTGACTAGAAAAGGAAAAAATACATTAAAATAAGGTCCGGGTTCTTAAAACATCCCTCCTTAAAGAAATTAGTCCCTGAATTTCCCTACCGTGGTGTAGAAGAAGAAACCTCGAATAGTTCCAGCCACTGTGCTCGTACATCGGCCTCCCTCTCCCAAGTCCCGTCCTACACCTGCCTGTGCTGCCATAGCACTTGTACCAGAGGAACATACCAGCCACAGAGAACCTTTGTACTATGATAAAAAATCCGGATAGGATGCTCCTCGAACGACGAATCCACTTTGAGCTCAACCTCCTAAGGTTGAAATACAAGAGACGGGTCTAAAAAGTAACGTCGAATCTAAGAAACGTGAAAAACGTTGTGCGTAGCTCAGTACCTCTAGGGTAACTACAACTGATAGGAATCTGACCCAACTCTCTCCAACACCTCAAATGTCCTGACATACCTCAGTGAAAGTTTACCCTATATCCTAATCCTCTTGTGTCCCAACCTCAGTGTGATATGCAGGAAAACCTAATCCCCAACCTCAAACTCCAGAGGTCATCTCTGCTGAACAACCTAAGACTTATGTCGAGACTGTGCAGTAGCCATCCTCTTCTGAATCAACTATATCTGCTATGTGGTCTCCTGGATAAGATGAGGTCCCAACAAAGCTGCCTCTCCTACCTCCAGCCAATATAAGGGTGATCTCCATGGCCTACCGTGCAAAGACTCATAAGGTTCCATTTGAATAATTGATAGAAAATTATTATTTTAGGAAAACTCCACAAGACATATATGCATCTCCCAAGAACCCCCAAAATCCAGGATGCATTTTCAGAGCATTTCTTCAAGATCATGAATCGTACGCTCGAACTGGCCATCTGTTTGGGGGTGGTAAGATATACTCAAAAGTACCTGTGTACCCAAAGCCTTCTGAATCCCCTACCAGACCCAAGAAGTAAAATGGTCATCCCTGTCTAAAACAATGGAGTGTGGGACTCCATGCAGATGTACAATCTCACAAATGTACAACCATCCCAGCTCATCAACACTGAAGGTCTCCTTAATCAGTAAGAAGTGTTCAACATTCGTGAGTCTACCAACGATAACCCAAACTGCATCATTCCCTCGAGGCGACCTCGGCAACCCTGCTACGAAATCCATCGCGACGTCGTTCCACTTCCACTTGGGAATGGGTAACTGTTGTAAAAGCCCTGTTGTCTGCTGATGCTCTTCCTTCACCTACTGACAGGTGGAAAACCTCATGACGAAACTTGAAACATCCCTCTTAATACCTGGCCACCAATACTGAAGGTGTAGATCATGATACATCTTGGTGATACCATGATGAACTGCCCAAACTAATGAATGAAAATCCAGCATCATCTCCTTGTGTATATCTGATGGCACCCATACGCACCCCTGGAAATGAAAGATCTCATCATCGCCTATGGTCTATCCAGTAATAGGGTCCTCTCCTAACACACTCTCCCGTAGGACTAGGCCTTCTCAATTTGATATCTTCCTCATTCTCACTCGATCAATAAGAGTAAAGGTAATAGCTATAGAAGAATTAAATTTCTTCCCCTGACTATCGTGAACCTCCAAATGCATATCATAGAACAGAGCCATAAGATTCCACTCACTATTGGCCTCCTGAAATGCATGAATTTGAGTCCTTCTTCTTAACGAATTATCCACTGCGTTTCCTTTCTGAGGCATATAAGGAAGCTCAAAGTCAAAGGACTGAAGGTACTCAACCCACCTTCACTATCTCAAATTCAGATCACACTAAGTGAAATTGTACATGAGACTCTTGAGGTTCATGAAAACCATAAAATGCTCTCCCAGAGGATAATGTCTCCTAAAATGTAAGGTTTGATCAAAAACTGCCAACTCGAGATCGTGTGTCGGGTAATTCTTCTCATGTGGCCATAAGTGCTGAGACCCGTACACAATGACTCTATCTCCCTGCATAAGCATAGCTCCCGGTCCGATACCTGATGTATCAAAGTAAAAAATATAGATCTTTCCTAGCTCTGGTAATACTAGTATCAGCGCTGAAGTCAACATTCCTTTTAGTTCCTGAAAGGATGACTCACAAGAATCTGACCACAAAAACATTGCACCCTTCTTAGTCAGGCCCATCATAGGTGATGCTAAGAATGAAAAGTCTTATATGAAATTTCTGTAGTATCTAAACAGCCCTAGAAAACATCACACCTCAAATACATTCTTCAGTTTCTCCTAGGAAACTACTTCTCCCACTTTCTCTGGGTCTACTGATACTCCTGTCTCTGAGATAGCATGACCCAAGAAGTGAATCTGATCCATCCAAAAGTGGCATTTTGAGATCTTAGTATATAACTGATTCTCTCTTAGTGTACTCAAAATGATCTCAATATGGGTAGCATGGTCGTGTTGAGTATGATAGTACACCCAGATATCATCCAGGAAAACCACCATGAAGGAATTCATGTATGGATGGAACACTCAGTTCATCAGTTCCATGAAAACAGTCGGTGCGTTCATGAGACTGAATGACAAAACCATATACTCGTATAGAACATACCTACTTCGGAAGGCTGTAAGAGGTATATCTCATAGTCTAATGCACAACTGATGGTAACTGAAGCTCAAGTCAATCTTCGAGAACACCTGGGCTCCTCAAAACGGATCAATGAGATCATCAATCCTAGGCAAAGGATATCGGTTCTTGACCATCAACTGGTTCAGCTTTCGATAGTCTACACAAATCCTGAGGGTACTGTCTTCCTTCTTTGCAAATAGGACAGGTAAACCCCAAGGAGAAGTACTGATTTGGATGAAACCCTTTTACTGTAACTTCTCCAACTGCTTCTTGATCTCCTACAACTCCAGTGTAGCCATACCATAAGGAGGAATGGTCACTAATGCTGCTCCTGGAACAAGCTCAATATAAAAGTCTACCTCACACTCCAGAGGAAATCCTAAAAAGTCCTCTAAAAAGACATCTCTAAAATGATCCACCACTGGAGGAATGTCTAACTGTGAAGTCCCCTGTTCATCCAGATATAGACTAGAAATCTGGGTTGTAACTCCTCCCATCCCATGATTCTCAGGTCTCGCTCTCCTCACCTAGACATCCCATTCTCCCTTATAAAGAAAAGATTCACTTTCTGGTGTCATGAAACTCACCCTATGGTGATAACAGTCGAAGAATTCCTTGAATGGAACTAACCATTCCATCACAAGGATGAAATCATAGAATGTCATCTCTAGGACATAGAGGTCCCCTAATAAGTGACACCCACTAACCTGCATAGGGAACTCCCCGCACTGATGTACACTAGCCGTTAAAGTCCCCAACGGGGTGTCTAGCATCAAGATATCAGCAGAAGAAAAGATGCTGAGACCAAGGCTCTCGACAATAGTAACAGATATAAAGCTATGGGAAGCCCCTGTATCTGAAATATCGTAAGCTAAAACTGAGGCTACTATGATCGTACCTCGAATGGTAGAGGGTCCAGGATCCTACTCTTGTTGGGTCTGCTTCAATTCAAAAGTCTGACCTGTATCGTGGCCCTGTGACCCTACCTGACCACTCTGAGCTAATCCACCTTGATGTTTCTGAAAAACTAGTGACTGGATACCATGGCCACGACCTCCACCTCAGCCTGAACGGTCATAAGAACTCTAGTTCCTAGACTGGTGAGAAATTGGTGTGATACCCTTGAACGAGGAGTCATAAAAGAACCCTTTTAACCAGCTGTTGGTGAGAATAACTGACAAAAGCGTTGAAGGTGAACCATCCTGTCACAAGATCGGCACTCAACTGGGTCTCTTGGGCAATGTGGCCTCGTATTCCTACTCTTCCCGCACTGGTAGTACACCACATGACTACCAGAAGATGCATCCTGCCTACACTGAGTTCCTCATGTAGTCTCCCTGCGATGCTTCCTGCTATCAGTTGGTAGAGCACTGACTCAGGACGCTGATCTTCCCTAGATCACAGCTCCAAAATCCCTCAGATTATGCTCTGTGATCAGATCCTATTTGATGATAGAGGACATCGAAGTCAACCTGAAGAGGTTCACCTAAGATCGGATGTCGTGCCTCAGACCATCTTCAAACTTCCATGCAAGGAACAACTCATCACCTCTTGGAATAGGCATGAAACATTGCATCTCTATGAAGTGATAGGAATAATCTATAACAGTAAGAGTACCCTTCTCCAGACTCATGAACTCTTGGGCTCGATCGGCCCTCAAGGTATTTGGGTAGAAGTAATCGTAGAAGATGTGCTGAAACTCATCCTAATCCATATTCTGCTAGGGTCCTGCCTATGAGATCACATCCCACCACCTCTTTGCGGAGTCTCGAAGCATGTAGGTAGCGATCTTCACCCTCTTCTCTGGAGGTATCTCAAGATGCTCTAAAATCATCAACAGGGATTCTAGTCATGAATCTGTAGCCTGGGGTCCTTTATCCCCTGAGAAAGTGGGAGGATGATGCTGCTAAAAGACCCGCGTCAAATATACCATCAATGGGGAAGGAGGCAGCGCTCCCTGAAAGTTCTGCATCATCCTCAAAAATCCCTCTCTGAACTATGCATCAGCACCTATATCGGGTATAACAGCTGGTGCCAAGACTAGTATGACAGGAGGATCTATAGGTAGTCCCTGATCAGCCATGTCTGGTGTCTGATCACCACCTGGAAACTGGCGTACAACTGAAGGACGTCTCGGTGGCATGACTCTGCAAGGTCAAGAGCACACCTTAAAACAAGATTATCAAGTACTGAAAACCAAAAGTGTAATAAGGTAACAAGAGAAAGAAAGCACTCAAGTTTTACAAAACATGACTACACGGGGTGAATAATTCCTACACAGCGTGTTCCCTTAAGTCATTTGCATGGGTGTGTACTCCTTCCTAAACTGGTTGTGTAACACCCCAAACACACAGCATGTTGACTTAACACATGGCATGTACTTGAATCCTCCTTCCCTTCCCGAGTCCTTCTACACTGTTAAGCCACACCGCTCTCTTAAGACAAGACTACACGACGTGTTCATGATAGACACGACATGTACTAGACTATATTCACATGGACCGTGTTGTTAGTGACGCGAACTGAAACATGGATCACACTACACGGCATGTTCAAGGCAGACACAGCGTGTACGTGAAATGATAACACCGACCCATGTTGTTTGTGACACGTTCAGTTACCTGGGTTATACTATACGGTGTGCTCAACCCTGACACTGCATGTATATCTTAAGGTTTATCCATCCATGTTGTTAGTTACACGGGCGGACATAGTATAAACACTACACGGTGTGTTCAACTAGTACACGACATGTTCCTATAAGAAATTCCCTATCACATGTCTCTGCCCACACAACCTATGACACGGTTAGAGACTACACGGTGTGTATATAGAGTACACGACGTTTACTTAATAAAAACAGTTTCTTCCTGAAAAGAAAAACACATGGTGTGTACTTAACATTACATGACATGTATTCTGTTTTTTTCTAGATTATAGGCCTTAGAAACTACTCCAAATCCCAGAAAAACATTGAAACGAACATTGAAAGTGCCAAATTCCAATCTGTGAGGGGCCATACTCCCCGAAAATCAATTTTTGGCATCTTATACACGTTATAACATGAAAAAAAGGCAATGATCCACCAAATTCTGGTCCATGAGGGCCCATAATACCTCAAGAACCAAAGTTTTTCATTCATTTAACAAAACCTTACACAACAATACCCTATCAAACAATAGGTATTTTTATCACGAAAATGATCTCCACAACATGCATATCTAGCACAACACCTATCACAACAACATGCAATTACTAATGCACCATATATGGAATGGAAAGAATGCATGACATGTGATCTCTAGAAAGTTCATATATGATGCATGAGATAGCATACCCTCATCTCATCGAGTTTCAATAGAAATAGAACCTCAATAACATCAAAAATAACATCACAAATCATGTGAATCACTCAATGTGAAATCAAATCAACTGTAATAATTGAAAAACTAGAAAAATTGCAATTAAGCAAGTTAGACCGGATTTTCCCTATACACGGGTTAGCTACTCCTGAGCACAACTTATTACCAAGTACCTATTCCATCCTATCCTTGGCTAAAGGATCCAAACAGTAAGTCAATAGAAAATAATTCCTCTGATACCACTTTGTAACATCCCAGTTCTAGAAGCCACCCAGAGGCACCATGTACCTAGTTGGTCACATGGCCTCAAGCGCATTTCCCCAAACACCAGAGGCTGCCGACTAACAGTGAGGGCCATGGGTGTGATAGTGGGGAAACTATTCCCTCATTGGAAAATTAACATAGTGGAAGAGAAACAAATATACAATAGCGGAAGTAGTAAATATCCAACAATAGTAAATATCAGAAGACTGGAATAGAAAAAAACTGAAGCACATATATAAATGATGCATGGTAACATGTGTCTAGGAAAGCATCCAAACAAAACACAATGCTAGAATACAATAAACACTAAACCAAAGTACAAAAGAAAAATATGAATAGCTCCTCATCATCGCAAGCCTAAGCTTGGTCCCATACTCTCCAGGTCCATAGCAAGTCAAGTACCTGAAGTAGAAGGGCGCTTTCCCTTGTATATAACTTTAGAAATATAATCTATTTGGGTCCAAAAGCATGGCTCAAACAGGGTGTGATACTAAATACTAGTAGGCAACCACCCAAATATCTATTCCTAATAGTCAGTGAATATATGACAGATAAAAGTACAGAAAGTAGTAAACAGGAAAATACTCATCAGTAAACAATCCATAGTTTCAAAACCAACTAATCAAGAACAGTAACCCTCAACGAAGTGCACATAGCCTATCCCCTCTGGTTCAATTATCAGAATATATAAATACTCCTTGAGGAAGCCCTCATAGTCAAGTCCCCTTATAGTCAAAGGTAAAAAAAGACACTATGAGGAAGCTCACATAGTAAATTCCTCTTATAGTCTAATGTAGTCAAGGACTCTATAAGAAAGCTCACACCGTCAATTCTCCTTATAGCCCTGAGGTCAAGGACTCTCTATGGAATCTCACTTGGTCAATTCCCCTTATAGCCCAAAGTCGTTCTGGTAATTCAAAGACTCTCCGAGGAAGCTCACATGGCCAATTACCCTTATATTCTAAAGCAGTCAAGGACTCTCTGAGGAAGCTCACTTGGTCAATTCCCCTTATATCCCCAAGTGTTCCTAGGCTCTCTGAGGAGGCTCAGTCATTCAATCTCCCTTATAGCCTAAAGTGATAAAAAACTCTTTGAGGAAGCTCACTCGGTCAATTAGCCTTATAGTCTACAACACCAGGTTCTCATGGCCATGTGTAGGTCAACGAGCATAGTAGTTAAATATGGAAAATGTAAACCTACAGAACTACTTGGCTAACCATTCTACAACACATCAAGCATGTTAGAAATACAAACTCTCCACCCTACAACAACAGGCATTGAAAACAGGCAAGGCGGCCAAAAGGCTAAGAAGGACCAAATGTTCCTAAAAAGATCATGAATGGGTAAAACATCCAAAGAATAGTAATCAACCCTATTCATATCCAATTAACCTCTACACAATCATACAAGCCTAACAGGAAATCAACAGGGGTAAAATGGTAAACACGCAATACCCTGTTCAAGGGTATTGGTCAAAATTGCACATAATACTCAAAGACCTTCAACAGAAAGGCATAAACCACCTACCTCAGCGTTGGAAGATATCTATACACGAAACTAGACGCTTGAATCACCTAGGAACACCGAATATCTACAAAAATGTATAAAACGTTCAACACATGATATCTCACGAGAGATTAGAAATCAGATGATGGGGCTCTAAGAGAAAATAGAACTCACCAATGCAATTCCAACGCAACCGACGGTGTTCAATTTGGAGGAAAAATGCTCTCTTGGGGGTTCATCAAAGATCTGTAGCCGTACAGAGCTCTCAGTCGAACAATACCTAGAAGGAAAGCGTTGTGGAGATTAGACGCGACCCCAGTGCATTTAATGAAAAAAAGAAAGTACAGGAAATGTACTCGCCATTTTCATACTCCACTTTAGGCGGCCTCCAGGTCACCCCACACGACCGTGTGCATGGCCGCTACATGGCTAGAACCTGACTACATATGGTAACTGAGTACACGACATGTACTCATAATGTACATGGCGTGTACTTCAAAAATTTCCAGAATTTCCTCTTTTTCTCAAAAATGGCCAAAAAAGGAAAACATGCCTAAAAAGAATGTTTGGGTTCTTACATCAATTGTGGTCATGAAACAATATTTATTCTTAAAAAAAAGACTATGATATATGTATTATGTCTAATTTAGGATTCTAGATTCTTTTTTTACACATGATATTAATTTATAAATCAATATTTGTTCAATGTGGTCAAAAACCTCAAATTAACCAAAATGGTTATCATTAATGTTTTATATAATTATTCATCTTCACTCCAAATAACTAAATGAAATTTATAACCATGTAATATTATGGATTTTCACTAATAACATACAAATTAAATTCTTAAAACCATTCTCATCTTGGATGATTATCTTTACATGTAAATAAGTAAACCAATCATGAAAAGTGAGGAAACAAATGCTCCTAAACGATGAAATTGATCCTATTAAGCCATCAAAAGGGTCATGAATGAACGCAAAAAGGATATAACGAATAAATTAAATATATAATAGGTTATATAAATATTAATTAATAAATTTAATTTGGTTATCCAGGACATTAAGATCATGTGAAGGACACCATCGTACTTTAAGGTAAGGGATTCTACCCGAACCTCCATTATACCTTCGGGATGTTCTATATTTATTTTTAGAAAAATGAAGTTATCTATTATTTTTATTAAAATATTATAAATTCTGTTTTTATTCTCCAAATTCATGTATCAAGATCAATTCATCATTCTCTTTCAAGGATATAGATGTTTTGAATGATTCCCCCTTCAATTATTCCTGATGAACAAGCCCGTTTTAAGGGAACTTTCCAAATTATTACCCATTTTCATGTACACTATAATTTGTTTTTAAGACACAATTATTTTTATAAAACCAATATTTTTACTATTAAAACATTATTACTTCACATATTAGCCTTGACTCATGCTACCATGTGCAACGGTCATGGTTGTTAACCTTGACATGTGCTCCACTATGTGAAACGAGCCTTGAATCATGCTAGAGTCTTGTTTTATGTTACTACCACATTACTATGAATCCATGTTTATATGAATCAATGTTTATATGTTATGATTCCATATGTTCCATTCCTTTTTATATTACTATTTCATGCCATCTAATTTTTGTGTTATTGCTTTATTCTTATGTTTATTACCTTATTGGGATTTTTAGATCACCCCTCCATTCATGTTATCCCCAGGTTATCCTATGAAGATGTATGAGTATAATGGAAGTTTAGATATCTTTATGAATATTATATAAATAAAAATTTGATTTCGTCCCTTGCTTTCAGTTTTATGTACCTAGTCTTCCAAGGCACTAGACTTTACCATCCTTAGCTTGTAATTTGACATTTAATTATGCTTAAAATCATGTAATGATTTTTGTAAAAGGCTTGGGTCACTATAGTTGGTATCAGAGGATGGTCTAATTATTTTTGGATATTAGTAATAGAGCACTTTAGTAAGAATCTTATGGATAATACTAAGTAAAATAAAAGATCACTAAATTTTGGTATGTATAGAGTAAGTGGTTTATCAAGAAAATAAATCCCTGCCTAGATACAAAAAAAAGCATGTGGATCTGAAACAAATTTATCTAGGGGTAAAACCTGAAAAAACCACTTCTAGAAAGACTCAAACGGGAACATGTTCATGATAACGGGCCTTGTTGTACTCCGAGTTTGACACTCTTGGGGTATATGCTTTGGTAAATTTATAAGCATAGTACCAACCATTATTAAGGGAATAAAAAAAAGAAGCCCATAAGAATATATGTTAGGAAATTGATCATGGATATCCTAGATTCAAAACTAAGCAATCACAAGTTAGGATATTATTTTACTTTATGATTTTATCCTTAAATATTTAAAGTTTCCGTTTTTAGTTTCCATATACACAAGACCTCTAATTGTGTGTTCTTGTTCTTAGTTAATGTATGGAAATAGAAAAACACATGGAAAACATCAATGTGATTGGCAATGTGATGATTTATCTAATGATATGTTTGATATGATTGGAACAGGTGCTCAAAACATTATGACAATACTTGATTAGCTATATCTAGTTATGAATAATAACTTAGAAACAATTTATATTTTTTGTATTTTCTAATGAAACTTTTATAGGTTAAGTGTGAACCCTAACAAAAAAACACCTATCAAGAAAATTACAACATACAAAATTTAAAATTCAAATCAATGATAAAACGTGATCCAGAACCGCCATTACAACCTTCCAAAAATTCACCATGTTCAAATCTACAAATTCATCACCCATCTCGTCACACGTCTGCCTCGAGACTCACCCACAGAGAAGACCATACTGCAGTCAAAAAACCATCTCTAGACGTCAACATCATCGTGTCCTCCACCGCTATCATCACAGACACCACTATCCACGTCGTCATCTCCACTCGATGTTGTTGTTACTTTTCATCGTTTCCGTCATCAAACGAAGCACCATAACCCCCGACAGATGTCCTCATTTTTTGTCACCACATCACCGGTGAAACCCGAAAACGAGGGATGCCAGAAACAGAAATCAAAAATAAAAAAACATCCAAATACATAAAAACATAACCCAAAGGGATCAATTGCCATGTTCATGCCTGACAGACGAAGTCCCATCGTGAGCCTTCATCCACATGAGAACCATCGATTTCGCCGTCATTTTCCAAACCTACCGGAGCAGAACCAATTATTTCGCAATGATCCAACACCAAATGAGATCACCACCCAATGAAACAATAATATTCACACACACAAAATAGATCTGAAACAAACCATGGTCACCGTTGAAGGCCTCTTGCCTCGACATATACCAGAAGAAACACTGAATCCGCGAATCATTGCAAAAAAGATGACCATTGCAGCTAGCAATGAAGCCAGCACTGGAAACTCCTCCTAGAACACCATAGACCAATTAACCCTCACTTCCCCAAACCTCCATGAAACTACCATGGCAGACCGACCTAGATAGAAACAAAGGAACCGGAAGCCATATCAGCGATAAAATCGATCTAAGGCCTCACCAAATAAGTTTGACCTCGACTGAGCCACCAACCCAGACCGTCGGAGCCACCGTCATGTGAAAATCAACCCTGAGAAACCCACACAATTCATCCCACAAATCCCAAATATCCCCATGAAAACCGATGCAACATACCAAAGTGGGGTAAAAAAATGTGGCTACCAGGAGGACAGATCAAGGGAAGAACAAATAAAGGCTTCAACAGGGGGAAAGGCTGCAAAAGGGGTCGGGCGAGAATGACGAAGTAGGGGATAATAGAAATGAAGCATGGACCACTGTGAATCAAGGCAGCAAAAGAAAAATAGGGCTGAAGCCCTGAATCCTCAAGTGTAGAAACCAAATCCAAACATTGAAAAGAAAACCATGTTGGGACAGATACAAGAATGGATGAAGACAAAGGCAGGGGAGAAGCCTCAAGTCCGGAGAGTAAGGGGCCACCACCGCCACCGCCTAAGGAAGTATTACAAAACCCTATTGACCAGTGAACCTGGGGAATGAGGAGCCATAGTCCCTAACAGAATCCCTCATGAATAATAACTTTAATCATGTGGAACACCCAACTCTCCTAGGAAAGAGAATGTTTCAATCGAATACTTTATACAGCAAAGGCCTCCCATGTTTAGTGGATCTTCTGATCCCCTCCTTGCAGAACAATGAATTAACTCCATTGAAAAGATATTATCGATACTCTTGTTCTCAAAATAAGGGAAATTCATACTCTCGGTCTATCATTTTGATGGGGAAGATAATTACTAGTGGAAACTGATCAAGAATACGAACTCCCAAGAGAAAATTCATTCCATGGATTGGGAGGAATTCAAGAAAATGTTTTTCAATAAATTGTTTCCCCAATACCACCATATAAAGATGTCAATAGAGTTATTTGGACTTAAGCAGAAGGAATATGAATCCATTATGGAATTTGAAGCAAACTTCCCAAGGCTTGAAAGATACACCAACATCTTTGTCATGAACACCAAAAGCAAGGTGGATCACTTCTTTAGTTGACTAAAGAAGAGTCTATGAAAAGTGTTTGTCATTCAGGACTTCTAAAGTTATGAGGAGATTTTCCTTTGTGCCGTGAAGGTAGAAATGGATATCATAGACTCTCAATAGTCTCATGGGCCCATTGAAAAGAAGAGGAAAATGGAGTCTAATTTGGGTGTCCCGGCAAATAAATCCTATGATGGAAAGAAGACTGAACATCCCATTTGTAAAAATTATGGGAAGAAGTATCCTATGAACTATCTAAAGGGAACTAGGAATTGATTAAAATGTGTAATAATGGGACATATAGCTAAAAACTACCAAAGGGATATGAAGAATACAACTTACATGGAAGAATAAAGGAAGGTTCAGATCAACATTGATCCTGTAGTGCAGTGTTACAACTTCAAGGAGAATGAGAATTATTTGAACAATTACCATAATCTAAGGGTTGTTGGAGGAAATCAACAACAACCTCTAAGGAAATAAGAAAGGGAGTATGCTATCACTACTACTGAGGTGGAGCTATACAACGATGTGGTGATACGTACACTAGTTAATCATTCATGAATAGATAATGTACTATTTGATTCTGGTTCTATGCATTATTTCACATCTTTCAAGTTTAGTAGAACTATTCAAACACCACCTCAAAATTTGGTGGTTAAGTTATCTGTGAGAAAATTGAATTGAGAAATTATTGCATCCAAGGTTTATAACTCTTCCCTGAAAAATTTTTGTGGACTGAAACACCCAAAAAAATATTCTCTTACTTCCACTAGTGGAGTTCTATGCTATTTTGGGCATGGATTGTCTATCATTATAAAAATACAAAATTAACCTTCAGGAAAGGGAGATAACACTCCACATCCTAGAGTGTCCTCCAATCCTATACAAGTGTAAGGAAAAAGATGAATCTCCTTATGAACCATCATATCAAGTGGGGATAATGTTTCCTTTGGAAAAATTATAACTTACTCAAATGATTGAGACAAAGGATATGATACTTCTCGAAGATATGCACATTGTGAGGGAGTACACTATTGTATTCCACGAATAATTGCCTAGTATTCCTCCTGATCGAGAGGTTGAGTTCTCAATTAAACTTATTCTTGGATCCCAACCTATATCAAAGACACATTATAGAATAGACACCTTCAAGCTAGTAGAGCCAAAGAAGCAATTATATAAGATTCTAGAGAAGGGTTATATACAGTTGACTGCTTCACCCTGGGGTGCACCAATCCTCTTCGTCAAGAATAATGATGGATAAATGCACCTATATATTGATTATTGTGACCTCATAAAATCATAATAAAAAACATGTATCCAATGCCTCAGATAAATTACTTGTTCAATCAGATACGTGGGTCCAATTATTTCTCTAAGGTGGACCTTCGGTCAGGATATCACCAATTAAAGGTGAGGAAAGAATATATTCCCAAAACTACCATTAGAGTGAGGTATGGATGCTATGGGTTCATAGTGATGCCCTTTGGAATCACTGATACTCTAGAAATATTCATGAATTTAATGAATAGAGTCATTAGAAATTACCTTGACAAGTTTATAGTAGTCTTTATTAATGATATTTTGATATACCCCAAGAGAAAGGAGGAACATGAGGAGCATTTGAATATTATGTTGATGACTTTGCAAAGGTAGAAAATTTATGAAAAGTAGAGTAAATCTGAGTTATGGATGGATGAAGTATCATTCTTGGGGCATATTATCACCAGAAAAGGGATATCTGTAGACCCTTCCCATACAAAGGTAAGTGAAGAGTGTCCGAGAGAAACAACTGTAAAGGAGATCCGTAGCTTCCTTGATCTAGCTGGGTATTATTGATGATTTGTGAAGAAATATTAATGATTATAAAACACAATGAACAATATGACATAAAAGGGAGTGATGTTCTTTTGGACTTAAAAATATGAGGAAAGTCTTAAGGAGATCAAAAAGGGGCTTATCACTGTACAAGTACTCAATATTTTGATAAGTAGATAACTCTTTGTGGAATATAGTGTTTCTTCAAAGAAGGGCCTATGTTTTGTTCTGATGAAAAATTAAAAAGTTATATCCTATGGCTAAAGGAAATTAAAAATCAATGAACAAAACTATCCCACACTTGATCTGGAGTTGGCGACTCTGATCTTTGCGTTGAAAATCTAACAACATTATCTCTATGGGGAGAAGTGTGAGATATATACTGATCCCAAGAGTTTAAATATATATTGACACAGAAGAGAATAATATGTTCCAATGAATATGGTTAGATATCATCAAGGATTATGACTGATCAATCAACCACTATTCCAATAAATCAAATATGGTGGAATATTATCTATGTAGAAAGGATCCCGCATCTTTATCAGTGATTAGAATTTGAAAGGATCCAATCTTATTATATTTTAAGAAGATGGGAATTAGAATCATTAAGGTAGGAACATCATAAATTCTTTCTCAAATGGTTTCTAACCATCCCTCACAGAGAAAATAAAGGATGCTCTAAGAAATGATGTGGAAATTCAAGAAAGAGTGGAAGCTTTCAGAAATGGTAAATCCTATAAGTTCAATATGGATGAGGACAGAGTTGTAATATTTGGGTCACGATTATGTGTACCAACTGATCCAGTGATAAATAAGGATCTTCTAAATGATGCACATAGCTCAACCTTCTCTATTCACCCAGGGAGCATAAAAATGTATCGAGATCTCTGAGAGAACTTTTGGTGGGACAATATGAAGAAGGGTATTCTTGAATATACATCAAAGTTCCTAATATATCAATAAGTGAAGGCTGAGAGAAAAAAGTCTAAGGGGGTGATGCAACCACTATACATACCAACATGGAATTGGGAGAACATTATCATGGACTTTTTCATTGGACTTTCAAGGAAATCCATAGGAAACAATGTAATACGATTCATTGTGGATTGTGATACAAAGACAGGTATAACTTTATCACAATTTGAGAGGACTTCTCATTAGATCAAATTTCATGTATATATATCAAAGAGGTGGTATGGATACATGGAGTAACACTATCTATTGGATTTTATAGAGATCTAAGATTAACTTTGAAGTTCAGGAGAAGTCTCCAACAAGCTCTAAGTACTAAGTTGAATTTCAACATAGCATATTAGCCTCAAACTGATGGCTAATATGAGAAAACTATTCAGACACTAGAAGATATATTGAGATCATGTTCCATGAACATTAAAGGAGGGTAATACAAACATCTTCCATGAGTCTAATTATCTTACAACAATAATTTCCACTCAAGCATATGAATGACACCATATGAATCCCTTTATGGGAAAAGGTGAAGAACATTAGCATGTTAGGATGAAATTGGTGAGTGTAAGCTTCTAGGACTTGAAATGGTAGAAGAAATTGTGAAGGGGAAATCTATTCAGCGGTACATTATGGAAGCCCAAATATGAAAAACTAGTTATTCATACAATCATCAAAGATTCCTTGAGTTTAATGTTGGAGACATGGTATTCCTTCGTATATCTCCATGTAAGAAAGTCATGAGGTTTGGTAAGAAAGGAAATCTAAGTCCTAGGTACATCAGACCTTCAAGACTCTATCATTTTGGATCTAGAGCCTATCGACTAGCACTTCTGCCGACCATGTCTAAAGTACATGATTTATTCCACATATCCCTCTTAAGGAAGTATGCACTGGACCCTTCACATGTACTATCTTCATAGGTGGTACATTTGGAGAAAGATATTTCTTACGAAGAGCATCCAGTGAAGATCTTGGATAGTAGAGATAATTTTCTACGCAACAAGACTACTCACCTGGTCAATGTACTATGGTTGAACCGTAAGTATGAAGACGCAACATGGGAATTAGAAGAGGCAATGAAGGAAAAGTACCCACACCTGTTTATGGTTTAGAATGTAAAATTAAACTTCAAGGGTGAAATTTCATAAGGGGGGAAGAATGTAACAACCCAATGTTTTATCAATGAAAATCCCTTCTTATAATTATGTTTTATAGTATAATCGTACAATATTACATATATAAAACAATACAAAACTTATAAATGAAGAATGAGTAAAACAAAAGGTATCTATAGAAGTTAAGGAATTCATACGAATGAAATGGTAACTTTACCTTTGGAATAGTTTTTTTAAGGATGGTTGTGTTATGGAGAAAGTAGAGAACACTAAATTTTATTCAATAAATAATAGCGAATAAAGGGAAATTACATGTGATGATAAGTAGGTATTTTTTGGTGTCTCTAATATAGTAAAGAAGAAAATCTAAAGGAAGTTCATTCCTCCAAATGACTTCATGAGGAAATCCCATATTGGCAAGACAATAGGTGATCCTATTCTATCCACGGTTGGTGTGAGTGACAATGAAATTGAGATTCTTGAGTGAGTTAAGATAGTCAATCCATCAGGAGGTGAGAGTCCAAGAAAGATGAGAATCGCCATTCCAAATGGCTTGCACTATAGTTGTAGAGTCACTATCAATCCAAATGTTGTTCCAGTTGTGCATTTTGGAAAAGGAAATGGAGTGAATAAAACCCATCATTTCAGTATCCAAAGCAAAAGAGAGTCCACAGCTTCCATATAAACATCTAAGGACCTAATCAAGATGGTCTCGAAAGATTACACCATAGCCCGAGGGTCCTGGGTTTCCCTTTAAAGCTCCGTCCACATTGACTTTGATCCATCCATTAGGAGGATATTTCTAGAAAACTTCAATAGTGTATTTGGCCTTCGGTTAGTTTCCATGAACTCTGATGTGGCAAATGATCTCGAGATCCTTAACAGAGTTGTCGCAGTGGCCCTTTTGAATTAAGAAGACCTCTCTAATAGCAATAAGAATCCTCATTTTATCTGCATTTAATCTGAATGAGTTTTTTTAAGATAAAATCATTTATATTATACCAGAGGACATGAAGGATCTCTGCGACAGCTATGAGAAAGAGGTTTCTTATTTAAGGGGACCCTGGAAAGTCAAATATCCTTTTTTTCTGAGAGAAAATAAAGTTATCCAAAATCCATCTGCACTCAAAAAGATTAAAAATGTAATTCCAAAGAGAATAAGCAGTTTCAAAAGATAGTTAAAGATGATTAATGTCCTCATGATATTGATTTCACATTATACATTTAGAACAAAGATTATTACCATAAGATTGAAATCATATATCAGTAGGAACTTTTTGGTGCAAAATCCTCCAAATAAGGGTGAGACGAGATGGTTTTTACCATTCTCTGATGAAGTTTTTAAACTAGCTTAGATTATTGTTAGAGTTGTAAAAATAGTGGTCATAAAAGTTTTTTGAGTCAAGCATGCCATTTTGAGCAGGCTCCCAAATCAAAATATCATCATCAGTTGTGAAAGAGTAGTTCTCGACAATCTCAATAACATTATCAGGAAAATTTATTCTATGAGAATTAAGCACGTCCCTAATGGTGCTATTAGTGGAGATAGGGGAAAAATAATTAGGCACCTTAGAGATGAGGGGGGAGCCAGTACAGTTGTCAAACCAAAAATTAAGAGTAGAGTCCTTGCTGACGATCCATCTGGAATGTTCCATGATAGAGGAAAAATCATTTCTGATGGAGGGCCAAATAAAAGAAGTCATATATTAAAGATTACTTGTCTTAATCTTATCAAGAAATTGATCCCTAAGGAAATTTGTGGACTGAGAGTTTTTATTAATAAGAGACCACGTGTGTCTTTCATGGAGAACATCATTGAAAGTCTTAAGGTTTTTTATACCAATGCCTTCTTTCTCTATGGGTTTATAACAGGTAGACCATGGATCATTACCATTTTTCTCTCGAGAGTACTTCCGATCCAAATAATTTTTTTTATATCAATATTAAGATGTTTTAAAAGACCCACTTAACATTTATATGACATCATGGAGTAAAAAAATTTAGATACTACGGTGGATTTGACAAGGAAAACTCTTCCCGCCATTGAAAGGGTTTTACCTTTCCAAGAGGAAAGTTACCGATGAATATGATCAACAATGTGATGGAAATAGATGGATTTGGGTCGGTCCCAGAAAATGGGGACACCAAGATTGGTAAAAGGGAGGGAACCCTCTTGGACCCCCAGAGCATCAATAGTATGACCTTTTCTATTGGAGGGAATCTTTTACAAAAGTAGATGAAAGATTTGTGCGAGTTGACACATTTTCCAGACACTTCCTCATAGTGAAAAATGGTGGTTTTGAGGTTATTAATATTTATTTTTTCACCTTGGAGGAATAAAACGATATCATCAGCATAGAGAAGATGGGATGGGGCATTTAGGTTTCTAGAGTCAAGAATCGGTTTGATCTTGCCTTGATCTATAGCTTGAGTGAGTAATCTACTCAAGTAATCTTCTGCAATGGAGAAAATAATGTAAGAGAGAGGATCACCTTGTCTGACCCCCATAGAACATTTAAAGTATCCACTATGAGATCCATTGAAAAGGATTGAGATATGGGCTGAGATGAAAATAGTTTTGATTCTATTGATAAAAATTTCATTGAAACCAAAATTAGCTAGCACTTTAAATAAAAATCTCCAATAAATAGTATCAAAATCTTTACTGATATCTAATTTAATGGAAACATTCCCACCTCTATAGTTTCTATTTAAAACACTGTTGGATTCAGAGGCGAGACAGATACATTATTTTATAGAGTTACCTTTGATGAATCCAAATTGATTCCAGGAAACAATTCTATTACTAATGGTAGATATTCTGTTATAAATGATCTTGGTAATAATTTTAAACATTGAGTTTAAAAGGGAAATGGGTCTGAAGAGATGGATTTCATCAGTATTTTCCACTTTGGGAATAAGAGTGAGGAATTGAGAGTTTAATCCATGAGGAAGAATGCCTTTGTCAAAAAAGTTCTAACCATAAACAATACATCATTCTGAATGACATCCTAGTTTTTTTCAAGAAAACCATTATTGAAACCACCGGTCCTAGGGGAACTATCAGGGTTAAAACTGAAAACAATTTCCCTGATTTCATTATCAAGGGGGAATCAATTAAGGAGATGATATTCTTTGACAGTTACCATATACAGGATGACATTAGGCAAGAGATCATTGTTGATATTAGGGCCATTGAAGATGTCACAGAAAAAAGAAACAACATGGTTAGCTATCCCTTCATCTGAATCAATGAGGTTACCACTATCCCTTAAATAGAAGAGGGGCCTACTGGCTTTTCTAACCCTTTGAAGGGAGTTATAAAATTTAGTATTTCTATCTCCATCATTTATCCATTTTGATTTGAAGATTTGATTTTTGATGTTATCTTTAAAGTTGAGAATAGAAATCAATTTAGAAGGGATGTTAATTTCATTTTGAGGTTCACTAACAAAACATGAGGTATATTTATTGTTTTGAATTTGAATATGCTCTTTTTCTAAGAAATGGATTTCTTTGTCAATAAGATCATATTTGGATTTACACCACTCTTTGAGGATAAGTTTGAGATTTTTTAATTTAGTGGTGAAAGAAAAGGAATCATTAGGGCTACACATGTTGGTCCAAGATTTATCAATTAAGTTAACACACTCAGGGTCTGAGGACCAAGCAATATTAAACCTAAAAGAAAGACAAGTCTTTTGAAAATTCTGTGCAAAACTGACTAGGATAGGATGGTGGTCCGAATCTAGTTTAGGAAGGGTAATGCTCGAAATACCTTTGGAACGGTAATGTGACGCTTATGAATAATAAACTGACCAATTGAACAATAACCTCGCTAATTAAGGTATAAATAAAATTTACCCATCTTATAAGTGACCATATGATATAAATATATCATAGTATAAGTAGGTAAATATTTTAAAACTTATTAATTAAGTTTTGGTATTTTTCTAAGACATACATATTTAGTTAAAATTTAATGATTAATTTAATATTTTAAAAGAATTTTTTATTCTAAAATGTATTCATAAATAATTATTTTTATGACTTATGATTATAAGCTAATTTCAAGATACCTTAATTAATTTTTCCAAGTGTTAGAAAAGAATTTTTATTTTTAAAATTTGAATTTTTCAAGTAAATCATTATTTTAATTAAAAATTAAATTTCTCATATATAGAAAATTATTTTTCATAAAATGGAGCTCATTTTAGAATTCTAAAAATTGAAAAATGGTTGGGGTGATTTTTTTTGGATCTTTCTAAAATACATGAATTTTTTGTGAATAGTAAAATGCGATAATTTAATATAAATGATAATTAATTTATTTTTTTCATCATGATTAAGTCATGGATGATGTAAATGTCCATTTGTTTGAGAACAAATTCTCTCTTAATAGTTTTTTTTCACAAGAATCAAGACTATTCATTTTCTTGAGCAAAAATATTAAAATAATGATTAAAATGATGGGAAACCCCTCCCCTCCCCAACTAAAAATACCACCCCTATTTAACTCTTCTCTTCAATTATCTCAAGCATTATTCCATGTATAAATTCTTATAAAATATCCTCTCAAGCTCTTACCCATGTCCTGCATCCCTTTTTCTCTTCAAGATACCAAATCATCTCCCCTAAAAAGGTTACCAAGGAAGATATATTCAAGAGGTAAATTCCTCTGTTCATTTCTTTTAGTTTCTTTCAAGTTCCTTTCTTTATTTTACATTAATCACCTTATTTAATCCAAATTTAATGATAAATATAGTACCTTAAATTTTGGGGAATTTTTTTATTATAATGTAACAATTCATCATAATCTCACATTTCCCCTCGTTTTATTTTAGAAATGAAAACACCATTTGAGATGTGTTAATTCATCACATTCAACGATTAAGATTTCTCAATTTATTTTACCATATTCAATTCTAGTCATGAAAACATATTGATGGTTGAACAAGAATATAATATAGTTATTATTTCTAATGTAAGGTTATGTAATCTTTTGTACACATGATAATAATTTATGAAGCAAAATTTGTTCGACGTGATCAAAAACAACCAATTTAACCAAATTAGTTATCATTAAAGTCTTATGTAATGATTCATATTCACTCCAAATAACCAAATGAAATTTATAACCCTATAAGCTTATATATGTGAAATAATAACATACAACTTCAATTTTTTTACAACCATTCTCATCTTGTATGTTTATCATTAAATGTAGTAAACCAATCATGAAAACCAAGGAAACAAATGCTCCCAAATGATGAAATTGAACTTCTTAACCCATAAAAAGGGTCATAAATGAACATAGAAAGTTTATAATGAATAAATTACATGTATAATAGGTTCTATAAATATTAATTAATTAATTTAATTTGGTTATCTGAGTCATTAATATCAATTGAAGGACACCATCAGACTTAAGCTAAGGGATTATACCCGAACATCCATTATTCCTTCGGGTTGTTCTATATTTTTTTACCAAAATGAAGTTATATATTTCTTTAACCTCTTATAAATTCAATTTATATGCTTCAAAATCATGTATCAATATCCATTCATCACTCTCCTTCAGGGATATACATGTTTTTAAATGATTCCCTCTTAAATTATTCCCGATAAGCAAGCATATTTTAAGGGAACTTTCTGAATTCATACCCATTTTCAAGTAAAGTATAATCTATTTTTTCTCCAACATTATTTTTATAAAACCATTATTTTTATTATGAAAAAATTCTTGTTTTACTTATTATTTTATATAAAATATTATTTCCTTTTATGTTTTAAATTATCTTTGATATTTTCCTTTAACCGCACAAAAGTTTTTCTATTATAAAGTTTCTTCAGTACTCTTTTTACATGATATTACTTCAATTTGACCTAAATTTTCATGATATATGACTATTATGCCCTATTATTGTGTATTAGTTATCTAACTACTTCTCTTCATGTACATTTTCTTGACACTCCAATTTGTTATGCTTTATAACATGATTATGATACCCAAATCTTACCATGGGTAACCCTTATGTTTATGTATGATTTGTTATGTATGATTATATATGTGGAATTAATATTAATGAAAATGTTATGATGGGTGTGACCAAATATTGATCTAATACATTGGATAAATATTAGTCTCATGAGACGTTATGTGAAATATTCTTGGCAGTTAGCCTTGAATCGTGCTACCATGTGCAACAGTCTTAGTGGATAACCTTGACTTATGCTCCTCTACGGGAAATGAGCCTTGACTCGTGATAAAGTCATGTTTTATGTTTATTCTAAATTATTTTTAATCCATGTTTATATGATCCCATGATTATATTATCCCATGTTTATTTGTTATGATTCCATATTTTCCATGACTTTTTATATCATTATGTCATGGCTTCTAACCCATGTGCTAAATATTTATTCTTATGTTTATTCCTATACTAACATTTTTAGCTTATCCCAATTTTCATGTTATCCCCAAGTTATCCTATGAAGATATATGAGCACAATGGAAGTTAAGAGGCCTTTATGAAGATTAAATAAATAAATGTTTTATTTAGCCCCATGTTTTCAGTTTTATGTACCTAGTCTTCCAAGACACTACACTTTAAGATCCTTGGATTGTAATTTGAAGTTTAATTATGCTTAAAATCATGTAATGATATGTGTAAGAGGATAGGGTCACTATAATTTCCTAGTAATTTTCATTGGGTGAACATTTTTTTAAAATTTAAAGGTTTTGATTCCACTTTTAAGAGGTTAATCTTTAGTACCTTTTGGATTTAATTGGGTAAACCATTTTTGTTTCCATCATGGAAAAAATAGATTTCATTAATATCTTGGGATACTGTCATATGATTATTATTTACTTGTAAATTTTGAATTTTAATTTTAACAAATAAGATATAAATCAAAATATATTATGATATGAACATCTTAATGTAGGTTGAACTCATTATTTCAATATTTAATTATTTATAATTTTAGTTATTATATAAATTTTTTATCTTGTTTATAATTATTAAAATTTATCCTCAAAACAAAGTTTATATTTATTATGATTTCTATTTATGTGAGCCTATTCACTTGGATGTAAAAAGAATTTTGGAATTTCATTTGGGTGCAAATTGAAATTTGTTAAATTCTATTTAAAACATTCAATTTAAATCATTTAAAAAAAGTAACCAATTTTCACAGAATAAATTTAGATTAAGGGTAAATTCATATTTAATAATTGAGAGAATATATGTGGTAAAATCAATATTAAAGTCAATTATTAGTGGGATATCAGATTTCCCATTTTGAGATTTATTCCTCCCATTGAATACGACTAAAGATTTCTTGAGGAAAAAAATGTCTTAAAATGAGGGAATTCAATGTAGAGTTTATTAATTATATTTTACCATATCCTTTTTGGGAGATTTAATTTTTTTTGATAATTTATTTAAAAATAATCTGGTTAATTAGGTTTCCTATGTTATTTTATTATAGATTTAGTAAACTAATCAATTTATTAATAAAAACTTTTGTTTTAATGTTTAACCTATCAAATCATCATTTATTGATTTTTTATCAAATTTGTTTGGTAATTTTTTTTATTTTTAATTATAGGGTTCTTTAATTTTTATTTATTTTTTGTTTAGTGTATTTAAAATTTATTCCCTTTTTGAAGATGTTGATTCTTTTTGAACCCAAACCCTACAGATTATAAGAGGAAAATGAGTTTTTCAGAACAATAGATCAACCATGCCAACTAACCATAGGATGCCATTAGAACTCGAGGGAGATGACAACCATTAGTGACCAAAGAAGAAGAATATGGTTTGAGGTATTTCTTCACAACCGGAGTAAAACCTGATTGAACACACTACTCAATTAAGACAACAACAGCCAATCAAAGAAGATAACACAAGACAATATCAGATATTTTTAAGATGATAATAAAATAAGGTGTTTCAATGTTTCCAAAAAAAATGAACATTGATTTTCCATATAGATGAATCTAGAGAAACTAAAATCCCAATTTATATGAAACCAAGCCAACTATTTCTCCTATGACAAGATCATAGGTGATTTCAAAACCTGACCTAGTTCCCTACCTAAGGATTTGTGTTATTTGTTGAAGATAATGAATTCATTTTGATACAATTCATAAGATATTATGGAGTTTGCACATTATTGAATCTAATTTTTTAGGATTGAGAAGAAAAAATCATTATTGGTTCATTCCTATGCAATTTTAGTTATTATAGATGGATAAGGGGGTCGAGTTCTTGGATTCTCTATCTGTGGTTTCATTTAAGGAAGCATGGTTAAGCTTGATAGAAGTGTTGAGACTTTCAAGATCTTTAGAAGAATACTCATTGTTAGAGTACCCAATTTATTGGATGGTGTAGGAAATAAACAAGATTTGAATGGTGTTTTTAGAGTTTCCATATGCATTCTAAGTAGAGAGAAAATGCAAGTATTTTTTAGTTACATGGGAAATTAATTATCACGTGATGATCATAAAAAAGGGAGTACAAAGACTAACTAGATGATTCCATCTATATTAATTAACTATAAGTAATTTTTGGAAAAATAAAAGAAAATTAAATATAAAAAACAAAATTTCTAGAGAGAAGAGGTAGACCAAAATAGAAGCAGAATAACAATGATAAACTGGCGAAGCTCTAGAAGGATTGGAAATCACCTTCAGCAAATAATATTTACATCTTTATTTAATACTTATTTTTTTATAATTTAGAGATATATTTGATAAATATAATTAATTTTATTTCTATGATCTTGAGAAAATAATTTTTTTAGGGAAATCAAGTTAAAATTCATTGAAATTTTTCTAATGTTCTTCATTCTTCATCACTTTTATTTTAGTGAATTTTTTTCAATGATCTCATCTTTTTTATTTATGAGTTTCATTTTTACACAAATATATATATTTATGCATGACAGTTGTGCCTATGATTCCTTTTTTATCAATAGAGGAACCATAAATTGGAATAGGTTGATGGAACTATTCTCTACTAAAGAAATAATCTTATCCTCAGTTTTTTATTGAAAATTATTAACTAAGGATAGTTCACCAGACCATGCTATAAACTTGAAACAAATTAATTTCTCCACACACCTTCATTTCATCACTGAAATATAAATGTTAACTTATATTATAATGGAAAATTACTTTAATTAATGTAGTGAAATCTGATTCCCTAATTGACTCTACATCTTTTCTTTCATCTGTATATTTTCATATTATTTATCACAATCATATGATCCATTGTTTTAGTTTTTTTGTTTGTTTATTCTTTTGGTCACAAACTTCTAGCCTTCCTTTTGGTTCCATACTCCTACTCACCACTTAACTAGTAGTTTATAGGTTTCAAAATAATAAAATTTTTCATGTACTTAATGAAAATGTGATCAGTTATAAATGTTTATTTATAATAAAAATTATTTTTTATCATGGTAATATTTTTATAATTTTTAATAATATAATTACCTTAAAAGATTATGCAATGATGACACAATGCTTATGTAGGTAGTATAAAAATCAGTGATCTTTTTTAAAACTATAAAAGAAATTTTTTTGGTGATTTATAATGTTCCATTAATTTTGTAGATCAATTTGACCTATTAGGGATGTGTAAAAAGAATATATTATAATTCCATTACAATATTTATGACATAAAGTCAAAATAAATTAATAGAGTAAAAATGACATTAATAATATTTTATGTTAAATATTAATTTATTAAATTATTTAAAAATCATAAAAATACATAAATTTTACAATTATGATTTTAAAGGGTATAAAATTGCATCACTTTTCCATTTATGATCCAATTTTTACCTTATAAGTAAATTTATGATCCTTTAATATTAAAAACTCATCACCACGAGTAAGGTTAAAATTGGATAACCAAGGGGTGAAACAAAAAATATATGGTTTACAATTATACATCAACCCATATAAATTTGATTAGATGATAATATTAGGACCATATTCTCATTATTTTTTAACTAATATCATTTTGGAACCCTTTTACATGGGTTGGACACATATTATATTATAATATTTCATGTATTTCCAAAAAATGACATAAATGATATTTCATAATAAAAAATAATTTATTAAATTGTTTCAAATTCATAAAAATATTATATTTATCTATTTAATAGGATATGGATGAAAATATAAAACATGGTGATTTTATGGTTCATATTTTCTTTTTATAGTAACTTTCATGACCCCTGAAGAGTAAAATATATTGATATTATAGTAATTGTTAAAAGGGATAACATTGATTTTAAATGAAGAGAGACGTGTGAGAACATCTCCTAAAGAAGTAAAAGATTAATTGAATGAGATTATATCATTAAATAATCATATTTTATTCTAATTATATTAATATTGAGTCACTTTAATATTAAAATTTATTTATATTAATTTAATATTTCAAAAACTTCCAAGAATGCCTCATCCCTCACTTATAAAAGGGACACTTCTATCCTCTCTTTCTCACACAATTTGAGAACTCTAAATTTGAAAATCCCTAGAAATATACTTTCCTAACATCCATTAACATGTTTTATAGGTCTTAGTTTTACAATAATATCAACATTATAGGGGTTAAGGTGTAAATAAAAAGAGGTTGTCTAATGAAGAGGTATATATTTTCATCGAATGTTTTAGTTTAATTTCTTCTAATTCCTCCTTAAAATATTATTCAAACATGATTAAATAATAATATAAGTATTTTAAATATAATTATATGTTATTATATTACTTTAATTTCCAATATCCATCTCCTCTTCCATCGAATGGAAAATGAAACAAATGTTCGCATGTATGACAGATCTGTAACTCACAAATCGATGTAATTCATTTTCCATCACGTCTAATGAAAAGTTATAATAACATATTTAATGAATTTTATTATATTAATGACATAATTATAATTATATAATGAAAATATATCATGTATTTTGTTATATTTCCATTCATTGAAAAATGATAACATAGTTCGTGAGTACATGTGGATTACCACCTCCATGAAAAGATGTGATTCATTTTTCATCACCACATCACATAGATAGTATATATAAAGTATTTAAATATATAATATTATATTTATTAAAAAATAATTATTCTATAAATATAATATAATACACACCTTTTTTCCTTTAATATCATTGAAAATTAGAAATGGTACTCATCCATATATAGGGACTATCATCTCCAAGATTGGAACATAATTAATTTTTCATAAAATTATTTTATTGTTGAATTAAAAAGTATAATTAATGTATAAAAATTATAATTATGTCATGATTATTATTAGATATATGATCTAACAACTACCCCATTGACCATCATTCACACACCAGATTCATTTTGTCATTATGAACCAAACATCATCAAAACACTTGACTTAGATTTAACTGAATATGAAATTAAATATGTCATTAAAACAAATGAAATAAATGGTTTAAATATAATTTATTAAACCTATAAAAGGGTTTTCAAAAATTAAATAATTTATATATGTTTATTAGATATGATTTGATGGACATATATGTCATGTCTGAACTCGTGGTAAGATATTTCCTCTCAATTTCCCTTCATTGTGGCATATTTTAATGTTTTGCACCAAATTTATTTTACATGTTATATATATTGATATTTTATTTTTTATATAATGAATCCTACATATTTATTGATATTTTATTATACAATTAATTTTATTAGATCCAATGGGATTTGACTTGAATGTTATAAAGTGGTAGAGGGTTTCTTAACTGAATTTACATTCATTGGGTTATACTTATACTTAATTGACTTTTATAATTATTATGTGTAAATTTATATATAGAATTTTTTATTATATATTTAATAATTTTTTATGTTGATTTAGATATGTTAACATAATAACTTAATGGATTAATTATCACTTCCAAATATATGATCTTTTTAAGGGTTTTCATTATCTCAATCACATTTTCTTAAGACAAGATTCATAGCATGCACCTTGACTTCCATGTATGGTGTAATTATTTACTCATAAATGAATTTTGGAATACCAATTCATTAGATTCATGTTATTTTTGTATCCATATCATACTCTTTTTTTATTGAATTTGATTTAAAATTGTTAAATTGGTAAAGGATTTATGTTTCAATCTCATTTTTTCAAGGTTCTTTATGTTCAAGGTTCCATTGAAAGAAATAAAATGCTTTTATTTTCTTGAACCAAATATATTTTCTTATCCTCTTATTATGAATCTGGTTTATATTTTTATTTCCCATTTCCTCTATTAATTATTAATGAAACATCAATAAAGTGGTGTATAAATGATACTGATCTTGTATATTCTTTGAGATCAGGAATCTTTCTCCTAGATATCTATTTCTTATAAAATGTTTTAAAGGTTTTTATTTTATAAAAAATTATATTCTATATTTATTTTAAAGTATATTTTACCTTATTTTAATAGGTTCTAAAATAAAATTTATTAACACTTTCCAGATGGGTAACTTTTGACTCACTTTAGAAAAGATTAAAATGATTTTTTATTTTTAAAATTTATAGCATGAAAGAATGTTCCCGCTATAATTATAGTTATTTTATTTAAAGATTACTTTATAGTTTCACATGGTTATTTTCAAATAAAATCCATTTCTAATTATTTTGAATTTTTTTAGATTTTATGGGTATCAAATGAAAATTGTAGTCTTCCATTTTTTCAAAGAAACGTTTTAAATGTTATTTCGAAAGTATTTCCATATTTTTCAAAATACTTTAATGATTCCTCTGATACATTAAGATTATGATCTTATGATACCATCCATATTATTTTTATATATGACTTACATTTACTGTTTTAAATAAAGTATCATGAAACCCATTTTTACCATGGTAAAATCAAGCTATCAAGGAATGCATGTTGTTGTTAAAATTCTGATGATGGAATTGAAAGATTACATTTGTTGTTTTGATATATGGTACCTGGAAATTATTGACGATTATGGATGAAAACTATACAACTTATATAATAGATGAACTTGATACAAATTATATGATGTGAAAATTCAATACAACTTATAAGATGGGTGAGCCAAATATAGCTCTCTAATGCATTGGGTAATGTTCCTTTTCTTTAAAGATAAGTATAAGGGGGTAAACTATGGATGTTTATCCTATATATTTAACTAGTATCTAGTTATTTTCTATATGATTTATGAAGATAATTTTCCAAGATACCAAAATGTTTTCTTAATGCTTTATATGGTAATTTTATATTTCCTTTGATCAACTTTGACATCATAAAGCTGATGATTATTGATTCTTATACCTCTTTAATTAGTTGAATATTAGTACTATGAATTGTGTTTTATGATCCATGTATTTATGGGTATGAATTATCTTATTTTATTCTCATGCACTGTGATTATGTCATTATTCCCTTATTCCAATCTTATTCTGACTGATTATATTCAATTTTTAATGCTTATGTTTACCCTTATTGAGCATTTGATCTCATCATTATTATGTTTTATTTTCCCTAGTTTATTAAGAATTATGTTAAATGATTTGTTTCTAGAAATTTTTATTGTGTGTACAATTTTATAGGAGACTTTTAAGACTTATTATAAAATAATAAATCCTGGGTATAGTTGAAAAAACACACACTTGAGGACATAACAATTGTTTTGTAAGAGTAAGTATTATTTATCTAAAAATATGAAAATAAATGGATCCTTGAAATGAAAAAAAAATTAATTTTTTAATTAAGATTTAATTATATTTATTGTTTAAGTTCATGTCCATAAATTTGGTATTAGAGGAAATGTTTAGATAACTTTGGAGATTAAGTTGTTTTCATGCGAGGTTATCTTAAGAGTTATGGATACCATCGTGGGTATATAAGTTTATGGTTGACAATAAGTTCAAAAGCCTAGAAACCCATTTTTTTGGTTTTATTTGATATGATTTTAAGATGAATATTGATATTTTTAGATACATTTTATTAGGTTGAAATTTATATTTTAACATCCCAGGTTTTTGAGTCGGGTCGAAATCCCATCCCGATTTGAACTTTTCAATTAGTGGCAATGCTAATTTTGTTTCATTGATAAGAAATCAATTATGAGAGTTTTTTTGGACTTAAATGGTGTGTTTGGGATGTTTTATAGGATAGAAGAGTTCCCTAGGTTTTCAGAAGGGTTTCAGGAGCGTTAGAAGCCTGATGGCCTAGTTTTTGGGAAGTAGGTGTAGGCACACAACCATGTGGACCCATCTATAGTGTTGTAGAGAGTTGTGCATGGTTTATGCATTGTATGTCAAACCCTGAGAGGTTGTCATGTGGGTCTATAACCTTAGGTAGTGGCTTCCACATGGTTTCTTCACAGTTTGGAAAACTGTGAGGGTAACCCGTGCGTCCCAGTAAATGAGGAAAATTACTATTTTGACCTTTATTTATATTTCCTCCATTCCTCCATTTCTTCATGTACTTCTTGGTCAAACACATAGAAAAGAGTGACCCTTACTTAATTTGGGGGATTTTTATCCAACTCATCCATCCAACCTCTATTTTTCAATCCGTTAGAAGCTATGGGGTCACCTTAGTAAGGATAACCCCACACACCCTTCTTCTTCTTTTACCTTTTTTCTTATGGACCACTAATTATATCAGAACCAATTTTAGGGTTTAATATTGGAACTCAGATCCATATCAATCAGATTAGAATTAGAGCTCAGTATCAGGCGTTCCTACACCTACTAGTATAAGGTAGGTGGTTCATACCTTGTTTTGTGTTTTCACAGACTTTTTGTGGTTGTGGCACAACCATAGGTATTGAGAGAGACCCTGTTATGGCATGTCAAAATGATTTTTTGACCATGTTGGATTTAATGAGCATGACCAATGCCTGTTATTCTTGATATAAGATGGGTTATAGTCCATTTCTCCTTGGGTTATTTTGTCCAAGGTTTCCAAATTGGTTTTAATTGAATTGTTTTGATTTGAACTGGTATGTTTAAATTGTTAAGGCTTGATTAAGCTAATTAGAAGAATTCAAGACATATAATATAATATGTTAGACATTTTATCTTATGTAATTCATTATATTTAAATTTAATTGCTGATAAAAAATTTAACGTGATTTATATATAGGTACTTATTGAGATTTCATATGTTGAGACCCACATGGTTGTGGCGGGCTTGGACCAAGGATTCGATGGCATGACCATTAAGATTGAGTGATGTTGATCCCTAGTTGGGCTTGTACCAAATTGTATTGAGTGGTTTTGACTACAATATTGGGCGTCGGGTATGTTGGATTGAGGTGGTGAGGTCATTAGGCTGGCCAAGGCCTGTGATATTTGGATGGAAAGGCTATCAGATTTGAGCGACATGGTCATAGGGGAAAGAGGTGCCAGATATGGTGTGGATTAGGTTATTTCATGGTTATTTATGCTCACCCATGATTTCCGAAGCACCAATTGATTCATGTTCACACAAGTTGACTCTATTATGAGTTGGTTTTGACCAGTCATGTAGGTAGAGACCCCCGATAATTAAATCTTGGGTATTTATGATTTGGGGGTGCTAGCTATAGAAAGCTACATTGAAGGTGAGTACCCTTCATTTGATAGCGATGAGGATATTATATTTGAGGATGAGGTTCTCTATGCTTGAGTCCATGGTCATGAATATTTATATGAGGACATACATTGTTGTTCCTCAAATTGTTGTGCCATGGGCCAATGTGAGATTTTGTGCAGGGATCCATGTGACCAGGATATTATCATTTGGGAGTCCCTTCCGGACATCCATGCTTTGATACAAGAGGTTTCATGAGGCATGTGGTGCTCGGATATATGATTGAGGTGGAACCTAAGGGTTCACCAGGGCTTTGTGACTACAGGGGTAACTTGGGCCATAGGCTAGGGACTCTCTTTGCCTTTGAGATTTAGGTATTGGCCGAAGAAGGTGACACTCCCTGGTGGATACTGACCACCAATGTAGGTTGTGTTAATTTATTTCATCATACTATTTACTTTACATGGAGATACATATATTGTTAAAAACTTATACTAGGTATGCACCATTTGGTGGTATGCTACTAAGATTCATATCACACCCTGAATTGGTCCTTCGGGATGCATGTAGACTTTATGGATTTACATACTGGTAAAGGATCATCCTCAGGAGCTAGATCATAGTACTATTTGGCATGGATATTGGCATGGACCTTGAGGTCGTGCCTAGTTGGAGTTTTAATTTGGTTCATCTTTCACTCTTGTATCTTCATTATTATTTTGTATTTAGCTACAGCGGTTTGCCATGGGTGCCCTTGTATATTGACATGTATGACCTACCATGGAATGCATGCTTTGATTGTTTTGTTATGAGTGGCTAAATATGATTTTCTAGAATTTTGTTCTGTTTAATTTCCATTGTTTCTTATGTTTATTTATCACTTTCTCTATTTATTGATATTGAATGTGCTTCTGCATTGCGGGTCTAGTTCGAGTCTACTGAGTCATTTATTTGCACTTCATTTTATCTTATTATGCTCAGACTAGTATATTAGCTATTCAGATAGGGTATAGCCTCCCCCACTATACTTGTTTACACCATCATTGTTAGTCAATAGCCTTTTCCATTTGAGGAGGTGCACCTAAGGCCAGTGGCACCTAGACTATTAGCACTGTTCAGGTTTCTATTTGGTTCGAGGATGTTATAAGTGGTATCAAAGGAGTTTCTTTTACCTCATTTCATGGTATTACTATTTAGGTTTATGATAGACTGGAGATAGGTTGTTTTCAGAACCAGATTTCGAACTCATTCTTGGGTGTCTGCAACCCCATGTATGAGGGATGGATTGAGTTACCTTGGGTGGGTTATGCTATTTTTCTTTTTCTCAGATTAGATTTTATATGATTTCCAAATCTATGGTATTTTGGAATGTGATGTTATTGGTTATGATGTGAAACATGGACTATTGGCCTAGTATGATGATAGATGAGATGAACCCTTGTCTCAGTATGACGAGGGGGTTGTGATGCTTGTTTGTTTGGATTTTGATAGGCACATTTTAAGGCATATCAAATATATAAATTCTTGCATGGTTTGTAAAATGATTATACCATTCGAATAATATCAAATTCCATGTGAAAATGTGAAATTCCATGATTTAAATGATTTTGAAATGGGAACTTTGATATTATTTACTTTATATATATGTGAAATTGCATGTGGCATGAGTAAATGGGCCCAACTCTTATAGGAGCAGACATGTACTATGTCTAAGGTCATTTTGATCACCAGAATTGGGTGAATAGGACATTGTTTTGTGGCAACATTGTTTTTTAGGATGGGAATGGCCTAAGGATACTGTGATACATGGCTCTATTGAGGGTGGGTAAGGATACCATGAGGCTGGGATGCCATGAGGAATGGTTACAGTGGGAGAGAGTAACGGTAGTGAGGATGCATTACCTTTTATTTTTTCCCTATATGAATTATATATATTGTTATATATAAGGGTTGTCTGACCATTTATGGTATTCATCGGGTTCCTCTTAGACAACTTGGATGGAGAATCATGTGGGTGATGATACAGTTCTATAAGAGCACGATCAGGTTCAGGCCCCTGAGGGTCAGGTAGATCATGAGACACAAGTACAGGCTCAAGGACAGGCTCAGGTTTAGGGTCCAGTGTAGGTATGGATACTGCAAGATAGCACAACATTTGGGTCATGTATTAATGAGTAGCTCTGATAAATCCTGGTACATGTCTTGTGGAGGATTGATAGAGGACCTTAGGGAGTAGAGTCATCGATGGAGTATCTGACGCGGGAGTTCTAGTCACAGAAATCGTTTCTTTTTTAGGGTTAGGGCGGTCTGTAGGTAGCTGAGAACTATATAGAGATCATGTAGATGATATTTGAGTAGATTTATATTCCTCTAGGGTGGAGGGTCAAGCTAACGATGTATATGGTTAGAGTTCTAGCTAAGTGCTGGCGTGATGTATTGGTTTAGGATCACATACACAAGGGACTAGCCTGGAAGGAATTTGAGGATAGGTTATTTGAATGCTTTTTCTCTAAGACATTGAGGCTGGAGAGAGCATAGAAGTTCTTGAACATTCCTTAGGGTGACATGTACAACATGGAATATGCAGCTACTTCCACTAAGTTTTAATGCTTTTCCCTAATTATGGTAAGCGATGACACCTTGAGAGTGAGGCACATTAAAGATGTCTTGTGGCATGTCATTCAAGTAAAGGTAAACATATTTAGGCTAACCTCATTCTCATAGGTGGTGAATCAGGCACTCATATCCAAGCTAAACTTTATGGATAGGTCCAGTTTTTGCTAGGAGGTGGCTTTAGGTGATGGTTTAGATGGTAAGAAATGAGTTCAGGATGAGTTCCAGTAGGGCAGTCAGGCTAAGGATCCAGCTAGACCACCTCATGGTAGCTCAGAGGTGGTTTTCTTTCGGTGTGGAAAACCAAGTCATGTATGGAATCAGTGTGAGAGGCCTCCAAAGGAGTTTCAGGCATGTGGGAAGGTTGGTCATCTTGAGAGGTTCCGCAGGCAGTCTTCTTAGATAGCTAACAGATAGGGATCGAGGTAGGCTCTAGCTTTAGAGGTTGCTTCAGGATTAGTACCAGGCGAGGGTAGTCGAGGTTCAGTTGAACGCAGAGGACATGAAAGAATTATTGGGACCCCTATGTGGGTTCAGTGGCTAGTGGTAGGTGTTTCATTGTAGGGATTCCATGCTTCAGGTAGACATGTGTCAGGCCAGGTGCACACCATAGAGCTGCCAGGGGCTGAACAGGCTGCTGTGCTGATAACATTTAGAGGCATTCCATGAGCGTGGTCGTGATTTGTATTGTTTTCTTTTGGCATGGAATTTTAATCTATATCTGTGTTTTTTATAGATCAATGATAAGATATATTATGGGGGGATATTTTAACATCCTAGGTTTTCGAGTTGGGTTGAAAACGCCTCCCAATTTGAACTTTTCAGTTAATGGTGATGCTACTTTCTGTTTCATTGATCGGAACTCAATTCCGAGAGTTTAATTTTCCTTAAATGTTTTTTTGGGTTTATTTAGAGACTAGGGTAGTTCCTAGGGTGTTCTGAAGGGTTTTGGGAGCATCATAGGCCCAATGGCTGAGTTTTTGGGAAGCAGGTGCAGGCGTACAGTTTAGGGGAAACCTTGTGAGTGGTGACACATGGTCATGTAGTCTCATCTGTAATGTTGTAGAGAGATGTATATTTTTTGTGTATGGTATTTCAAACTGTATAGGGTGGTCATGTGGGCCTATAGACTTAGGTAGTGTATTCTTCATGTTTGTCGTAGGGTTTGTCAAACCGTGAAACCTAGTAAATGAGGCAAATTCCCATTTCCCTATTTTTTTCTATTTCCTCCCTTCATCCCTTTCCTCCTATCCTTATTTGTTGCATGCATAGTAGGGAGGACCCCTCCATTACTTTAGTAAATTTTGATTCAAATCCTCCATATGACCCCTATTATTCGATCCATCAGAATCTATAAGATCACCTCAATAAGGATAACCCCACACACCCTTCTTCTTCTGTGGTCTTTCGTCTTGAAAACCACTTTTTCGTCAGAACCAATTACAATGTTTAATAAATAAACTCAGATATATTCCAATTAGATTAGAATTGGAGCTCAATATCAGATATTCTTACATGTATTAGTATAATGTCGGTGATTCATACCATGTATTGAGTTTTTGCAGACTTTTGGTGGTTGTGTATTTTTATCGTAATGTCAGGTATTGAGAGAGACCATGTTATAGAATTCCAAAATGATTGTCAGACCATTTTGGATGTTTTGATCAAGCCTAGTGCCTATTACTCTTGAGCGAGGCTGGGTTAGAGGTCCTTTCTCCTTGGGTTATTTTGGATGGGGGTTCCAAAAGGGTTTAAATTGATTTTTTTTATTTTAACTGGTATGTTTAAATTGTTAAGGCTTGATTAAACGAATTAGATGCATTCAAGACCTATATACTAATATGTTTGATGTTGTAGCTTGTGAAATTCAATATGTTTAAATTAAATTTTTGATTAAATTGTTTTAATGTGATTTATATATACGTACTGCTTCAGATTACATATGTTGAAACCCACATGGTATTGATGGCCTTGGCTTGAGGTTAGGATGGAATGGCCATCGGGATTGAGCGATGATGATCACTGGTTGGGCTTGACCTAGATTTTATTGAGTGGTTTTGACCCCAGAATTGGGTATCATGGACGTCAAATTGAGGTGATGAGGCCATCAGGATGGGAAAGGGTCGTGATACTTTGATAGTAAGACTATCATATTTGAGAAACAGGGTCGCAGGGGTGTGATGTTACATATATGGTGTGGATTAGGTTCTATCTTGGTAATTTCTACTCACCTGTGATGGCCGAAGTGCTGATTGAGTCAAGTTCACATAGGTTGACTCCGTGATGAGGTGGTTTTGACCACTCATGTGGGTAAAGGCCCAAAATAGTTGCAGCTTTGGTATTTATTATTTGGGGGTGATTTCTGTAGAAAGCCACATGGAATTTGAGAAGCCTTTAGTTGATGTTGATGACGCCATTAGATTAGGGTTTGAGGCTCTCCTTACTTGAGTCCATGAGGCTAAATATTTATTTACGGTCAAAAATTGATGTTCCTCCAATTATCGTGCCATGGGTCGACATGAGATTTTAAGAAGGGGTCTGTGAAATCAAGATACAATCATTTGGTCTTTCCTTCAGTAAATTGATACTTTGATACATAAGGTGTCCAGAGGCGTGTGTTAATGGGATAAATGATTGAGGCGGAACCTGAGGGTTCATCAGGACTTTGTGACTATAGGGGAATCTTGGGCCATGGGCCAAGGAATCTCTTTTCATTTGAGATTCTGGCCTTGGCCAAAGCCAGTGACTATCCTTGGTGGATTCTGAGAACCTGGTAAGGTTTGGTTTTTTTATTTCATTGTACTATTTACTTTTCTTAGTGATTCATATCTACTTAAATACTTATACTTGGTACCCACCATTGGGTGGTATCCTACTGATATTTGTTTCACACCCTGGACGGGTCCTTTGGGATGTGTGTAGAATTTATGGATTTACGTATAGGTAAAGGGCCATTCTAAGGAATGGGATCATGGTACTGTTTGGCATGTAGATTGGAATGGACCTTGAGGTCATTCCTAGCTAGTGTTTTACTTTTCTCAACTTTCATTCCTGTATCAGAATACTAATTTTGTATGTAGCTATCGTGGATCTCCATGGGAACCCTTGTATATTGACAAGTATGAGCTTCCATGGAATGCATGCTATGACTATTTTGTTTTGAGTGGCTATAAGTGATTTTATGGATTTTTCATTTATTTACATTCCAATGCTAGTTCAGTTTATTTTTCTCTTCAGCTATTTGTTGATATTGATTGTGCTTCCTCTCTATAGGTCTCGTTCGAGTCTGCTGAGTCATTTATCTCCACTCCATGTTATCTTATTATTCTCATACCAATGTATTATCTATTCCCAGAGGGTATCACCTCCACAATATACCTATTTACAACATCGATGCTAATTGGTCACCGTTAGAATTTATGGAGGGGGGCCTAAGGCCAGTGGCACCCTGTCTGTTAGCACTATTTGTGTTGGGGATTCTAGATTTATAACCCTTAGGTTTAATATGGATGATTATATGGGAAGAATGATATTACATTTTAGGGAAGCAAGCTGAATGGTATGATATAACCATGGAGGATAAAACATTCATTAATATTGTGGTTATTGAGGTAATTTTGGATAAAAGGGTTATAAAATTTTGGAAATGTTATAGGATAAAATTGAATAATGAATATGATTAGAACATAAGTTTTTCTATTTATGATGGGATTATATTAATAATTTTTTTAGGAAAAAGGACAACTCGAAGGTCAGGCGATAACATGTTTCATATTGTAAGGCCATAATGCTAGAACCCACAATCAAAGTGTGAAAAGAGTGTCTCAACAACTACTATCATACATGATGTTCTAGTTAGGATGATGTTTTTTTCTTACTTAAAATATTTAAAAATTAAATATTAATTTAATTTTTGGAATTATCTTACCCTATATTAACCATTTTTGTTTTTTGTTGATGTATAAAGATAGTAAGAATATATTATTATCCTTTTTGGATTATTTGATTCATTAAAATCCTCTTTTATTTCTTTAGGAATCAAAAATCCATCTATAATAATCATTGTTTGAAGAAAAAGATGATTTTGTGGCTGATATTGAATAAATGATGAAATTATACTTCTCAAGTAAGTATATATCCTTATTTGATTAGTATGGATGGTAAAGGAATTCCTCAACTCCAGAAAAATGACATTAAAAAATATTATCCTATTACTGTTATATCCTGAATTTTTAAAATGGAAAAATTATGTTTGATGGTGTAAAAAATACACAGCACTGAGCTTAGATGAAAAAGGAAATATTATTATTTAAATATGAAAATTATAACCTAGCCATTAAATTGGAGGGAATGAATAGTATTGATAAAATTAGGAATCATATAATTCTCTTAATAATTTATAATTTATTAATTAATTATTTTTAAATTAGTACTATATTTTTAGTAGTCATTTTAGTTTTCAAAAATATATTTTCTTAGAAAATGAATTTTATTGCTTTTTATGAGTTATTATTATAACTAATTTCTAAAAAATTTAGAAAAAATATTTTAAAAAATTAGTTTCATTTTTTAATTCATCATGTCAAAATTATCTTAGAATGAAGGTTTTGTTTTTTAATTATAAAATGTATTTTTTTAAAAGTAAAATTATATTTTGTATTATATTTAAATTTTTATTATTTAATTTTGATTTAAAATTAAACAATTATGTTTTTTTTAAAATGTATTTAATACTTGAACATAGTATGAAAATATTTTATATTTAAAACAAAATTGTTCTAAAAACCCGTTTTCATTACTTGCTTCCATTTTCATTTTAAATTAAATTATGATTTTTTTTAATTTTCACAAATTTATTAAATATTTGGAATCGGTGGGTCCAATTTTAGTAAAAAGTTCCCTTTTATTTTTGTACAATATGAATAATAACCTCAATAAGTTTTATTACCACTGTAAAGGGTAAATTGAGTAATTTAGGTTAAAACAATAAAATAATAAGAACCATAAAATGATGAAAAAAAACATACCTAAATATTATATTGTGAATTTATATATACCATAAGAATCCAAGGGTATAATTTTATACCTTCTTATGTAACTTGGATGAGATTATGACCTTTATAATATTTTATTTAAATAAAAGTCAAACATGTTATACTCTTATTTTTAACAATTGTAATACATTGAATATGGTGTTATCTAGAGGATAATTTTGACTAAAAATATTATTTTTAAATAAAATAGATTTTTATTTATCGTGGTAATTTATTTTTTATATTTTTTGGGCAAACAATAACCTTAAATTCCTACACAACTCTGATGTAGTAATTATTTAATTAATAAAAAAATGAAAAAATGATATTAAAATGTTAAAAGAAATATAATTTTATATAATTAATGTAATATAATATTTTTAATAGATTATAATAAACTTTTAGGGATATAATATTTTTTTAATAATAAGTTTTATTGTGATATTATTAACATCAATGTAATGAATAATTCTTAAAATTGACATTATATATATTTTATAGTAAGCAATATATTATTAAATGATACAAAACTACTTGAAATATAATATTTTAATTTATTATTAGTATAAGGATGAAAATATCAAACATTTTCTATTTTGGGGTCTTTTTTAATTTTATAGTAACTATATTGACACTAAAAAAGTAAAAAAAATGTTATCACGGAAAGAGATAAATAGGTTAAATTGGGGTTAAAACCAAATGACAAGGGTAAAAATATCATCAGAACATGTATATTTTTTATTTTATGAGGTTATTTATACCCATAATAAACTTATATTATAATTAACTCTATTTGGATCCTTTTTGAAATAATAATTAAATTATATTAATTTAATATTTTGAGAAATTCCAAGAGTTCCCCTTCCCTCTCTTATTAAAGGGAACCTCATCTCATTTCTTCATAGTAAAAAACCCATTTGTATCAGAAAATACTTAACCAAATACAATAGTATAATCTATTACCTCATTATAGAGTTATTTTTTTATGAATAAAAATAAAATTGGTGTTTTTAAGGTGTTAAGCAAATGAGATTGTCTAAAGAAGAGGCATTATTTTTAATCGAGCATTTCTATTTTGTTTATTCTTACACATCCCTAAAAATTCTTAAACCATGATAAAATAATACATAAAGTATCTTTAACATACTTATATGTTATTATGTTGGTCTAATGAATTATATCCATATCTAATTCCATAAAATTATAAAATAATTCATCATTTGTGTGTTTGGAGGACTACCGCCTCGCGAACCGATGTAATTCATTTTCCATCACCGTCTCTTAATAATGGATTATAATTATTGAATTAATTTTTATATATGATATTTATGAAATATTTATCATTATAAAAGGATAAAAATTCACTTACCTACTTTACTTTCTTTTCACTGAAAAATGATAATGTTTCTCGTGAGTACGTTTAGACGACCACCTCCACGAAGCGATGTGATTCGTTTTTTATCACTAAATCACGTAGATGATATATATAAGTATTTTTAAAGAATAAATATTACAATTTATATATTATGATAATTATATAAATACAAAATGATACTTACATTCTTTCTATAATTATGGTAAGAAAAATGGAACCATTACTCATTTGTACGTATGACCAATTTTCACCATGATTGTAACATACATCATTTATTATAACCATACTTAATGGATGAATTCAAAAGTATAAATTATGTATAATAATTTTACATATGGTATTATTATTCTATATATGGTGGAAAAATTACCACCTGGATCACATTCCACAAACCTAAGTCATTTTGGACTTATGAATCGAAAATCATCAAAATATCCAAATTGAACTCAATTAATTGAGTAATCGTATATAAAACTATATTAAATAAAATAAATGAATAATGAACATTAAAAAGGTTCTCAAATAAGTATAAATTAACCTCAGTGTATTATTTAATAACATAAACAATGCACATGACAAGTCTGACTCAAGGTAAGGGACATTCTTTTAAAAAACCTCTTTTAAAGTACACCTCTCAACTTTTTTTAAAAAAGTAAAAAAGAATGTATTTTCTTAAAACTTATATAGAGTGATTGTATTTTATTTCCATCATGAAACTTAAATTATTTAAGGATTCATATATATTTTTTATTTTTATCTTCAAATAAAATAGTTTCTTTTTATGTACATGGTTTTTTGAGTTTAAATGTTATTTTCACAAGAGAAGGGTATTTTGATATCTCATAGGGTTTTTCATAAAGGTTTAAAAGAATTTTCAATGGTTTTTGTTATGATATGGTCCTTGAACATTATTTATGAAGGGTTTATCCATGTTATAGAATACTAGTGAGCCCGTTGTAACTTATATGATGGGTTAATCCTAATAGCGCTCCAATGCATTGGGATCTTCAATGGTGGAAGTCGACCATAAGGTGATTGAATTTGTAAGGGTGATTGTAAGAGTGATACAAAAATGATGTTAATGGAACTTATAAATAATTACCTATGATTGATAATGAGTTTTTAGGGAAATATTTTTATTTAAAAATGTAATATAATGACATTTTAAAAGGGAAAAAATTAATCTATTTTTAGATGAGAAGATATGTTTTTTAAGAAATGTTTTTATCATGGGTTTTCATGTTTTTCACTAAACTTCCAGTTTTATTCTATTAGGTCCCTTTCTACGAGTTTTGTGCTCATACTATATCTTTATAATGTTTTCCATATGTTTTATGTATGGTTATAAAAAAAATTCAAGATGAAATTTTTCAATATTTATCATGAAAAGAAAAAATGTTTCTTTTTAAAAGTTTAATAATATGGAAACATGGATACTAATTAGAAGTTAATTCTTTATATTATATAGATTTTTTATGTAAGAATTATGACCAAATTCTCTATAACTATAAACCTAAAAATATCCTAAAATTTAAAATAATGGATTATTGACTTTAAACTAAATATTAAGTTATGTTTATGGTTGGGTCCTTACAGTTGGTATCAAAGGAGGGTTTTGAAAACTCTGGAGATTATAATGTTTTTTTCCGAGGTATTCTTAAGAGTTATTGATATAATCATGGGTTTATAATTTTAATTTTGATCATAAGTTCAATTTATTTGAATCCCATTAGTTTTCTTTAATTTATGAAATTTTAAGGTGACGAATGACATTTTTAAAGACATTTATTTTATAGGTAATTATGAGTTATTACATTTTGGGATGTAAAATGAAAGTTTTGAGATAACCATATAGGTTACAAACATTATTTAATGTTGAATATATTAAGGTTATAACATTTATGGTAATGTTATATGGATTATATTAATATAGTTTTAGAAAAGGATATCCCCTATACTGGGTGAAAACTTGTCACGTCCAGCAAGGCTACAGGTCTTGAACCCACAACCAAAAGGAAACAAGGGTGAAACACCTACCAATTGCCTATGTGATATCCTGGTTAGTATGTTTTTTTACTTTATTTAAATTATTTGATGTATAATGTATATGTTCAATTTTCAAACATATTTCATATTGAATACATAACCATGGTATTGAAAATTGATTTGGTGTTAATTGATTAATGGTATTTTAGATGATGTTCATTGTTTTGGGAACCCTTTATAATTAAGATAAACAAAATACTATGGGATTCTATTTGAGGAATAAGGTTTGAATTATATATTTTAATAATATATACTTTTTTACATAATAGTGACTCAATGTTTTATAGGAATGGATATCATATCTTGGAGATTATGTGATTAGAAAAATTAAATATTTAGTATGAGACCTCAATAGTAATTGATTTTATTTAGTGATAAATGTTACAATTAATCTTGCAAGATTATGTGGTTAAATAATTCAATTTTTTTTGGGTTATGATATTAGTCAAGATTATTTTTTGAGAGATTTTATGGTTTGTTATTTTTTGAGTAATCTATGTTGAACATTGAGTATTACTATTTAATTTTTTAGATTAATGTTTTTTTAGAATGAAGGTTTACTAATTTGGAGAAATTATATTATATTTTACTAATAATTATGGATTTGATTAATTCTTAAAGTTATTAGGAGTATATAGTTATTATTTTGTTGATTTTATGATCTATATAAGTTGATTTTGATGTTTCAGGCATGAAAAATTTATCTTGATTATTCATCATTTGGAGAAAAAGATGATATCATGGTTGACATTGATTGAGGAATAAAATTCTATTTTTCAAGTAAGTGTTTTTCACTATATTCTAATTATTTATGGAAATGTAATTCGAAACTCTATTAAATGGATCTTGAAAAAAACATTATTCTTTTACTTTTTATAGAAAGAAATCAATGGCCTTTTAAACTATAACAAATTTATGATTTTGTGATGGTTAACTTTCTCATCATCAAGATTGAATTTTAATTATTACTAGAAGAAAGATGCCCAAAACAAAAAAGGGACATGGGAAAGGCCAGAGTAACAATGATACAATAATTGGGAGGTCTGAAATAATAGAGACCAATATGACCTCCTCTTATTAGATTAACTCTTTCTGGCTTTATTTTAAGAGTGCGTGAGAACTATAAAACATTGGGCCCATTATCTTGTTGAGCTAAGGAAGAAAGATAGTTAGCCACTTTATTTCCTTCATTCCACGTGTGGATAACTTGAATTTTGCTATTTCTAAGGCTAGATATGCATTTCTTGATGATATAAACTATCGACCAAGGGGATGAGTTATTTACATGCATAGAGTCATGGATAATTCTGGAATTAGTTTTTACCTGATTAAGAGTAATATTATTATGTTCACACAACTCAAAACCTATGTACATAGCCTTATATTCTACTTGAATAGATATCCCCCTCCAATAATATGTGGTAAAGTCTAGTAGGATAATCCCCTTGAAGTCCTAATCCACTCCTCCACCACTCATTATTCTTGAAATACATGAACCATCGAAGTTGAGTTTTAGGCCCATAAAAGGTTGTGTCCAGCGAACCTGGTTCCCTCTTATCCTATAAATATATTGATGCAGCAAGGGATCACTCACATATATGGCTCTCAAGGAAGGTGCATTGTGACAATCATTGAAACCACTAATAATATAAACCAAGGGATATTTAGTCTTCATAACAATATCTCTTTGAGTAGAAAAAATACATTCAAATTTGGCCTTATTCCTAGCCTACAAGATACACTAAAAACTCGCATTTAGAATCACTGCCCATGATAGTTTTTCTGGTCCCACATTGTTTCCACAATGGAACCATTTTTTTAGAAATGAGGCTTCTAAGAGGTCCAATGAAAAGAGTCCAATGAACTCCTCTAAGGTGGTCCAGATAGTCATGGCCCACTCACCTTCATAGAATAAGTGATTAGAATCCTCCTACCTATCTAAATTATATAAATGACACCTAGAAACCAAGATAATAACCATCTTCTTCACATTGTAATATATAGGAATAGCCTGATTCCTTATCCTCCATAATAGAAAGTTAAACATGGTAGGGAATTTTTTCACACCAAACCACACTATTTCATGCATCCTGTTGTTCTTGAGGAAGAGAAATCCTTTGAATGTATTTTTATGGAAAATCACTTGAATTAGAAGTAGTAAACACACATTTGTAAGGGTCCAAATAAAAGTTAATGAGATAAAATACCTCCCTTTGTTCCATGTACATAATTGTATTAATGAATCTAGGATACACAATTCATTCCCTAAAATAAATTGTAGGACCATGGAAACCTGGGAAACCGATGGTCGAGCCAGCCCATTTATTATGCCCAAAGGATATATCCCCCTTTTCTAAAATGCAACCAGAGTGTTGAAGAATGATAGAAATAATGTTATAGATCAAGGACCAGAAAGGAGAATCAGGAGATTTACTTTCCTCCATAAAACTGTAACCTTTAGAAGACATAATGTTTTCCTAAAGAGTAAACTCGTCCTCAACCTCCCATGTATGTTTTCCATTCATTTAGTGCACCGTATATTTTATAGTTCTCACATAAATCCCTCTCCCATGTATAAGTGTTTCCAACCTATCCCATGAGGTCTAATGTTGTTTCCCCTGAGAAAGAGAATCTCATATGAAACCAGCCAAGACTTTATCAATAGTAGTAATAATCCCCTTTGGCACATTGCTAGTCGAGAGTTCATGCATAGGAATAGCCAGTAATATACTATTGACTAAATTTATCCACCCACTTAAGGAGAAATACCAATTTTCCCAGTTAATAACATAACTTAAAATCTTGTTCATAATGAAATAAAAATCCCTTACTCGAGTTCGGCCAGGGCTGATAGGAGATAAAATATAATCCAAGGGAAACAAATATCTATACATGTTCATAATCCTAAATAGGGGTGATATTTGTCTATCTCCACATTTTTTAGAGATATACTGATTGTTTTTAGCTCTATTGATCATTTTCCCAATCCAATAAATTTATTCATTGAGAATTTTAATAAGCCCACCAACCGATCTAATGTGGGAATTAATGAAGATTAGGGTATCATTAGCAAACATAAAGTGGGAAATTAAAGGATTGTTCATTTTTCTTCGATATGGAAGAATGTCACCCTTGGAATGTTTTTTGTTAATAAGGTGACTATGAGTATCTTGTATAAGGATGAAAAGGGTCAGGCAAATAGGGTACCCTTGCCTGAGCCCACAAATTTCTTTGAGAAAACCATATGTCTTACCCATGAAGGAAACCTCCAACCAGGAAGAGCTAAAGCATTTAAACAGAATGTGTGTTTCCCATGGGGGGATTCTCATTCCTTTAAGCACCATTATGATAAAGCCCCATTCCTTATTCTCTATCACTCTTTATCAGTCCTTGGAATCTATTTTTATCTTCTATATCCATGTTTTCACTTCCCACTTATGTTCTATTACTTGGAAACCTTATATGTGTCACTCTAGATAACCTTCACACTTCTCTTTTCTCTCTTTTCAAGAGGAATCTTTATTAACCCTTTTTATGATGTGGGATTTCAATGAAGATATTTTAAAATTCAAACAATTTGTTACCAAACTGAAGTTCAAATTGAAAATACACAAATTCTTAAGTGGGGGGGCATGTAATATCCCATGTTTAAGAAAAAAAAGGAAAACTTTGTTCGACAGCTTATAAAATATACAACACTGAGTTTAAACGAACAAGGAAATATTTTTATTTAAATGTGATAGTTATAACCTAGTTGTTGAATTAGATGAAATGAATAATATTGACCATATTATGAAATATATAATAGTTTTGCACATTTATAACTTATTAATAAATTATTTCTTAATTAATTATTTATTTTTTAGTAAATTCTTTTCATTCATCAAAAAATACATTTTCTTCAAAAATGTTTTTTATTTCTTTTTATAAGTTATTATTATAATTAATTTTTTGAAATTTTAGAAAATTTATTTTAAAAATTAATTTAATTTTTTAATTCAGAATGATAAAAAAATTTAGGATGAATTTTTTAATGTTTTTTGAAAATATTAATTTTTTTAGAAATAGTGAAAATATTGATTTTTATTGAAAATTTTATTTAAATTTAAATTTTTTACAATGAAATTTTTTTTGGAGTAGTTTTAAATTTTCATTAGTTCAGTTTTATTTAATATAATCCAATTATATCTTTTTAAAATAGATTTTATACTAGATTTAATATAAGTAAAAGGCCCTTTTTCTGATAAATTGATTTTCGTTGCGTTTTGTTGGTTTAATTTTATATTAAATCATTCAAATTGTATGTTTCAATTTTTTTTTAAAATGATTCAATATTTTTAATTAGTGGGTCCAAATTTATTAAATATGTCCCATTTATTTTTAGATAATTTTATTATCAAACTTAGTAATTTTTATTATAATGGTAAAGGATAAATCGTGTAATTTACATTAAAAAATAAAATGATAAGAACCCTAAAATAACCAAAAAAACATACATAAATCTTATTTTAGGAATATATCTCGTCCCCAATCATCATATGGTATAATTATGATCTTTTTAGGCCACTTGAATGTGATTATGACCTTTATAGTATATTAGTTAAAGAAAACCCAACCAGGTCACACTCTTGTTTTTTATAAATGTAATATATGTAATATGGTATAATCTATATGATATGTTTGCGTAAAAATATTATTTCAAAATAATATATATTTATACTCATCATGGAAATTTATTTTTAATTTTTAGGGAATAAATATTTACCTTAAATGCTTTTACAACGCTGATGTGATGATTATTTAATTAATTAAACAAATCATATAAATGACATTAAAAAAGTAAAATAAATATAATTTGACATAATTAATGTATTAAAAAAATTATAGATGGACTTGACATGTTACTTTTATTGTAAAATAATTTTTTTCTAATTATAAGTGTTATATTGATAATATTAAAATCAGAGTAATGAATCTCTTTTAAAATTGATGTCATGGATATTTTGTAGCAAACAATATTTTATTAAATGATATAAAAGTTATAAAAAACTAAAATTCATCAAATTGATTGGTATAAGATTTAAAATATCAACCATGGTCTATTAAGGGTTTGTTCCATTTTATAGTAACTATATTTACCCATGAAGTGTAAAAATCCATGTTTTAATAGTAGGAGTTAATGAGGTTAAATTGTGGTTAGAACCAAAAGATAAGGGTATAAATATAGTAAAAAATTGTCTAATTTTTATTTTATTAGGTTATTTATATCTATAATAATCATATATACCAAATAAATCACTTATGATCCTTTTTTAAATAAAAATTAATTTATATAAATTTAATATTTTTTGAAATTTCATGAGTTCCTCTCCCCTCTCTTATAAAATAGAATCTATTATTATCATATCTTCACACTAAAAAACCCATTTTCTTTAGAAAAATACTAGATAAAATAAATTTATATAATCTATATCCTAATTCTGAAGGTCTTTGTTTAAGAATAACACAAACCTTATTGTTCCTATGGTGTTAAGAAAATTAGATTGTCTGAAGAAGAGGTATCGTTTTTAATCGAGCATTTTTGTTTTGTTTATTATTCCAAATATAGAAAAACTATTTAAACCATGATAAAATAATAACTAAAATATACTCTATATAATGATATGTTGTTATTCTAGAGTCATAACCTATATCCATCTCCACTTCCATTAATTTTGAAGAAAAATCATCGTTCGTGTGCAGGATAGACTTCCGCCTCATGAACCGGTTATTTTGAGAGACAACGACTTTGACAGATTTACCAGAGATTAATAATAAAAATGAAAATATAATTAGGGTATTCATAAGGTAATACATGAAAAATATATTGAATAAAAAATTGAATAAATTGGTGAATATGAATCATATATCAATGATGGAAAATTTAAATACAAAATCCATTATGGTAATGGTAACATAAGAATCAAATGAACAAGAGAGGGATGCCAGAAAATTAAAATATAATCAAATAAAAATAATTTAAATATCTATGAATTAAATTTTTAAATTAATCCAACATATAATATAAATTATGGTCTTAAATATCAAACATTTATCATAGAATTGAAAATAGGGACAAATAAAATTACCACTTTTTAAACATTTAAATAGAAATCTATTAAAGGATATGGTTTCAAATGAAATGTTAAAAATAATTAATACCTATAGGATCTTGATAACAAATTTAAAATAACCATTAGTTATTCCATTCAAATTAAAATATTGTGTGAATTAAAAAATCTAACTTAAGAAATTAAATTTGAGATAATAAACTGTTAACTAAATTTCATATTTCAACTGAAGCCACAAAATCCACATTATAACAAAAATTAATATATCAGTAAGCTATTTAATTTTTTTACTATCTATAAAATTTTATAAATATAAATTTTAATTATTCATCACATGTATATTAGATATTTTTTTATCTATTTACAATATCATGTGTGAAGAATAATGATCATATTAAACTAGTATTGTATTAATGAGGTTATCTGTATTTATTATCCCAAAGGTAATCATTCCAATATCATAAAATATACTATAATTTATGATTAATAATGTTATAATTTATTCTATTGGAGTTATAGTGATGATCCTTAAATATTAAATCAGTTTTGATCATGTTTCAGTGATTTTTACTGAATAGACATCGGTATCTTCATTCATGAGTTTATAATCAATTTTACCATTACCAAAGACAAATAATTCATTATTTTATTATTTTTATCATATATAATCAGTAATAATTTCTCATAGTAATTCATGACTTTAGTTTATATCAGTGTTTAATTAGGTGGTTAGATCGACAGAATCATGAATAAGTGATAATTAGTGGATTATTAGGATAATGAAAGGAGTTTTTTGGGAATAATATACTTATTAAAGAACCATAATGACATTATTTAGATATAATAATGGGGGTGAATCATATTTTCATTGGGTTTAATAAATAATAAATAAACTAAGTCAAAACTGAGATATGTGTCTTCTTGGAGGTGGTAGTCCACATAATGTAAGAATAAAAGATTACTTATGTTCCTATAATGAAAAAATTCATAGTTATATATAAAAAAATATAAATTTATTCTATAACACAATTTCTCCAATTAAGAGGTTTTATAAACTTCTAGGTCTTTCTTATATAGTGATAAAGCTATACAATTTATAGTTTTGGTAAAAACACTAATTTTCAGTATTGACCTAAAAATAATCTATTAGATAATAATCCAAATTTCCTATCTTAAGATAATAATGACATGTTGAATTTAAAAATGATTTTTCTATTGAAATATTATAATTATAAATATCTATAATTTTCGTTTTAAATAAAAACATAAAAATATAATGAAATCTATTTTCATAGGAATATTTTTTTAAAAAGATAATAAATATTATTATTATTATTTCTTATCAATTTCCAATCAAATTGGTTTTAATATTTAATTAATTTCAAATATATATTTTAATATTTATATAATTAGTTTCTAAAAAAGACATAAAATTATAATTTTAGAAGTTCCAAATTTTAAAGCATAATTTACTCTAGTTATCTATTTAGATATAATAAATTAATTTATCAATATCTTATCATGGATAATGATATTTTTTTATTTTCATATATATATATATATATATTACATAATTTGGTTATAGTTATTTTCACCCTCTAATTCTATGACTACATTTTAATAGTTATACGATGTTCTACAGTTCATTATAGTTTTGTGTTGCATGTATCACATGTTAGAAAACATATCAAGTCTTAAATAAATATATAAATTAAAATATCCTTCTATATACCCCTTAAATAATTTTGGCATCACAATTTGAATTATTACTCACTAGTGAATGTAGGTAAGGGTATACTTAATATATGAATCATTCAAGATACAACTTCTTACATTACATCTACCTTTCTCTATTAGGCTATATTAAGTTAATTATCATTAATTAAAAACATTAATATTTTATACAATAATATATTCATATACGTATATACCCTAATGATTCATTATGAAAAATATAGCTTCCCTAAAACCGTCTGAATTTCAATTAAATTTAAACTTTTTGAAAAAACATATTCATCCAAAAATTGACACTATTTTTAACTCTAAAAGTTTATTAATCACTACATTGTAATATCACACACTAGAAAATATATACCACAATCCCAAATATTTAATTAAATTTACCAAAATATCATGAATCAATTATCATTCCCATGGAATCTAATACTACAAAATATAATTGTATGAAATAAATTAACCCTTCATTATATGCCAATGTTAATACTAATTGTTAAATAAACCTCAATAATGTGTTCATTAATAGTTATCAAAAAAATATAAACATATTTTATGATCAATTTCCAATGTTATTGATTCCATTTAATATATTTTACTATACTTATAAAGAAAAAATTATGAAGAACAATACTTAAATGTTTCACATATTCCTGATAAAATTTATAATAATCCACAATACCATAGATAAATGTCACTCTTTAATGAAAATAACTAAGAGTATAATTATTTAATTTCTATTAAGATATCAACCTCACTTGATTAATAAAGAATAGAACATTCACCATTTCCATTATCATAGGTATATACTAATATTTTCATCAATTTAATTTTTCTATCATATTCAGTTTTAAGTTATAATGGTTTTTAAATACATACAATTCCCATATTCACAAACATGATCATTTTCAAAAAAATATTCTACCCAAAATAGTTTTTACAATATGGATCATATGAATATGAAAACATCAATATGAATATGGATTCTCTTATGAAACCTTCCTTTTAAGCAGATGATTCTTTTAGTTCGACCTGTGGCTATTTTTTTTCAACACATGGCTATTCATGGTCACTTTTATCAATGGTTCTCTAACAAAATTAGTTTAGATCATACTCAAATACTCTATAATAGTCTGTAAAGTGGTTGTGACTAGCTAAATAATATCATGTGGGAGAGTCAAACTAGGCGTTCATTAAGACATATTTATTATGCACTAGATGGAGATTGAGTTAATATCAAATACTCCCTTTTAAATTTTATTTCACCTATGCACATATGTTCTAGATCCTACGTCCTCTTATGGTATCTATAAAGGGATACAATTTCTAGGAGTAACATATAATCTATACATTATCAAAAATTTGGGAAGTTATACTTTATATAGACTTGTCCCTTAGTCTTACCTAGGGTTTTCAATAATGTTCACCTATATTAATCTATAAAATATTAAATATCACCTCAACTAGAAAAAAGGGTAATCTATACCTATGATATCATGATCAACCTTAACTTATCAACCCTTATGTTATTCTCAGCTACCATGTTAAACATTATAGTAACCTAAAACCCCATTTGATACAAACTATTCAAATCTAGACCCGCACACCCAGATCCAGTTCCCATAAATACTTCCATTATATACTGACATTGAAATGAACTAAGGAATGAAAATTTTAACCATCAATAATTATGATATCTCCAACAAATATTGTGTTATATATATTCAAATGGACTTTTAGGTTGAAGGATTTATAGAGTTTGAAAAACAATATAACTATCATTGTCCATGAATTTATGATAAAGTAAACATTTGATAAGCTATATAATAAAGTAATTAGTTCATAATAAGCCTCTAAGATCTCTTAGATAATTCCCCACACATGTTACATGTTCATATATATAATGTGAAATATGTTTATTCATAACATTGGAAAATGGAAACATAATAAGGGTGAACTGAAATTATCTTTAAGGGAAACCATAAAATAACTTCAATCACGTCATGAACATGTCTTCAAAAATATGGATTGAAATAAAAAAAACAGTAAATAATTCCATATAACTAATCATATGAGAATGAAATATGTTCATACTTAACAAAATAAATATGTAAATGTACACCAATAACTAAAATCATTGTGATGGAATGTATAATTCTAGAGGTAGTTTAACATCAAGTCCTCATATAATAAATCATTCATGTCATCAAGGTTGTGACCAAGAATCCAATATTACTTTCAAGCTCGCAACCAAGATATTATGATTTCATAGGGTATGCATAAACAAAATAACCAAACCTTCTATCTCATGAGACCGACTAATGCATCGATGGGATATATAATATTAGGCCCCACCCATGACTTTTTTATCTCCAATTAATTCCCCGTACAAATGATATAAATATCAATATAATACATATTCAACTTTCCTTAGGATCTAACAAAATTCTTAATTGAGTTACAAATATATGGAACACCATTAATTTTCCCATATATAAATGAACATAACACATCTAGAGAAATAAAGTGGATGGTTAAATAATAAATAATCAAATTTCATGAGTAATTAATAAACATATGTATTAGAATAAAAAGAATTCATATTTTAAATATTTACCTGATCAATAAATAGAATAGATTTTCATATGTAAATTCCTAAAAACACCATATAGGGAAATAGGTATTAAATTAATTCAATAATTTTCCTAATAAAATGATGCACATAATCTAGGTGAACAACCTATAATCAAAGGAAGAAAATATAGAGTGTTAATTGAGGGAATGGATAGGAAGAACAATTTTTCCTATAAAAGAGGTTGATTTTGAAATATAATAGATGTAGAGACCCAGTTTTTTTCTAATAAGACTTTGAAATATTTCTAAGAATATTTCCAGAGATGGGCACTAAGAAGACGTGCAATTCTGAGGCCCGGTGTGCCCAGAAATTAATTTTATAAAAATATTAAGTGTTTTTATATGATGCACATGTTGGAAATGGGATATCTCTTAAATGGTTGATCAGATCTGAAATTCGAGACCACAGTTGGGTCTGGAATACAGTTTCTACCCTAAGCGCGACATAAAATGAGTCAACACGGGACGTTCAAACCCCTCTCTCATTGGAGGTCTATTAAATGGATGAATTAAATTATTAATTTATTCATTTAATGGCTCATACCCGAATAACTCAATGACGAGGGCTCAAATGAGAAATTTGAGACCACTGTTGAGTTCAGAATGTAGGTTTTACCCTAAGCAGGGTATAACCTTTGTCGGTGTTAGGAGGTTGGCTTATGTACCAGTGTGGATGATTAATTAAATATTTAAATAATTGTTTATTTAATTATTTGATTAATTTCTTTAACCTAATGAGAGGTTATAAATTCATGGTTATCAGATATTGGCCTCATAAACCTTTTTGCGAATGACAATGAACCTCTGATTCTAGACAGATCAAGAAGCGGAAAATATAGTAGATCCTCATCCTTCGTCGAAGAAACACGATCTTCATCAACAAAGAACAGATTCAATCCAGGTAGGACTTGTCTTTGGTATTCTTATTCCTTAGAATAAACTTTGAGCATATTGATTTCCTGCTTGTCAATATGCACCCTTGCATGACTCCAAAAAATGAATTAAACTACTTTTATCATTTTATTAGTTATTTCTTTTGTTCTCCATTCACCATTCTAATTCCAATGAGTCAAGGCTAATCTGAACAATAGCCAAGGTTATTCATCAAATTTATTAATCATGTATTTCTTCATTCTTACTCCATTCATCGCCGCCTTTTATTGTGGTTGGTGGTTCATCAAATACTTGACAATGGATTGGTATGAAACCCATCCTCGATATATTAGACCATTTATATAGATACAGATTTGTGATCCATAGAGAAGTGATATGGTTTTATGGGAGTTTAGAAATAGATTGAGGACTGGTTCGACAGTTTCCATACTCAGTTTGGAGAGAGGGAGATGCGACGCTCAAATAGAGTTTCCTGAGTAGTTCGGTAGTGGTCTGGTTTCGATGGCGAGGCAGCGTTGGTGGTGGCTGGGATGACATGGCGCGATAGTGTGCGGCTCAGGCGAAGTAGGTTGAGGCGGCGTGGGTGGCTTCTGGGAATATGGTCGAGGAGGAAGGTGACCTACGACTTACAAGAAGATGGCCTAGGTGGATGGTGACTGGCAGCTTCCAGGTGTGGTGACTTTAGTCGGTGGTTTGAGGTGGTGTGAGTTAGTCTCAATCGATTGGAGGCGGCTGCAGACGTGGTCCAGCGGGGGCCAGGCGGTGGGGTGAAAATCTGGTGCGAGGTAGATGGAGACAATGTGGTGAGCGACTAGTTAAGGCAGTGGCAGATTTGGCGGAAGAGGCGGCCGCCTGAAGGGCTGGCAGAGGTAGAGGTGGCCGTGTGAAGGGCTTGTTGTTAGGGATAAAGGAATAAAACTGTGAATGAATAAGATTGGAGAGAGAAATAAATTTGGAAAATAAAATAATTATAAATAAATAAATGGAGGGAAAAGGGGCATGAAACCCGCCTACACCAAAGGAGACCCTTTTAGTTTGTGATTGAATCTCTTATGATATTTGGTTTAAAAAAATATTTTATTTATAATATAATATTATTATAATTATTTTTGGTTGTCAAAACCATAATTTGTCTGTAACTTTTCTGTATGACATCGGTTTGATGAACCATCAGTGGAAGAGCAATCCTGAGATTAAGATGGTCGATTCCTGTATAATGTTGAATATTAAATTCTGATTCATGTCTTGGGTCCATGAGATGCACAATAATTATATTATTATTATTGTTGCAGAATATTGCATCGGTCATAACTATCCCATATGACATAGGATTGGCGGGCCTTCAGCGGTGTCATGACCCTAAACATGAGGCTGACATTTCAGAACTAATTTAAAGAGTTTAAATCGAGATTGAGGTGCAGCCCCCACGAGGCCTAGTTCGCACATGTAGCGGTGAAATGCAACTTTTTCACTGGGTATCCGATTTGGGAAAATGGAAAGTCCATTTCATGTGCTTTCCCGTGAGGATCGCAATAGAGTGATCTATATATTTTGATTCGAGACCATGTAATGGGCCCCACATGACTCCATTCAAGCACAATGCTGTGATATATGGATTTTCCATCAAATGTATGTTCAGGGCGAATGAATAGTCAATCTTGTGTATTTTTCTACAAGGATCGCAATAGTGTGATCCGTTTGGTTATCTGGTGCTATTTGAGGAGGCCTTCTAGTAAAATTATATTTTCACCCTTTGGTTTAACAATGAGCAATGCATGCTTGTCAGCTTTTTGGCTAGAGATATCATGTACTATGGGAGTAAACTAGCACGCTTAAGGGTACTTGATTTGAAGTTTAATACCCCGAGTATGGATAGGTACACGGCTAGGGGAAGAGGTGGGGCCACAGAACGTGTGGGACCCACACACACCACATACCACTTTATGAATTCACTAGATCTCGTATCTACTTCATTTGAACTCAGACTTTGGCATGTGAGTAGCCTATCCTCTGTGTTTTTCTATGTAGAATGCAATGATGCCCTCTATAGTGGCTTCTGAGATACGATGCAAGATGTTCTAGGTGTGATGCTTATCCAGGGCAGCACCTGATGACTACAACGACATTTTTATAAGACATATCATCCATCGGGGTTGATTAGAGTTCCCCGATACTTTTTTGAGATGTACCATCTAGTGGGGATTATCAGAGTTCCTAGATTCTTTTCTGAGACGTACCATCCAACAGTGATGATCATAGTTCCTCGATGATTTTTTCGAGAGGTACTATCCAGCAGGGATGATCAGTGTTCTTCAGTGATTTTCTATGAGGTACTATCCAGGAGGGATGGCCAGTGATCCTCAGTGCTTTCTGAGAGGTACCATTCAGCAGGAATGACTAGAGAAGTTTTGGGATGACCCTCCCACCAAGTCGGGTAGTGTAGATCCTGAAGAGATACCAAGATGACCTAGATTTTAGTCCCTGAGGAGATACTGGGCTGACCCAGAGTGTAGTCCCTGAGGATATATCGGGCTGACCCAAAGTATAGTCCCCGAGGAGATACCAGGTTGACCCAAAGTGTAGTACCAGATGAGATATTAGGCTGACCCTCCCGCTAGGTCAGGTAGCGCAATCCCTAATGGTTCAGATAAGACTCTTGACTGTGTGGCAGAGTGGAAATGTGTGGTTTGATTTATCTAATGACTCATGAGAAAGAGGGGTGCTTTACCCACTGAGACGCATTCTTGTGACACAACCTAAAACCATGTGGGTGAGTCAATGCGACCCAAAGCGGATAGTATCAAAGTGTAGTGATTTGATCTCCTTTGACTTGTGCCTTCTAGGTAGATGCGATGAGATACAGGGAATCACAAATGGTTTTACTTGGAACTGTTGACTACTCACTTTCTTGGGATGAGTTGTGAGATAGAGATCCCCTTACTCCCTCATTTTGATTTCATTGACTGAGGGCATATATATATATATATATATATCCTATTTCCAGTGACCACTCCTTAGGTTTTGTTTACTCCCCTTCTAGGAGAGGTGAAGACACACGACTTATGCCATGAGCTTTCCATGTCTAGATTCTCATGGTTTGAAAATTCCACTCTTCTACTATAGGCAGTGAGGATTCGACGGGGAGTTTATCTCCTCACCGTTTCGAGATCCTTGTGTTTTTATGAGTCAACATTCACTCTATTATTGGGGTGAGTTGTACTCTTGTTCACTTTTATTGTACCTCATTCCCATATTGGTATTCTTCTATTTTATCTCTTATTGTTTCCCTCTCTTGTACCTATCTTTCTTCTCCCTCGAGCCTTTGGGTCATCCTACCGAGTATTCTTATACTCACCCCAACTTGGGATTTTCCCGCATTTGGTGTGCACTTGTAGATGATAGATAGGTTGATCGTGATATCAGAGGAGCTTAGGGATATAGGGTGCTTGGACCACATGAGGTGGTTGTATCTTGGGATTCAAGAGTGGGACTCTCCCAGCTGTTATACATTTTCACCTGTTTCCAGGTTGGGGCACTTTTCTATTTGGGTGTGTATTTTTCACCTTTCCCTTTCAGCTTTACTTTTCTTGTACTTGTACTATTTAGAGGTCAATGCATATATGTTTTGTTTTTTATATAGAAGCTTTGTATCATTATTTTCTTTTCCTCTACACTTTTCCATTGAATTTGATGTGTGTGTGTGTACAATTTCTTAAGAAAAGGACTCCTGTAGTATTTTGTGCCTTCGACGCTAGTCACCAGCCCCTGGCCTATGGAGACGGGCTTGAGGTAGTTATGGATCAATCCCCGGTATGAGTCGGATCATGAAAAATTGGTATCAGAGGTGGTTCAACCCTTTGGGAATTGTTCGGATGTTTCCATAAAAAGGTCTTGGTTGGGTTTAGGGAAACATTGTTGAAGTGTCTTGAGAGCGGCTTTCAGGACAGGGAGTCTATTGATGGTACGGGCGGCCGACATATCCATTCATGAGGACCTGGATTACCTTCTTGTCAACTCGAAACCCTAAGACACATGTTTTAGGGAACAATGGTACATGCGTCTTATAGGATTGAGCCTTTTACTATCCTTCTTGAGTCAGATCCCCACTTATGTTGATGTATATATATATGCTCATATAACCGTATTACTCCTCGATAACATTCAGGATGTCTCCGCAGTGACATCCAGTCATGATACTCACTACGATTTATGACAATGATCCCATAAGCGATGCGACCTCAGTTAAGTACCCATCATGTGACCCCCTTCCTCCAAGTGGGTAGGTAACAGTACCCCCACCTGTTGAGTAGTAGACACCCCCATCAGAGCGGGTTGAGGATGTGCGCAGGCTAAGCACACATCATGAGATCCAGCACCAGAGACCGCTGATGTTATCCGGTGAGCCAGACCCTCAGACAACAGAGATTTGTATAGAGTCAATGGTCCACCTCTTTAGGCTTGTACGGACACTGACAGATCAGATGGTGGATTTTTCAGCCGACCTTTTCCCCGAAGTAGTTGGATGTTGGTAGAGCTTACTTAATCAGATACACAATGAGTTAGCATCATCATTGGCCGAATTTCAGTATCTATTTCATGAAGAGTTCTACCCCTCATTCTTGAACTCCATTTAACTTCAAGATCTTATCTAGTTACGGCAGGGAGGGATGACAGTGACTGAGTATGCAACTAGGTTCACAGACCTTGCACGCTACTCTCTGGACATGATCTGTAACGGTTACTTCTGGGCATGGAAGTTTGATCAGGGTCTCTGTAGAGAGATCCATACTATCTTTGTACCCTTGTACATCCCCACCTATGTTGGGGTGTTGGAGCAGGCATTGGTGACATAGATATTTTTTTCATAGGAACACCATACAGTTGGTTGTGGTAGTGAGTGCAACAAAGTTGAGACGACTGCTGAAGATATAAAATGCCAGACGATGAGATCTCAACATAGGAGATCTTCTCATGATCAGTCTCAGGCATGTGGCGATATTAGGCCAAGAAATTTCATCATAAGCATGGTGGAAAAGTCCCTCTAACTTGTGCACTAACGGTTTGGTTGTGTAGAAGATGCCCTTAGCGAGAACTGTGGGAAGTTCCAGACTCACCTAGTGGGGGAATTTTCAGAGCAATTAACTTTTTTGGGGATGACCCTTGTGAATAAGTAGGGTATAAATTTTCTTCAGTTGACGATGTTGACTACTTTGCTTCTCAAGGGTGTAAGAGAGTCTCAGTTGTGATTCGACGACTGTGAAATCTTGTGTGATAAGATATCCTTATGTGTTTCACCATATGGATATTCTAAAGGAGGGAATCCCGAGACCCTATTCTAGTGGAAAACAGTGATTCTAGTTATGGCATGGGATATAGAGGTTTGGTCGTGGAGGAAAAATATCCCTCGAGTTCTATTAGTTCATTTGAGACTGTACAAGGAGATGGAGAGGTTGCATACCGCCTTGCCCTACCCCAAATAGTTGGAGTGGGTACACAACGTCTTACATGTGTCAAAACTGAAGAGATATGTGTGTGTTCCTAAACATGTCATCAATTGAAGAAAGCCTTATGAGGGTGGACCATCTCTTTGGTTCACATTTTTTGGCACCACGGAAATGTACATGTTTTCTTGGGAGCAGGGGAGCGAAGTGCGGGCTCAGTATCCTGATTTGTTTCCTTAGTATTTATTTTCAAGGACAAAAATATTTAAGGAGTGAATAATGTAGAGACTTGGTTTTTTCCTAATAAGACATTGAAATATTTCTAAGAATATTTTCAAAGCTAGGCACTGAGACGGCGTGCAATTCTGAGGCCCGGTGTGCCCAGAATTAATCTTATAAAAATATTAAGTGTTTTTATAGTACACACATGTTGTAAACGGGATGTCTATTAAAAATTTGATCAAATAAAGAATATGAGACAATAGTTGGGTCTGGAACGTAGTTCTTACCCTAGGCATAAAATAAAATGAGTCGGTGTGGGACATTCGGACCCCTCTCTCATTGACAGTATATTAAATGGATGAATTAAATTATTAATTTATTCATTTAATGGATCAAACCAGAATAACTCACATATGGGGGATCTGATGGAAAATTTGAGACCACTATTGAGTTCAGAATGCATTTTTTTCTGTAAGAAAGGTATAACCTTTGTCGGCGTCAGAGGATGGATTATGTGCCAGCGTGGATGATTAATTAAATAATTAAATAATTGTTTATTTAATTATTTGATTTATTTATTTAACCTAATGAGAGGTTATAAATTCATGGTTATGAGATTTTGTGCTCATAACCCTTTTTTTATCAACAACGAATATCTGATTCTAGATGGATCAAGATGTAGCGAACGCAGCGGATCATCCTCCTTCATCAACGAATGTATTCTTCGTCAACATTGAATAGATCCAATACTGGTAGGATTCGTCTTTGGTATTCTTAGGCCCTGGATAACTTTGAGAATATTGATTTCATGCTTTTCATTCTGCGCCCTTGGATGACTCTATAAATTGAATTAAACTCCTTTTATCAGTTTATTAATTATTGCTTTAGTTCTCCGTTCATCATTCTAACGGCGATGATTCAAGGAAAATCCAAATAATAGCCAAGGTTATTCGTAAAATTTTTTAATCAGGATTTTATTCATTCTTCCTCCATTCATTGCCATCTTTTATTATGGTCAGTGGTTCATCAAATACCAGACAATGAATTGGTGTGAAACCCATCCTTAGCACATTGGACCATTAATGTGGATATAAATCCATGATCAATCTAGATGCGATATGGTTTTACGAGTGTTTGGAAATAGATCGAGGACCTGTTCGAGGGTTTCCATAATTGTTTTGGCGAGAGAGAGGTGTGACACTCAAATAGAATTTCCTAAGATGATCGGTGGTGGTCTGGTTTCGACAGTGATCCAGCGTTGGTGGTGGCCAAGACAGCATAGCGCGGCAGTGTATGGCTAAAGTGAAGCTGATCAAGGCGGCGTCGACATCTTCTGAGCAGATGGACAAGGAGGAAGGTGACCTACGACTACCGATTAGATGGCCGAGGAGGAAGTCAATCAATGTCTTCCAGGCGAGGCATCTTCAGTCGGTGGTATGAGGCGGTGCGAGCTGGGCTCCGTCAAGCGGAGGCAGTTACAGAGGTGGTTCAATGGGGGTTAGGCGATGCGGCGGGAGTCAGGTGCGAGGTGGCCGGAGATGGTGTAGCGAGCGATCGTCTATAGCGGTTACAGATCCGGCAGAAGAGGTGGTTGTGTGAAGCTTGGTGGAGGTGGAGGCTGCCACGTGAAGGGCTGGCTGTTAGGGTTGAAGGAATAAAACGAGTAATTTTTTTATGGGTTTTACGAAAAAAAATATTCGAGAAAGAGGACTAGGGTCCCGATATTTTTCAAAATGGGTCTGGGATGTGTGAACGCCATTCACGCATCTATGCCCAGGAAAGGATGCATGAACGACATTCAAGCATCCGGCCGAGAAATTTTATAAAAGGAGCCCCCCCCCCCTCAAAACCCATTGTTATCCTCTGGTTTTATTGTGAAGCCCTACAAAAATTCTTTCTCAACAAATATTTTCTATTGTTATTGAGGTAAAATTTATATTTAATATTTTAATTGTTTTAATTGTGTTTATTTATTTCATTTGTATGTTTAATTGTGTGTATGATTTATTTATTTCATATGTTATGCATGATGTGTAATGTTTTGTATGATTTAATTTTCTAGATGTTGAATGTTTGTATGATTTAATTTTTTGAATGTATGTTGTCTGAATATTGAGTGTTTTATGTTATGTCTAAAATGTTGAATGTTTAGGAAAAGTAATTTATGTTAGAGAAATTTATTTTAATGAATGGTTTTTATGTAAGTGTAAATTATATTACTTTTATTTACTAGTAATAATATTTTTAATCAATAAAGTAGAAAATATATTTACTTATATTTGGAAAAGTAGAAGAATGTCCAAAAAACATTACAATTTCATTAAATTTAAAATAAAAAAGTTTTTATTATGTAAATCTCAATTATATCAGTTATAATAAAATTAATTAAATGTTATTAATAATTATATATATATACACATGAAGTTAAATTTTTGGAAAAGAGGTGTAGTATTTAATATAGATTTCATTTAGTAATAGATAATGTTATATAATATGGATAATATAATAATTATACTAAAAAACATTGTATGAGTGATGACTGATCTTGAGATGACCGACCATGCATAATTGAAATTGCATGTTTTATTTTGTGTATGTTGTTATTCAATTTGTAATAATTACATCTTTTCCGCATTGATGACTTGTGAGTCGTCTATTAGTAAGTGTAAGGACCTGCGTGTCCGCTTAAAAAAATTTATGTATTTCATACCCCTAGACCCCCTCACATGCATGTGAGTAAATTTTTAATTAAAATACAAACGCCCCTAAAGAGGTGTCCTTGAACAGGCTTCCCCGAAGTGGTGTCCACGAAGAGGCATTCAAGAACTCGTTCGAGAGGAGGCATTGCTGTTTGACAGGAGATTGGCAGTTGCTAAAATATTTGATAATAGAGATGGGAGTCCACCCATAGGTTGTGGTTAGTTTATCATATAATGATAAACAAATCGTAAGTCTCAAGATCAAGTCATGATTATATATTCATAAGTAATTAAACTTTATGAAACATTATATTAAATTTTCTTTTGTACTAATATCACAATCACTATACCTTAACAGTGATAAATCAATACATAAAAAAGTATCAAGATAATCAATTATTCAAAACCAAATTAAATAATTAAAAATTTTAATGTAGTATATAATATTTTTAAAATTATTTTTTTATAGGTAATTATGTCTTCTCAAATATATTTCAATGGTGAGGTAATTTATACCAAGCATGGTTTTAGCTATAGTGTGCCACCTGCCAAAGTGGTAAATCTCCATGGTTTTATGACATTGGATGCAGTTCATAATAAGATTCATAGTCAGTTAAAACTGAGGGCTGGACAATAAATCACTTCAATTAGATACCTACATCTTCAATATCCTAAGCGTCTATGGAACAGCGAGTACCCTATAGTCGATGATGAGGATTGGATGGAGGATTCTCAGTTATTCAGGAAACAATGTATTAATAGATTGATGGAATTATTTGTTGTCATTTCTGATATTGATGTGGTTCAATCAATTACTATAGAACCATGCTTTGTGAGCTCTGTAGAATCTTGTCCTTCATAGCAGTCTTATTCATTGCCTCCTCCTCATATGAATCATGTGGAAGAATGTAATGAGGAAGATGGTCAAAATTTGGATGGAAATGTATATGGAATACCTTTGTGTGTAGATATAGTGCATGAAAGTTTATCTGAGGAAGAAGAATCTGGGGAGTCAGTAGGAGATGATGTGGTTAGGAATAAACCTTCTGAGGTTCCTTTTAGAGATAGACATCCACTACATCCACCAGTTAGTGGTAATCAGCCTTCATTTTTGAGTTCCTTAGTTGGAGGAATGTCTCGTGAACAACATTTTGATTGGGATGTCATTACACTAGCTTCTGAATTCCCTGGGGATTATAGGGAATAGGCCTGCATAAAATTATAATGCCATATATGTTGGGAAGGAGTTCGAAATTAAATAGGTCATGAAAAATGTGATCAAGCAATACCACATTGAGCGACATTTCACATTTGTGGTTGATGAGTCCAAGAAAACCAAATATATCATTCGTTGTGAAAAATATGGGTCAGAATGTAAATTTCGATTAATATAAATATTTGATAAATATTATGGATGTTGGAAGATAACAAAATTAGAAATCCCACACACTTGTCTGTATCCCAGCTTGGCACAAGATCACTCTTCCCTTGATGCAGAGTTTATATCTACTGTTATTTGTGAGATGATACGAACAAGTCGGTATGTTTCTGTTTCCCTTGTTTAGGAAAGAATTCATCATTTGTGTAACTATAAGATATCATACAACAAAGCTTGGAATGAAAAACATAAAGCCATTGTAAAAGTTTATGGTTATTTGGATGAGTCTTATGCGATGTTTTCACAACTTATGGAATTGTTGTCTCTCAATAATCAGATTGTTTATCATTTGGACAGTGTTGAGTATGTATCCGAGAATCATCAAGTTGATCGGTCAAAGGTGAAGTTAAATAGGATTTTTTGGGAATTTAGACCGTGCATTGCTGCATTTCCCTATTGTAAACAATTTATTCAGGTAGATGGCACATTCATATTTGGAAAGTATACAGATTTTCTACTCATTTCTGCCACACAGGATGGTAATCGCGCTCCTCTGCCACTTGCTTTTTCTATTATTGAAAAAGAAAATTTTGAATGCTGGAGCTGGTTCTTAGCATGTGTACATGTTCATGTCACGCAAAAACAGGGATTGTGTCTGATATCTGATCATCATCGAGCGATTATAGAGGTCATGATTAGTGATGGGGTTTCTTGGACTGAGCAGAATGCTTATCACCGTTATTTCATTAGACATATTGCAAGTAATGTTTATAATCATTTTAAAGATGAGGCCATGAATAAGGCTATCCTAAAGTTGTGTATGGTTTTCTAAACTTTCTTTTTTTGAAAAAATTTAATATACATTTTAATACATTATTATCTTATGGTTTCATCATATAAACCCCAAAAAGAAAGGTTTGATCGACGTCTTGAAGATATCTAAACAGATAATGCGGAGGTATATGAATATATGATGCAAATTTCAAAGGAAAAATGGTCATTATCATATGATAGTGGCATGAGATATTGGAATATGACCACTAATATAGTGGAGTGCATAAATGGGGTCCTCAAGGGTGTGCGCAAACTCTCAATCACTGGATTAGTGAAAGAGACATTTTTTAGATGTGTTCACTACTTTGTTGACCGGTCCCAAAAGGCCTACCAGATGATGGAAAATGGAATGATTTTTACTCATCATTTTCAAAGTGATATTGACCTGATACGGAATGAGGCTTCAATATGGAATGTTATAGCCTTTGATAGGGAAAGGTGGATCTTTCGAGTAAGATAGTGCTACAACTAGGGTACATGCACTAATGGGGGAGTGTTTTTCGTGATGTTGCACAACCGGTACTGTGATTATAACAGCTATCAGGCATTGAGATATCCATGTGTACATTTTATCGCAGCTTATGCTTTGGTAAATATATCATGGGAGCCATATGTTGACCCAGTGTATCACATGAGCTATTTGGTTAACTGTTATAGTGCTGCTTAGAAGCCTTTTTGTGACTTCCATTCTATCACATTTTCAGCTGATTAACCGACCAACGTACTTGATATTTCAAGGTTTACATAAGTTGGTTTTGGCTTCATTTATTATTTTTTCAATGTATGCCCTTTTTAAAATTATTGGCTTCATGCTACCAGGTTGCGGCCCTGAGGAAGACCGAAGTCAACTCACATCATAAATGAGATGGATTGGCCTCAGTAATGAGGAGGGATAATACGATGCATTATTTGTCACGTAGAAGGACATACTCGTAAGAGATGTCCCCAAGTGGCAAGACAGAGTTCCACATCTCATCATCCATGATCGAGTCTGTGTACCTGCTCCATTTTTGAGATGTTTGAATTTTGGTTTGTCTCATTTTTTTATTTTATCATAAATAATTTTATGATACTAAAACTATTAAAAAAATAAACACCAAACGAAAATGAATATATCATGCTTCCACATCTTCAATGTAGGTTTTTCATCACTACTACTTTATTTTCTACCTTATTTTTCTTGCTGTAGATTTTTTTTAAATAAAAGTTTACAATTTTTATTCAATTCACTATTAAAAAGTAACGATGATATCATGTGTGCAGATGGCAGGTTTTCCATTGCTTACATCTCGGGCTACTCATGTATCAAGACTGTTTTTAGAGGGACGTCATGTGCCTCCCTTGAGTGTACGTAGATCTCACCATTTCCATCATAATGCACTGTAAAAACCCGGATCTTCATTTGAGGTATGTCATCCCTTTTTCCGGGGTTTTTGAGAAAAATAAAGTTTCTGGAAATTTTTGAAGTACAGGTCGTGTACTTTCTGAGTACACGCAGTGTACTCTTTTCCCGCTTGAAGTTGTGTACTGGCCGTGTCCGGGCCACACACACGGTGTGTAGGGGTGACGTGGAGGCCGATTTTGGTGGAGTATGGAAAGACCTAGTACACGCTGTGTACTCTAAAAGTACACGTCATGTACTTTCTTTTTTTCATTAAACGGACCGGGGTTGCGCCTGACGCAAAGAAACATCTTCTTCTAGGTTCCGTTCATCCGAGAGCACAGAGGATCCATGAATCTTCGATGAACCCTCGTCTCTCAGTTCGTTCTCTAATTCGAGCACGGTCGATTGAGTTGCAATAGCAGTGGTGATTTCTTCCTTCTGCTTGAGTCTTGTTTTCAAATTCCTCTTCTTTCTCAAGTTATCGTGGTTTTTGTTTTTTGGACGTTTTCTTAGATCTACGACATTCTAAAGAGAATATTTCATTTTTTGTTCACGTATATCAATCTCCTAGGATCGAAGTAGGTGGTTTGTGCCTTACCATTCAAAGCCCTTGAGTTTTATGTGCAAATTTCACCAATACCCGTGAACGGGGTATTGGGTGTTTACCCTTCTACCCTTGTTGTTTTCCTGCCTTGATTGTATGCTTGTGTAGAGGTAAATTAATCATGTTAGGGGATATTTTGTTGTTCTTGGATGTTTTTTTCATGATTTTTTCTGTTTACAACCTTTGGGTTTTGTTGCCTTTGGCTGTTACACCTATTTCCATGCTTTGTGATTATAGGTTGGAGTGAAACTAATGACATGCTTGTTGCCTTGTAGACTATTAGAAAAGTAGCTCTATATGTGTACTGTGGTTATCCAAGTATCTCTATAGGTGTACTTTGGCCTTATAGAATTATTATTCACTAACCGGCACGGGACTGAGAGAACCTGGTGCTATAGACTATGAGGGATAGACCGAGTGAGCTTTCCAATGAGTCTTAGACATTATAGACTACAGGAGGGTAGACAGAGAGAGCTTCCTCAGAGAGTCCTAGAAATTATACTACAGGGGATGGACCGAGTGAGCTCCCAGAGAGTCTTGGATTATTATAGAACACAGGAGGGTAGACCGAGTGAACTTTCTCAGAGAGTCTTACCTTATTTTTTTTCTCTTTAAGAACCTTCCCAGGCTAGAGGAGGAATTAACCGAGTGAGCTTCCTCAGAGAGTCTGTGGTATACCTAAGGCTATAGGAGGAATTGATCGAGATAGCTTCCTCAGAAAGTCTTTAGACCTTGGGGCTAAGAGGGTTAGACTGTGTGATCTTCCTCATAGAGTCTCTGACTACCCTAGACTATAAGGGGAATTGACCGAGTGAGCTTCCCCAGATAGTCTCATAAATTTCGTATGACTAAACCAGAGGGTTTAGGCTGAGTGCACTGCCCAGAGGGTGGTGTTACTTCTTGGATAGGACTAGAGGGGATGACTGCGGGTACTTCCCAAAGGGTTTTCTTTCTTTTTAGTTGTTTGCTTCACTGTTTTTGTTGGTTGTGGATTTTATTACTGTTGTGTGTCATCCTACTTTACTACTACTGTTTACTACCTACTACTTTGTTGTTGTTGTTTACTGCTTATTGTAATTTTACCTGCCATATACTCACTGACTGTTAGGCACAGATCTTCAGGTGGTTTCCTACTGGTATTTTATCTCACACCCTATTTGGTCCATGCTTTTGGGCCCAAACAGAATATGTTGTTGCAGGTATAGACAAGGGAAAGCGCCCTTCGACTTCTTGTACTTGATTGCTTGGAGCAGGAGAGCATGGGACCAATATTTGGCTTGCGATGTTGAGGAGCTATTTACTTTTATTTTATATTTGTTTTGGTACTATGGTGTTTCAGCATTGTGACTTGTTTGGCTTCTTTCCTAGAGTTGTATCTTGAATCATTCCATATACACATATGTGCTCCAATTTGTTGATTTATTCTTCCGCTGTTTATTATTTTTGGTTATTTACTACTTCCTCTATTGCATGTCTATTACTTTCGTTGTGTACTCTGCCAATGAGGGCATAGTTTCCCCACTATCACACCCAAGGCCCTCGCTTCTAGTCGGCAGCCTCTCGCATTTGGGGAAATGTGCTTGAGGCCTTGTGGCAAACCGGATCAGAGCTCCGGTTAGTGGTATCGGGGTTGGTACGTTACAAAGTGGTATCAGAGGAGTTATTTTCTCTTGCTTTACTATTTAGAGAATTTATCCAGGGATAGGACGGACTTGATACTTGTTAATAAGTTGTGCCCAGGAGTAGCTAACCCGTGTACAGGGAAAAGACATACTACCTCATTTATTGTAGTTTTATGGTTTTGAGATTTTATGGATGATATGATTTCACCTAGAGTGATTCACATGCTTCGTGTTGTTGTTGTTTTGATATTACAGTTCTATTTCTGTCGCAACCCAATGAGATGAGGGTATTTCATCTCATGCATCATATAGGCACTTGTTAGAAATCACATGCCATGCATTCTTTCCATGACATATAGGGTGCATTAGCGATTGCATGTTTTTGTGATAGACTCTGTGTATATTATGCATGCCGTTGTGATAGATGATTGATAGAATCTCTGCTGTTGTGATAGAGAAATTGATTGTGTTGTACTTTTCTTAAACGAACGCCAAATTTTGAGTCTTGAGGTGTTATGGGCCCTCTTGAATCGAAATTTGGTGGATCATGACTTTGTTTTCTCTTGTATATGATTGTAGTAGATTCCAAGCTTTGATTCACGTGGAGTATGGGCCCTCATGGATTGGAATTTGGCACCCCTTTGCCTTGTTTTCAGTGTTTCTAGGCTTCTGTGCAGTTTCTGAGCTACTGCCCAGAAAAACCCAGAATACACAGTGTGTAATTTTTGACTACACGTCCACTACCACAAAAACAGTTTTTCTCAGCGCCCCCCATTTATCAGCACTTGTTTAGTAGCACTGATAAAGGGCCAGCTTCAAAAAAAATTAAAAATATATTAATATATTAATATATAAATATAGTTATATTGTTATACAAATATAATATATAATTTTTAAATATATTTTAGATAAGTATAAATGTACATTTACACTTATTATACTTAATATATAAGATATTTAATGAAAATGGCTTCTTAAAAAATTAAAAAAATATTTTTAATTTATAATTTGATAATAATTATAGAGTAATAGTCATGTAATAACAATTTGAAGGCAAAAAATATTAAAAAAATTAAAAAAAGATCAAAAAAATGTTGAAAACGCAACTCAAACTTCAAACGGCCATAACTTTTGATCCGGGTGTTCGTTTGAGCTCTACCACATATCAAATCGAATCCTGCAACGAGATCTACGTTACTGTGACCTAGGGGGACCCCATTCAAGGGATTTTCGAGGTCAAAAGAGGCCCAGAAGGCCTCCAAAACTGAGTTTTTAGTCGGGGTACCCTGATTTTTTAACATTTTGTGGATTTTCACCCTCGTTTAAGGGAGTATTATTGGATTTTTTTGGCGGGGTCTGAATTTATTCCAAGGTATTACATTCATATTGATATTATGTCTTTGAAATTTCATCCTTTTTTATAATGCACTGCTATTTATAATAAAAAATATAACAATATATTCATATTTTTTATATATTCACACCTAAAAATTTAATTATAAATATAAATAATAAAATATATTAGCTTTATCTAAATAATAACTAACATCCATTTTATTTAAAATACAAATATATGAATATTTATATACCTATATATTAATCTAACTATATATATATTAATCTAACTATATATATATATTAATCTAACTATATATATATATATATTAATCTAACTATATATATATATTAATATAATAACTATATATATATTAATATAACTACATATATATATATATTAGTATTACTATAAATATATATATTAATATCACTATATATATATTAATATAACTATATATATATATTCATATAACTATATATATGTTAATATAACTATATATATATATATTAATATAAATATATATTACTATACGAATAAATATAACTAAATATATATAGATATAGATATAGATATATATTAATATCACTATATATATATATATTAACATTACTATATATATATTAATATAACTATATATATATATTAATATAACAATATATATATATATTATAATATAACTATATATATATTATAATATAACTATATATATATTATAATATAACATATATATATTAATATAAATATATATTAGTATACGAATAAATATAACTATATATATATATAGAGAGAGAGAGAGATGTCATGAATTGGAAGACAAATCAAAATAGAGTAGTGGTAAAGGCTTAGGCGCGTAGGGGGGAGGTCTCGAGTTCAAATCTTGTGGGAGGTAGGGGCGCACGCGCATGGGGGAATATATCAGCAAGCACTATTAAAGGGTGAAGGGGGTGCGTGGGGTGCATGGTACAGGGGCAGAAAAGCACTGTAAAATGGGGGGCTCAAGCGTTATAAAAGCCCACCCGATTCACAGTATTTTTTAATTTTTTTCTAAATTTTTTTTAAAATTTTTTAAAATTTTTTATTTTTTTTAACTTTTATCAGCGCTTTTTTAAAAGCGCTGATAAAATGGTCCTTTATCAGCACTAAAATGAAAGCACTGATAAAGGAAGCACTGATAAAGGGGACCCCCCCCCCCCCCTTTATCTACACTGGCTTTATCAGCGCTTTTTCTAGCACTGATAAAGGCCATTTTTTGCGCTGATAAAGGCCGTATTTGTAGTAGTGGTCGTGTAGTTTTTAGACCGTGTCACTGACCATGTGAGAAGGGACACGCCATTGTAGAAATTCCTTCAGGAGCACGACGTGTACGGTAGGTACACTCCGTGTAGTTTCGAGCCATGTACCCGGCCATTTCACTAACAACACGGGACGGGGAAGCCGATTAGAACATTCCGTGTTGGTTAAGAGCACGCCGTGTAGTTTTATTCAGGTACCCGGCCATGTCACGAACAACACGGGTCAGTGTCACCTTCTTCCATACATGCCGTGTGGGTAAATAACACGTTGTGTTGTCTTGTCCCAGGTACCAGGCCGTGTCGTGGACAACACGGGTCGGTGTTAACTTCTCTTATACACGCAGTGTTTGTTTGGAACACGTCGTGTAAGGGTCAGCTGTGTAGACGACCGTGTAACTAACAAACGGGCCGCTGAGACCGTGTCTAGTACACGTCGTGTCCCTAGGGAACACGCCATGTAGTCTGGGGTTAGTTTGGACCGTGTGGGTTAGCCGTGTAAGGATACTCAAGCAGGGTATTAGAGTTCAAGTACACACCGTGTGTGGGGACGACACGCCGTGTAGTTGGGGTGTTACACAACCTGTCAGGCAGGGGTACACGTCCATATTAATGGCTTTAACGGACACACCGTGTAATTTTTATACACACCGTGTAGTCTTGTTTCGTAAAACTTTAATGTTTCTTTTCCCTGTTCCTGTTTTGTACTCCTATGTTTTCAGTTCTTGTTAATTCTGATCTAAGGTGTGCTTTTGATCTTTCATAGCTATGCCTCCGAGATGTCCTCCAGTTGTACTTCAGTTGCCAGATGGTGATCAAACACAGGATATGGCCGATCAGAGACATCCTATTGATCCTCCTACAAATCATGCTGTTGTTCCAGCCTTGGCACCAGCAGTTATACCCGTCGCAGGTGCCGATACGCAGTTCAGGGAGGACTTCTTGAGGATGTTGCAGACTTTTTAGGGAGAGCCGCCTCCTGTCCCATCGATGGCTGAGTTGAAGGGGGTTTTTCAGCAGAAGCATCCTCCTACTTTCTCATGGGATGGAGGACCCCAGGCTGCAAAGTCATGGTTCAAGGCCACACTGACTATCTTCGAGCACCTTGAGATACCTCCGGAGAAAAGGGTAAATCTGGCTACTAATATGCTCCAGGGCACCGCCAAGAGGTGGTGGGAGGTGATCTCACAGTCAGGGCTTCATCAGGGTATGTCATGGGATGATTTTAGATACACCTTCTTTGACTACTTCTATCCGGAGACCCTGAGGGCCGATCGAGCCCGGGAGTATATGAGTCTGCAGCAGGGTACTCTTTCTGTCATGGAGTACTCATCCCGTTTTACTGAGCTGCAGAATTTCATACCGATCCCAGCAGGTGATGAGTTGTTCCTTGCTAGGAAGTTTGAGGATGGTCTCAGGCAGGAGATCCATTCCTAGGTGAATAGATTCCAGTTGACTTCGATATCCTCCATCATCAACGAGGCGCTGATTACTAAGCACAGTCTGAGGGATTCTGGAGCAGTGAGCCAGGGTGGTTCGTCATCCAGAGCTGGTGTTCCTCCTACGGACAGTAGGAAGTGTCATAGAGAGTCTTCTCGAGGAGATCGGGGTTCACGAGGTGCGTCTTCTAGCAGCCAGGTTGTATGCTACCAGTGCGGTATGATTGGGCATACTAGGCCTCATTTCCATAGAGATCCGATGGAGTGCTGATCTTGCAGCATGATATGCCATCTTCAGCATTTTTCTCAGATCATCTCACCTTCAGCTGGTGGTAGGGGTTTCTCTATGACCCCACGTTCTGGAGATGCTTCACCAGTTTCCCACCAGTCTATGAATGGTATTTCTTCTGGCCATTCAGGCCGAGGTGGAGGTCATGGTCGTGGTGGTCAGTCACCAGATCATTAGTGACAGTAGAGTGGATCAGCTCAGAGTGGTCAGCCAGGGGCGCAGGGCCGCAGTGTAGGCCAGTCTTTCGCCATGGAGTAGACCTATCAAGAGTAGGATCCCGACCCTTCTACAGTTCAAGGTACGATCTTAGTAGCCTCAGTTTTATCTTCATCTCTTTTTTATACTGGTTCTTCCCATAGCTTTATCTATGTTGCGGTTGTGGAGAGCCTTGTGCTCTGTATCTTTTTGTCTGCCGACTTGTTGACTCTTGACACGCCATTGGGAATGAGGACATCTAAATTACGTCAGTTCAGAGAGTTCCCTCTTGAGTTTTAGGGGTGTCACTTCTTATGGGACCTCTATGTCCTAGAGATTTCGGGTTATGAAGTCATTATCGGGATGGACTGGTTGGTTCCTTTCCAGGAAGTCGTCAATTTCTATCGCCGTAGGGTGAGCTTTTTATCACCAGAGGGCGGATCTTTTCTTCATAGAGGTGAGTGGGATGTCCAGGCAGGTAGAGCTGGACCAGAGCATCATGGGCTAGGGGAAGTTATAGCCCAGATTTCCAGTCATTATCTGGATGACCAGGGGACTTCACAGTTAGACTTTCCCCCAGTGGTGGATCGTTTCAAGGATGTCTTTCCAGAGGACTTTTCAGGTTTGCCTCTGGAGCGTGAGGTAGAATTCTCTATTGAGATCATGATAGGAGTGGCACCGGTATCCATTACTCCTTATAGGATGGATACACCCGAATTGCAAGAGCTCAAGAAGTAGTTGGAGGAGTTGTAGGCAAAGGGTTTCATCTGACCCAGTACCTCTCCTTGGGGTTTGCCAGTCCTGTTTGCAAAAAAGGCAGACAGAACCCTTCAGCTTTGTGTGGATTATCGGAAGCTGAACCATTTGACGGTCAAGAACCGATATCCCTTACCGAGGATTGATGACCTCTTTGATCATCTTTTAGGAGCTCGGGTGTTCTCGAAGATCGACTTGAGGTTCGGCTACTATCAGTTTCGCATTAGACTTTGGGATATACCTATGAAAGCCTTCAAGATCAGTTATGGTCTATACAATTATACATTCATGTCGTTCGGTCTCACGAACATGCCAGAAGTTTACATGGAACTGATGAACCGAGTGTTCCATCCGTTCTTAGACTCCTTCGTCATGGTCTTCGTGGACGATATCTTGGTGTACTATTATACTCAACACGACCATGCTACCCATCTTGAGATCATTCTGAGTACACTGAGAGAGCATCGACTTTATGCTAAACTCTCAAAGTGCCACTTTTGGATGGGTCAGATTCACTTCTTGGGTCACGTCATCTTAGAGACAGGAGTTTCAGTGGACCCAGAGAAAGTGAGAGTTGTGGTTTCCTGGGAGCATCTGAAGAACGTCTTTGAGGTGTGGAGTTTTCTAGGGATGGATGGATACAATAGGCATTTCATACATGACTTCTCATGCCTACCAGCACCGTTAACAGGTTTAGCCAAGAAGGGGCAAAGTTTTTATGGTCATATCATTGTGAGTCATCCTTTCAGGAGCTGAAGGGGAGGTTGACGTCAGCACCGATACTAGTCTTGCCAGAGCTGAGAAAGGGCTACACTGTTTACTGTGATGCCTCAGGTATAGAGCTAGGATTTGTTCTTATGAAAGGATATGGGTTCGTTGCTTACGGGTCTCAGCAGTTGAGGCCACACGAGAGGAATTACCCTACGCATGATCTAGAGTTGGAATCTTTTGTTCATGTATTACCCTGTTGGAGACACTACCTTCTGGGAGAGAACTTTGTAGTTTTTACCGACCACAAGAGTCTCATGTATATCTTCACTCAGTGTGATATGAATCTGAGGCAGCGCAGGTGGGTTGATTATCTTCAGTCCTTTGACTTTGAGCTCGCCTATATGCCAGGAAATGGTAATGCAGTGGCAGATGCATTGAGCAGAAGAACCCAGATTCAGGTAGTTTAGGAGGCCAGTAGTGAGTGGAAGATTATGGATCTGTTCTCTAAGATGCACTTGGAAGTGCACGACAGGCAGGGACAAACTGTCCTATCTTCTGTAGCTATTACCTCTACACTTCTTGATCAGGTACGGTTGAGGCAGCTATCAGATTCGGAGGCCTTAGTCCTGCGGGAGAGTGTGTCAGGAGGGGACCCTCTTCCTGGATGGACAGTGGGCGGGGATGAGATCTTGCATTTCCAGAGATGTGTATGGGTGCCAGCATACATACGCGAGGCGCTGAGGTGGGATTTTCATTCCTCAGTTTGGGAAGTTCATCTTGGCGTCACCAAGAGGTATCGTGATCTAAACCTCCAGTACTGGTGGTCAGGTATGAAGAAAGATGTTTCTAGTTTTGTCATGAGATGTTCTACTTGTCAACAGGTGAAATCAGAGCATCAGCGACCAGCAAGGCTTTTACAGTAGTTACCCATTCCCGAGTGGAAGTGGAACGATGTCACGATGGACTTCGTGACCGGGTTTCCAGGGTCGCCTTGGGGGAACGATGCTATTTGGGTTGTCGTCGACAGGCTTACGAAGTTTTCTCACTTCTTACCAATCAAGGAGACCTTCAGTATTGATGATCTGGGAAGGTTGTACATCCGGGAGATTGTACGTCTACATGGAGTTCCACACTCCATTGTTTCAGACAGGGATGCACACTTTACTTCTCGGTTATGGCAGGGACTTCAGAAGGCCTTGGGTACACAGGTGCTTTTGAGTACAACATACCATCTTCAGACTGATGGCCAGTCCGAGTCCATGATCCAGGTGCTTGAGGATATGCTTCGAGCTTGCATTCTAGATTTCGGCGGTTCTTGGGAGAAGAATATAGCTCTTGTGGAGTTCGCCTACAACAATATCTTTTAGGAGACCATTTAGATGGCACCATACGAGGCTCTGTATGGTAGGCCATGCTGATCACCCTTATACTGGCTGGAGGCAAGAGAGGCAGCTTTGCTGGGACCTCATCTTGTTTAGGAGACCTCTGAGTAGATAGAGTTGATTCGGAAGAGGATGGCTACAACACAGTCTCAACAGAGGTCTTATGCTGATCAGCGGAGATGACCTTTGGAGTTCAAGGTCGGGGATCAGGTTTTCCTGCGTGTCGCACCGAGGTTGGGACACAAGAGTATTTGGAGATAGGGGAAGCTTTCACTGTGGTACGTCGGGCCGTTTGAGGTTTTGGAAAGAGTTGGTCTGGTTGCCTATCGGTTGCAGCTACCTCAGAGGTACCGGGCTATGTATGAATTCTTCCACGTCTCTCAACTCTGAAGTTACTTTTCAGACCCGTCTCATGTATTCCAGCCTGAGGAAGTTGAGCTCGAAGCAGATGCGTCGTTCGAGGAGAATCCTATCCAAATTGTTGATCATAGTACGAAGGTTCTCCGTGGGTGGTCTTTTCCTCTAGTACGGGTGCTATGGGAGCACGGACGAGTTCAGGACGAGACCTGGGAAAGGGAGCCTGATATACGATCACAGTGGCCAGATCTGTTCGGGGTTTCTTCTTCCAAGCCTCGTTAGGGAAATCCAGGGATGAATTTCTTTAAGAGGAGAAGTTTGTAACAACTCAGATCTTTGTTTGAGGTATTTCATCCCTTTTTCTAGAGTTTTTGATAAAAATAATGTTTCTAGAAATTTTTGAACAACACGCTATGTACTTTCTGAGTAGACGTGTACTCTTTTCCCGCTTGAAGCCGCGTGCTGGCCGTGTCCGGGCCGCACACACGGTGTGTAGGGGTGACGTAGAGGCCAATTTTGGCAGAGTATGGAAATACCTAGTACACATCATGTACTCTAAAAGTACATGCCGTGTACTTTATTTTTTTTCATTAAACGGGTCGGGGTCGCGCCTGACGCACAAAAACGTCTTCTTTTAGGTTTCATTCATTCGAGATCACTGAGGATCCATGAATCTTTGACAAGCCCCCGCCTCTCCCTCCGTTCTCTGATTTGAGCATGGTCGATTACGTTAGAATTACAGCGGTGAGTTCTTCCTTCTTCTTGAGCCTTGTTTTCAAATTCCTCCTCTTTCTCAAGTTATCGTGGTTTTTGTTTTTCGGACGTCTTCTCAGATCTAAGACGTTCTAAGTAGAATCTGTTATTGTTGTTCACGTATATCGATCTCTTAGGATTGAGGTAGGTGGTTTGTGCCTTACCGTTCAAATTCCTTGAGTTTTATGTGCAAATTCCACCAATAACCGTGAACGGGGTATTGGGTGTTTACCCTTATGCCCTTGTTGTTTTCCTAGATTTCTTGTATGCCTGTGTAGAGGAAAATTAATCATTTTAAGGGATATTTTTTTGTGCTTGGATGTTTTTCCCATGCTTTGTTCTATTTATGACCTTCGATTTTCGTTGCCTTTGGCTGTTACACCTATTTCCGTGCTTTGTGATTATAGGTTGGAGTGAAACTCATGACATACTTGTTTCCCTGTAGACTATTAGAAAAGTATCTCTATAGGTGTACTTTGGTTATCCAAGTAGCTCTATAGGTGTACTTTGGCCTTATATCATAATTATGCTCTGACCAGCACGGGACTGAGAGAACCTGGTGCTATAGACTATGAGGGATAGACCAAGTGAGCTTTCCAATGAGTCTTAGACATTATACACTACAGGAGGGTAGACCGAGAGAGCTTCCTCAGAGAGTCTTGGACATTAGACTATAGGGGATGGACCGAGTGAGCTCCCATAGAGTCTTTGATTATTATAGACTACAGGAGGGTAGACCGAGTGCACTTCCTAAGAGAGTCTTACCTTGTTTGTTTTCACTTTAAGAACCTTCCCAGGCTAGAAGAGGAATTGACCGAGTGAACTTCCTTAGAGAGTCTGTGGTATACCTAAGGCTATTGGAGGAATTGACTGAGATAGCTTCCTCAAAGAGTCTCTAGACCTTGGGACTAAGAGGGTTAGACCATGTGATCTTCGTCAGAGAGTCCCTGACTACCCTATACTATAAGGGGAATTGACCAAGTTAGATTCCCCAGAGAGTCTCATAAATTTCGTATGACCAAACCAGAGGGGTTAGGCTGAGTGCACATCCCAGAGGGTTATAGTAATTCTTGGATAGGACCAGAGGGGATGACTGCGGGTACTTACCAGAGGGTTTTCTTGTTTGTTAGATTTTTTCTTCACTGCTGTTGTTTGTGGTGGATTTGATTACTGTTGTTTAGCATCCTGCTTTACTGCTACTGTTTACTGTCTACTGCTTTGTTGTTGTTGTTTACTGCTTATTGTACTTTTACCTACCATATACTCACTAACTATTAGACATAGATCATCGGGTGGTTGCCTACTGGGATTTTATCTCACAACCTGTTTGGGCCATGCTTTTGGGACCAAGTAGACTATGTTGTTGCAGGTATAGACAAGGGAAAGCGCCTTTCGAATTATGGTACTTGATTGCTTGGAGCAGGAGAAAATGGGACCAATATTTGGCTTGCGATGCTGAGGAGATGTTTACTTTTCTTTTGTATATGTTTTGGTACTGTGGTGTTTCAGCATTATGACTTATTTGGATGCTTTCCTAGAGTTGTATCTTGCATCATTCCATATATACATATGTGCTCCATTTTGTTGATTTAGTCTTCCGCTGTTTATTATTTTTGGTTATTTATTGCTTCTGCTATTGCATGTCTATTACTTCCGTTGTGTACTCTACCAACGAGGGCATAGTTTCCCCACTATCACACCCAAGGCCCTCGCTGCTAGTTGGCAGCCTCTGGCGTTTGGGTAAATGCGCTTGAGGCCTTGTGGAAAAACGGCTCGGAGCTCCGATTAGTGGTATCCTGGTAGGGACATTACATGCACCACCTCCCGTTATCATCCCCCATCTTCATCGAGATGGATTCTATGGAGTAGCGATGTGCAACGTCACATTTCTTGATCATCAACTCATTGATGCAGTTGTAGAGAGATGGAGACCAGAGTCGCATACTTTCCATTTCAGTGAGGGGGAGATGACTATTACATTACAGGATGTGGCCATTTTGTTGGGCCTCCCTACTGATGGACATGCTTTGACAGGGCGAGTTCTATCAGATTTTCTTGAGATTGTTCATAGACTACTGGGCATAGAGGTCGAGGATGATGGTAGGACCATCGTCGGGGGTATATTGAAGATGCCTTGGTTAGACCAGCACTTCACACATTTACCAGATGATACTGATGATGTCACCATGCTGTGATTTGCACGTGCATATATTTTGAGGCTAATCGGTGGCACGTTTTTTGTTGACCACTCTACTACTTTTGTGCACCTAATGTATTTATATTTTTTGGAGGATTTGGACCAAGTAGGCCGATATAGCTGGGGGTCTGCCAGCCTAGCATATACATAAAGGGCCCTATACCATACATGTCGCATCGATAAGATGCAAATCATAGGATGCATGGTTCTTTTGCAGATGTGGGTATGGGAGCACATCCCTCGTTTAGCTCCACATGCCCGTGCGCCATTACCCGTAGATATTGTAGCAGAGGCTCCACGTGGACATTGGTATGTTATTAATTCCTTCTAATATATAACTTAATTTTATAAGATTCTTTTATGAATTGTAAAAATAAAAAAGTTATCTATAGGTGGATTCAGGCGCATCGACATTCAGATTCTCTCAGACATGATGTTCACGCCTACAGACTTATGTTAGACAGCATTCGACCAGACGATGTAAGTGATTATTATTTATATTATTAAATATTTACTCTTTACTGTACATCTATTCATTTATTAATTGATTATTAATTTTTTTTCAGATTACATGGATGCCATATACAGATTCTATCCTTCAGAGTCTGCCCCCATACTGTATAGTGAAGCTTGCTATCGGCTCCTGCATGGTTCCACTAATTCATTTTCATATAGTCGAATGGAATTAGATGGATAGGGTTATGAGACAGTTTGGATTCCTTCAGTCAGTTCCTAACCCACCCAGTCAGTTAGATTCATTGCATTCCCTGAAGATGTTAGGGAAGAGGGATTTTGATTGGAGGAGCTACCATGCCAGATGTGTTGCGTTATGGGATAGATGACGGGAGTCCTAGCTGCGAGGGGTAGGGACATTACGTTTTCATTTGATGGATCATATGGATTATTCTACATGGTACATTCTGTCCCCAGTCATATTTCTGACATGGCATGGAAGGGGATTTCATGACTTGGTATGAATTCTTCCTTTCACTGTTCAACAGATTTTTTATTCATATTTGTTAACAGTGGAATTTGTTTTCACAGGATGCTCATATTTATCATCTACTTCATATGTATGATCCAGTGGAGAGATCTGCCTTTGACCCAGCATATTTTAAAACCCTTGTGCGACAGATGCTACTGTCGATGGAGGAGATTTATCATGGCATTTTCTTTGATCCCCCACCTTTTGTAGAGGCCGCGGAGCCTGTTGAGACTCACATAGATGTACCTGGGGGTGACGACCATGTTATGGATGTTGTTGTTCCACAGAAGGAGGCTATCCGACTTGCTCGGACACATGATATTGTTCCACTAGAGAAGGGAGTTCAGCATGATCAGTCAGATGCTCCTCCAGCTTGTCAGGCACAACCACAGGTACTTACAGACGATGACTGGATTGAGTTTGATGTTTTATTGCAGTCATCCATAGCAGAGCAGCCATCTACTTCCTATGTTGGTGAGAGTTCCATCCAGCTTCCACTATCTTTAGATGCGGGCCAGGGTACAGGAGATGAGACTGTACATCCACCGCCTATCACATAGGAGGATGTGGAGGTGGTTGTTGATGAGGATGCACAGCGTACGCCAGAGCATAGATATATATAGACATGGCATGGATGCATCTAGTATATGCCTGGTTGTGGGACAGAGGAGCATCCATGCAAGAGGCATAGATTAGGTTTACATTTGATTTATGATACATTTTGTATGTGTCTTACTGTTATCAATTATAGACTTCTATTATTTTTTTAATTATTGTCTTACTGTTATCAAATTATCTACCTATATATATATGTATAATAATTAATATGATTAAATTAAATAGTAAAAATTAATTATATTAATTATTTTGAAATCAAATAGATTCTGGATGAAAATATATGTGAACTTGAAGAAATATTGAAAAATAGTATTGATCTCAATGATTTAAAATTAGATATAAAATCCTAGAATATCATGGAACACGATTATTTGTTTACAAAAATTAAATTGCATGAAGAAGAATTTGAATGAATAATGGATATTTGTGAAGATTAGTTGATTATGATTGAAGATCCAAATAACTACAATATGAATTAGAAGTTCATTTGGCCAATTTTGAGAAGATACATATTCAGAATTTATAAAAGGAAACAATTTCTACTGGTACGCAATCTAAAGAGTGAGATTATTGAGTATGCATCTCAAAACATAGTTTTACAGTAAGTAAAGAACGAATGAAAGGGGTAAAATAGGATGATTAAACTATTACCCATTAAAATATAAAACATCACCATATAATTCATCATAGGTCTTATAAAGACCTACATTATAAATAATTCCATTCATTTTATAGTTGATCAACTTACAATGCTTTCTTACTTCATTACTATTTGAGAGTATTTCATAGTTTATCAACATACCAATATATAAATAAAGTGGTAAGTTTACATGGATTAAATCTTTATATTATATCTAATAGAGACCCAAGGATCTATATGATGTTTTTCGGAATTATTTAACAAGCATTGGATACAAAAATGAGATTTAAACTACTATCCACACTTAAACTAATAGTATGTATAAAAGGATCATTCATAGGATTGATGATCAGCTAATATATTTATTGATCCATTTCAAGGGATATTGTGATAGACAATATTTATTAGTGGAATTCATATATAATAACAGTTTCCACTTTAGAATAAAAATGGAACCATATGAGGATCTTTATAGAAATAGATGTATAACTAAAACATGTTGAGATGATGTGAGTGAGTGAAAGATGCTAATATTATAACTTTATCAATATATGTTAGAGAATACTCAATCCATTCTATTAATAATTAATTAATGAATATCTATTATTCATGAATATTTATTAATAATTATTAACATTATTTCAATATTGTATATTATTTAATTAATATTTCTTAATATTTCTTAATTTTTACTTTAAGTGTATTAGTTTATAATTAATAGTTATAAATATTGAAGAGGATGTCAGCTCTCTGTGGGATGTTTGAACCATGTTAACGCATCCCTCCTCTAGGGAAGATGCGTGAACGGAGTTCATGCTTCTTCAGTGGGGTTTGGGATCCGTGAACGTCGTTCACGCATCCTTCACTGTGGAAGGATGGTTGAACAGTGTTCACGCATCCCAGACCCATTTTTAAAAATAAAGAAACCCTAATCCCTTTTCCCTTTTTTTAAAAACCCATAAACAAATTACCCGAATAAAACCGTGACTGAAGATGATTGGAGAGAGAAAGAAATTTGGAAAATAAAATAATAATAAATAAATAAATGGAGGGAAAATGGGCATGTGACCCGCTTAAACCAAAGTAGATCCCTTTAGTTTGTCCATGAATCTAATATGAGATTTGGTTTTTTAAAAAATTACAATAATAATATTAATATTTTTTCTTTTCAAAACCATAATTTGTCCGTAACTTTTCCGTATGACCTCGGTTTGACGAACTATCAGAGGTAGAGTGAACCTAAGATTAAGATGGTCGATTCAAGTCCAACGTTGAATATTAAATTCTAATTCGTGGCTCGAGTCCAAAAGACACATAATAATTATATTATTATTATTATAACAGAATATTTCATCGGTCAAAACTCTCCCATACAACATCATATTGGAGTTCTACTAGCAGAGTCATGACGCTAACCTTGAGTCAAACTTTTCAGAACTAATTTAAAGCATTTAAATCAAGATTGAGGTGCAGTCCGATAGCATCCCACCTTTTTATCACAAAAACTTTCATTACATTATACAAAACTGAGGATCTTTAAGGTTTAGTGTCTTGGAAACCAGGAACATAATACATGAAACAAAAAAGCATTCCTCTTAAACACTTGAAAGGATTATACTTATGTTCATCCTAGGTTCATTACTGCATCTCATAACCTAGGGACATACATCAAAAGAAAGGGTGAGCATAAGGCCCAGTAAGGGAAACAAGAGAAACATTTTACACGTGAACTTGAGATACTTCAATAAGGTCATGAAAAGAACTTTAAGGAATGAGAAAGAAATCATGAGATATATCATAATAAAAATAACATTTTTCATAACTTGAAGATGTGGATACAACATTTAATATTGAAAATCATTTCATTTCACCAAGGTCCATCCCCAAGGTGTCATTAAAAATTACCAAGGTTATTCACCAAGGTATCAGTCTAAAAGGTCATCTCTAAAGATTAAGTCTTTACCCAATGCATTGGAGCGCTATATGGGTGCACCCTTGACATGTCTTTATTATCATGTGAGCCAAATATATCATCATAAATCATTTCATAAACAACCCATATAGCATAAAATAAATGGGTTTCATTTCATAATCATAACGTTTTAAAAACTACTTTAAAGACATGATCTTTATGTCACTTTAAACCCACGGAAAGGGAAAGCGGGTTTCATGTATGTAAATCACAGAATTTAAAATAGAACATTTTGGTATATATGTGAATACCCATATAGAAGATATATCTTTGTGTATTAACTTAATAAAATAAAGGAACTTTAGAAAAAAAGAGATACATTTTGAGACGGAAATTCTGCAGCATAACGGCTATGTTTCGGGGTTTCAGAAAACATCGAAAATAGAGGGGACATGGGTCAAACAATCATAAATGGACCATAAAATAGTAGAGGGATAGAATATGAAGGATATATGAACATGGTAATGAAATTTTAAGTATATAACATTTGAAATGAAAAATATGGAAGGAAGACAAAAATTAGGTTTCTCTTATGAAAATCCCACAGCCTAACGACATCACTTAAACTTCAACCAAAAATGAATTGACAAGATCAAATAGGGTATCTCATCATATGAAAATAAGAGTTCAGTATGATAGATATAGAGAACATACCATAACATAAAAAAAGGAATTTGAAATACTTGACATGAAAATAGATCTTGAAAACGAGAAGGGTGAAAGAATCCCTTAAAAATTCGGCAGCCTAACGGTGCCACTTAAAACGTCAAAATACTGAATTGAAGAGATCAAATAAGGTCTCTCATCACTTGAAAATAAGAGTTCAGTATGATAGATATAGAGATCATACCCAAACATAATAAAAAGGAACTTGAAAGACTTGACATGAAAGTAGAACTTCAAAACGAGAAGGGTGAAAGAACCACTTAAAAATTCGGCAGCCTAACTGCGCCACTTAAAACTTCAAAATACTGAGTTGAAGAGATAAAATGGGGTCTCTCATAAAATGATCATAAAAGATCAGTACGATAGATATAGAGATCATACCCCAACATAATAAAAATGAATTTGAAATACTTTACATGAAAATAGATCTTGAAAAATGAGAAGGGAGAAAAATCTGTTACAAAAATTTCGGCATCCTAACGGCGCCACTTAAAACATCATAAAGAGAAATAATGAGAGTAAGAGGGGATATATCATTATATGAAAATGAAAAGGGAAGTAAGAGGAATATAAAAGAACATACTTTAACATAAGAACATGTATCATAAAATAAATGACATAAAAGAGATTACTTGAAAAGAAAGAGAGGGGTCAGATCCCTTACCTTAAAACGAAACTCTTAAAACTCAAAGGTTTGGCCCTTGAGAGATTGGGGGAACCTTGGGAGGACTCCTTGGGAGGTAATGAGACCCGAGCTTCGTTGGGGAAGAGTTGGGAGTCGAATGGATGAGAGGATGGATTGGTATTTATAGGGAAAGTGAGGGGACAAGGCATTAATGGCCAAGGGACACCTCATTAGTGGTTTTGGAAAAATCATGGGCCTGCCCATGGTATTTTCCCATGGTATTAACCACTTGGGACACCTCATAACTTATTTTACTATTCATAAGTTGACCATATAGATTAAATAATTAATACATCATTTACTGATGTCATTAAACAACAGTAACTTAAAAACTATATTTTCACTATTCATCAAAAAGTCATTTTTTTCAGAAAAATCCCCAAAAATTACCTTAACATAATATTGATGCTCTAAGTTCAAAAATGAAATCCATTTTATAAAAATAATTTTCTAAATATTTTTAATTAAATTTTTAATTAAAAAACACTATTCACCAGAAAAAAACTAATACTTGACTAATAATTTATGAAACCATTATTTAACCATTTTATTAAATCACATTACTTAATCAAGGTGCCTAGATTATATTAATGCTTTATTTAAGTGAGATTACTAATCCATTTGGTCACATTACTAATCCTAAGCATAAAATCACTATTCATAAATTACTATTCATCAAAAAACAAGTTGATCTTATTAGACTCTCAATTTCGTGCTGAACATAATTGTAGAAGACCATTTTTTGAAAATCGCTACACATTTTTAATTATTTAAGGTTTACATAAATTTTTTTTAAAATATCCTTTATCTAAAATTCACCAAAAATATGCATACTATATTTATCCGGACATTTGAAAATTCACAAACTTCATCATAAGAAAAAAATCATAATTTTTATTTAAAACAAAGGATTACCCAAGGCAGTTACGGTATCCTTACATAGCCCCTTATCACACCATCATAGGACCTAAGTGTAAGGAGTTATAAGGTGATAGAATCTGAGGGAGGCTCGACCAACATCGCACGAGTAGTAATTTCTATCAGTTTGAAATTCTCACGAAGTTTATTACGTTCTAGCTTCACACGATGAAGTTCAGCTTGGGTTTGGTCCAGAGTAAAGCCCAGTGGTGATACCTCCTTCCCATTTTCTGTTAGATAGGCTTCGATCGGTCCAAGACTACTGGGTGAGGCCATCGAATCTTCTTTCTATATTAATTAACCAAGATCACTTTGTATTTAGAGACAAAAGTCGCAACATTCTGTTTTCAACCGTCATACTAACTAACGGTCATATAATAGTCAAAACCCAACAGTATCATTTTAATTATACTCATGTTAAATGAAACAGTTTCATTGAGTATGAAAAATAAAAAAATAAAAAAAATATTAGAAAACAAGATTTATTCAAAATTTCGGGTCATTACAATCTTCCCCCCTTAAGAAATTGCGTCCTCACAATTTTTTAAATTTGGGTTTTGAAATTTCATTGAAAGTTCCACATCGGAAAAAGAGTCAGTAACACTATTACTTTAAAATATAGAAACGGAAGTACAAAGGTCACCCGAGTTAACCCATACTAGGATTCCATGTAGGAAAACATGGATATGGAAGAAAAAACAAATGTTCAAGTTCTGAGGGAGAGTGATAGAAAACATGATTAGGAGAAAGTTAACAATAAGAAAATCAAAAACATATAATGTGTGTAAACGGTCTTTGATTACCCAGTAGGAAACGTTAACAGAAAATGTTTTTGTTTTACGTTCCTTTTCGTAGTTTTGAGGAATTCATTTACTACATAGAATAAAAACATAAGGAAATATACCTACCTTCATGTAGAGTTTCATCCTTTAAAAAGTTTCTACCAAAACTAATATTTTCTCTAAATGATGAGCATTCAAAACTACTTGGTCTCGTCAAAGCACAAGAATCATCTTATAGAGAATCACATAATCCACCAAAGATTAACTATTTATTTCTTCTATCCTTAAACATTATCCCAAAAATAGGAAGGGTAATATAAAACAACTCTTCCAAAATAAAGAACCCCAGAGGAAGGGAAACTACTTTAAATCTTCAAAGTTCCACGGTACTACCCAAAGTTCATCATAGACCATTCCGTAAATAACTATCCTTAAAAATACTCAAAATAAACCAAACTATGATTGAAACCCAAACCCAAGAAGGATTTGATAACATAGTTTTCCAAGGTAAAATTTATCATTCATCTCCAAACAACATCAACCACTCCTTACATCTTATAAAAAAAGTAACTAACCTAAACATATTTACCCCAGGATAGGTTAATAATTTCCATAAGTAACCTAAATTACTATATGTCCACCTTAAATTAATCAATTCTTCGAATTATAAGTCTACCTTTACTACCCAAATAAAATACCGTAGTAATATATTTTCCTTGATCAAATAGGGTTCCCAAAATAGTTAACGTCTTCAAAAATAATAATCATCTTTTAATCCCCTAATCACCCATTTTTTTAGAAGAACAGCTTTACTACATCAACATGTGGTACATAACAATAGATGTTTTCCTTAATGATATAAAATCATCTTAGGTAGTGACTTGTTGATCTTGGAAAGCATAAAAGATATGCTCATAGAGCACGAACTAAAATTCAACATGACATAGGCAATTATTGTGAAGAAGTTACATGTACTTCAGTCATAATGATCCATATCAGCATAGCACTTGCATTGTTCCCTTGTCATCGAAGATTGTTGATGCTCATCATGCTTCTCACCCATTCTAAGAGAGCATTTCCTTGTATAATGTCTAACTTCTCCACATTTACGACATCGAGATGTATAAGGCACATTAGATCGAACCTTATCTCTATTCATCACATTATCCATTTTTTTAAAGAAATTGGATACTTTATTCCCTATCTTACCACACTTAAAACATCTCTCGGTTCCTTTGTGACATTCTCCTTGGTGCCCCTTTCCATAGTTTTTGCACAAAGGAAATTGGGTCTTCTTTCTCTTATCAACTTTATCATATGAACATCCTTGAGAATTTGTCATCTTCATCCTTGATGAATTTGGGCATTCAACTAGGTACCAATTATTAAATGTGATTTTTATAGCTGGTTTGGCATAATCACAATATGTTCAACTTGATCTTTCCTCATCTCTGTCACATCAATAGGGCAATCATCACATTTCCTATCACATTGGTTGTTGGGACATGTTCTTCCATTTCTCGCCATTAACTAAGAAAAGAAAGTATAATTATGGGCTTGAATACTTAGCCAATAATCATTAAAAGGAAACTTTAAGCATAGAAGGATAAAATTGTAGAAGGAAAGTATTCCCTAACTTGTGATCCCTTAGGTTCCAATCTAGGTTATCCATGATCATATATTCTTATGTGAATATTTATTTTATTTTATCTTTGTTCCTTTAATAATGGTTCATACTAAGCTTATGAATTTACCAAAGTATATCCCCAGGGAGTGTCGTAACCAAGAGTGTAGCAAGGATTTTTGTCATGTACCAGTTCCTGTTCGAGTCTAGCTCAAAGCGGTGTTTTCAGATTTTACCCCTATGTACATCTGTGCCAGAGCCACCTGTACCTGCTCGTATCCAGACAGGGATGTATTTTCTTGGAAACCCCTTACTCAATACTCACCAAAATACCAGGAAGATTTCCTATATTTAAAATTTTCTATAGGGTTATTCCTAAAGTTTTCATATCATAATTTCCACAAATAACTAAACCATCCTTTGATACCAACTATAGCATCCCGCCTTTTTATCACAAAAACTTTCATTACATTATACAAAACTAAGGATCATTAAGGTTTAGTGTCTTGGAAACCAGGAACTTAATACATGAAACAAAAAAAACATTCTTCTTAAACACTTGAAAGGATTCTCCTTATGTTCATCCTAAGTTCATTACTGCATCTCATAACCTGGGGACATACATCAAAAGAAAGGGTGAGCAGAAGGCCCAGTAAGGGAAACAAGAGAAACATTTTACATATGAACTTGAGATACTTCAATAAGGTCATGAAAAGAATTTTAAGGCATGAGAAAGAAATCATGAGATATATCATAATAAAAATAACATTTTTCATAACTTGAATATGTGTCTACGACATTTAATATTGACAATCATTTCATTTCACCAAGGTCTATCCCCAAGGTGTCATTAAAAATTACCAAGGTTATTCACCAAGGTATCAGTCTAAAAGGTCATCTCTAGAGATTAAGTCTTTACCCAATGCATTGGAGCGCTATCTGGGATCACCCTTGAAATTTATTTATTATCATGTGAGGTACATATATCATCATAAATAATTTCATAAAAAACCCATATAGCATAAAATAAATGGGTTTCATTTCATAATCAAAACGTTTTAAAACTGCTTTAAAGACATGATGTTTATGTCGCTTTAAACCCACAGAAAGGGAAAGAGGGTTTCATGTATGTAAATCCAATTATTTAAAATAGAACATTTTGGTATATATGTGAATACCCATATAGAATATAGAGCTTTGAGTATTAACTTAATAAAATAAAATAACTTTAGAAAAAAAGAGAGACATTTTGAGATGGAAATTCTGCAGCATAACGGCTATGTTTCGGGGTTTTAGAAAACATTGAAAAGAGAGGGGACATGAGTCAAACAATCATAAATGAACCATAAAATAGTATAGGTACAGAATATGAAGGATATATGAACATGGTAATGAAATTTTAATGACATATAATTTGAAATGAAAAATATGGAAGGAAGACAAAAATTAGGTTTCTCTTATGAAAATCCCACAGCCTAACGGTATCACTTAAACTTCAACCAAAAATTAATTGACAAGATAGAATATGGTCTCTCGTCATATGAACATAAGAGTTCAGTATGATAGATAGAGATATCATAACCCAACATAATAAAAATGAATTTTAAAGACCTGACATGAAAATAGATCTTGAAAATGAGAAAGGTGAAAGAATCCCTTAAAAATTCGGCATCCTAACGGTGCCACTTAAAACTTCAAAATTCTGAATTATAGAGATCAAATAGGGTCTCTCATCATATTAACATAAGAGTTCAGTATTATAGATATAGAGATCATACCCCAAAATAATAAAAATGAACTTGAAAGACTTGACATGAAAGTATAACTTCAAAACGAGAAGGGTGAAAGAACCACATAAAAATTCGGCAGCCTAACGATGCCACTTAAAACTTAGAAATACTGAATTGAAGAGATCAAATGGGGTATCTCATCAAATGATAATAAAAGATAAGTATGATAAATATAGATATCATACCCCAACATAATAAAAAGGAACTTGAAAGACTTTACATGAAAATAGATCTTGAAAAATGAGAAGGGAGAAAAATTTGTTACAAAACTTTAGGCAGCCTAACGACGCCACTTAAAACATCATAAAACAAAATAATGAGAGTAAGAGGGGATCTCTCATTATATTAACATGAAAAGGGCAGTAATAGGAATATAAAATAACATCCTTTAACATAAGAACATGGAGCATAAAACAAATGACATAAAAGAGATTACTTGAAAAGAAAGAGAGGGGTCGGATCCCTTACCTTAAAACGTAACTTTTAAAACTCAAAGGTTTGGACCTTGAGGGATTAGGGTCACCTTGGGAGGACTCCTTGGGAGGTAATGAGACCAGAGCTTCGTTGGGGAAGAGTTAGGAGTCGAATGGATGAGAGGATGGCTTGGTATTTATAGGGAAAGTGAGGAGACAAGGCATTAATGGCCAAGGGACACCTCATTAGTGGTTTTGGCAAAACCAAGGGCTTTCCCATGGTATTTTCCCTTGGTATTGGCCACTTGGCACACCTAATACCTTATTTTACTATTCATAAGTCTACCATATAGATTACATACTTAATACATCATTTAATGATGTCATTAAACACCCGTAACTTAAAAACTGTATTTTCACTATTCATCGAAAATTCATTTTTTTTAGAAAAATCCCCAAAAATTACCTTAACATAATATCAATGCTCTGAGTTCAAAAATGAAATACATTTTATAAAAAAATTTCTAAATAATTTTAATTAAATTTCTTATTAAAAAACACTATTCATCTGAAAAAACTAATACTTAACTAATAATTTATGAAACCGTTATTTAACCATTTTATTGAATCACATTACTTAATCAAGGTGCCTAGATTATATTAATGCTTTATTTAAGTGAGATTACTAATCCATTTGGTCACATTACTAATCCTAAGCATAAAATCACTATTCATAATTTATTATTCATCAAAAATCAAGTTGATCTTATTAGACTCAATTTCGTACTGAACATAATTGTAGGAGACCATTTTTTGAAAATCATTACACATTTTTAATTATTTAAGGTTTACATAAACATTTTTTTTAAAATATCCTTTATCTAAAATTCACCAAAAATATGCATACTATATTTATCCGCACATTTGAAAATTCATAAACTTCATCATAAGAAGAAATCAAAAAAAAAATTTAAACAAAGGATTACACAAGGCAGTTACGGTCTCCTTACATAGCCCCTTATCACACCAGCATAGGACCTAAGTGTAAGGTGTGCTAAGGTGAGAAAATCCGAGGGAGGCTCGACCAACATCGCACGAGTATTAATTTCTATCAGTTTGAACTTCTCGCAAAGGCGATTCCGTTCTAGCTTCACATGATGAAGTTCAGCTTGGGTTTGGTCTAGAGCAAAGCCCAGTGGTGCTACCTCCTTCCCAAGTTCTATTAGATGGGCTTCGATCGGTCCAAGACTACTGGGTGGGGCCATCGAATCTTCTTTCTATATTAATTAACCAAGATCACTTTGTATTTAGAGACAAAAGTCGCAACATTCAGTTTTCAACGGTCATACTGACTAACGGTCATATCATAGTCAAAACCCAACAGTCTCATTTTAATTATACTAATGTTAAATGAAATAGTTTCGTTGAGTATGAAAAATAAAATAACACAAAAAAATTTAGGAAACAAGATTTATTCAAAATTTCGGGTCGTTACAAGGCCCCACAGGCCTGGTTCGCACATGTTGTGGTGAAATGCAACTTTTTCACCGGGTATCTGTTTTGGACAAATAGGTAGTCCATATCGTCTGCTTTCCCATGTGGATCACAATGGGGTGATCTATATATTTTGTTTCGGGACCAATAAGTGGGCCCCATGTGACGCCATTCAAGCGTAATGCAGTGATATACTACTTTTCCATCAGTTGTCTATTCAAGGAGAATGAATAGTCGATCTTGTGTGTGTTTTTCCAAGGATCACAATAGTGTGATCTGTTTGGTTATCTGGTGATATTTGAGGAGTCCTTATAATAAAATTATGTTTTTCCCTTCGGTTTAACAACAAGAAATGCGTGCTTGTTATCTTTTTGGCTAGAGATATCGTTTACTCTAGGAGTACACTAGCATGAATATGGGTACATTATTCTCAGTTTAGTACCTGAGTATGCATAGGTACACGGCTAGGTGAAGAGGTGGGGCCACAGAATGTGTGGGCCACACATGAACCACATACCACTTTACGAATTCTATATCTCTCGTATCTCATTCATTTGGACTTGAAATTTGGCATGTGAGTAGCCTATCTTGAGTGTTTTTTCACATAGAATGTGATGGTGCCCTCCGTAGTGGATTCTGAGATTCGATGCAAGATTCTCTGGGTGTGATGCCTATCCAGGGTGACACCCAATGAATATAGTGGCATTTTTCCGAGACGTATCATCCAGCAGGGATGATTAGAGTTCCTCGATGCTTTTCCAAGATGTACCATTTAGTGTGGATGATCCGAGTTCCTTTAAGCTTTTCCAAGACGTACCATCCAGTGGGGATGATCATAGTTCCTCAATGCTTTTTTGGAGAGGTACCATCCAGTAGGGATGATTAGTGTTCTTCATTGCTTTTCTGAGAGGTACCATCCAGCAGGGATGGCTAGTGATCCTCAATTCATTCTGAGAGGTACCATCTAGTAGAGATAACCAGAGTAGTTCCGAGCTAACCCTCCCACCAAGCTAGGTAGAGTAGTCCTCACGGAGATATCAGGCTGACCTAGAGTGGAGTCCCCGAGGAGATACTGGGCTGACCAGAGTGTAGTCCCCAAGGAGTTATCGGGATAACTGAGACTATAGTCCTCAAAGAGATACCAAGATGAACCAAAGTGTATTACCCGAGGAGATATCAAGCTGAACCTCTCGCTAGGCCAAATAGCACAGTCCCCGATGGTTCAGAGAAGACCCTTGATTGTGCAGCAATGCGATGAGGTGTGGTTTGATTTATCTATAGACTCACGAGAAAAATGGGCTCTTTCCCCATTGAGATGTGTTATTGTGATGTGACTTAAAACCATGAAAGCGAGTTAGTTCAACCCAAAGTGGATAGTATCTAAGTGCGGTGAATTGAGCCTCTTTGATTTGTGCCTTCTAGGCAGATGTGACGAGATGCAGGGCATCATATATGGTTTTACATGGAACTGTTGGCTACTCACTTTCTTGGACTGAACTGTGAAATGGAGATCCCTTTACTCCCACATTTGGGTTTCTTTGATTGAATTCATATATATATATATACACATATATACATACATATATATATCCTATTTCCAGTGCCCACTCCTTGGGTTTTGGCTACTCCCCTTCCAGGATAGGTGAAGACGCGCAGGGTATGCCATGTGCTGTCCATGTATATCTCCTTGTGGTTGGACAAGTCCACTCTACTACTATAGGTAGCGATTATTTTATGGGGAGTTCATCTCCTCTTTGTTTCAAACTCCTTGTGTTTGGATGAGTCTACTTTCACTCTCTTGTTGGGTTGAGCTGTACTCCTCTACACCTTTATTGTACCTTGTTTCGATACTGGTCTTCTTCTGTTATATCTCTTTATGTACCTCTATTCAGTACCCCTCTTTCTACTCCCTCAAGCCTTTGGGGCATCCTACTGAGTATTCTTATACTCACCCCTACTAGGGATTTTCCCGCATTCTGTGTTCCCTTGCAGACAACAGACATGTTGATCGTGATATCATAGGAGCTTAGGGATACAGGGTTCTTGGACCGCGTGTGGTGGTCGTATCTTGGGATTCAGGAGTGAGACTCTCCCAAAAGTTTTAAATTTTAACCTATTACGGGGTTTTGGAACTTTTCTAGTTAGGTGTGTATTTTTCCCCTTTCCCTTTCAGCTTTACTTTTCTTGTACGTTTACTGTTTAAAAGATGATTTATATATGTTTTGTTTCCTTTATATAGCAGTGTTATATCTTGATTTTCTTTTCCTCTTCCCTTTTTCATTGAGTTGGCTATGTGTGTGTGTACAATTTCTTAGTAAAAGGCATCACCTAGTTTGTTGTGCCTTCGGTTCTAGTCTTCATCCCTTGGCCTATGGAGGTGGGCTTGGGGTAGTTGTGGCTCGAGCACCGGTACGGGTCGGGTCATGACAATAAATGTGATGGATTTTAATGAATTTAATACCTCAAATTAAAATAGTATTAGAGTATTTAGGAGGAAATCCATGAAAAATATATACATTATTAATCTGAAACATGTGGTTATTACAAGTTATATCACAATAAAGAAAATTTGATATATAAAATCATGTATGGTAATACTAATATAAGAATAAAAATAACATGAGAGGGATAACATGAAATTAAAATGTATGAAAATGAAGTATATTAATTAAACATGAATGAAATAGGGAATTTAATACACTATATAAAATAATAGATGGTCTATAATATCAAACATGTCTCATGGAATTGAAAATAGAGACATATTACATTTACCACTTTAGAAATTGTCAAATCAAAACCCTGTAAAGGATATGATTTCATATGAAATAGTAAATATCATAAATAATGAGAGGATAATGGTAAAAAAAATTAATAGTTTAGTAGATAAACCATTCAAATGAAAACATGGCATGTGATAAGAAATATGTCTCAAGAAATGAAATTAGAGACCTGAAACATTTACCATAATTCACAAATTCCAATAAATCTCATGAATATATTATATCACCAAAATCACTATCTTAATAACATATTTTATTACCTAATTAATATATAAAACCTTTTATAAATTATAATTATAATTATTCTCTACATTTATAATGATTAGTTATTATCTACTTTCAATAAATGTTGTGAGTGATCTTGATCATATTGAACTTGTTTTGTAAAAGTGGTGTTGTAATATATTCTTCACTCAATGTTCATTATTTTAAGATCGTAAAATGTATATGAATTAATTTTTTATAATTTTTTATAATGTTTTAATTTCAATCTATGTTATTTTTGGTTACGATCAATAAATTAAAAATTTTCTGATGATCATGTTTTGATGATTTTTTCAAAAACGTACATTGGTAATTTAATTCATGAATTTAAAATTAATTTTACCATTGAAAAAATAAAATAAATCCTCATTTTATTATTTACATTATATTTTAATATTAATTGGGTTCTCATTTCTATATATGATATTACTTTACAACATTGATTATATAGGTTGTTAAACCAACCCAAACTTGAACATACAATAATTGATTAATTATCATGATTATGAAAGTGGTTTATATAAGTAATAATATAATTATTATAGAATAATCATGAAATTATTTTGATAATTTTTTGTTTTTCAATAATATTTTAATTGGGTTTAATAAAAATGAACAAAACTAAATGAAAAACAAGATAAGTTACATTATAGAGGTGGTTGTCTACATAATACATGGTTAACATTTTAATTTATCAATGAATGGGGGGAATGAAGAAGGAATTCAATGTTTATATTCATAATCATAATTTTATTATACATTACACACTTATTATTCAATTTACCACTTATAATTATATAATTGAGGAAGTTGTTCATAACGGAATTCATCACTTCATATAGGTAATAGTCCACACATCACATAAATAAAACTGTAGTTTTTAATAATAGAAGTGGAAATGTGGTTCATAGTTATTCCCTTTGCATGAGAAAATTCAAAACACAAATAATACTTATTTAATTATACTATAACTATAAAAATTAGACATGGGATTATAAGAATGAAAATAAAAGAAGTTAGGAAAAAAGTACTCACATTGAGATCTTTGGATTTCCCTAGGTAAAAACAATAGAAATAGAGGTATTAAGAAAATATATTATGACTAGAGTATAACAGAAAATCTATAGGATACTATGTTAAGTAAAAGGGTTGTTTTTAAGTGGAAATCAAATTTTAAAAGTGTCCATAAATGGGTGGTGATAGGATCCTTTTATAAGTGGTGAGAATTTCATTTTTTGTGAATATTTCAAATTAATATAAAGATATCACTTTTTGCACATGAAAATATGACTCAAAAATGGATAAATATTTATTGGGTGGTGATATAAGGTCAATCACCCCTTAACCACTCCTTTTTACACTTTTTCTTTATAACAAACCAGAGTATATAAATGATATTTGTTTCTTGAAATAAATTTGTGTTATATTATATAGTATTAAAATCATACAATGTTATAGCCCATAATTTTCATAAATAGATATCAAGTATTTATAAAATAATATCCATAACAGAAAAAAAACAATCCATGCTATAATGGTATAGGTCTAGTGCCATTGGAATTCTAGAACCATAAAAAACCAGTTCATAAGTAAACTACATCATATCCCATTAAATTCTTCATAACTAGATCCCTTATTTGAAATATTGTAATTAATACATTTATTCATAACATGGGGAAATTAAATATAATAAATGGAGGCCTTATATTATTAGTAAGAGTAAAAAGGTAGATATCAATATAACATGAGCCTAAGGGTATCAGTACATGATAATAACATTTGAAAACCATACCCTATATATAATTGATCATAAAAATGATTCATGGAATAAATCTTGGAAGTTTATAAGAATGGATCATAATAGAGTGAAATTAAATAATTTATGAGAGAATAAAATTGTAAAAAGACATATATTTTTGGAATACACATAAACATATAGCATTATGAACATGTAAAAATAGAAACATATTCAGTCGTTAAATTAAGGAAATAAAATCATGACCTCACATTAACTTATGGATATGAAACCAAGTCCAAACATGACAATAAAGAAATTAAATATAGTCCAATCATATCCTTATAGACCTCAAATCAATCCCATGCATAATATTACGGATATGAAATCAGGTCCATCGATAACATTGTGAACATGAAACCAGGTTCAAAAATTAAATAATTACCTCATGAGTTATACATCATTACACAATGCATTGGAGGAAGATATAGTTACCACATGTTACTTAATGAAAATAATATATACATATTTCAATAGAACATAAAAAAATCATCATATAAGAACCCATGAAATAAACAGGCTTCATTAAACATTTATTATATCTAAACCCATGAAAAGAAATGAGTTTCATAAACATTTCATCATAGCATAACCCTTAGAAAATTAACAAGTTTTATAGACATATTTTGATCATAAACATAAACCATATAGAGAAATAACAAATATGGTATCATTGTATTATATCCCTATTAAATATTAAGTAACATCCAATGATGTCATCTTATATGGAAAATTATTTCGGGAGATCACTTGGAACAATTATTGATGAAAATTATATTTTCACTTTAGAAAGAAACTTTTTTAAAAAAAATTGACCAATCATTATGAAAATAAATTTATATGAAAATAAAAATTGAATCATATAAAGGATTCTTTAAAAAAATTGAGTGATCATGATAGAAGGAAACTTTGTTCATGCCATAAACATTAAAAAAATATTTCATTCACATTTTGGAAAAATCCAAATAGTCATTTTTGGGAAAATGACATGAATATGACATTTAAAAACATTTTTAAAAAGTAAAATAAGTGTAAAAATATATTTAAACAATCATATAGTAACATTAAAATATTCTTGAAAACATTTATAGAAAATATGGATATGGAAGAGAAAGGGTTTTCTAAAAAGTATAGAATTAAAGTTTCTTTAATTTAGATTGTTTTTTGAATATTGAGTACATAAGAATAAGAAAATAGAAGGAGAAAATGTATTCAAGAAATAACCATATCAGAATAGAATTTTTGAAGTTTATGAGAAATATATCATAAAATTTACTCATCAAAAGAATAATCATAAACAATATCTAAACACATACCAATTTGGTAAAATTTTAATCCTAAGCCATAATAAATATAGAACCATAGATGGAAATATATAGAACATAATTTTTAAGAGAATAATTACAAAATACATTCATGGGTTGTATATACTCCACAAAAAATATTGAAATATCGATATATGTTTCCTTATGATCTCCCATGAAAATCATACTACCATGTATATTAAAAAAAAGAATAAAAAAATTATAAATATGATAAAAAATTATGCAAAATAAATGATGCAATATGATGAATTATTTTTAAAAAATTATTTAAGGATATATATATGAATAGAAAAGGATAATATGAATATTATAAAGATACTTGGTATATATATAGTCATTCAGTATAAATATAGATAATAGATATATTGAAATTGTTATTGTAACATCCCCTGATCCATCAATCTCTAATATAGCCAAATCAGGTTGTTTATGGACAACAAGCATGCCTTCCCATATGTTAGTGGTTATCGACTAGCAGTGGGGTTATATTGAACTTATTTGGAAGAATATAACCCCTAGTACATAGTTTTAATACAATATAAATAAAAAATTATAAAATTAATATAAATACTGGAAGGATGGGGAAACCCAAAGAAAAGAAACTCATTTGGTATTAAACTCTTGGTCGATATGTCCAAATGAGAAAGAATTACACCAAAATTGACTAGAGTCTCCCTAAGGTTCAAGAGAGAGAGAGAGAGAGAGAGATCTGCATAGTGGATGAAATAAAATAATAAGAATAGTTTGGTTTAACACCACTACTTCCAAGATATTCATTGCATGAAACCCTTTAACAAAGTGAATTTATCAATTTATAATATATAGAAAAAAATTTGTCACCTCAGGTTAAAATGATCCTAACCAACCATTTCATGAAATAAACTAGTTTCACATTGGGTATCCATTCCATTCTATGAACTAGTTCATGAAATATAACTGATAACACATTCACATAATTCAACTATTCATGACTTGAAACTATCTAGTAAATAGCGTTCATCCCAGCTTCCATAGGAAAATACCAAACCACATTCGAAGCCTTCCGAACCATGGATAACACTCATAATACATTGAAATATTTATACATGGAATCCATCAATTAAAATAATATAAATCCCTAAATATTAGGTCATTTTGTATAGAAAAATATCTCTATCCAAAAATGAAACTCCACCTCCAAAGTTTAAAGAAGAAGTAGAATCCAAATTAAAATAGTTTTAACCAAATATCAAAGAGAAATATGCTTGAAAAAAGATGGGATCTTACAACCTTCCCACTATAAAATATATTACACCAGAGATGATCCAATAATCACTATAGGTTCTTAAAAAAAATTGGAAATTGTGCTTGAATCCCAAATTGCATCTCCCAAGTATACTCTTGAACCTGCCAATGCTTACACTACACTATAACTAGAGGTATAGTCGTTCCCCTAAGATACATCTCACTATGGTCCATAATCTGTATTGGAAGATACTAAAATAATGCATCTACACTAAGATTGATGTCATCAATTTCTACCACATGAGAAGGGTAAAAATGATATCTTTGAATATGTGATATGAAAAACATGTCCTTCATGAAACTATAATGTTGTAGAAAGACCATTCTGTATGACATTAGACAATAATTTTCACTATCTCAATCAATATGACAAAACAAGGTACTATCTTTCCATATTTCTTGATATGGTGTTAACCCAACCTCAGAAACATCCTAATGAAAACATGATGACTAACCTAAAAAACATCATCTCTTATGGTCACCGTAAGATTTATGTCTTCTCTACATGGTCCCCAAGCACCTCCTAATCAACCAAACCTTCCCATACATATCTTACTTGAGACTAAGTCCAAAAATTTCTAACTCACATGACTCCAACCAAAAAATAGGCGAATAGCGTGACCTTCCATACTAAACCTCAAAAATTTCCATTTGGATTGATTCCTAGAAGTTTTTGTTATAAGAGAACTCAACAAGTGCTAAATTTCTCCCCCATGAACAACAAAAATCCAAAAAATATTATCACAACATATCATCTAGAATATGAATAATCTATTCAGATTTTATGTTAGTCTAAAGATGATAGTATTTACTAAAAAAATTGATCCCAGTGCTTTATGAAGAACATTCTAGAAATGAGAAATGAAATATGGATCTTTATCAAAAATGATACTCCTCAAAAACTCTATGCAACCAGAATATCTCTTGAACATAAAAAATCATCAGATCATCAATAGTGAAGGTCTCTATGATTGGTAATAAGTGATATACCTTCACCAATGTCATTATTATAAGTGGTTCTGGTTAATCCTATTCAAAATCCATAGTGAGATCATCCCATTTCCATTCTAGAATGGGAAGAGACTACAACATCCTTCCACGCCTCTAATTCTTTTCCTTCACCTATAGACAGGTGAAACCTCTCACCACAAAACCTAATACTTGTATCATCATTCCTTACCACCAGTACTATCTATGAGGAACATGATACATATTTTCCATCCCAACATGTACCATAGATCTAGAAATATAAAAATATCTCATAATCTCCTCACATAAGACTATAGAAACAAATACTCAAAAATAGATAAGAATAACATTTTTTCATAAAGAGACCATCCTGACTGTGTCTTACCACCATATAAGCTATCCCTTAGATTTAATCCCTTTTAATCAAAAAATAGATTCATCTTGATCTAGTTATGAAGCATGGGTATGACTGACATTGAATTCAAAGATATTAATCCTTGAGACTTCTGAACATCTAGATTCATGTCTGAAAAGAGTGAAATCATCCACTACAAATCACAAAACTCCAACTTTGACTCTTTTTTCATATTTTGTTTTAAGGAATTCGCAATTATGTTTCCTTTTCTCAGTGTATAATCCAGCTTGAAATCAAAATACTATAGATAATGGACCCACCTAATCTATCAAAGGGTTTGGACCCACTAAAAAATATGTACCTAAGACTTTTATGGTCCATGTATACAAAAAACCTCTTAACCATAAGATAATGCATCCAACACCTCATGGCGTCTACCACCATATCTAACTCCTGATCATGAGTAGGACAATTCCCCACATGCGATATTAGCTATTTGGTGCCATAAGAAACCACTCAGTCCTCCTACATCTGAACTGATCTAATTCCAACTCTATATTTGTCACAATACATAGTATATTCCTTACCCTTTATATGCAAGGTGAGGATTAGTGATGAGGTCATCATGCCATTAATCTCTTGAAAATTTCTCTCGCAAGCATCTGGACAAAAAAATTCACCCATTCCATGGTCATCCTGGACATCAGTGCTTCTGGACATGAGAAGTCCTAGATAAAACATTGATAATAACATACTAAACCATGAAAATTCTGAATCTCTAAGACATTCTGGGCTGCTTTCAAGATACCACAGTAGAATCCTTCTATAAGTACACTAACACTCTAGCCTCTGAGATGACATGACATAAGAAGTTAACTTTACCAATCCATAAATTTCACTTTTTTATCTTGGCATAAATATAATTCTCACTCAATGTAATCAAGACGATTTCAAGATCTTTGGCATGATCTTCTATAGACTGGAAGTACAGTAAGATTTTGTTTATGCATACTAGTGGACAACCACCTCCATGAAGCGAAGTGATTCATTTTTCAACACCGCATCATATTTATGATATATAAAATTATATTTAAATAATTAATATGAAAATAAATATATTATGATAATTATTGAAAGATAAAATGATACATACTTTCTTTCCATAATGATCATTGAAAAGTGGAAATTTTACTCATGATAATGTTCTGCCTATCGTCTCCATGATTGTAACATAGTTCATTTTGCATAACCATGTTTAATGGATAAATTTAAAATTATAATTAATTTATTAAAATTATATGAATGTTATGATTATTATTTTGGATATGGTGCAGTAATTACATCTTTGACCACTATCCACATACCTAAGTCATTTTGGACTTATGAACCGAATATCATCAAAATATCTGAAGGGAACTTAATTGGTTGAGTTGTTGTAGGAAAAATGGTATTAAATAATATAAATGAATAATGAGCTTCAAAAAGGTTATTAAATAAGTGAAAATTAACTTAATATTATTATTCAAGATGATAAACAACTTACATGATAAGGAAAACTCAAGGTAGGGGACTTTATTTTAAAAACTATATTTTAAAGTTCATATCTTAACACTTTTTTACAGAAGTCAAAAGGAATATAATCTTTTAAACTTAGATGGCATGATAAGGTTTTTAGGCCAACATGACATTTTAATTATTTAAAGTTTCCTTTATATTTTTTCATAGTTATTTTTAAATAAAAAATTTTCTTTATTATGCGCGCTCTTTATAGATTTTCAATGTGATTTTTACAAGAGAAGGGTATTTTGATATAAAAAAGCATTTTTCACAAAGTTTTAAAAGAGTTTTAAAAGTTTTTAGTTCTGATATAGTCCATAGAAATTATTTATGAAGGTTTAATCCCTATTATAGCTAATGGGTGATCCTATTATAGCTTATACGATGGGTGAGCCCAGATAGTGCTCCAATGCATTGGGTCATCTAAAGGTGGAAGTTGACAATGAGGTTATTCCATTTGAAATAGTGATTATAAGATTGATATAGATATGATGTCCCAAAGAACCTACATATCTATACTAAAATTTCAATGATTTTTCATGGAATTCGTTAGATTTCAAAAGTTAATTAAATTATCTTTTAAAAGGAAAAAAATGATTCCCTTTTCAAATTAAAATTTGTGTTTTTAAGAAAAGGTATTTCATGGGTGTTCATATTTTTTAAATGGACTAATTATTTCATTATTTTATGTCTCCTGATGAGATTTTTTTACTCATCTCACTTTTTTAAAATTCTTTTAATAGGTTTTAATGATGGGTATGAAGAAAGAAATATTCAATTTGAAAGTTGTGAAGATTTTTTTTTCAAATGAATACATGTTTATTTTTAAAATTTTTATAATATGGAAAAAATTAATACTAAGTAGAATATTCCTATTTGTATTATATGGGTCTGTTATATAAGAGTTATGACATCATTATCTAGTAAAATAAACCTGAAAATATCCTAAAATGTAAGAGAGTGAATTATTTAATTAAAAATAAATAGTATGTGATGTTTAATGTTGGTCCTTACAATTAACATTATTTTTTATGAATCAATGGTATTTTTCACACCTCATTGGTTTATGGTTTCTTGGTGATTAACTTTCTCATGATCATTAATTTTATTATGATCAATGTTATCTGTCCCTATAAATCATTATTTGGACATTAAATTTTTCCATCGTGTCTATATTTTCAATTCTAACTAATTTTCTCCTATTTTGAAACCTATTATGTGTTATTCCAAATTACATTCTTAATTCCCTTCTCCTCTTATCGAAAGAAAGTGTTATTAATACTTTTTATGATGTGGTTTTTCAAAAAGGTATTTTCAAATTCCAAACCCTTTATTGTTGAGATAAATTTTAAATTACAAGGAGATAATTTATTAAGGGGGGATGTAATATCCTGACATTGTAAAAGAACACTATGTTAAATATCATATAAAATAGGAAACATCGAGTTTAAACAAACCCTGAAATAATATTATTTAAATGTTATAGTTATAATCTAGAAATTAAAATGGATGATATAACTAGGATTAAACACAATATGAAAAATATATATAAGGGTCCTACTCAATAAAAATTAATTGAAAAATTATTTATAAATAATAACTAAATTTTTAGTAATGTCATTTTATTCTTTAAAAAATATGTTTTATTATAAAATATATTTTATTACATATTTTGAGTTAATATTATAATTAATTTTTAAAATTTTATAAATTATATTAAATAAAAAATATATAATTTTTTAAATCATCATAATAAAATGAGCTAATGGTTGATTTTTTAGATTTTTTGAAAATATAGACTTTTCAGCGAATAGTAAAAAAAATCCAATTTTTTTAAAACTTTCCTATCATTCAATTTAATATTACCATTATGCTATGAATTTTATCTTAGAGTAACATGATTAATATTTGTATAGATATGATCTAATTAATCACATTTTAATCATCATTGTAATTTATTTTAGTATATGACCATTTATGTGCTTAAAAGATATTTTTTTAAAAAACTATTTTTCATTGTGTTTTAAGCATTTATAATAAAATTGATTTATTCCACTTATATAAATTTAATATTAAGAATTTGATTATATATTTTTAATCATTAATTTCAAATATGGTAAATATAACCATTTTATTTTTGGTTAAAATGAATAAATACCTTAGTAAATATATGCCACCTTAGTAAGAGAAAATTGGGTAATTAAGATTAAAAATAAAATGAAAAGGACTAAAAACCCTAACACTTAAATTTAATCAATGTTATGATTGTTTTTGACCATAATCATCCTAGATTCAAATTTATGGAAATTTGTGCCAGTTTTCTTTGAAAATGGGTAATATATTAATTTAAGAAAATATAGTGTAAGAATGTAATTATCTTTCTTCTAATTTCTATAAAATTTTATGAAAGGGATATTTTTTTATTAATTTTTATTTGTAATATTAATTATTTTTTTATCATGGTAATTTATTTTTAAATTTTAATTATAAAATAATTACTTTAAATGCTTATGTAATGTCGACACTGTTCTTGTACAGGTATTAGAAAAATCAAGTCAATGATTTTAAAATATATAAAAGTAATATTTTTTTGTGATTTATAGTGTAAGTATAACTATAGAGATCAATATAACATTATATTGATCTCTTAAGGATTTATATTCTAATTCCTTTGCTATATTGATGGCTATAAAGTCAAATTAAATAAAGATTGTCAAAAATGACATTAATGATATTTTATGGTAAATATTGTTTTTTAAAATTATTTAAAAATCATAAAAACATGATGAATAAAATTATGAAGATAAAATATCTAAAATATCATAAAATGAAAAAAAAAATATCATATTTTCACCTTATAAGTAAAATTATTACCCTTTAATATTGAAAATTCATTATCACGGTTAAAGTTAAAATCGGTTAACCAAGGGGTTAAACCAAATATATAAAATTTAAGATGATTTATAAACCTATATGAATTTTATTATAAGATTATATTAAGACCATATACTCCTTATATTATAATAAATATCATTTTGGAACTATTTTACATGATTTGACACATATTATAAAATAATAGTTCACGTATTATGATTAAAGACATAAATGATATTTTATAAAAAAATATTTTTTAAATGATTTAAAATTCATGAAAATATTTTATTGGTAAAATTTAATAGGATATAGTTTTAAATATTAAACATTTTCTATTTATGTATTATATTTTCTTTTATATTAACTTTCTGATCCCCTAAATACTATTATTTTTTGAGAACACAGTATTTATCAAAATGGTCAATACAGGTTAAAAAAGATAAGGATGAAAACAAAAACTTAACTTATGATAAATTATATTTATGAGATTTTTTATTCCCATAATGATACTATATTATAATTATATAAATTTTCAGTCAATCTAATATAAAAATTTAATTTAATTTAATTATTTATGAAATTTCAGGAATGGCCCTTCCCTCACTTATAAAATGTTTACTCCTATCCTCCATTACTCACACCATTATATCACACTAGAACATCAAATAAATACCCAAATACCTTCATAAAATCTGTTACCACGTTCTATAGGTCTTGTTTTTTAAATAATACAAACCTTAGAGGGTTTAAAGAATAAAACAAATGAGGTTTTCCAAAGAAGAGGTATAACTTTTAACATACATAAAATATTCTTAAACTGTGATTAAATAATAAAATACATATATGAAATATAATAAGATGTTATTATGTTAATTTAATAACCTATATCTATCTCCTTTACCTTCATATTGGAAATGAAACCATCATTTATGTGTACGGAAAACTACTACCTTGTGAACCAATGTAATTAGTTTTCCATCACCTCCTATTGTCGCTAGTTATAATAATTGATTGAATGTATATATATTATATTTATGAAATAATTATAACTACTTAAATACATTATATCCTCTATTTTTTACATTTTCATCCATTAAAAAACAATAATTTTATTCATGTTTATGTGTGGATTACCACCTCCACAAAGAGTTGTGATTCATTTTTCATAGACGCATCACATTGACAATATATATATATATAATATTTAAAATATAACTATATATTTATAATATTATAATAATTCAATAAATATAAAATAATAAATAATTTATTTACTCACATGATCATTGAAAAATGGAAGTGTTACTCATGCGTACGCACACACTGCCATTTCCATGATTGTAAGGTAATTAATCTTTCATAATGATATTTCATAGTTGGTTTTAAAATAATAAGTAATTTCTAAAAATTATAATTATGTCATGGTTATTATTTTAGATATTATGGAAAAATTACATCATTAAATATGTTCAACACTATGATGTTTTTTACAACTTTGAACTGAACATCCTTAGAACACACGACATGGACTTAACTGATCGTGTAATTAAATATTTCATTAAAATCAATGAAATAATTTTTTTTATGTAAAATATATTAAACTAATAAAATTATCTTAAAAAATAAAATAATTTATATAATTTTATTATATTGGAGTTAAAGTACATACCTAGAAAGTCTGGACTCGAGGAAAGAGATTACATCTCAATTTCCCTTTATTGAGGCACTTTTTTATGTTATGCTAATTTATTTTACATGTTATATATATTGAGTTTTTAAATTATATATCATAAATCCTCAATAATTATTGGTATTTTTAGTTATAATTCATATTTTTTCATCCAAGGATATTTAACATGAAATTTTATAAGTGGAAAAGGGTTTCTTAACACAATTTTCATCTATTGGGTTATACTTCTACTTAATTGAATTTGTTTTCCCATGATTATCTAAGAATTGATATATAGATTTTTTCATTATATTTTTAAACCCATTTCATTTGGATTTATATATATTCATGTAATCACGTCATGGATTTACTATCACATACAAACTTATAACATTTTTATGGGTTTTCTTTGTATCAATCTAATTTTCTTGAGACATGATTCATGTCATGCATCATGATTTCCTCGTATGGAGTAATTATTTACCAATAAATTAATTTATGAATATTACATAATGATATTATTTTTATTTAAAGACCAATATAATACTCTTTATTTTAATTTATTTTAATTTTAAAATTACCAAAGAGGTGAAGTTCTTATGTTTCAATCTCCTTTATTTTTGAGATTATTTATATTCATGGTTATTTTGGAGGAAATCATAAGCTATTATTTTCTTAAAAAACATATATTTTATTATACTATAGTTATTAATGTGGTTTACATGTTATGTTTCCATTTCCTCTCTTAATTGTAAATGAAACATCAAGAAATTTGTTTATAAGTGATATTGGTATTTTATATTATTTTAGATTGAGAATGTTTCTCTTTTATTTCGAAGCCTCCTAAAATGTTTTCAAGAATGTTATTTTATAAGAATAAATTATTTACTAATGTTATTTTATCTGATCTTTGACCTTATTTTAAATGGTTTTAAAAGGAAATTTCTTAACATTTTATACATTGGTCACTTTTGACTCTATTTACCAGTGTTTGAAAAGAATTTTTATTTTTAACATTTACAACATGAATCGATTTTAATACATCAATGATAGTTATTTTAATTAAATATTTCTATATATTTTTATTTTATTATTTTCAAATAAAATTAATTTCTAAATATTTTTATATTATTTAGTTTATAAATTTATCAAAAGAAACATATATTTTTTCCTATTATTAAAAAATGGTTATAAATGATATTTTAAAAGTATTTTCATCTATGTCAATAGAATTTAAGGAATACTCTACTTAACTGGGATGATGATATTATGATATAATCTATCTTATTTCTATGTATTCCATATATTGATTATTTTAAATATATTTTCATGAAACCCATTTATTTTCCATGGTTAAATCAATCTATCAAGGAAAGCAAGGTATTGCTAAAAGTTTGGCTATTAAAATGCCATATTCCATGTGTTTTATTCACATATGGTAGTTATAAATTATTGGGGATGATGCGTGATCCTGATACAACTTATAATATGGGTGATACATCTTATATGATGGGTGAACCCAATATAGGTTATATGATGAGTGATCCTGATATATCTCTCTAATACATTGGGTAAAGTTCCTTCTCTTCAAAGAAAATAAATAGGGATTTAACCAGGGAGGTTTATCCTGTGTATTTAACTAATATCTTTTTATTTATGACATGGGTTTTAAATATAATGTTACAATATACCAACACATTTTATTTATTCTTTTTATAGGTATTTTACATTTCATTTGATCAATATCGACATCATATGGCTCATGATTATTTATTCCTATGAATCTTTATTTTATTAAAGATTTATTCCATGTAACATGTTTAATGATCTAGGTATTGATGGTTCTCTTATGTTATTCTGATGCACTTTGATTATTTCATCAAACCCTTATTCCCATCTTATGATCATTCGTGAAATTCAACTGTTAAAGATTATGGTTACCCTTACTGAGAATTTGGGATCACCCTGATTATGATTCTTTTCCCCAAGTTATAAAGAATTATATCAGGTTTCTTTTGTAGAGAATTTAATGGTATATTTTTAATAATTATTTTAAAATAATAAAATCTATGTATAGTTGAAAAAATGGACACTTGAAGACATAGGTATTGTTTAGTAAGAGTTAGTCCTAATTCTATAAAACTCTAAACCTAAAAGGTCCTTGGATATATTGATTAGGCAATATTTTTTATTGATATTTTATGTTTTGGATGACTATATTTGGGTCATGTTAACTGTTATAATTCCATTAATGTAAATATTATGTTTTAAGTATAAGATCTAAGGGTTTGGGTTTTATTCTATTATAGTTTCAACCATAGAAGAACATGATAAATCATGGTTCACCTTATAAATCACCTTTTGATCACACAAGAATAACCATAATCTTAATTTCAATACATCGACTCAACCCAACACCATGTCCACATTTCATATATGTTATTACCATTAGAAAAAAAAATTAGTGGATCTTCCTAGACCATCTACCTAGTAGAATTACCACACCCACGATCCTTCTAACATGAAGGACTCTCACCTATGACTGATATAATGATCCCCACCATAGGAGTATCATTATCACCACTCATCTAAGAACCCTAAATCAAATTTTATTTGGCCCAAACTTCCTTAATTACCATATGAAATTGTTATATGTGGTTATCCCACTCATACATGAAGGACAACACCAAAAAATATTCTAACCTTTTCTAGACTACAAGGAATGAAATTCTTAGCAGTCTAAAATTCACTATCTTCTTGGGTAATTTATTTCAATGTATAATGTTTTGATCACCACCATCTGGATTATCTTAAAATTCTCCTTGAGCGCTAACCCAAAAAAGTCCCAACACCATACACATGTCACTTCTCCCAATCCATTCTCATATCCAATCAAACTCTAAAATCATGCCTATATAATATTCTATGACAATGTATCTGCTTTACTCAACCATACCATAGTACATCAATCCAATTCTGATGCCACCTCCCACCATTAAAGGACATATCCCATTTCACCAAACCCCAAGCTTCTACACCTGAAAGTGTATCACCACCTTACTACCACCATAACCTTTCTAAGGTTTACCTTAACTATTTCCAATGGATGGATACACACCTCGTTCACTGATTTGAAACTCATCCAAGCACCGCACATACCCAACATGTACCTACCCTCTCACATCAAGATTTTTTTTAAATCCACACCAATTCTCACCCTTCTCCACCATAGGAAGAGTGAACCACTGTATTCCTAGTCATAGGTTTTGTCATGATCCCACTTATTCCCACTCATTCCCAATAGTTTTGTTATGACAACTTCAGTATATTCTCATCATTTAGGGTGGTGTTGAATTTGTGTTAGGGAATTTTTAATCCAATTAATAATTTTTATTCTTTTACCTCTTATACCTATTAGGATCTTAGTTATCTTTTTTTCTCTCTATTTTCACATATAAGTTGTTAAAGGTGACTAAAGCATACAACATAATATTTTTAGATGGTTCACTACTCAATAAGTATAGCTGGTCCTTTATTTATAAGGTGGTTAGTAATATATAAATTATCCACTATAATCAGGAATTAATTATAGTGGTTTTTATAAAAAAATAATGAACCCAAGTGTTGAGACCTATAATTTATATGGGGGTATAGAAAACAATATTGATTCCTTGGTCCACATAAACTCCTACTTGATCTTTATACTACCTATGTAGATAGTCATCAGATTCTTAAATTATTTTAAAACACCACAAAGGTCCTCTACTAGTTGAGACTTTTTCAAATGTCATATTATTACCTTAAATTTTTCCTATTCTCTTACATATACAGTAGAAGAAATGAAACTATTCTTCCTCTTCTCTTGTTTGAAAAGTAGTGCACACAACCTTGTTCCTCTTCACTGAAGAAAACTAGAATACTGGTTTTATTTTGAAATATAAAGACTTAATTTTCTCTTATGCTTCTTCTCCTACACTGGCCTTAATACCTCTAAAAAATATATATATCTTATAATGAAAAACACCTTATTTATTTTTCATCTTCCTATGAAATAGAACGGTATGGGACTCCTATCTTTTCCTCTTTTAACCTTCCTCTTATTCTATTATTTTTTTAGTTAATATATCTAATGTTGGTTCTCTTTTCCTTGGGTTCAACTCGTTACAAGTTTCTATGAATGTCAATCATGAAGACGGGTTTCCTTATTATCAACACCAAAATATTCTCTTTTAAATAAAAGTGTTGAAACTATATTATATCTTCTTCTTCAACCTTGTTTTTCCAATTATCCTCTATCTAGTACCCTATGTTTAGTGCCTATAAATATGATACCTATTCATTGAGAACTTCTTATTTTGATACCTTTTTCATCTGATATTAGTTATTTTTTTACCTTCTTCATTCAATACCTCTTTTTCTGATACCTTATTCATTTGATACCTTCTTCATCTGATAACATTTCATCTAATGCCTTATTTTTTTGATACCTTCTTTATGAAATACCCTCTTCATCTGGTGATTTGACAAAAGGATCTATCATGGTTTGTAGACGGTACCTCACTAACTCTAAAACTATTATTTTACCAAAAATAACCTGAAAACACACTATCTCAACATTATATACTCATAGATTCAATACAAAATGAAGGAAAGGTGAGGACTTCAATTTTTAATTTTTTGATCAAACCATTGTTCAAGTTTAAAAATCCCACTCCTATATTTATTAATATGACCACATTAAAAGATTATAAGTAAATTATAGTCAATAAAATTCATGATAAAATTCCTTAAATATTTTCATTAATGATATTAAATGCATTCAAAAAATTTAGATAGAATTAAAATATTTCTTTCATGATTATTGAGTCATTAAAGTCTAACTTGGCACCATCACAATGTATTTATTTACCAAAACATTGTAAATATACTTAAAAACCCAGTTCCACTTTAAAAGAACTCCTCCATCCCGTTTCTCTTTGAAATAACTTACCAATATGATATTCATTTGTAAGGGTATTCTTTTTTCAGTACTATTAGTCTATATCACTTAATTATTATAATATTTATCTCTACATATCATGTAGAATTTAAAATATTACTATGTTTGGAGATTTTCGAGTAACTCTATCTGAAGAATCCATAAAAATATTATAAATAATATATATCTATGCTTCATATCTTTTCTTCTTCGAAAAAACTCAACTTTCAATATTCCATTTGAAATAGGATTTTTTTTCTTTTACTCTAAAATCTCTATCTGAAAAAGATATAAGATTTTTGGATGGTAATCCTTATATGGAAACCAGAATCTAATAAACTAACAAAATTTCTTCATCCAATAGAATAAAAACCAATTATCTATCTAGTAAGTTAAAAAAGAAACTTCATATGGTAGATTCACATAATTCCTACATCCAGTAAGCTTTTTATAAATACCACATGTTCCTACAATTACTTTCATTAAACAAATTCGTCTAGAATCATGAAATCATGATGTTTGTTAATTTTAATAATTACAACACATCATATAATTTTTTTTCAAAAAAAATAGTTTGATGTTCTTGATAACTATTTTAGACAAATAGTTTATCCCACCTTCTATCTGATCACCTTATTCCCCTATCCAAAACACTCCATCCAGAAATATCTTAAGAAAGGCTCATGAAATTTATCTAATTTTTTCAGGTTGACTCATCGTTCAAACATTAAAATAGAATTAATTTTTATCTTCCATCAATGTGATATTTCTATTTTGAAATGATAAGATTAATAATCATATTTCTTTCTCTATTAAAACATTATATCTAGAACATATCTATCTGATAGATTCATTTTTCTTTGTCTAGTATGTGAGAATGTTTTCTTTTTTATGAACATCTCAATCCAAAAACTTCAAATGTTTGATTAAACATCAATATTTTGTCAATAATGTGATTACCTAAACACAAAATCACATGTTGGTGACATTAAGATCATCACACCAATCATTATAAGTAATTAAATGTCTCCAAATAATTTATCACTATCAATTAATGAATATATTAAACATTATCCAAAGGCAAGAAAACTATTTAACTTATTATAAAATAATAATACAAGGGAACTTCTTGTATCATTCAAAAATATTATATTAATAATCATTATTAATCAAGAATTTATCATTACAATATCCTTTCAATACCCCATCTACATCTTCTTCACTAATTCTCCAACATATTATAATCAATTGCAGGCTTTGATATTGTGAAGAAACTTACACAAAAATTCTTCTTTAAAACCTATTTATTATGTTAACTTCATTGAAATATCTATAATTCATTACGAATCATTGAAATGAAATACAAAAAAAAAAAGACAATGTGGGACAAGTAGGTTGTCTACTCCATGAAACCCATTAGAAAAAACATGACTCATGATCCCATGAGTTTTATCCTATCTATCCTTGAATCTCATGTCTAACCCACTAACCATGTTCCAAAACATGTTAGCTCTACCAACAGTCCAAGGCATCTCGCTCATAAAAAGTATAACTGCATGAACTCCTACCACATAGGAATAAACTCAAGAACCATGAGAATCTTACCATACTCCCACCGCCCACCTGAAATCACATCCCAAGAACCACTAGGCTAATATCCTATCAGTCCTCCCCACGAAACTATCAAAGATACTATAAGAACTCAAATTTCATTGAACCGTTCAAACCCAAGTCATTTTCCATGACATTCCTCAAATTCATAGTTTAGTTAAGTATAATGACACCAATAAAAAATATTTGAGAATAACATATACTTTTTTGTTGATAATTTAAATTACTAAAATGAAAACTCAATGACCCCCAAGGTTCCATCATTCTTAAGAAAACTCATTCCCATCCTCAGATCACCTTTCAAGAATTCAATTCCTTCATCTAGTCATTTCAAGGAATCCAATTCATATACCCACCCATGATGGGTCTCAATAAAACCCTTAAAAAAGGGGAAATATTTCCATCATTAGAGATCTTACCAAATTAATACCCATATTACCACCTATATGTCTTGGCTCACCTTAAAATGTTAAACCTATCATTAAAAAACAAGAACAAGAAAGTGCACATATGTCATGTAAATCCATCATTCTTACCATGATGCAGGTATATTGGCATCTTTCCAAATGGACAAGAGTTGAACACGGGAAACTTACTAATGGTATAAGATCCAAAACTCATAAAACATAAATAAAAACTAATTTTCATCACCCGATATGAAATCATAGAACCATAACACTGAAAACCAATAATAACAATCACACAACCCTGGTAACCTAGAATTCAAATCATAATAAGTGTTATTCACATAAGATTTTGATATTCATCACAAGATCTAGTAAATTCCTAGAACACTTGTGTATAATCTTGAAAAATAATAAAATAAAACATAACATTGATACCACTTTGAAATTTTCCTACCCATGGCCACTCAACAATTCCAAGGCTAGGGATTCCATACGGTCTCAAGTGTTCTGCCCTATACAATAAGGACTACTGACTATAAGTGAGGGCCCAATCCATACTATAGAGAGACTATGATCTCAAACCAGATTAAAATAATAAAATAAAATAACTAATAATCATACAGTTATATGAACCTCATATTATATAAAATAAATAAACTACTAATCACATATAGTAACAAATGATTCTTTCATCCATAACACACACAAATAGACCACAAATCTGATCCAAAATAAAACATAAACCACAAATACCACACATAAACAATAACCATACTACTCACTACAAACCTCACACACCCTATCTCCAATATGCTCAGGCTAGACTGACCTGATCTACTGTACATAATTTTATCTAACTTCAAATGTATACATAAGGTCTGCATGCACAGCAAGATTCCTATACAGGGTATGATAATATAAATCAGTATGGTTACACTAAGAACCCATAATATATATTTTGGTATGAATGTTTATAAATGAGTAAAATAAATAAAATAATTAAACACAATCTCCTAGTCATTATGCGCAAACCATGCCACCATAATAACTGATGAGATACACATCCCTGTTAGGTTATTAGGTTATAACCAAGACACTCTATCCCTAACCATACTTGGTTTAGAGACCTGGTGGAATCTACCATTAGTCTCATACGACCATATATAATGCCCAACCCATACCCTAAGACTCAGTTTAGGGGAACATAAAAAACTCAAACCAATACCCATAGACATTGGTCATGATAATACGTCTATATATTTACCCACTAACTTATCATTCAAGAAAGGGTCTTTTTGTATCATCTCATATCACACCATGAACCATATACTAATATGGTGCTCAACCCAAGCCTATACAAGAAAAAATCCAATTAATTAACACTAACCCAAGAACATTATGGTAATTCCCTCAACCCATTATCCAAAGGAATTGGGAACAATCATTACATCGACCCAAGACACTCATGGAAAGGTCATTGACCAAATACAGTAAGGAAAAAGAAACCATCATCATACCAACCCATCCACATAGACTATAGGGTGGGAATAAGTAAATTAACCCATACTCATAGACTTTGGGGAGGTCACACCTAGAACAAAGACCCAAGCCTCCCATGTAAGGTCTAACAGGCAGATTCAACCCATGAAGTTCCAATTAGACATAGAAAAGCTTACCTACTGATCCCAAGGTTCTAGTATCTCAAGAAATAGACCCTCATCATGACATGCCTCATATATCCTAATAATTAACCAACCTGTTTTTCCAAACCCATCATAGTAGTTTATCATTGACACTATCTCAGGCTCATCACCCTTCAGTGACATCACTGCTTGAAGTCTCCCACTAGCCCATAACCCATGAGGTAAATCCACATACATTTTAAATTACCTTATCACAGTTAGTACAACTACCCAGGGGCCATCCAAGTCAATCACATTTAATCCCCTTGCAATCCATTTCCATGTCTCAAATAATTCCCACAACCTACACCAGGTCTTGTCTTATATCTTTAAAGTGAGTTTCCTTAGCCCGTAACCAAATGTAACCCCACTCCATCCCCTAAACAAAGTCTCAATGGACTCATCTCATCATAATAGAACATAAATACTTTCATCAAAACATCATAGGTATTTCCCTATCACTTATGAGACATACCTTGGTGTCTCAGTTCACTAAATGTCCCAAATATTTCCACGCATTTTCTCTAACTCTTGGAACCCAAGATAGGCTATCCTGCTTCTCATCACACATCCTAGGACCACCCAATGTTCTACCCCATATAAATATAGTCTCTAGGAGACCCCAAGTTCGTGTAATTGTTAAAGATAACTATATTTAATAATAGTAGGGATACTACCATCCTACCTTTTCTGCTCAGGAAAATCATAGTCTCTAAACCCCATGACTTAACCCCATATAGATGTACGCATGAAAACAAAATCACATACAAACATATGATTTTTTTTATAGGGTAAAACTATCATGAACATAGTTTTATACCATATTCATTCTTCAACGAGCCTTATACAAGCCAACCAAGCCTCTTCCACTCTTTCAAGAATTTTTCTCTCAAGCCAAGTGTTAATAATAATTAATTATAACACATTATAATTAATTATTAAAATTAAATCAAATAGTAATTAATTTCTAAGAACTCACAAGGAATAAATATATCATTGAAATATTTATAAATTAAGTGTTTCCCACTCTTAACAAATATCTAAGACAAACACATTAAAAAGACCTAAATTATATGCCTTTTCCAATGACTAATGTTTCCCAAAATCACAAAAAAACCATAAATAAATTCACTAGGTGATGTGAATTTTCTAGAAAAGATTCCACCCATGTGTAGATAACATATTGGGACATACAATATGGAATTAGATAAAAATATACTCTAATTTCAGTGGATTCCACTATTCTCTATTGGAATTGACACTAAAACATAGAATAAAAAGAAAAGGGAATAGGGATAAACACTAGAAGTAGAAAAAAGGACAGAAGTGGGGAATAATTTCACAAAATCACCTCCAAAACTAATTCCCTGACATAGGGGACCTAAGGAGAGGAATAATAGGGGAGGATATATCTATTACACCCTCTCATATGTGCACCTTAGCTAAGAAACAAAAGGGTATGAGGTCCATTAAAAAAGGTCCCAATCCCCTTTCATGGAATGAACCCATGGTTTATGGCATGAACCACTTGAGGCTGAGGGAATCCCACTCTATCCCAAATTTTTTACATCAGGAATACCACCTTCATGATATGAATGTATAAAAACCATTTCATTTTAGAAGCCTAGAAATACATCCTTCCTCCAACATTATTCTAAACCCCTGGGCTATCCACTTAACCTCAATCTATATCCAAACACCTAATTAATCGATGATAAAACTATAAAAATATAATTTTGAGTGCCAGTTCTCAAAATGAATAATCTACCAAATTAAAATTCAAACTATTACTTAAAATATAAAAACCTAGAAATTCACCATGCATTACACCATGTTTTAAAGACACAACTCAAGGTTGAAGATGTGTGGAATGAAATTGTCTTTATTTTAAGTGATTCATTTATATAATTTATTATATGATGAAGAATATCACCCATGTGAAACATCCCACATCAAATAATCCTCAATTATTCTAATCTTTACTAAAACAAATCACCTTGTCCACACCTTAATGAAATCCGAAGGAGTTGGTGCTCTCCTATGGTGTGTCATTCCAACTTGCATGATTATTTAAGAACTAACCCTCACTCCAAATCTTCCTTCACTTATCTAGACCCAAGTGTGGACTCTTCATAATCTATGTATCTTCTCAAGGATAGATTTTACCTTAGATCTTATTCATGTGTCCCCATTGATACCCTGGTTTCTTGGGTGAACATGCTAAACATGGGTTGGTGAATATTTCCCTAACACCTTCACCGAGTAGTAGACATATTACAGTGTTGACAACCCAAAATTCATCCATATTTTTTATTATTATCTTAAATATGAATTTATAAAAAATTTATTTATCATGGAGTTGTAGAATTATCATTTTAAATACTCCTTTGTAATTAATATCATTAAACACATTTTTCCTGTAATATAAAAGGTATATTTAGATATCAAAAAGAAAAAATCCAACTATGTTCCAACAAAATTCATCAAAAATGTGATTTTAAATTTCTATACACATAATTAAGTGACAAATGGTAACTTAAAGAAACATTATTATAAGATGTTCCAGTAAATGTATATACACTAAATCAAGTGATTCAAGACATGAAAACTTTTTCAAGAATAATATCTGGTTATATTTTACTAACCTCCAAGATATTATTTTCTTTTTATTCTGATTCATATTCACTATATTGACATCAATATCTATCAATAATTCAACTTCAGTGATATCAAATAAAGAACTCACAAAGCGGTATCAATAATTTTCACATTATTACAAACACATCATAAACTCATTTAGGATAAATTGAAAATGGGTTTATAATTTAACTATCAAAATACTTTAGGAAATAATGATATTCACATTTCATCGTAACTAAATATAACCCTTTACATTTTTACCTTCACATATCCTAAAATAGTTTGGATATTAAGTTGAAATATTCTTAAATATAGAATGGTATAACCTTTAATTTATTAATTTTAAACATATAAAATCCTAAATATACTCCCACTAACCCCTTAAAAAATATATTATTTTTAGAATATATATCATTTTATAATACCAAAACTATTTTGTGATTGATAAATAATAATTATTTTATTTTATTTTTAGTAATTAACAAATAAACTATGTTTTTTCTATATAATATATGGTATTCATTGTTCTTATAGGATTTTTATCTATAAATAAGTCTATTTATCAAAAATATTCGACTGATGGGAGGAAGTAACATATTACCCCATATTTTGAGAAACATTTGGATCAATAATTTTTATTGGATATAAATTTTTTATCCTTGTATCATTTTTTAAATAATGTTATAAAAACAAATGATAAATAAAACATGTATATATAATTAATCATATTATCTTATTTACGATAAATATTTATTAATTAATAGAATCTCTTATCATACAAGATAAATATGATCAATATACACATCATTTATTGTTTTTATATAATCTTCATAAATTTATTCACATTAAAATCCCTAAGGTAGACACCCTTTTTTAAAAAAAATTGAATGAAAACTAAATGAGCTATTAATCCATACCTTGATTTTGATAACTTGTATATCTATCAAACTTATTAAGTTTATATTTAGAGTAAAATTCTTTTCAAAACATCAGAATTAATTTCTTTAAAAGTGACACATGAAATAAAAATTACATGGAGTTTCCAATACACATTTGTGTTTCTTGAAAAATTCTATCACTTGGAATTATTACGCCTTCCTAATTTTACCTCTTAGTTTCAATGAACATGAGATTCTATTTAGATAAATATTTTTGGACACTCCAAAAAAAATCATCTTTCGATTTGAAATTTAATCAAGTTGTGCTAACTTTAAAACATTAGAACATAGAAATTACATGCCTAGTTCATCTATTTGAAACAATTTTAGAATATTTAATAAACTATCCTTTAATACATTCATATTTTGTAAGATTTAAATATATGAAAATAATAATTAATTTTTTAACCAAAATAAGAATCATGGATTCCTCTAGTATCTATAATACATTATTATACTCTATTATATTAATTATAATTGAAAAACCCAACCATATTGAGTATATAAGTGATGTATAATGATTTTTCATGGATCCTCGATCAATATTTTTATTACCCAGTCATATAATATACTGCATGACCAGGGTTAATCTCGCATAGAGACCACTCACACACACGCACTGAATTTCTATTATCACTATTATTATCTAGCAAATATACATGAAAATAATATTATAATATAAAGGGTGTTAGGTTGTGAATATAATATATAAATGTGAAAAAAGAACCCAATGTAGAATAGAATGATCAATGATGTTATTGAAGAAGTTTTTTTCATAGGATTTCATGGAAATGAAATAATTGTATTTAAAAGATAATATCATATTTCTATTCAATCTTGTATATCAATAGACACCCTCCTTGATTGAATTTTTATAACCAAACATTAAGACCTATTCATGTGGGGAAATATTGTTCCAAAATCAATCTATAGGAACTCTTCCCTAGACAACACTATCTAATTCAAACTCTAATGTGTGATTGATTTAAATAGTAAAGGGAAGGATGATCGATAAACAAGGAGGAAGGAAAAAACAGTAGATAAAATGATAAGACCACTCATTATAATCAATTTAAACATTATTTAAATTAATTTAATAGAATAAGGAAATAAAATTGAAGTAAAAAAACTCAAAACATAGTCACTTGCCCCCTAAAAAATAATGAGGGTTAGTTCTCCACAACCATGGAGTTAAGAGAAGTACGATAGGGAAATCAAAAATGATGAAACAAAAAAGAAGAAATAATGAAAGAATAAGAAGAATAGTATATATATTAAAACTATATAAAACCATTACAATATACAAAAAACTCCTAAGCGATATAAAAAGGTTTATAAAGAAGTTAACTCTTGAGAAAGGAGTAGAGGACATTTTTATTGGCAACATGGGTGATCTTTTTGGATAAAAAATTCCCACCAATTTTTTCACTTGGTAGTACCATTAAATTATATAATTTAGGAAAGTCCACTTCATTGAATTTTTTCCCCTTTTGATTTCATGTTCATCGAAAAAAATCAGATTTTTTGGCCATATTTAGTGAAAGGTACAAGTGAATTATTAAATCTATTCTTTTAGCCTGAAGACTCTTCATTTTTCCTATATCTAATTTACCATGATTTTATATCTACTAAGTATGAAGAATTACACATGGATATAGTTTAATGAAATTATCATATTCTTAGTATATTGATCCATACACAATTTTAGATCATTTAATTTTTCTTTTTTGGTCACAAACTAGATCGGGCTACCATCCCACCCGAAGCCCAATCTGGCCTGTGGCATGGCCCAAAGGGAGTTCCCAATCCCCATGAGCTGGAAAATAGTCACTAACCATCAAACATAACATTTTGGAATTATTTCCCCCATAATGATCAACCATAAATAATCAACAATAATAATACATCACATCACAATATTATCCCCAAAAAACACAACATGTGTTGAGAATTTTAAAATTTTTAAAAAACCCCAAAGTGACTAAAAGGGGAGGGTAGCCAACTATAAAAAAAACTTCATGAAAAAATAGGGTCATCACCCTCATGACACCAACACCAATTCCTTCTAAAAGAGGAACCACTAGCACATTGAATCACTATCACCACCATAGAATGTCTTTCCTTTACCTGTTTCAAAGGATACATGGTCTTGATACACTATAGGGTGTATGTAGGGTGTGATAAAACTCCAAATAGGATATCCCCTAAATATATTTCATTCCATGGAATTATAAAAAATTCAACATGAAAGTTTTAATGAAAAATAAGATCATAGTTTAAAATAAAATGTGATTTGAAATTATGAAAGAAATAGAGGACAATAATAAGATAAATAATAAGCATAAAATGAGAAACATGGGGAATAACTAAGGTAATAGGGTTACATGGGTCCTAGGATCGTCATAAACTTATTTAAAAAACCCATCTATCAGATGCAATGGTACTACTTGAGCTTCAAATTACAATCACATATATGTTTATTTAGTGTTGTATGTAAATACTTATTAGGGAGAATGGGCCTCGGCCCTTCTGACTCACCTGACATACTAGAGCTTGTCGACCCCCAAGATACCTAGGATCCCCTTGTTCTCAATTACATTCCCCATGTAACATTAAACACCTATTATATAATTTTACTTCCAACAATAGAAACAACTTTGGAAAACAGCCATTTTTCAAAAGGGAAAACATTATTAAACCCTTACACACACTAAAAACACTTGAAAACATGATTCTTTCCACCCAAATAATTAATATAACACATTTAGATACCATAGAAATAATTCTAACACCACAAAATAATGTTAAATCATGGTATCGTCTACCTCTTTATTGGAAACTTCTAGAAACTGGTTGAAAACCACAACCGCACCAAAGTGAGACATTATAAATGAAAGAACACAGCACAAAAATAAATATTAAACCCCAATAATCATGTTTGACCCCAATTTAGGTCAAACAATCCATTGGAGAATAGAGAACCCAAGAAGGAAAAGATAAGAAACCAATAAGAAGGGTGAAAAGAGGAAATGAAAGACTTATTTAAATATTTCTTAAAGAATCCACCCCAAAACCACCAAGAGAATAAAACCCAAGGGAGTAAGGAGGAAGGATGAGGCATGAAATGGGATGGGGAGGACTAATAGTGTGAGTGAGGGGATATTTAGGGTTAAAATTAAGGAAGGGTAGTTTTTTAATCTCAAAATTTTCAAAGATTTGGTTGGCCACATGGTTTTCCAAACTGTTCGCTAACCATGAAAAACCTTTATCCAATATGAAAGATAGATACATGGTTTTATTAGTATAGGAGAATTACCATACACATATTCGTGTACTTCACACAGATCCACTATCCTAAGAACATAGTTAGCGCACATGTTTGTGCACTAGGTTGTGCGACCTGGACAGTTCCATTTACAGGGAACATGGTTTCCACTAGGTTGGTGTATAGTATATATTGGTCATACACCAACTGTGCACCACATCATGTCCAGCCCAAAATACACCATTTTTATCAAAAGTTCTTAGTAAATTCATAAAATAAAAATAAAATTAAAACTAAAAGAGAAATTATCTAAAAAAAATCACATATGTGACAATCCTCCCCACCATAAAAACATTCCTCCCATAGAAAGTCAAATTGAAGTCTAATAAGAGAAAAACCATGGATACTACTCTTCCACCAAATACCATCACTCCCATGTCACCTGTTCATAATTTCCATATTTCCAAAGGACTCACACAATGATATGTATTTCCCCTGAATAAATTTATCTTGAGAGTCCAAAATATGTACCGGTTACTCAAAAATAAAAAAAATCGGACTCTAGATCCAACTCTTCCTAGTTCAGCACATGAGATGGGTCTGGGTTATACTTCTTCAATTGTGAAACATGGAACACATCATGGATCAAAATCAACTAGTTAGACAAATCTAACTATTATTCCACATTACCAACTCTCTTGATAATTTAAAAAGGTTCAACATACCTTAGTGTCATCTTCCCTTTCTTACCAAGATGATGATGACCCACGTGAGGGGCCACCTTTAGAAACACTTTGTTACCCACTAAAAATTAAATGGATTAGATCCACTTATCAACATAAGACCTATGGATAATTTATGGTATCAATAAATAATTCTTAATAAAAACAACATTGTCAAATGTTTCTTGCACTAGGATCAATCCCAACAAGTAAGTTTCACCCTCTTTCATCCAGTAAAAATGCAACCGACATGGATGACCAGAAAGAACCTAAAAGGTATTCATTATTTTTTAGGATTGTAAGTATTATTATATTAAAATTACACCAATCCCAAATGTTTATCCCATGAGACTCCAAAATCCAACACACATTACCAGATCATGTCTTCTAAGATCTGATTAACCTATTATGGCTAACTATCTATTTGAGGATGGTGTGCCATGCTCAACATGAAATGGGATCCCATTGCTTTCTAAAGACCATACCGTAACTGAGAGTTAAAGAGGGGGTACCTCTCCAAAAATATAGTTGATGGTACACCATGAATCCCCACTATCTCCTGAACATACAACTAACCCAAATCATCCACTTTGGTCAAGTCCTTGATTGGAATGAAATGGCCTGATTTTTTCAGATGGTTGATTACCACCCATATGGAATTCCTCCCCCAAGGTTTATGAGGTAATAAAATGATAAAGTCTAAGGTGACCTTATCCCATTTCTAGGTTGGAATTTTTAGTGGATGAAGAAAACTGGAGGACCACTAGTATTCATATTTAACTTTCAAATGTGTTTGACATCTGGACACAATGTCAGCAATGTCCCACTTCATACCAAGCTGGAAATACCAGCAACATAAATCATAAAGCATCATGGGGTTATGAGTTAGAAATCCCACTAAGATAGGTGGATATTCTGGATCACCACCTTACACATTGAAAACGACACCACAAAGTTTCCCTTTAAGAGAAGAACTCCATTAAGAGACAACGACCACTCATTGGGAACCTCCCCACCATTAAGAAACTACATACAACACTAGAATAACTCATTACTTGGCCTTTTTCTTCATGAATTAGCTCTAGAAGGGTGGTCATTAGCTGAACACTAGTCAAGAATGTGGATCCTCTATGATCCTTAGTCTCTTGATGTATTAGGGTGAAAATTCCCATAAAATTCCACTCATCACTAAACCCTTTTAAGGATTGTACCAGAACATTTTTTTCTTAAAGCATCCACTACCACATTACCTTTTCTTGGGGTGTAAATGATATCAAAGTCAAAGCCCTGAAGATACTAAACCCACCATCACTGTCTTTGATTCAGATCCTTTTAGGATAAAGTTTAGGTTGTTCTCTTACTGTTTGAGTAGACTAAAATATTCTCCCTGAAGAGATAATGATTCCAGGACTTCAGGTCATGTGTCATTGTTTCCAATTACAAGTCAGGGGTTGGGTAGTTCCGTTTATGTTGTCCAAGTTTGTGTAAAATATACACCACCAAATGGTCATCATGAATCAACACGCACCCAACACCCATACTTCAAGTGCCATAGAATACCACGTATCTATTTCCTAGTTTTGGAAAGATCAAAAGAGGGGTAGTTTTCAACCACGACTTAAGATCCTCAAAGAACACCAAACACTCCGATCCCCATTAAAACCTCACCAATTTCTAAGTAAGCATAGTCGTAAGAGAGTAAATTCAAGATAAATCTATAAAAAAAACACATGTAATACCCTTCTAGGCCCAAAATATCATAATCTTGAAAACAATCCTTAGCTTATCCCATACATCACTGCTTCAATATTCTTGGGTCCACTAAAACCTCATGTTCCGAGGTCATGTGGCACAAAAACTTTACCTCCATAATCCAAAGGTACCCATATAGATATTAGCATGGATACAATGAAATTGAATATTTACAATAACTATAATTAATTGATTCTCATGATCCTCCTCGTTCCTTGAGTAGATTAGGATATCATCTTCAAACACCACAATAATGGAGTCGAGGTACTGAGGGAACACTATGTTCATAAACTCCATGAAAACCACTGGATCATTTTTCAACCTGAAAGGAATGACTAGATAATCAAACTATTCATACCTACATTAGAAGTTTTCCTTAGTAACATCTAACTATCAGATCCTAACATGATGATACCCTACGCAAAGGTCGATCTTAGATAACCACATCTCCCCCTTGATCTGATCAAATAGGTCATCAATGCAGGGAAAGGGTATTTATTCTTGATAGTTACCTTATTCGAATTCTAGTAATCATTACATAGCTAGATAGATCCATAGGACTTCTTCGTAAATAGCACTGGGGTGACCCATGGTGTGACGCTCGGGATAATTAATCCTTTGGAATCCAAATCAACCAGTTGTATCTTTAATTACCTCAACTCTATGGGAGGAAATACGATATTATGGAAGAGATATCGGTTGTATTCACTGTTCCAAATCAATGGTCAAATCCACATATTTGTCTAGAGGAAAACCTGATAAATTACTTGGAAACACCTATTGGAACTCATCCATCAATGGAGGAAATCTGTCCTCAGAACCTCTACTATAACCCTTTAACATGAGTGATGAAATAATAATAATAAGATTTCATAACTCCAGAAGTGGAGGTCCCACTTTCCATAACCTAGGATCACATTCACCCTGAAAACCTGGGTACTCTCATCAGGTGTCACAAAACTTACTCACCGATGATAGCAATTGAAGTGCGCCTAAAAACACACCATCCAATCCACACTGTGGATTACTTAAAAGAGGTACATTTTCAAAACTAGGAAATCACATTGTATCTCCACCCCAGACAGAGTGAGAGCACATGAAGGAAATCTAAAACCCTACCCTATCTTCTTTCCAATAGGTTTCACTAACTCCATTTCATAAGGAATAAACTTGGTCAAAAATTTCAACATTTCCACAAGACCATAAAAATGATGGATTTAGAAGCACCAGTTTCAAATTAAATAAAAACTATAGATGATGAAATAAGAACAGTACCTATAACTATCGGAATGCCTATATCTAACTCAAATGGTGATTTATCCATATCATGAAGGTTATTCATATCTGCCAATGCCAAAGACCAATTACTAGCTTGTGGCTCTGCCTTGAGCTGACTCTGCCCATACAAAGATCCAACCTTACCAGCATGACCTACATTTTGAAAATCCATATCCCTTGTTGCACCATACTAAGTTAGTAATTCTGTGTGGGATAAGTAACCCACACCACTGTAAGTCTGCATATCGCTCTTATGAAACCTCTATAAGTGTACCAAGTAACCAAACTAGTGATAGGTTCTAGGTGGAATTGGACATGCTTCCTACACATGCCCCAACCTTCTATACTATCAGTATCTAATTGATCCACAACTAGTGGTCGCAGAGGAAGTTGGTTGGGATAGACAGCCTGAACCACCACCTCCCTTCTTCTCTGACTCATCATTATTTATTTTCTTTGTTTTACAATCCATCACCACCCTAGTCTTCTACTGAAAGAACCCTTAGAAAACTAGACTTTACAGCATGATCTATCCCCACCATCAAGGCTTGATCCACTATCTCAGTATATGTCGACAACTTGAACAAGAATATCTAGGAATGAATCTCTGGACACAACCCCATCTCAATATTAAGAGCCCTTATATATTCATTATGAACCACTATGGGTGTGAAATGGACTAATTCTGTTAAATTTTTGGTATATTCCAACAAATTTTGATCCCCTTGATAAAGATCCAAAAGACTCTCGGGTATTGTCAAGAACCAAAGTCTCAGGGAAATACAACTCATTGAAAAAGACCTTATAGTCCTTCTAACCCATATACTCATGGTTTCCAGCATAGACCACTGATTCCCACCACCTGCGACTAGGTCCTTCCAACATTAATGAAAAAGACATCACTTTAACTTCTTTAGGAGCATAAAGAATCCCAAAAATTCACTTTATCTTTTCAATCCAATCATCTACTTCCTGGGGGATTGTTCTACCTCGAATGGAAAGTGGTTTGTTCTTGAGAAAATCATGAGAATCATCCTTTTCTGGAACCATTTTGACTTCATTATCCTGAAAAATACCATAGACCACTCCCTAATCCAATTCATGTATATCCTAAACCATAATTTCACCTAACATCTGATCAACTGGTGAGGAAGATATCTCTATGACCTATTCCCACTGTGGCACAAGATGTCTCATGGGATGAATGATGTTACAACAAGACCAAATAAACAATAAACACATCATCTGTAAAAATTATGAGATACAAAAACCTTTAAATATTTCCATAAATCAAGACAAAATTATTACAAACACAATAACAAAAAAATCCACTCCACCCCCCTCTCAGTGCCCATGAAAAATCTCCATCCTATACATCTCAACTAGAGGAAGAACCAAACCAAATATCAAACATCTGATGGTGACCCAAGGCCTATCATGAGGTGTGTTTCCCATACTTCCCACTCACAACTAGAACCTCAAGCCTATAATGTCCTAGATCTGGCCCATCCAGTCTCTCTTAAATAAAATAAACCAAGAAAGTGGAAAACCTTCTCTGATACCATTTTTATCACAAACCAAGCCAGGCTTCCATCCAACCTAACACCCGACCTGGTATGTGGCAGGACCTAAAGGAAATTCTTGATCCCCACAGGCTGGAAAATTGTTATTGGGAATTAAACATCACATTTTGGAAGGATTTACCCCATAATAATCGACCATAAAAAATCCATAATAATAATAAATAATATCACAATAATATCCATAACAAAAAACACAAACAAAATGAGTTCCCATTTTAAATTTTTTAACAAAACCCAAATTAACCAATAAGTGGAGGGGAATCATCTATACAATCAAGCATCCATTCAATAAGAGGGACATTACCTTTATTCCACCTCCACCAACTCCTGCCAAAAGAGGAACCTATATCACATAGATCCACCATCACAACCAAGAAATTTATTGCTTCTTCCTCCTCCTTCTTTCTTCCTCCCCTCCCACAGTGCCAACTCATCCATTCTCCACTCCGTGTAGCCGTCCGCACCACCCTGTTGCGCCACCACACCATCGTACTATTGTTCCCTACGATTCTATACCTCTAGACCATCGCCCTTTCGCGTCACTGAACTACTCCCTAGACCACCCAACCTCCATTCGGCTTCATCGTTCTCCATTTGAACCATTTTTTAAAGATTTGAGTTCGAATCCTTGTGTTACGAGTTTTTCTCATATTCATTTTCATTATTTTGAGTATTATACATTTTATTATGTTTTTTTCATTTTGGAAAACTCTATATTTAATACTTTATCTATTTATCATTCCATATATGATATTTAGGATTGATACATTTTTTATTCAATATTTTCATGTTAATCTGGTTCAATATTTTCATGTTTATCACTTTATGATTTTTGACCTACACGACCCTTTGATTTGTATATTGGAAAACCCTAGGTTCAATATTTCATTATTAATCTACTTCATTATTTTCATGTTTATCTTTTTATCATACCTGACCTATGTGACCCTTTAATTTGTTGTAATTTTCCAAAAAAAATAATTGATTTGTAGTTGTTTTTATAATATTTTTAAAGAACAAATTAACATGTGAGATTTTATAAATACCTATGTAAACATGTATATATAAACATATGAGATTTTATTAACATGTGTGATTATATGTGTGTTTGTGTGTGTGTGTAAGCATGTGCTATTTTATATATTATTATATATATAAATTATTAAATCTATGAAAATGTGCAATTATATATATATAATGTATATTGGTTTAAAAAAATTTCAAAATATATTTTATACATTTATATTAATTAAGAAAATTTTTAATATATATATAAGTAATATCTCATGAATATACAAATATAAACTTTTTTTAAAAATGTGTGAGTTTTTTAATATATATATATATATATATAAATATGTGTATTTATATATATATATATCAGGTTGAACAAAATTTGTAATTTTGTTGATATATATATATATATATATATTTACATATGAATATATATATATATATATAAACATTTTTAAAAATCCTTTTAGATTTAATGTATATATGTGTGTGTATTTTTGATATGTATATTTTTTTTAAAAATTGTATACATTTTATGTATTTATATTAATTATGAAATAGTGATATACATATTTATAATAATTATTAAAAATTTAATAATAATTTATATAATTAATACTAATATTTACATGATTTATGGTAACTACTATTAATTAGTCAATATTATTAATAAATAGTAAATATGTATGTATGTTTATATCATTGTATATAGATGTGATATGTTAATTTGTTTGAGAAAAAATTTAAAAAATATTTTGATGTAAATAGATTTGATTAATTATTTGTTATATATATATGAAATATATAGAAATGGGTGTTTTTTAAGAATGATAAGAAAAATAATTTAAAGAAAACATTTTAACTAAATGTTATTTTTAAAATTTTGTTATATTAAAAACAATAAAAAATTGGTTTTATGAAAAAACAACAAATATTTAAAATATTTAATGTTTATTAAAAAATTAGTGAATAATAATTAGGATAATTTTTTTGTAATAATTTATAAAAAAAATATAACAATTATAAGAGTTATTAAAAATTCATAAAAAATATTAATTATTAAAAATGTAGTATTATTTTTAATAATTTATAATATTTAATAATTATTGAGTCATTATTGTTAATAAATTGTTGATATTACTAATTATTATAAAATCTTAATATTAATTTGTAAATAAATATTAAAATATATATAAAAGTAAAAAATATTAATAAATTAACAAAAATCACATTAATAATAATCATTACATTATTTATAATAATTAATAATTAATTTATAAATATTATTAATACATAGTAAATATAATTGTTAATTAAAAAATATTATTAATAATTTAAAAATATGAGGAAATTATGAAAATTTGTGTAAATTCGTAAAAGAAAAAATATGCATAATTGTTAAATTTGAGTAATATTTACTATAAATTAAAATGTTATGTTGCGCCAAGGGTAAACCTCAAATCTCAGACCCAATGGTTATCTCCAATTTATCATATGATACATAGTTTGAAAGATATATTAAATTTTTTGTAATAAATTATAGTGAAAATATTTAAATAATTACCCTTGTATGCAATGTTAATAAACACCCAATAGTCACAAATGTTATGTCGTATCTTGGGTAAAACCCACATCTCAGACCCAACGGTGATATCCAATTTATCATACAAGACACCATTTGAAAGATGAAAAACTTTTTATAATAAATTATAATAAAAATATTAAATTAATTACCCTCGCATGTAATGTAACTAATCACCCGATGCACACAAATGTAATGTCATGTCTAGGGTAAATCCCACATCCTGGACCCAACGGTGATCTCCAATTTATCATATGAGACATCGTTTGAAAGATACATAAAATTTAATAATAAATTATAATAAGAATATTAAATTAATTACCCTCACCTACAATGTAACTAAACACCCGAAACACACAAATACAATGTAACGTCTAGGGTAAACCCCATATCTCGGACCCAACAGTGTTCTCTGATTTATCATCTCAGACACCATTAGAGATATATTATATTATTTTCAAAAAATAGAATTTTTCTTATATAATATATTTAATATTTTTATTTTATCTGTGTTGAACCTCTATAGGCCCCTTAATCTAGTGCTAACCCAGTGTCTCACTCTACACATATTCCATAGAATATTTCCAGATGAAAAAATATAATAATAAATTTCAACTAGTTAAAATTATTAGCGATAATTATTCTTATTCTTGTTGTTTTTTAGATAACTATGGACTTGGAAAGTAGACAATCGTATCTATTATGGGATCATGATCGGATAAATAATCAAAAAAATCCAAATAGATCTAGTTTAAATCATGTCTATATTGAAGTTGTTGAAACCTTTATATAATTTTCATCGTCGAATTTAGATTTTTTTTTATGAAGGAATAATTTAATTTCCATGTTAGTATTGTGGTCTTAGGATATTCAAAACATTTGACAATGTTGGACTTCATCTATTGCTTTTCAGTTTTCAGAAATATTTTATTTTTTAGTATTAACATGGTGTTAATAATTCAGTAGAAAATAATTTTTTTGGGTTCCAGATCCATCATTTCAGAATTTAATTCATGAGGTAGTTGGTCCATCTATTCCTGAAACAACAAATTAGAATGATATTCTAAATCCTGAATCAGAACCTTCTCAGTTTTACAATTTGTTGAAATCCACTAAAGAGGCCTTATATCTAGGAATCCAGATGAGAAAACATGAAGATTTTACAAAAAACTATGGCCATTAAATTAGATTTTGGAATGTATAATAGTTGTTTTGATCAGATTTTATCATTTTTTAATTCATTATTACCTAACATAAATGAATTACCTTCATGTTTCTATAAAAGAAGAAGGTTGGTTCATAATTTGGGTTTAAGTTATCAGAATATCCATGCATGTTCAAATGACATAATCATATATTATGGTTATTATGAATATTTGGTTAATTATCTAACATGCAGATAATTCAAGTATAAAGAGGAACAAAAAATAAATTTTAGAGTTCACATGAAATGGTTGATAAGTGTTCCAATTAAACTTCATTTACGATTTCTATTTTGGTCTCGCAACATAGATGAATTTATTACATGGAATAAATCAAATATTTCCATAATAGAAAGCTTAAATCATCTATGTGATGGTGATTCAGGGAAAAAAATTGATCAGACACATCCTTCTTTTTCTTTAGAAACTCGTAACATATGGTTGGGCCTTTCTACTGATGGTTTTTTTCTATTTGGTGCTTATAGTAGTCAAAATTATTGTTGTCTAGTTTTTATTACTCCTTACAACATTCCTCCTTGGATTTTGATAAAGGATACATATATATATCTTATTTTATTAATTCCAAGACATCCACAGAATAATATTTATGTTTATTTGAAGCCATTTGTTGAAGAGTTAATTTCATTATGGAACAACAGTGTGACTCTATTTGATATAACTACATATCAGAATTTTATAATTAAGGTTTCATTAATAAGGATGACCGGTGAATTTTTGGCATATGGTATGTTATCTGACTGAAGTACACATGGTCTAAAGTCATGTCTGTACTACATGGATGAGTACAAAATGTTTTAATCTTGTTAATGACAGAAATTTAAGTTATTTTGACTATCATTGGATATTTCTTCCTGCATATCACCCATTTCAAAGGAATAAAATTAATTTTACAAAAGGTGAAATTGAAAAAAATGCACCTCTAGTAGTTCTGTCATGTAATCAGGAAAATTATATTGTCTCTTCATTACCTCATGTTACTTTAGAGTAACTATAAACAAGAAAATAATAAATTTTTTCAGGAGAGATCATAATATTATAAAGAAAAGTATTTTTGGGACCTTCCATATTAGTATGATTTGTTGGTTCATCACATGTTATATATGATGCATATTGAGAAGAATGTTTTTGATAACATGTTTTATACCCTATTGGACACACCTGGTAAGACCAAAGATAATTTTAAGGCACTGTTAGATCTTGTACAGATTTGAAAACATCCTGAAAATAAATTATTTGAAGACGAATGATCATACAAATTAAAGAAGCCAAAAGTAGCTTACTAACTTTGTAAAGGAAACTGTTTATTTTTCAGTCAATTGATTAGATATTCAAGGTTACTAGATGATTATGATACTAATTTCTCTTGTTGCGTTAGAAATGGTAATATTACCGGGTTAAAAAGTCATGAATATCTTATTATAATTGAAATATTACTACCTTTTTTTATAGGGTTGTTGAATTCTTTAATCTGGGATGTGCTAGCCAAAATATCATATTTTTTCTAATATATTTGTGCCAAAACATAAAATTATAATTCATTGAGTTTGTTGGAAAATTATATTATTTTAATTTTATGTAAATTGGAGAAAATATTCCCACCCATATTCTTCGATTACATGGAAGATTTAATATTTCATTTTCCATGTGAAGATAAACATTGAAGGCTGATATAATTCTAGTGGATGTATAAATTTGAGAGATGTATGAAAAAATTAAATAAGAAAGTACACAACAAAGTATTCGTTGAAGGGTCGATTGTAGAATCATACTTACAGGAGGAAATTTCAAATTTATGGTCTTATTGTTTTCATTCGGAATATCCTTCAAAACATAATCACATAATTCAAAAGGATAAAAATCTTGATAATGTCACAGACCATCAGTTGCTAGTTTTTAATCATCCCATGCTTTTTTTCGATGGTTATCGTGAGTGATGACTTACAGATGAACAACTGCATAGAGTTTTTACTTATTTTCTGCTAAATTGTAAAGAAATGACACAATTTGTACAGTAATTACAACTTTTTTATTATTTTGTTAAATATTTATTAAAGGTATTTTTATTTAAATTAACTTTTTTTAGAAAATGTAATGACCATATCAAAAAACAATATATACAAATTAAATCTGTTGCTCTTGAAACAAATCGGCAACAAAATTATGCATATTGGTTTCAAAGATAGGTAAGATAAGTTTCTTTTGATAGAATATTAAATCATACTTTCAATGATATATATTATTAATAGTTTTTATTATTTATAGGTAACACATAATGAAAATAAAATTGACATCCAATTATGTGTGCTCAAAGACCCTCCATCAAAATTTGTAAAATATTATAATTGGTATATGGTTAATGGATTTCGATTCCATACATGCATATATAGTGACTCAAGGAAATAAATGAATAGTTTTATTCATTTGAAAGTATTCCATTATAAGGAAAGTGGAGATAAATTCTATGGTATTCTATATGAAATAATTGAGTTATGTTATATGAGACAAAATTATATTATAATGTTTAAATTTCATTGGTTTGATACTGATTAAGTGTGGAGAGTTTATCCACAACATATACTCATTTAAATTTAATATAAGAATCTTATTGCATAAAATGAACCATTTACGTTGGAACGTCAAGGACATCAAGTTTACTGTGAAAATTACTGTTATATTTCAAGAGATTCGAAGGACTGGTGGAGGGTGATAAAAATGAAATCACGTGACAATAAATTTATTGAAAATGAAAATGATTCTGTGGAAGTTCTGCATATTTTTTTTTCAAGAAACTTCCCAAAATATATCTATTACCCTATAGGATATAAATATCTATGATGAAACCCCCATTTAATGACTAATGATATATATAATGTTGATGAAGTAATAAAGGATGATAAAACTGAAAGTGATATAGAAGTTGAAAATGCTGAAGATGAGGATGAATACATTGATGTTAATGAAAATGGTGATGAAGAAGACGATTGATGATTACATTCAGGCCATTAGTTACAAGTAATTGTTATATTATGATATTTATTAGTTTTTAAAATTTTATATTTTTATTAATAATATGTTATAGGTAAAATTATTTTATTATGAAATTTGTTAGTTTTTTATATTTCATATATGTATTAAAAATATCTTACTGGTGAGAATAATTGTTTCAGATGGATAGAGATGACCCTGACTATCTATTACATTCTTTCACTAATGACGGGCTTCCTACTGAAGAACCTGATTCAGATCATCCTCATCAAGCTAGTGTGCATACACGAAGGGGGCGCGATCTTGCTCGATTTTTTATTCCAGATCCTATTCCAGGGAGACAACCATCTGTTGATTTTGATCGTCTTTTATGGAGGTATGTTTAATTTTTTAAAATATTTATTTTACTTTTATTATGTTTTTTAATTATGATAATAATTTTATGATTATATATTTGTTTCTAGTTTCATTGTTTTTTCACATTTAGAAATTGGAAAGGTTGGTGAGATTATGAGAAATTATTTTTCTGAGGCATGAGATTCATGGGACCTGGCACCCGTCATCGTGTGTGACCAGATGTTGTACCACTATATTGTATGTTATTAAATAATATATACTTTTTTAAAATTTATTTAATTACTAAAACATTTTTTAAATTTTCTTGGAGAATTTATTTTCTTTGATTTCTGATAGCCTGAGAGGTCCTATCTGAGAGGCATGGGATACTTGTATACCTGAGTTCTTTTATTAGTTTCTACAAAATATTAGAAAGCAAGATATGAATAAATCCTTTGGTGTCATTTTCAACCAGTCTTGAATCTCCCATCGTCCCTACTATATATCAGCTCTGTTATGGGATGTATTGTGCTCATTTTGGCTAGGAGAGACTTTTAGGAGAAGATCATCAATTGAATATCAGAGCTGGGGGAGGCAAGATGTCACCCATAGGGTCAGGAGTTATACATTTTACATACATCGATTACATATGGTAAGTGATATTATGTATTAATGTATATAAATTTTAACTATAACATGTTTGTTATATTATACAATCCACTGCTATCTATTACAAAGTTTGAATTTTATAAGAAGATATATGTTGATCACCATATAGGAAAAGTTGTAGGAGAAAGTCTACACCATATTATGGTTAGTGAATTTGTTTAACAATGTCATGAATATTAATTTTATCATTATTCTGATTTTTCATTATATTTAATGAAAATATATGAGGATGATAATTATCATTCAAGGAAGCGTGAAGATGATATGGAAAAGATTTCACTGTTGATTTGGGTTTTGATAAGGGGGGTTGAATACAGGAGACTTTGCAAGGTGCTGAGAAAGGTTGAGTGATTGTTATTAGTTCTTGACTAACACCTACGATTTATTATGGTATATCTATGATGGAATCAGTGAGCACGATGGGAGATCGTGGGGATCTATCATCGATTTTTTCATCAACTACATAGAATGGGGAGAGGTTGAGAGCTCAACCTGATATGATACAACCGATGCAGAAGGAGAGGTAGGTGCATGAGCATCAGCATTTGAGAGATGATAAGATGATGGAGTATATGCGGCGACTTGTACGTGGTGGGTGTATAAAGTTTCTTCCCCCCTGGTCCTTCGAGTGATCACCCCCAGGTCCTTTGATTTATCATCCTCTATGAGATGATAGTTGATGATTTATAAAATTTTTATGACTAATTTTTGTAATTTGGTATGATAGACATGTTATTTTTTTACTAATGTATTACTTTTATATCTCTTTTAATTTGTTTAATTTTATGTAATTATTTTAAAATATTTATAAATTTATTATTTTTTTAATGTTTTAAACATATTTTAATTAATTTTAGGTTTTTAATTATTCTTATATATATTGTTTTTATTAATTTTCTGTATATTTAATATGTTGATTAATTTCATTAATTTAAATTATTTAAATTATTTTTTTGTATATTTATTTTTTAAGTTAAACTTATTTTATTTTATATTTATATTTTTTAATAATATATATATTTTTAAAAATATTTATTAATTTTATTTCATATTTTTAAAAATAATTTTAATTTTTTTTTTGTTTTTTTGGAAAAAATTATTATTTGTGACGAATGACTACATCCCCCGAAAATAATTTCTGTAAACTTTTTCACCAGATCATCGCAAAAGGTTATTGAACACATTGATGGGAGTCTTTTGAGATGTAACCTTTTTCTGTCACAAATAAGTATTATTTGTAGTGGATGGTCGTAAATAATCACATTTGTGACGCCACCATCCACGACGGGGTATTTGCAACAAACTCCCATCGTAAATGACTTTTTTTTAGAGAAGTCTATCCTAATTACCTTATATTACTATAGTGATCCTCCAATATAAGTTTCACTGCTTTTTACAAGTGAATCATAATATTTGATTCATAGAAATGGCAGTGGAACTACCCATAAAAATTCTATGAAATGAAATGTATGACATGAATTATGATAACTCACATAATCTTACTCTATGATTGGCTAAGCTATTGTATAAAATATCATATCAAGCCTTATAATTTCCTACAAAATTGTAAAAAATAGATATAAAAAATTCATGTACACAACTATTTAATATGATATATATATATAAAGGTATTAGGGAATTCCACACCTTTAACTTTTTCCTACTTAAAACATGAAAAAAGAATCTTTAATATGTTGTTTATCTATTTTTCCAACCATTAATTAAACAAAATATCCACTACAGGATAGTGGATATTGTTTTTATGGAGTTACGATTGAAAATAACCTTGAGGGGGAGGGGTGAATTGGGATTTTAAAATGAATTTAATGTTATATTAGAGTTTTATTATAAATGCAGCATAAAATAAAAAGAAAATCAACCCACAATATTTTTATAGTGGTTCAGATCTAAATGATCATGGTCTAATCTTCACCCATCTCATGAATAGAGAGTGATGGAACCGAATATTACCAATATAATGGAATCTTAAAATAACTTTTCCCACCTAGAGCCATAACCCAATTATAAATAATTTCCTCCCCTGGAATCTTATACCAAAACATGACTTCTTTTTTCCAATCTGGAGGCACAATCTGAGCAAGCTACATTTTTTCACAGGAGGCATGAAACACTTCCTAAATTTTATATTGGAGTCACAACATAATTAACTACCTTTTAATGGGTAGTATAACCCTTTACAATTACACACATAAAAATGAGTAGGGTGAAGTAAAACCATAGAACTAGAATGAACACTTCACAGTGTGAGTGTCGAGGTAGAAAAAACAATATATAGAAGAAAAGGATCAAATTATTTTAGTTTGGCAGAGAGTAATTGTTGATCAAATTCAGCACTTATATGGTTCAAGTGAATCCTCAACCTCTACCACTCGCACTGGTTCCGTCAAATCTATATAAACAATTTTCCTTTTTGTACAACATATTTAAAATATAAATTCTACCACATGTTTCATTTTCTTAAAGAAATGATCATACATATTTCTTTAAAGAACTAATTTATATTTAATTCCTAGAATATTATCCACATGTATATAATTTATAAGTGAAAAATAATATTTATGAAGGTTATCCTTGATATTCTATAAAAAAAATATCAAAAAGTAAAATAGAATTCATTATAACATTTATTATAGTAGTAAATACTAAGACTTAATATCCTTGGAAAGTTCCTTGGTAATAATAAAGGCTAAATCTTTATATTTCAGTAGATTTTAATTTGAATATTTCATTTTCTAGAATTTTCAGCACGTATATCAATACACACTTTGTGCCATGTAAATCACATTTAATACATCATGAAATAAATTAAAACATATTCTAATAAGTTATAAATAATTAATAAGTAATTTTATAACAAATATAAAATTAAAAATAATCATATTAAACATGAAACAAATGTAAATATGAAATATTAAGTAAAATGTAGTAGAATTCTAGGTTTTAGAATATCCTGTAAATTCTCACTGAACTATAAGAAATATTCACATATGGGATTCATCTAGGGGATTTTTATAGGGAAATCACATATGGTAATCTAGTATGGGATTAATCATGTTAATAAATTCATCATGTATCCAAAAGTTGATGTAGTAGAATGTTGAAATATGAAAACAACTTGACTTATCAAAATTTATACTATGTTTAATTATATTTATAAAATTTCCTCATAAATCCATATAATTAATAATAAACTTAATAATACTTATATATCTCATGTTATCATCAAAATAGTGTAGAAAATTAGTTCTGTAAAACTGTAGAATTCATACTGAAAACATGTAGTGATTTATTACCAAATTTCGAACATGATATTGATCGATTCAGAATTTTATGTCTCATAATGAAATGTATATAATTATATTATATTTCCATATAAAAATGAATAAATCAATTTGTATTTATATATCCCATGATACAGTTGAAATATATAAGGTTACTGATTCTAGAAAATTGGCTACATGGTTTGGCTACATGGGAGAAATAACTACGTGAATCATCTACATGGGTGAAAGGACAGCATGAATTGGCTATATAAAAATAGTAAAATACATGTAAAATTGATATTTTAGGTCCTAAATAAATTATTTAACCTAGGAACACTATATGAAACTTATATAACATTAATGACCAATCAAAACATGAAATCTAAAGATATTGTATACAAATAAATATTATGATATCATGAAAGTTGAGAATATTTTAATGAATACATAATTAAAATTATTAAGACACTTAAAGTAATGGAAAAAAGTAAATATTTATAATTATCCGAACATAAATGTTTTCAAGGATCCACTCAATATTCTCTCTATTTTTGATAATTATAAAACTAGGTATAATTTAAAAAACTTCTCCCCCTTTTTTAAATTATCAAAAAGATGATGTTTCAATAGAAAAATTATCCTCTCTTTGAAATGATAATGTTTTTTACTATATTTGATTAATATATTATATTTTATATGAATTAGTATAAACATTTTTAAAAACATTTCTAAACATTTATATTTTAAAACAGGTTTAAAGGAGCCCCAATAAAGCAAACAGAATCTTAATAGTTTTCTATGAAAAATAATTTGAAACCCTTAATAAAATAATATTTTATATAAAATATAATTTTATAAAGTAAGTTAATATCATATAGTATGAATTATCAGTATTAAAATAGTAATATAATAAATAGATATTATATAATTTAATTAATTGTAATATGATAAACATATTATATATTTCAAAAATATCATGTAAATTTGATAATTTAAGCATATAAACACACATAAAATCCCTCTAAATTCCATATAGATAAATTTAAATTTAAATATCCATCATTACAAGTTCAAAAAAATTTCTATCAAGATTATTTATGTATAGGGGCTTAGTAAAGGTATTTGTATGCTGATTTCCTATAGAAATAGATTCCAGACATATATTTCCTTTTTTCACATGATCTCCAAGAAATTGATATTTAACATAAATGTATTTAGGTCTATAGTGTTTTATTGGATTTATAGAAATATATAGTTTAGAATTATGTAAAAAAATTGGAATCTTAATAATATTAAAACAAAAACTAGAAAGTTTTTTCTTAATCAATAATGATTGAGCACAACATGATGTAACAACTATATATTTAGATATTGTAGTTGAAAGTGAAACTAAATTTTATTTCTTTAAGGCCCTAGAAACTAAATATTTACCATGTAAATTATATATACATGAAATTATCTTTATATCTATCTTACATCCATCAAAATCAAAATCTAAGTAACTTGTGAAATAAAAGTTATTATTAGAAGAGTAAAGTAAAACAAGATTCAAAGATCCTTTAACATATCTAGTAATCCTTTTAATATATTTAATATGAATTTACCTAGGGTCACTTTGATATCAAAAACACATATAAACTAAAAACATCAAATCTATCCTATATGTAGTTAAATAAAATAAAATTCCAGTAACTCCTCTATAGGTATTATCATCAAAAGATTTTCTATATTTATCTTAATCTTATTTTCAATTAATACTATGGGAGGTTTTTTACTTTTTTTATATTATAAAACTTATATCTTAACTAAATCTTTAGCATACATAGATTCATTTATAAAAATACCATCATTTATTTCAAATATTTTCAAACCAAGGTAAAATTTTAATTCCCCCATCATGTTTATATCAAATTTAGAAGTTAGGAAATCTTAATATTCAGTTCATATTTTTTCACATGAAGATCCAAAAATAATATCATCAATATAAATTTTCACAATAAAAATACCATTACAAATTTTTTAATAAATAAATAGGACCAAAATTTCATTAAAAAATATTTTTTTCAAAATAAAACTTGTAAACCATTAATAACAAGCTCAAGGAGCTTGTTTCAGACCATATAATTCCCTAGATAGTTTAAAAAAATGATAATGATGCTTTTAATTTTCAAAATCAGGAGGTTGTATAACATATAATTAATTATAAATGTAACCATTTAGAAAATATATTTTGACATCCATGAAAATAAGTATAAACTAATTTTTTGTCGGAGTAGAGTACTCAAGAGGGGGGTGAATTAAGTATCTATAAAAAATTTTGTTTGAAAAGTTTTCTTAAAAGGTTCTCTAATTAAAAATAAATACAACCCAGTTAATCAATGTGATAAAATTATGAATGTTTGACTAATTAAATAACTTCTCAAAATATTAATCAATTCTCAGTAATCTCAATATGATTTATTGATATTATCTTTGAAACTATTCTAATAAGGAAAAAAATTATAAATTTTGTCCAATATTAACTATCAATGTGAATCTAGTGATTTCCGAATTATACAGTAAAATAGAGAAAACTAAATTAAACAACATATTGGAAAAAATAAGTGGTTCAGTCTCAAGTCACCACACCACTTGGAGATCACCTTCCACCAAGCAGTTTATATTAGTAAACTTGATCCACACCCTTGTCTGGGGTAAACAACAGTGCCCAGAACTATCCACGTCACATGACCTCATCCACAGTTCATCATGGGTGTAACTTACCTGGTCACACAAGGACCTCTTACACACTTATCTGTGGGATTAAACATGTGTACAAAGATATGAGAGGAAGGATATCTTGTATCCTCCAGTTTAATACAGGAGACATTGTCTGTTTTTTAATATGGACACACACACACTACTAAAAAGAGAAAAACAATACACAAAAGATAAAAGATGATGAGATAAGGTTACAAGAGCTTTGAGTGTTATTATATACAGCACCAGACTTCTAGGATGAAGAAGATGCAAGTATCGAGTCCTCTGTCTAGAAATAGAGTATCGCATGTCAGATGCTCTGACTACCAGTTAGATCTGTCTTGTGTTCTTTGTGGAGTTTGTATTGAAAATATTTTCTTGACTCTGATATATGGTATCCCAGATTTGGGATTCATGAATGATTCGTGTGTTCTTCAGATGGTTCTTATTGCATGTATCAGTTCTCTTCAGAAATTGTTCGCACATCTGCTTCTCTACCACCCCACATGTTTGAGGGTCATGCTTTTCTTTTTATTCATGGAGTTCATGTGTTCGAACTGATAGGATGCATGTATTTTTTACCTCAAACCTCGTACTATCAGGTGACATGTCTATAAAGAAATATTAATTATGTCAGTGCATTTAAAAGACTCAAATATGACTGTTAGAAATTAAATTGAAAACGAAAAAACAGATTAAAGAATGGTGTCACAGTCTATCTGGAAATGGTGTCACTTGGAAACAGTGTCACCATGAAACGATGTCTCGTTCTTTTCCTTTGATCAGTGAGATAGTCATGATGGCATAATTGTATTTAGATCTGGAACCGGTAGCACAGATGCGGTGTTAGGATAACATTTTCTAGTCATGGTGTCTGGTCACGGTGTCTGGTCATGGTGTATGGGTCACGATTTCTGTTCACAATGTCTAGTCACAGTGTTGGGTCATGGTTTCTAGGTCACGGTGTCTGGTCACAGTGTCTAAGTCCTTTTCCTAAAAACTAGAATCAGTGTCAGACTCACAGCTTCTCAGACTTAGCCAAATATCCATATATAGACTTAAGCGGTGACATTCACAAAATGAATTAGACTTGATCATTCATAAAATAAATCCATTATAAAACAAATTAAATATAGTTTACAGGATGTATAGGATTTGTTAAAAAAATTAAATATAGTTTATAGGATGTATAGGATTTGCGATCATTAAAACATGATTAAAACATGAAGAGTCCAACAATCTCCCCCTTTTGATGATCACAAATCATATGAGAGAGATATCAGTTCATATTGTTCTGTTCTCACCCTTTTGGGATTAGAAAAAAGAGTAAAAAATTAAATAATAGAATAGACAATAAGAGTAAATAAGAGAATAGACAATAAGATTTCATAGTTCATTATATGGAGAAATTAGTTCCCCATAGATGGATTTCTCTTTCATGTAGAAAATCGAAGGCTTCTTCAAGACCACCCACGGCTTACGTAAAGGTGACCCGATTTCTCCATGTATCTTCATTTTTATGCAGGACACTGTTAGCAGGCTACTAAACAGGGCAATATCCATTGGTAGTTTAATTCCCTTTAGATGGAAAAAGAACCTTCCTCACATTTCCCATATGATGTTTGCAGACAACGCAATTATTTTCTCCAATGTAGGGAAGTGATCTACACTGGTGATCAAGAGTATCCTGAAGGAGTACTATTACTGGAGCAGCCAGTTGATCAGCCATTCCAAAAGTAACCTGTACATTTCCAACAAGTGTGCAACGAGTCGGGTTGTGGCCCTGTGCAGTAGAATGTACATGCATCCCGGATCCTTTCCTATGGAATACCTAGGATCTCCAATATCCTTAGGAAGGATACGCATTTGGGAATTTCATCAGGTGGTGAGAAGTATCATGGGCCGTGTTCTCAACTAGAAAAACCACTTTTTATCCTTTGGGGGTCATATCGCTCTCATTAACTGCATTCTGGATGCCATCTGGGTGCATGCAATGGCTTCAAAGTCAGTGCCAAAAGGGGTTATCAAAGATATTGATAGGGTCTTAGCCAGATTTCATTGGGATTCTCTATCATAAGGGAAGAGACATTGGGTCTCTTGGGACTGAATGGCCCAGCATATTCATGATGGGGGCATCAACGTCAGAAGCATTAGAAGTATTGTACAGTGCATGCATGACTAGCTAGCTTGGGAGATCGTGGAGAATCAGACCCTATAGGGGAGGATCATGCAACACAACCACACCAGTTTTATTAAAAATGGAAGCGTCTAAGGATCGCCCTTATGTAGTTTGATTTGTCCCCTAGTCTTGGGGCTACATCAACACTCCTGTTGGATCATGGGATCTGGCAACATTTCCTTCTATAAAAGCAACTGGGTGGGATCTGTGATTGGTTTCCTGGGGTACCCAGGGCCTTCGATTACTTTCAAAGAGTCAAGATCATACCCGAATTTCAATAATGATGTGCTAGAGAAGACCTAGAAAGAGATTTTTGACTCCATAATTATCAATTCAGAGCCGTAAAAATGTGTGTTTACTTCGTCCCATTATGGGAAGTTCTCTATAAAGGACTTCCGTAGGATTTCCACTTCTCAGGCGCAGCTAGACAACCAGAATAATTTACTGTGGTATAACAGAATTCCAACCAAGTACAATTTCCTAGTCTAGAGAATAAGGAACTCAGTGATCCCCTCCGATGTGAACATCTAGAAAATGGGAATTAGCCTTGCATCATGGTGTCAGTGCTGTAACATCAAGAATGAGGAGATCAGAAATAATGTTTTCTTTGAGGGAGAGTGGGATAAGGAGGTGTGGTAGTGCTTTGGAATTTTTATATCAGTCTCCTCTAATGATCTTTGAGGGTCTTTGTTCTTTGAGAATTGGTTCTAGGGAATACTGAATAAAGGTTCGAAGATAATGGCACATTCTGTGGTCCTCAGTTCTTGGTGTTGGTGCCTCTGGCAGGCCCGCAACAAGGAGAAATTCGAAGGGATTAAATCCACTGTGAGGGCCATCATTGTTAGAATAAAATGTCTGCTAGTGGACATTGTCTCGCTACTCAAGAACTGGCGGGAGACCCCCTCCCTGAGGATGTTGCAGGTTGGCCCTAACATAGCTCCTCCCTTAGATAGAATGCAGGGGCAATGGGTAAGATGGAGTCCTCCAGCAAATGGTTTGAAGCTAAACACAGATGGATCCTAAATATCAGGTACCATGCGATGAGGATGAGTGGTTTATAATTCAGGAGGGAGTGTGATCCTTGCATTCATAGCCCACTTCGGTAATGGCAACGCTATTCAGGCAAAGGCTAAGGCTCTCTTCACCGGTCTCAATCTATGTAATCAGAAAAATATTGAAATCTCCCATGCGGAAACTGACTTGAGGATCATCCATGACTCCCTACTGAACAAAGGTTCCACCCCATGGTCGGTTATGTACACCATAAGGAGATGCAAAGATCTCCTGAGGAGAAACATTCAAGTTACACATACATGGAGAGAGGGAAATAAAGCTGTGGACTACCTTGCCTCACTTTCTATCCCTAGCTCTGATTTCACCTGCATTCACAATGCAACCTCCTTGAAGCCTGAGGGTGTGAATCTAATTCATGGGGATTCCCTTGGTCTTCACTATTTTAGACCCCCTAGTCCTCTTGTTTCTTTATTCTAAGGATCTTTGGTCTTTTTTGTGCCTACTTGAATAAAAATATAATAATGATGATGATGTGTCATTAAAAATAGTAGTCAACAAAAATAAAAAATATCCCTATCAAAATATAGTGTTTTATTGTCTTCAGAACTGGTTGTCTTCTCTTTTCCCTTGGCAGTAGCATCAGGAGGAGCCATAGGAGTAGAGGTAGAAGTTGAATAAAGAAGTGAACCAACTTTTAGAGAAGGAAGAGGGTGTCCTTCAAAAATAGAATGAGCCAAGGTAGGTTTTGGAGAAAGACCGAGGCAATTTTTTGTTGAGGATAAAAGGTATGATCTGACTCAGAGCTTGAGGGACAGACGTATAGGAAGTGGAAAAGGTAGAGAATAAGGAAGAAGGCAAACCAGGCCTCAGGGGTATAGCTGTAAGAGCCACAATAGCATTGCTCTACACATGAAGATAAGGCCTCAATAAATTGATGAATTCAGTAATAATCTCATCACCATACTACATCACTTTCTAAAAATCATATTTGTTCCCCATGAACTACTCCAACAAAGGAGTGAAATATTTCATCTTTTAAACTTGAGTTTTGAATCCTTGAGTGACAGGAGGGATTTTCAGATTCTCTACAAGGTACTTGAAATGGTTTGCCATATCATGCTTAGAGAAAATCCAATTGAAGTAGAAATACACCTTCTTAGTAATTTCTTATTGATCATCATTTGAAATATTTTAATGTTTTCATACTAAATCAATAACTCTGTCACTATTCTTAACAACCACAGATAGAGAATCTTTTTCAAATCCACTTAACACTGATTGAAGTTCTTCCTTAATAACTGTTTGGAGTCGATCACTATAAAAGGATGGTTGAGATGACTTTCCAGAGGCACTAGAGGCCGTAACAGCTAAAGTAAGGGACTTCATTTGATTTAGAACTTTCTGGAGACAACCCTTATACACATCAGTCAATTTGTTCATACCAATAAAAAGCTCACACATTTATTGAACTATTTTCTTATTTATTTTAAACGCCTTGTCAACTAAGGAATTTAGGTTTGGTTGAATCATAGTGACAACTTCCTATATAATCCGACCACTAACATCCTCAACAGGATGAGCAACATGATCTGGTCTTGATTTCAACAATCTCTGAATATCTTCAACCATTGCTCTGAGAGACTTCACTTCATCACTAAGCTGTTTGTTCTCAATTCTAACCTCTTAAATTTCATGAAGAATTTTTGGATGAATCTATCATATAATCTTTTCCAATAGCAGGGCAGCATCTCTTTCACTTAGGTTTGTTATAGAAGCAGTGAGTGTTAATGAGCTTTTCAACACTAGATAATAATGTATCTCCAAAGTTTTTTAAATCATTCTGAATTACTAAGGTAGAATGTTCTTGAGAAGGTTTGGGAATAGAGAATGAGATAGGCTAAGGTTCCTTTACATATATTACTACAAGAGCATAAACTGATTTCCACTGAAACACAATAAACCGATATATAAATTTAACTAATGCTTCTTGGGAATCATTCACATCAATTTAGATAGAAAATTTATACCATGTATCCATATTTATTTGATCAATTAGATTATTAACTTCAACACTTTCCCGATTAGGGTACTGGTCCCCCTAAATAAGTACATCTCTCACAGGACTAAGTGATTTAGTTCATTGATCTGTTTCCAAAATTTCATCCCCAACACTTTCACCCATGTCTTTTTAGACAACTGAAAGGCTTGCTCCATTATTTCTTCAACAGATAGGATTTTCTCAGGATCATCTTGTTCCTGTATGTGTTCCTCAAAAATAGATTCTTTTTCAAGAGAAAGTCCTTCTTCTAGATGCTCTTCTAGAACAGCCTTATTTCCTTTCAGTAGCAACATATTCTTCTCTAGAAGTTGGTTATTCTTCCAAAACAATAGTTTCTTTAGGAACAAGTACTTCCTTATCAACTATGACTTGAGGAATAGGTACACTATATTCCTTATCCAGAACAGTTTCCCCTATAGGTGCAACAACTTCTTCTTCTTCACTAATAGGATAGTCAAAAATTTCATCTGGTTCCAAACCAGGATCATAAATGTCTTTAGGTCTTGAAGAATATTCAACCGGATTGAATTTTTCATATATCCTTACATTATACTCTACCCATGATTTTCTCCACTGATTCCAACTGATTTTCATTATTTTTACTGTAACCTTTGAGATAAAAAATTTGTAGTTCTTAATGACTTCTTAATCCGGTCCAACCAACCCTTTAGCATGAAGCATAGCAAGGATTAGCCTTGAGTAGAACAAAGAGGTTGACTTTGAGGTTGTCTTTATCAAATCACATATATGAAGTATAACATACTTAAATAGGATTATATTGTTTCCATTATTCATAAGATATATCAAAAATACATCATGATACTTGATTTTAGAAAAATATCCTTTTCCTGGACTAAGCAGATTTTGGCCAAACTTAAACAACAGTCCGGTTTCCCCATCTAGCTCAGTAGAAATAACTCCTCTTTGTTTTATTTCCATTAAAGATTCCCAAATATTATTTTAAAGCAAATATATCATTGGGAGGAGGAGGAACTCACTGATATTCCTAAAAAATTCCCTCATGAGTTATCCTTAGGCAGACATCCCATAACCTCAAAGAAAAGGTACATCTTTGGCTGTTGACCAGCTTCACACAACAAAACCATCTTCTGTATCAAATGAGAACTAGACAACCTGATAGAACTGGTCAATAAGATTTGGATAGATAGGCCTTGTCTCCTTCATGAACCAATCTATCCATCCCCACTCTTTAAGTAATTTAAACACCAAATACATACTTAATAGCATCCACTTAGGGCAGATTTCCTTTTTAGGCACCACTATTCTGTCAACAAGGTTCGTATTGAGAGTACCTTCAGGTGCTATCTTTAGTGATATTTTTATTTTCTTCTAAGATATGTGCTTATCAGGAGTTGAAGATGATGAGTGTTTCATCCTGGTCATTCAAAAAGAGGTTTGAGATAGAGATGAAGGATTGAAAGGGTCTTACGGTTTGAGAGAGAAAGGTTTTGAGTTTGAGAGAAGAAGGCTTGAGTGAAGAAAAGAGTGAAAGATTATTTCATTTTTTATCATTTAGGGATATCAAGAGTTGAAAATTAAAAATCATGGTAATGAAAAATAGTAAAATAATCAGTTACAGTGATACGGTTTATAATATATAAATAAAACGATAAATTGCCTTTGTGGTGAGCTCAAAAAAAACATTCATGTTGAGAACATAATAGGTTGTCATGGTGAGACTGTAACAGACTTTCATGGTATCATCTCTACTATGTGACTTCAAAATGGTGTGATCGTGTTGTTTGAAATAGTATGTTCTAGACTGTAATCGAGAGATAGTAACTGTGAGAGTGAGATAGTAATATTAAAATAGTGCTTGTGAAACCGTAAACTGTGAAACAATAAGTTGTAAAACAATAAACTTTTTACTTAAGATTTATCATTACTAATTCATGTGTGATGTAATATATTCTTTCATAATTTAATGTTTTAGTGAATATATTGGAAATTTTATATTCAGTTCCATTGAATTCCAAACTGATATCACTTTTTTATAATGGTTTCTCAAAAAGTGATGTATTACATCAATATGTTTTGTTCTGGAGTGTGAAACAAGATTTTTTGAGATTTTAATAGCACTTTTTTTTCAAAATTTATAGGTATGTGCCTAAATTGATATCCCTAATCTTGTAATTTGTGTTTCATCCTCAAAATTTGTGCACAAAAACTACCATCATCTATGTATTCAGATTCAATAGTAGATAATGCAGCAGTGTTTTGTTTCTTACTACACCATGATACTAACGACTTTCCTAAAAAGTGACATGTTCCAGAGGTTATTTTTCTATCTAATTTTCAACTGCCAAATCAACATCAGAATATCTATCTAACTCAAATGATTTTCCTCTCGTATATAATAGTCCTAGATTGTGTGTATGTTTGAGGTATTTGAAAATACTTTTAACAGCATTTAAATGAGATTCTGTAAGATTTTCTTGAAAATGAGAACACATACATACACTAAACATAATGTCATGTCGGCTAGCAGTTAAGTAGAGTAATCATATAATCATTCCTCTATAAGTAGTTTGATCAGCAAATTTTCCATCTTCATAAATATCCAACTTAAAAGTAGTATTCATTGGAGTGTCTCTACTTTTAGTGTTATCCAAGAAAAAAAATTTGGAAGATCTTTAGTATATTTTATTTGATTTAAAATAATAGCATCATTATTTTTAAATATTTTAAATCCATGAAATAATTTTAGTTCACCCATTAAACTCATTTCAAATTCTTCTTGCATCATTTTAGAAAATTCAATACATAAAGAATTTTATGAAGATACAAATATAATATCATCTACATAAATTTGAACTAATAAAACATCATTGAAAATACATTTTATAAAAAGGTTAGGATCAAATATACCTTTTGTAAAACCTTTGGAAATAATAAAAGTACTTAATCTATCATTCCACGCTCTTGAAGCTTGTTTTAAACCATATAAATCTTTTCATAATTTAAAAACATGATTTGGAAAGTGAGTATTTTTAAAACCAGGGGGTTTCTCAACAAAGACATCCTCAGATATATACCCATTTAGGAATTCACTCTTAACATCCATTTGATATAGTTTTAAATTTAGATGTGTAGTATAAGAAAGCAGGATTATGGTGGCTACAATTCTAACTACTGGTGCAAAGGTCTCTTCATAGTCAATTAGTTTTTCTTGACTATAGCCCTGTGCAATGAATCTATCCTTATTTCTAACTATATTACCAGCTACATCTACCATATTTCTAAGCACCCACTTAGTTCCTATTATAAATGTGTTCGTGGGTCTGTCGACAAGTTTCAGAACTTTGTTCCTTTCAAACAGATTAAGTTCTTCTTGCATATCCATCACCCAAAATTCATCATTTATAGCATCATTAATTTTTTTAGGTTCAATTTGTGACAAGAAAAATTGATGTTCAAACTGATTTCTAATTGAAGATCTAGTTTGAGTTCCTTTATCTAAATTTCCTAAAACAGCATCTAAATGATGGTTCTTAAGAGTTCTAATATCTCTAGAAAAAGAGGGACTAGTAATTTTAGGTTTGGGTTCATTAGGACTTGAATCTAGAGAATTTCCAGAACTGTAACTATTCACATATTCCAATACAGGATTGTTAGAGGATTTTCCATTGATGTACAAATTTGACATATCATCCTCTAGGTTCTCTAGAATGGTCTTAGGCTCATGTGGATCTGTTTCATAAAACATGACTTGGAAAGATTCTTCCATACATTTTGTTCTTTTGTTAAACACTCTATAGGCTTTAATAGAGAATGAATATCCTAGAAAGATTCCTTCATCACTCTTGGATTCAAACTTGTCAAGATTGTCTTTGGTATTAAGGATATATAATTTTCAACAAAAAAACTTTGAATTAGCTTACTTTGGGTTTTCTATTATTCCATAACTCATATGGAGTTATTTTAAGAATGGGTATAATCAACACTCTATTAATAATATAGCATGTTTTATTTACAGCTTTAGTCCAAAAATAAATTGGTAAGTCACATTCACTAATCAAGGTTATAGAAATCTCTTGCATGGTTTTATTTATTCTTTTTACAACTCCATTTTTTTGAGGTGTTCTTGGGGAATATAAGTTAAGAATATAGCCATTTTGTGAGCAAAAGGATTCAAACACTTGATTTTCAAATTCACATCCATGATCACTTCTTAAGGATTTAATTCTAAGTCCACTAAGATTTTTTACAGTTTTAGAATATTTGATGAAATGAGAGAAGGCTTCACTTTTTTGAGCCAAAAATAAAGTCCAAGTATATCTAGAAATTTCATCTACAAGAACATAAACATAGTGTTTCCCATTTAAACTAGAAACTCTATATGGTCCAAATAAATCCATGTGAACCAATTTGAGGGATTTATAAGTTGAAACTTCTTTTTTGTTTTGACGGAAATTTTGTGTTTCTTTCCCTTTTGACTAGGATTACACACTTTATTATTTGGAAACTCAAGTTTGGGTAGGTCTTTGACTAATATTTTTCTAGTTAGCTTTACAAGGGAGTGAATATTACAATTTCCTAGTATTCTATGACAAATCCAAGATTCTTTGTGAAATAAACTTAAACATGAAGCATTTTGAGACACTAAAGAATATAAGTTAACAGAGTATACATTTATATTTCTCAATGCATAAAACACTAATTCATTTGTATAATTAAAAACATTGCAAGCATCATTTTAAAATTTAACATGAAATCCATCATCACATAATTGTGAAATACTAAGAAGATTATATTTCAATCCATAAAAAAATTACTTTTTAAATTCAAACTAAGTTAGAGTTAATGATTTGGCCAAGGCCAATGATTTTTTCCTTTGGCATTGTCACCAAAGGTGGCATGTACACCATCAATCTTTATTAAGTTCTTGAAGAGTGAATAGTCCCTTGTCACGTGTCTTGAACAACCACTGTCCAAGTACCATAAGGTTTTACAGGATCTCTTTAAAAAAATTTCTACAAAATAGTCAAATAAAAACAGACTTGGGTACCCATATTTGTTTGGGTCTAGTAATATTACGGACTTGTGTTTAAGGAACCAACATATTCTTTATAGGTTTCATATAAGCATTATGTAAAGTGCTTGAAAAATAAACTATATTTGGTCTATAAAAGATTGAAACATTAGAGAGTGTATCATAATTTTAACTAGTAGAATGTTATCCAAAACTAGGATTAAAATTTTTTATCCTAGATTTAGAAACAAAATTTGTTCTTCCAAAATTTCTTTTACCAGGTTGATAGCCAATACTAATAGTATATTTAGGATTAATATATTTACCTATAAAATTTACTAAAGTATATTTACCATTATTAAACCATTCAAGGTAATTTTTCAATTGATTATTAGATTCATTATTTTGTTGTTTTCTCTGAGTAATTGAACATTTTTCTCCCTTTCTCTAGTGAGTTCAGTTTTAATAGTTTAGGTAAGACCATATTGTTTCTTTAAAGATTTGTATTTATCTTTTAGTTTATTACATGTCTCTTCAAGAATATTACAGTACTCAGAGATTTCATCTTTAAACATATTCTCACAACCACTTTCATCTCTAGAATAATAGGAATTATCTATAGGATATTCCAGTGTTACCTCAGATGTGTTTTTCATAAAAAAACATATTGGATTTGTTAGCATGTTTATCATGTGAGGATTCTAAGTCACTTGAGTTTTCCTCATAAGAACTCCACATTTCTTTAATTTCCTTTTTATACATTCTATTTTTGTACTTATATTTCTTTTTATACTTGACCTTGGGACAATCAGACATTATATGCCCCTTTCTCTTACATTCATAGCATACTATCTCATCAGACTTTTCACTTATTTTCTAATCTTTCTTCCAGCTTACCTTTTGATTATATACTCCTTTGAAGTTAGGATTTCTAAAAAATATATTATTCTTGTAAAATATCTAAAACCTTCTGGTTAATTGATCCATCTCCTCATCACTGTCAGGTGATGACTGTTCACTGCTGGAACTTTCTAAAGAGACTTCTAACTTCCCTTTTTCTTTGTGTTTAGAGATTGTGGTCTTAAATGCGATATATTTTCTTTTGGGTTCATTCTCCTCTTCCTTATTGACATTAAACTCCTCTTAATACATCATTAGTTTCTCAATGAGTTCTTTGACAGGTAATTTTCTGATGTCACATGACTCTCTAATAGAGATAGAGGTTCCTCTCCATATATCAGGTTGGCATCTGAGAATCCTCATTATTTGTTATCAGGAAGTAACTTCTTTTCCAAGAGAAATAATTATGTTGAAAATTTCGTTGAACATGATATACATGTGAGAAATATGCTTATCAGGTTTCATTTTAATGTTTTTATATTTAATAGTATAAGTATTGAGTCTCATTTCCTCCAGACTAGAAGTTCCTTCATGTGAAACAGACAAGGTATCCCAAATTTCATGGGCAATTTTACATGTATAAATTCTATTAAATTCCTCATATCCCAAAGATAAATATAAAGAATTCATGTCTTTTCAATTTTTGTAGTAAGAAATCTTGGTTGGGTCATCCTAAGTAATTCTATCAGTATCAGTTATCTTATATTCATCTATAATTGAAGACCAAATTTCAAAACCCATACTTTCTAAATGAATTTTCATTTTAATCTTCCATTGGGAATAATTGGTTCCATTAAATAATGGTGGTCTGTTTGTTGCATCACCTTCTAGTATATTATATATAATAAAGAAATACTTTGAAAGAGCTATAAATTTAGAATAAACAGAAATTTACAGCTCTTTAATGTGAAACTAAAATCACAGTTTAATAGTTTCAAAAAAACAAAGTCTTAATAGGAATAAAAAAAACTTCAGATACCAAATGTTAGTCAGAGTTGAGTACTCAAGAGGGGGTGAATTTCGTATCTATAAAAAATTTTGTTTTTAAATTTTTCTTAAAATCATCCCTTATAAAAATAAATACAGCATAGTTAATCAAGGTAATACAATTATGAAAGTTTTACTATTTAAATAACTTCTTAGAAGATTGATTAATTCTTGGTAATCTCAATAAGAGTTATTAATATTAACTTTGAATCTATTCTAATAATTCAAAACAATTAAAACTTCTGCCCAAGATTAACTATCAAAGTGAATCTTGTGATTTTATAATTATAAAGTAAAATAGAGAAAACTAAATTAAACAACACAGCGAATAAAACAAGTGGTTCAGTCTCATGTCGAGACCTAATCCACTCCACTTGGTGATCACCTTACACCAATCAGTTTATATTAATAAACTTGTTCCACACCCTGGATCAGGGTAAACAACAGTGCATAGGACTATATAGGTCACACGATCTCTTCCATAGTTCTTTGTGGGTGTAAACTACCAGGTCACACAAGGACCTCTTCCACACTTATCCATGAGAGTAAACAAGTGTAAAAAGATATGAGAGGAAGGATATCTTGTATCCTCCTGCTTAATGTAGGATACATTGTGTGTTTTTTATACATACACACACACACTTCTTAAAAGTGAAAAACAATACACAACAGAGCAAAGATGATGAGATAAGGTTAGAAGTGATCTGAGTGTTATTCTATGCATCTCTAGACTTATATGATGAATTAGATGCAAGTATCGAGTCCTCTTGAAAGAAACAGAGTATCGCAAGTCTGATGCTCTGGCTTCCAGTTAGATCTAGCTCGTGTTCTTTATAGAGTTGGTATTTAAAAGATGTTATTGACTCTGATATGTGTTATCCTTGATTTTGGATTTGTGAATGCTTCATGTGTTCTATAGATGTTTCTTGTTGCAAGTATAAGTTCTCTTCATAAATTTTTTATACGTATGCTACTCTACCACCCCATATGTTTCAGGGCCATGATTTTAGTTTTATTCATGGAGTGCATGTGTTGCAACCAACATGATGCATGTATTCTACACCTGGTACCTCGTACTGTCAGGTGACATGTCTACAAAGAAATATTAATTATGTTAGTTCATTTAAAAGACTCAAATATGACTGTTAGAAATTAAATTGAAAATGAAAGAATAGATTAATGAACAGTGTCATAGTTTATCTGGAAATGGTGTCACTTAGAAACGGTGTCACCACAAAATGGTGTCTTCTTCTTTGCCTTTTAGTGGTGAGACAATCATGAATGCATAATTTTATTGAGATTAGGAACCAGTAGCACAAATGCAGTGTTAGGATCATTGTGTCTAGGTCACGGAGTCTGGTCATGGTGTCTGGTCACGGTGTATGGTCTTGGTGTCTGGGTCATGGTGTCTGGTCATGGTGTCTGGTCCCAATGTTTAATCATAGTATCTGGGTTATGCTATCTGGTTGCGGTGTCTGGGTCCTTTTTTATAAAACCAGAACAAGTGGAAGACTCGCGGTTTCTCAGACTTAGACAAATATCTATATATAGAATTAAGTAGTGATATTCATAGAATGAATTAGACTTTATCATTCATTAAAGAAATCCATTATGAAACAAATTGAATATAGTTTACATGATTTATAGGATTTTTGAAACAAATTAAATATAATTTACAAGATGTATAGGATTTGTGATCATTAAAACATGATTTAAACATGAGGATTCCAACACTAATATTATCCTCATTGCATCTAATCTATAAATAGGTTCAAAGGATTATTCAAAATCAAAGCCTTCTTCTTTATAAATACTTTATAAAATTATATGTGTTTAGTTTCAATTATATTTATATATTCATTAATTTTGTTTCAAAATATCCATTTTATTCCAATAATATGTTAATCATATAGTGGAACAACTAAGTCCATACATTATTCCTAGTAAAATGATTTAATTATATTTATATATCCATGATATAACTAAAATAATCTATCATATTATCAATATTATTAGGTGAAAATATAATCATGATAAACACAAAAAATCATAACAAATTTTCTTGTTTGAACATTTGACTTAATATTACCAATCACGTTATGTATAGGACGATCTATATGAGTCTTACAAGATCATTCATTAATAGGTCTATATTAATAAGATATATTCTATAACTCAATATGTTTATTTTTATCATAAGGTACATATTATTCAAAATTAAAATCTCTAAATTCATCCTCAAGTTGATCAATATCATACACTATTTTATTCAATGTTTTTTAATCAAATTTAGCATAAATTGATTCTTCAACAACCATAGATATTTTATTATAAACTATATATTCCTTACTATTGTTTGAATATATTATGAAAAATAATTCATTGGATTTTTCATCAAATTTATCCAAAGAATACTTATAATTGAGAAAAACAATTACACCCAAACACTCTAAAATTTCCAATTTTATGTTTTATTCACTTCCAAAGTTTATAAGATGACTTTTTCAACAATGGCCGTCAAATAATTCTATTAGTAACATAAAATTAAGAATTTAGTAATTCTACTAAGAAATATTTATGTAAATTAATCTCATTTGACATGTTCCTATCCATTTCTTGAAGTGTTCTATTTTTCATTTCAACCATACCATTTTGTTGTGGTGTTATTTGGACTAAAAAAATATGAAAATACCTATTTTTTCACAAAACTAGATAAATTTTAGATTCTAGAATCTACCACAATGATCAATTCAAAATAATTTAATTGTTTTTCCTTTATAATTTTGAAATAATTTATAAAAATTAATAAACTTAGATAAACCAATGTGTATCTAGTAAAATCATTAACAATAATAAAATGGTATCTTTTACCACCCAAACTAGCAGGTTTAAAAGTACTAAGTAAATACAAATGAATAAGATAAAGAGGCCTTATAGTTTGTATTTATTTAATTTAATTAAAAATGTTTCTATGTTATTTAACTTCCAATAAAGATTAAAAATTAATGGTGTTTTCTAGTTTATGTTCTGGTAATAGTAGAACGATTTGGTTCTAGGAAAACATGTGCATAAACTCAAAATTATCATTTCCCTACTTCCCATTCAATAAAATGTTGCCAGATTGTATAACATTAAAACATTTTACATTTTTATCATTTAATTAATCAATGTTAATTGAATAAAAGTATCCTTTTATATTTTCACAAAACAAAATAGACTTATCGTTAAAAATAATGCATTTTCATTTTGAATTTAACAAAAAAAACCCATCACCACATAGCTGAGAAATGCTTATTTAATTCTGTTTCAATACTTTATTATATAAATATTTAGAGATAATAATAGAATTATAAATTCCAACCTCACTAAAAAATTTTACCTTTCATTAAGAATTGTCACCAAATGTAACATTATCTCTATCACATTTATGGAATGATTGGAAATTTGATATATCCTAAGTCATATGTATTGATAATCCACTATCTATATACCAAAAATCCTTTTCGATTCTCCCAAGATAGTTTCCTAAAAAATGATTTAATAATTTTTTGGTACCCATAAAAATTTGGGTCATACGGTATTAGAATTTTTTATTTTGGGACCCCAAAAAAATTGAATACACTTGTTTATAAGAAATCTTGAAGATAAATATTTTGAAATGGAAGGATTTTTTTTCTAAGAGATTGTGGAAATTATAAGGAACAATAATTTTTGTAAGGACCTTTCATATGAAATATAAAACATGTAGTAGTAGACTTTCATCCATTACTTATTTTAATAGAGAATATATTATACATTTTGGGTAAATTATTATCATAACCAAGATTGGATCTATTTTACTCATTTTATTGAAACTTATAATTTCTCAATTTTTTTGCAACCTTGAAAAAAATGGAGATATTTTTATTTTTAATTTCAATTTTATTTTTGAGTTTTTCATTCTCTTTAAGAAAAATAGAAAAATTCATTATTTTATAATTAGGATACGTATACATGAAATCAACCTCTCTATTTAATTTATCATTTTTTCCAAGAGATTTTTTTGATTTTATTATGAAAATTATAGATTTTCATGAGTATAATTTGTTTAATCCTTGATAGATTTCCTTATATTTTCACTCACCTTAAGAACATAAATATTTTTTATCTTATGGTTATTTTATAAACTTGTGAATTCATAAAAATTATGTTCAAGTCAGTCAAATTCTATAAAAAATTCATAAATAGTGTGTTTTTTAGATTCAGATTCAAAGGTTAAATAATAAATAGAGTCTCTTAAATGATTTTATGAATCCATTAAGAATAATTTTTCCACATCCATTTCAGAACTAGATTATTTATTAGTAATTGAATATTTAGGGAAACTCCATCCATTTTCTATTTCCTTCTTTTCCTTATTATATTTCTTCATCTAATATTTTCCCATATTTAATCTTTGGAAATTATTCTTGATGTCCACATTTTCCTACACTGATAAAAAATTACATCTTGAACATCATTATAAATGAAATTAATTTTCTTGTTCTCCTTATAGTCAACCATAGATTAGTATTTAAAGGATTTCCTAGAGTATCCATTATTTCAATTATGTCCTCCTTTTGTAAAATATATAGTATCATGCCTTACACTATTCTATAACTATGAATCAAAAGAGTATGTTGATACAATTAATTTAAAATTAATTCCCTTCTTCTTTGAGTTATCATTTTCATAAATATTTTTAATCTGTATCTCATATTATAATAGTGATCTAATAACCTCATCAAGAATATATTCCTTATAGTTCTTAATTTCATCCGTAGTTACCTTTTTAACATGAATCTTCTTTGAAAATTCTCTAAGTACTATTTCAATAAGAAAATTATTTTCAGGAGTCTATCTTAAAGCAGTCATACCATTTACAATACTAGTAAATCTATGGAACATTTCATTTACATTTTCATCTTCACCCATCTTAAATTCATGATATTTGATTCTTAACGTACATAAATTAGTTCCAATAAGATTATATGAGACAACATGGGTAACTTAAATAATTTTCCCAATTTCATGAGCAGTTTTACATATTTAAACATGAATATATGCATTTCTATTTATTTCAAAATATATTATATTCATCAAATTGAAATTCAGAACATACTTTGCCATATCATTAACAACTAATAATTCTAGTTTACATTCAGGAAGTTTGTTTGTATTTTCTATAATTATCCAATGACCAACACCAATTTGTTTTAAGAAAGATTCCATAAAATATTTCCAATAGAAATAGTCAGTGCCATCAAAATGATGTGGTTTTTGAGGTATCTATCCATCATTCAAACTTGTTCCTACAATCTAAAATAGATACTTTTCCTTTAAGAGTTAATATAGTTTGTGTTCAGAAAAAATAATATATATATATATATAATCTAGGTAATTTACTCTGACACCAATTATTGTTCTAGAGTTAAGATGAAAAAATATCCAAGAGTGTGGTGAATTGTCCTTTTAAAAGCAATTTAATGTTATATAAGTGTTTTATTGTAAATTTAATATAAAATAAAAATAAAATAATCATATTTTATTTTAATAGTGGTTCAGAACTAAATGATCCAAGTACACTATTTATGTGCCTAGTGTAACGACCCAAAGTTTCATTAATGGAAAATCCATTTTGATCTTATTAAATGTCTCTTTATATAAAATGTTTTTATAAAATTTCAACTTCATTGGTTTTATGATAATAATTATGACCATTACTTATATAGTCGTTGAACATTGATCACATGATTAGTATAAATATTGGGCTTTAACACATCCAATTTTACTTAGACAAAGGAAGTGATGGCCTCATCCAGTAGAATTTCCCCATACGAGCCCATTTATCGGAGCTCGTAAAAGAGGTGGCATCCTTGGGCTTCGCTCTTGACCAAGCCCAAGATGATCTTCACCATGTCAATCACGAATGGGACCATCTACGTGAGAAGTGGAAGTTGATAGAAATTACCACTCGAGCGATGTTATCCGAGCAACCCGAAGAGTCTCTCACCATCTCACACCTTACCCTTAGGTCTTATGCGGATATTTTAAGGGGTTATGTAACGAATTGATAGCACTATGTTCATGTACATTATTTTTTGTATATAATAATTTATATACATTCTTGTCATTATTGATACATTGTAAATAATTTTTAAAGTACAAATAGTGTTTTTAGTTATTATTTAATTAAGAATTCTATTTTATTAAATTAAGGTATTTTTTAATTAAATAATGTTTTAATAAAATATTATTATTATTAAATAAATTTTTAATAAATATGAATGATCTTATAATTTTATGAATGCAATTATAATATTTATTAAGGTTTGAATGCCATTTCTGTCAAAACCTGTGTATTTTTTATAAATGTCGGTTTTTATTTTAAAAGTGAAAATTAACATATTTAGAAAATTATTTAGATAAAATAAATTTTATTTCTGGAATCAGGACGTCGAAATTATCCAACGGTGAATTTTTCATAATTTTCTGAGACAGTCAAATATTTGGGTAAAAATTAAATACCGTTTAAATATATAATGTGTTTTATGACATCATAATGACCCAATAGTGATGTAATAAAATACTGGAATCTTTATGTTCGGCCAATATATGTTTTAACATTAAAATAATGTGATTTTGGGTTTGTTTGACTTACTTTTAAAAGCATTAATGGATCCCCTCAAAACTTACTAAACACCTTGTCTTTTTAAATTAATTTCCATGGGAGTGTGACTCGCCTCCACATAAGAAACCCTAATATTTTAAGAATTTCGGACTGTGGAATTATAAAATATTATTTTACTCTTCCCTTTTCCAAAACCCATGGCCAAAAACCATGGGATGGTTTGTGGTTTGGATTAATTTAATATAAGGGGTCCCAAACCTAAATAATAAAGAATTCCCTCAGCTTTCCTATATAAACCCACCCAAGCTTCCACTTCCTCCTCACTAAAAGCCTTTGGAGTTCGTCCAACCTCTGCACTACTCTCTCTATAATCCTCCCAAGGTGCCCCAAGCTCCCAAGAATCCTCTCACAAGCCTCTCTCTACCTTTGGAAGCACACTTCCATGTAAGGGTTTTTTCTTCCTTTCTCATTTTTGTCCAATTTTCTTTAAGTTGTTTTGCCCTATTAATTTCAATTATGAATGTTGGGGTATGGTTTCTCACCTCCCTCATACATCTCTATTTATGTTTGAATGATGTTAGACCCCTTTCTCTCTCATTAAATGCCTCCCATGTACACCCGTTACTATGCCGAAATTCTGAAAGGAACTTCTCTCTCCTCTTTTACATTCAAGCAATACTTTTGAATCATGAATCTAAATTCCATTAAAATTGTTGGGACATGTATCTATATGAACTCCTTACTGTCCATTACATTTAAATATTATTAGGAACCCCATTCTCTCTCATCAAACATTTTTATGAATTCTTATGTCACGCCGTTACGCTGCCGAAATCGCACCGATTTTCTAAGCCAATGTCATTGTGTAGTGAATACCATGCCCACTTCCCCATCAAGGGTATTCACCTTTATGCACATTTACATATTGATTTTAAAGTTTCATGTATGAATTCCACATTCCTTTATCATGTAATAAATGATTATGTTTTATGAATCCATGTTTTATGATCCATGTGGCACACTTATGCATGAAATGAAATGTTTAATAAGGGTGTGCTCTTATAGCGCTCCAATACATTGGGTAAAGTATAGTACCATGATACGTCATGTGCAATGAGTTTTTACTCATTCTAATTCAAGTTCAATGAGGTTTTACTCGTGCTTTATGTGCAATGAGGATTTACTCATGCTTCATGTGCAATGAGCCTTGGCTCATGCTAATTCCATGTTAAGTGTTGTTTCCACATTTCCATGTTATGATTATCATGCTTTATCATGCCTTTATGTTCATGTTTTTCTTATGCTCTATTGATATTCCTATTGTCTAACATGTATTGTACTCCTCATTTTATTCCATGTGTACTCCCTTACTGGGCTTTATAGCTCATCCTTTTCTTATGCATGTCCTCAGGTTATCCCATGCAATGCTAAGTACGAAGGAATGTAGTGGTCATGTAAAGGAAGTTTTCAATAAAGATGTTGTATTTTGTGTTTTAAGTTTTTATGTAATGATCCTAATACCTAAAGACACTAAACCTCTCGATCTTCTTTGTTTTATCAAGTGAAGTTTTATGTAATAAATCATGTGTAAGTTGTAATAAAAAGCAGGGTTGTCATAGTTGGTATCAGAGGATAGGTTTGTTTATTTTTGGGATTAGGATTAGAAAACCCTAGTAAATAATTAGATACAAGACTAAGTGCAATAAAAAATGTCCCTAAGTTTTGGTGAGTATTGAGTAAGTGGGTTATCAAGAAAATACATCCATGTCTGGATACGAGCAGGTAGAGACGGCTCTGGCACAGATGTATCCTAGGTGTAAAACCCGAAAACACCGCTTTGAGCTAGACTCGAATGGGAACTGGTGCACGACAACGGGCCTTGCTGCACTCTTGGTTACGACACTCCTAGGGGATATTCTTTGGTAAATTCACAAGCTTAGTATGAACCCTTATTAAGGGAATTAAAAAAATGCCCCTAAGAATATATGTTAGAAAGTAGATCATGAAAAGCCTAGATTGAAACCTATAGACTCATGAGTTAAGGAAATGAAACTTTATTTATAAGTCATCAACTTTTGTCTTTGGATTACCCTTTATTTGTTACCCCTAACATTCCTTTTATTCCATCCAATGGTCGGTAATAGGAGGACTCGGGATAACAACCAAAGTGAAGATCAGTGTGATGACTGTACTAATGAGATGCCCAATCCAATGGGAGCGGGAATCGCGAACTTTGTCAAGGTTCTATCTCATCTAACTCAAGTTTTGAATAGAAACACGGGTCAAGAGGAACGTTCAACCCCCCTTAAGAAAGAACAAGTCACTATCGAGAGCTTCATGAGACAAAGGCCTCCTATTTTTAGTGGATCATCTGATCCCATGATCGCTGAACAATTGATCAACTCCATTGAAAAGATATTCTACATCCTCCAATGTTCTGAACAAGAGAAGGTTATCCTGGCGGCTTATCGTATGGAGGGTGAAGCTGATCAATGGTGGACTTTGATCAAAAATACGAATCCTGAGGAGTAGATCGAGGCGTTGGAATGGAAGGATTTCTGGAAGATGTTTTTTGATAAATATTTTCCGCGCACCCTCCATCTTAAGATGGAAAGGGACTTCCTTTCCCTCAAGAAAAAAGATAATGAATCTATTGGAGCGTATGAGGAAAACTTCACAAGGCTTGCACGATACGCTTCCGGCTTTGTCGTTACCCCTGAATGAAAGGTTGACCACTTCTTTGGTGGGCTAAAGCCTAGCTTGCGGAAAGAATTAGCAATCCGTGACTTCGATAGCTATGAGGAAATTGTCTGATGTGCCCTCAAGGTCGAAATGGAGATTAGAGAATCACAGGGGTATCATGGGGATAAGAAGCGTAAGGTGGACTTCAATGCTGGTGGGCCGATGGATAAATCCAACGGTGCTAAGAAGATCTAGCACCCCACTTTCCAAAAGTGCAGAAAGAAGAACCCTGGAAATTGCCTTAAGGGGACGAGGAAATGGTTCAGGTGTGAAAGAGAAGGGAACCTAGCTGTTAACTGTCAGCAAGAAAGACCTGGGACTGTGACATAGGAGAGGAATGCTTCGTTCGAACCACAACACGTTGTTCAATGCTTCAAATGCAAAGAACCGGGTCATTTTGCAAATCAGTGCCCTAATCCAAGGGTTTTTGGAGACAACCAACAACCTCCTAGGCAGCAAGTAAGAGCTTTTTCCATCACTTCTGTCGAAGTGAACCTAGAAAACGATGTGGTTATAGGTACGCTAGTTATTCATTCAAGAATAGAGAACTTACTTTTTGATTCAAGTTCTACACATTCTTTTATATCTCTAAAGTTTAGTACAACAATCCCAGCACCACCACAAATCATGGAAGTGAAGATATCGGTGAGTACGGAAATGGGGCAATCATTGCATCCCATGAATATATGTCCTCCCCTGTAATAATATTTGGATTGAATTTCCCAGCGAACCTCGTCATACTCCCTCTGGTTGAATTTGATGCAATTCTTAGCATGGATTGGCTTTCCTTATATAGAGCCAACAAAAATTGTCGGGAGAGGTAAATCACACTCCATATAGAGAATCGACCCCCGATTCTTTACAAGTGTAAGGAGGAAGATGAATCTTCTTTAGATCCATCATCTCAAAAGTGGATATTACTACTTTATGAGAACGCGTATCTGGCTTAGATGATTGAGTCCAAGGAAGAAACCATCCTTGATGAAATGCCTATTGTGAGGGAATTCGCTGAAGTGATTCCTGAGGAACTGCCTGGTCTTCCTCCTAGAAGAGATGTTGAATTCTCAATTGAACTTATACTTGGGGATTTACCAATATCCAAGACTCCATATAGAATGGCTTTTTTAGAACTTGAAGAGCTAAAGAAACAACTACAAAAGAATCTGGATAAAGGGTTTATACACCCAAGTGCTTCACCATGGGGTGCACCAGTCCTCTTTGTCAAGAAGAAGGATGAGTCAATGAGACTTTGCATCAATTATCATGAACTTAACAAAATCACGATAAAGAACAAGTATCCTCTCCCGAGAATTGATGATTTTTTCGATCAGCTGCATGGAGCACAAAACTTCTCCAAGGTGGACTTGCGGTCGGGATATTATCAAGTAAGGGTGAAGAAGGAAGATATCCCCAAGACTGCTTTTCACACAAGATATGGGCACTATGAATTCATAGTAATGCCTTTCAGACTCACCAATGCTCCAGAAATCTTCATGGACTTGATGAATAGAGTCTTTAGAGATTACCTAGAAAAATTTTTGGTAGTCTCTATAGATGATATTCTAATATACTCCAAAACCAAGGAGGATCATGAGGAGCATTTAAGAACTGTACTAGAGACTTTGTGCAAGGAGAAGCTCTATGAAAAGTACAGAAAGTGTGAGTTATGGTTGAAGGAAGTATCATTATTAGGCCATATCATCACAAGCAATGGGATATTTGTGGATCCCTCCAAAATAGATGCAATTGATGGATGGCCAAGGCCAACATCGGTAACAGATATCCGTAGCTTCTGGGGGTTACCTGGATATTATTGACGATTTGTGAGAAATTTCTCACGATTGTCCTACCCTCTTACCAAGATAACTTGAAAGGTAGTAAGGTTTTCGTGGAGTGATGAATGCGAAGAAAGCGTCAAGGAGTTGAAAAGGAGGCTTATCACTGCGCATGTGCTCACTTTACCCACAAGTGGGGAAAATTTTGTGGTATTCATTGATGCTTAGAAGAAGGCCTTAGGATGTGTGTTGATGCAGAATGATAAAGTTATATCTTATGCCTCAAGGCAGTTGAAAATAAACTAGTGAAACTATCCAATGCATGATCTAGAGTTGGCAGCGGTGATCTTTGCCTTGAAAATCGGGCGGCATTATGTTTATGGGGAGAAATGTGAGATATATACTAACCACAAGAGTCTTAAATATATATTCACACAGAAAGATCTTAATATGCGCCAGAGAAGATGGATAGATATCATTAAAGATTATGACTGTTCAATCCATTACCACCCTGGGAAAGTGAACAAGGTGGAAGATACCCAAAGTAGAAAGGATCCATCGATTCTATCAATGATTATAATTGAGAAGGATCCAATCTTCTTAAACTTGATGAAGATGGACATGTGAATCATAGAGAATGGAACATCATCAATCCTTTCACAAATGATTTCTCAACCTTCTCTTTTGGAAAGGTTAAAGGATTCTCAAAAGGATGATGTGGGAATTCAAGAAAAATTGGAAGCTATCGAAAAAGGGAAATCCTTAGAGTTTAATGTTAATGAAGAAGGAATTGTGCGGTTTGGGAAAAGACTATGTGTTCCATCAAGTCTGGAGATGAAGAAGGAACTTTTGGATGATGCACATAGTTCAAATTTCTCTATTCAACCAGGGAGCACAAAGATGTATCGATATCTCCAAGAAATCTTTTGGTGGGATAATATGAAGAAAGAGATCGCTGAATATACATCAAAGTTCCTGGTGTGTCAGCAAGTAAAGGCAGAGAGGCAGAAGTCTAAGGGGGTGATGCAACCATTGCCCATACCAGAATGGAAATGGGAGAACATCACCATGGACTTTGTCACTAGACTTCCAAGGACATCCAAAGGAAACAATGAAATCTGGGTTGTTGTGGATCATCTTACAAAGACTGCACACTTCATTGCTATTTGGGAGGATTTCTCATTGGATCAACTGGCACGGATATATATCAGGGAAGTGGTAAGGTTGCATGGAGTACCACTATCTATTGTGTCTGACCGAGATCCAAGATTCACCTCTAAGTTTTGTAAGAGTATTTAACATGCTCTGAATACTGAACTGAACTTCAGTACGGCCTATAATCCTCAAACTGATGGACAATCTGAGCGGACTATCCAAACACTTGAGGATATGTTGATAGCATGCTCAATGGACTTTAAAGGAGGATGGGATCAACATCTTCCTCTGGTTGAGTTCTCTTATAATAACAGTTTCCAATCGAGCATCCAAATGGTACCATATGAAGCCCTGTATGGTAAAAGGTGCATAACACTAGCATGTAGGGATGAGGTCGGTGAACGTAAGCTGCTTGGACCAGAAATGGTCGAGGAAATGGTGGAGAAGGTGAAAACCATTCAGCAGCATATCAAGGCAGCCCAGAGTCGACAAAAGAGTTATACAGATAATCGTCGATGAGACCTTGAGTTTAAAGTTAGAGACATTATTTTTCTATGTATATATCCGTGGAAGAAGTTCATTAGGTTTGGAAATAAATGGAAGTTAATTCCAAGGTACATCGGCCCCTTCGATATTCTTGATCGTGTCGGGGTTGTGGCCTATCGACTAGAACTTCCACCTACTATGGACAAAGTACATGATGTCTTTCATGTATTCCTCTTAAGGAAGTACATATCGGACCCTTCACATGTACTCTCTTCTGAGGTCGTACAATTGGATGACGATATTTCTTATGAGGAGCAACTAGTGAAGATCTTAGATCGTAGAGAAAAATTTCTATGAAATAAGACAATGCCCCTCGTCAAGGTGCTGTGGAGAAACCACAAGTTTGGAGAAGTGACTTGGGAATTGGAGGAAATGATGAAGCTGAGTTACCAACATCTATTTTAGTGTGGGAAAAGGAAATTTTCTAGGGCGAAATTTCTTAAGGGGGGAATATTGTAACGACCCAAAGTTTCATTAATGGAAAATCCCTCTTGATCTTATTAAATGTCTCTTTATATAAAATGTTTTTATAAAATTTTAACTTCATTGGTTTTATGATAATAATTGTGACTGTTACTTATATAGTCGTTGAACAGTGATCACATGATTAGTATAAATATAGGGCTTTAACACATCCAAATTTACTTAGACAAAGGAAGCGATGGCCTCATCCAGTAGAATTTCCCTATACGAAGCCTATTTATCAGAGCTCAGAAAATAGGTGGTGTCCTTGGGCTTCGCTCTTGACCAAGCCCAAGCTTAGCTTCACCATGTCAAGCTCTAACGGGACCATCTATGGGAGAAGTGGAAGTTGATAGAAATTACCACTCGAGCGATGTTACCCGAGCCACCCCAAGAGTCTGTCACCATCGCACACCTTACCCTTAGGTCTTATGTGGCTGTTTTAATGGGTTATGTAACGAATCGATAGTACTATGTTCATGTACATTATTTTTTATATATAATAATTTATATACCTTCTTGTCATTTTTGATACATTGTAAATAATTTTTAAAGTACAAATAGTGTTTTTAGTTATTATTAAATTAAGAATTCTATTTTATTAAATTAAGGTATTTTTGAATTAAATAATATTTTAATAAAATATTATTATTATTAAATTAATTTTTATTAAATATAAATTATCTTATAATTTCATAAATGCAATTATAATTTTTATTAAGGTTTGAAAGCCATTTCTGTCAAAACCCGTGAATTTTCTATAAATGTCGGTTTTTATTTTAAAAGTGAAAATTAACATCTTTAGATAATTATTTAGATAAAATAAATTTTATTTATGGAATCAGGACGTCGAAATTATCCAACGGTGAATTTTTCATAATTTTCCGTGACAGTCAAATTTTTGGGTAAAAATTAAATACCGTTTAAATATATAATGTGTTTTATGACATCATAATGACCCAATAGTGATGTAATAAAATATTGTAATCTTTATGTTCGGACAATATATGTTTTAACATTAAAATAATGTGATTTTTGGTTTATTTTACTTACTTTTCAAAGCATTAATGGACCCCTCAAGACATATTAAACACCTTGTCTTTTTAAATTAATTTTCATGGGGGTGTGACTCACCTCTACATAAGCAACCCTAATATTTTAATAAGTTTGGACCTTGGCCTTATAAAATATTATTTTCCTCTTACCTTTTCCAAAAACCATGGGAAAAACCATGGGATGGTTTGGGGTTGTATTAATTTAATATAAGGGGTCCCAAACCTAAATAATAAAGAATTCCCTCACCTTTCCTATATAAACCTACCCAAGATCCCACTTCCTCCTCACTCAAAGCCTTTGGATTTCGTCCAACCTCTTCCATACTCTCTCTAGAATCCTCCCAAGGTTCCCCAAGCTCCCAATAAGTCTCTCACAATCCTCTCTCTAGCCTTTGGAAGCACACTTCCAAGTATGGGTTTTTTCTTCCTTTCTCATTTTTGTCCAATTTTCTTTAAGTTTTTTTCCCTTTTAATTTCAATTATGAATGTTGGGGTATGGTTTCTAACATCCCTCATACTTCCCTATTTATGTTTTAATGATGGTAGACCCCTTTCTCTGTCATTAAATGCCTCCCATGTACACCCGTTACTATGCTGAAATTCCGAAAGGAACTTCTCTCTCCTATTTTACATTCAAGCAATACTTTTGTATCATGAATCTAAATTCCATTAAAATTGTTGGGACATGTATATATATGAACTCCTTACTGTCCATTACATTTAAATATGATTAGGAACCCATTTCTCTTGCATCAACCATTTTTATGAATTCTTATGTCACGCCGTTACGCTGCCGAAATCGCACCGATTTTCTAAGCCAATGTCATTGTGTAGTGAATACCATGCTCACTTCTCCATCAAGGGTATTCACCTTTATGCACATTTACTTATTGATTGTAAATTTTCATGTATTAATTCCACATTCCTTTATAGTGTAATAAATTATTATGTTTTATGAATACCTGTTTTATGATCCATGTGGCACACTTATGCATGAAATGAAATGTTTAAGAAGGGTGCGCCCTTATAGCACTCCAATGCATTGGGTAAAGTATAGTATCATGATATGTCATATGAAATGAGTGTTCACTCATGCTAATTCAAGTGCAATGAGGGTTTACTCATGCTTTATGTGCAATGAGGATTTATACATGCTCCATGTGCAATGAGCCATGGCTCATGCTAATTCCATGTTAAGTGTTGTTGTCACATTTCCATGTTATGATTATCATGCTTTATCATGCCTTTATGTTCATGTTTTTCTTATGCTCTATTGATGTGACTATTTTCTAACATGTATTTTACTCCTCATGTTATTCCATGTGTACTCCCTTACTGGGCTTTATAGCTCACCCTTTTCTTATTCATGTCCTCAGGTTATCTGATGCAATGCTAAGTACGAAGGAATGTAGTGGTCATGTAAAGGAAGTTTCCATTAAAGATGTTGTATTTAATGTTTTAAGTTTTTATGTAATTATCCTAATCCCCAAATACACTAAACCTCTCGATCATCTTTATTAAATCAAGTGAAGTTTTATGTAATAAATCATGTTTAAGTTGTAATAAAAATCAGGGTTGTCATACCTAGTTAGGATGATTCTATCACTAAGAGGGGGATGGTGAATCAGTGATACTTTTTATTTTATGTTTCTTTGAATCAACCTTCACCGCCTGTTAAATAGTCAATTCTCCAATGAAAACAATTCAACCACACATCCAAAGGAACATAATTATTTACAAGGTTCACTATTAAATAAGAATAGCTATGTTCTTGGTATATTTTGGAAGTAATACAATACCACAAAATCCATTAGAAAATAATCCTTGGATTACAACAAATAGGATATACCCTTTCACTCATGTATCACTATTTAAAAAATCCAATAGTGCATGTGCACCCTCGCCACACTAATAGGGTAATACAATGTTTTTTTTAACAACTCATGTTACATGTGATCCTTTTTGAATCCAAAAGTGTATTAAATTTAAATAACTTATTCAATTTATCACCTAGAAGATGGTAAAAACTTCTTGGAATATTATATGGAAAAAATAATTCCGATTTTCCCAGTCTAATTCATTTGAGTATGATTTTGCTCGATATGATTCTTCCTAGTACAATTATTCCAAATATGATTCTCCCCAAAGCAAAAAAAAATATGACTTTGAAAGAATATGGTAAAGATGAATTGAAACCACTTTAATTATGATTACAGAAAACTCAATATGATTATTCCTGAATTCAGAAATCTCAGTATGAAAATCCCAATCTGCTTAATCCAACATGATACGAAGATTAACCAAATATAGTTGACAAGGTGAGCATGATAATCAATGAGTACAATGATTAGCTGAATACAACATTGTGATCTAGTCTCTTCTCTTTCACTTCAATTTGTCAAAAAAAAATCAACAGAAATGAATATATAAACTTCTTCTTCTCTATAAAAATCAGAGCTTCTCTATCATGAATAGTACATTGATCATTAGAAAAGTACAATGTACTTTTTACCTTTCATAGGGGACCCTCGAGTGGCTTTGGTAGGAATCCCAAAAAATTTCCCTCTTAATCAAATTCAACTTAATCTCAATTTACCATAAAATATCAGGTGAATTTTTACTTCATCAACTATTATAGAATCTTATCAATTCTTCTACAATCTTCACTTCTTCTTCAAAATTTCATTTCAATTTCCAATCTGATTTCAATTCATGGGTCTGATTTTCTAAATTTGATTTCTTTAAAACAAATCTCTCTACCAATTTTAAGAAAGAGTATGAAGAAATAGATATCCCTTATGAAGGTTTAATTTGATTATTCATTTGAATGTCAATATACCTCTTGATAACTCATTCATCAGTCAATGCTTTCAAACCATGTTTACTTATTCACTTCTTATATTAACCCAGTTGGAAATATAAAATAATTCAATTATGATACAAAGTCTCTTGAACCAATTAAAATACACATCATCAACTTCATTTCTTTATTTTTTCTCTTGAATTGGTTGAGATACAAAACTTCTTCTTCTCATATTTTCTTGACCCACTTGAAGAATTAACTTGTAGATAAAAACAAATTAATCCAACTCTTGGTCCACTTGATAAATATATTTGAAAAAAAATAAGAGTTTATCTATCCCTTCCTTCAAAAATTCAATAAATCATCCATCTCATCTTGAGTACAATTTCTAGAGTACTATATTTTCTTCCTGAGCCTAAGTATAATCATCCTAGGTATGTATATTTTTTTATGCATATAGTGGATGATCAGATGTAACAGTACCTAAGTACGATTTTTATGAGTGTGATTCCTTTTCAATTTTCAGCATCTCTTTCTTCTTTTGAACTCGTATATGATAAATCTGGGTACGATCATTATGATTACGATACTCAACACCTTATTTCTTTTCTTCTTAGCCTCGAATTTGATTTCCATATGTATTATTTGCCTTGATACAATTATCATGGGTATGATCTCTTGAGTACAATTCCCAGTAACCATTTATTCTCAAAAAACAGTCAGACTAAATATTTTTCACTCCCCCTTTCTTTCTCCAAACTAGCATCATAAGTTCTCTAATTAACATATGATTTACAAAATAAAAATTAGCAAATCATCTTTACATTTAATTTTATCGAAGTCATGCAGACTTCAATACTTTATCAAAATAATCAATCCTTCTACACCATATCCAAATTGAATCTGATAACCATTTATTTTCAATAATATACATTCTCCATGCAACTGACTCTCTCATTCTAGATAACGAACAATTCCTCATTATAATATTTTCGCATACCGGACCTGAAGTGTGTCTGATCAGTATCTTTTCTTTCAAATAGCTTATTCTTGTTATGATGGATGGATTGAATCCAATTGTTCATAAAACACTAGTTCGATTATTTCGCAAACAAATTTTTGTATAATTTCAACCAAATACAAAGTGAGGTGATTATCTTTACAACAAAAGACAACTTTTGAAAACAAACACCTTTATCTCCATGTTGGTCCAAACAATACCCCCTTGGATTTTGTTGTCAACCAAGTTCTATAAATCACTGAACATTTTATCCTTAAGAAATAGATTAAATATCAATAATTATAAGCCTACGTTATATAAATCATTATAGTAAACAAGAATCATTGATAGAAAAACCATTATATCCAAAATTAGTTATTATGAAAACCTTTTTTATTTACCTTCCTAAGTTCTTCTTCAAACTCAGATTTTCTTAAATCATCCTAGAATACGAAACAATTTCTTTTACTACAACCACACCAACAAACAGTTATAATAGTTCACTCACAAGACAACAATGAATTCACAACATACCCACAAATCCCTATTTTTTCATGAAATACATAGTTTTATGAAACAATTATCTCCCATGAAAAAATAATAAAAGGTAATATAAGAGTGGGGACAAAAACACCTACCTAAACCAGGAATAGAAATAGGTTGGATACCCATGTTTAACTTCAAATTTGAAAATGATTCCTTTGATAATGGTTTTGTAAATATGTTAGCGACTTGTTCTGATGTTGGAAAATATTCCAACTTAAATTCATTATTATCCATATTCTCTTTGGTGAAATGATATTTTATATCAATATGTTTTGAATGAGAATGTTGAACTGGATTCCTGGTGATATTGATTGTGCTTTGATTATCACAACCCAAGAAAAAGGGTAACTTTAATTCAAAATCTAAATCTTCCAATAGAGTCTTCATCTACATAATTTGAGTAGTTTCTTGAGTGGAATCAACATACTCAACTTCATCCAAACTGAAAGTTACTGAATTCTATTTCATTGAATTCCAACTAACACAATTCTTTCCCCAAAAGAATACTTGACTATATTTGGATCTTCAATCATCAATATTTTTTTCCCAATAAGCACCTAAATACACAAACAATTCAATACTGTCTAAGATGCCATACCTAATTCTATATTCTGTTGTGCCTTTGATTTATCTAAAAATTCTTTTTCCAGTAATTAAATGTGATTATTTTAGAGCACTTTGAAATCATCCACATAAGGTAACAATATAAACAATGTCAAGTATTGAGGCAGTCAAATAAAATAAACTTCTAATCAACTTTCAAAACTCTTTCTGATAAAAAATTTTCCCTCTCCATTTTTTTCAACATTGTTCCCACTAAAATTGGTGTGGAAATAGGTTTTTATTTTTTCATTCCAATCCTTATAATAAATTCCTTATATTTCTTTTCTTTAGAAAGAATATTGTATTACTTACTTTTATTTATTTTTAACCTAAGAAAGTATTTCATTTCCTTCATCCTAGACATTTCAAATACCTTTTTCATTTCTTTAGTAAAGCATTCACAACTTCATTCATTATTCCCATCAAAGATAATGTCATCAAAATAAATAATCACAATGAGGGAATACTATGGACTTTCTCTGATGTAGAGATTACTATCCACCCTTCCTTTATTGAAAATCATATTCCTTAAGCATATATCAAATTTTGTAATACCTTTCCCTAAGACCTTTTTTTATCCCATATATGTCTTTCTTCAATATTCACACATAACTTTCAACTTTCCCAACAACAAATCCACAATATTGTTCAATATAAACATCAACTTCAAGATCACCATTCAAGAATGTGGATTCAATATCTTTTTAAATGATCTTGTTTCCTCGTTGTGAAACAGTGGAAAAAAGTATCTGATTTTTTCAAGTCTTTCCACCAGAGAAAAAGTTTCATCAAAATCAATACATTCAATTTTTGAATACCCTTTACACACTAATCTTTCTTTGTTTCTTATCACTTAAGATTCTTCATTTAGCTTGTTCAAGAAAACCCATTTCATGCTAATATTGTTTTTCCAGGTTTGTGTACAAGTTCCCATGTATCATTTTTTTCAATCTAATAGAACTCTGCATTCATGTCTTGAAACCATTTCAGATGCTCAAAATCTTCTTCCATATCATTCAACTCTACTTTTGAATACAAATAAGTATATGTAATAACATTTTTGTTTTTTTGTTTTAAAATTTTGATGTTGATTACCAATTATACCATGATCTTCCACTTACTTCCTTATCCTAGGATGATATTTTCAAATCTCTTCCTCATCATTTGAAATAGCTGAGTCTGATTCTTCTTTTTGATTATGAATATAGTTGTCTGTATCCTTATCAGAATTTTTTTCTTCAACTGCATCAACTTCCTTTTCTTCCTAAATAAGTTTTTATTTCTCACCTCTTTCAATTACATTCACATCAACAGTATCAAAAAATTTATTTTTCTCTTTTTTGAAGTATATGTATCATCTACCTTTCGAAACATAGCCAAGAAAGATTTTATCTTCACCTTTCTTCTCAAAATTTCTATAGTTTTACCTTTCCTCTTTATAATACATAGACTCCAAAAAACTCTTAAATGTTTCAAATTTATAGTTTTTTTCATAAACTAATTCATATAAAGTCATATATGATTGAGGCCTATAGAAAAATGGTTCGGGATATAAACAGTAGTGCTCATGGCTTGCCTAAAAAAGTAATGAGAAAGAACTTTTCAAGTAACATTGTTCTTCCCATTTCCACCAAACTTCTATTCTTTCTTTCAACAAATTCATTTTTTTGAGGAGTGTATGGGGAACTATACTCATTCCAAATTCAATGTTTCACAAGAAAACTTTCGAATTATTCACTATTATATTCACCACTATTTTTTGCTATCAAATTCTTCACAGAATACTTGCACTCTTTCTCAGCTTTCCTTCTCAAACTTCTAAAAATTTTCAAATATTCTGATTTATGTTTCATATACACAACACATGTAAAGTGAGTAAAATCATTAATGAAACTGATGAAGTTATTACCTCCATTTTTTGATTATTTTCTCATCGGCCCACAAATATCAAAATGAATCATCTCCAGGGGTTGTTTTAAAAAAATATCAACTTTCTTAAGAAAAATATTTGCAATATTTCCTTTCTAAAAATAGCACAACACAAATATATTCTTCTTTGAAAATAAAGAATTTTCTAGACATTATCACTTTTAGATAACTTGATCATGTTTCTTTGACACATGTGTCCCAGCCTTTTATGCCAAAATTTATTTTCTTCCACCATACTCATGTAATAAGATTTCTGTATTTCACTAACTTTAAATAAGTTTCCTTTAGTATGTTGTCCTCTTGTAACAATTTTCCAATCTTCTTAACTATTCACAAAAAAATTTATATTTTTTAAGATAACTTTGTTACCCTCATCACACAATTGTGAAACACTTAGAAAATTGTGTTTCATCCCATCAATATACAAATATTTTTTAGATTTCATATTTTCTTTCCCAATGATGGCTAATACAACACCGTTAATTTTCAAGGATTCATCATTTCTAAATGTCATTGTGCCTTATTTAAAATATTTAACATTCTTTAGAAATTTCAAATCTCATTTCATATGAGAACAACACCCACTATCAAGAATCTAATGTCATTTTTATTTTGTATCTTTTAATGCAGTTTCACATATAAGAGCTTTTACATATTCCTTTTCTTTATTTATATTTGAATTAAAAGGATTGTTAAGAATATTTTTTTGTGTTGGTAATAAAAAACAGACACCCTTTTTCTAGGTGTCCAGGTTGTTCGCATATTTTACAAATATTTTTCAAAGGTTGGAACCTATTTTTAAGTTTTAATCCACTTTTCTTAGGTTTCTTCAAAAAAATATCAAACTTCTTCTTTTGATGGAATTGACACCCCTGGAAAATTTTCCTTTTATTACTAATGGAATAATAGAAAAGTTTTTTTATTAAACCAAAACATATTTTCTATGTGTCCAAATCCATCACAATACTAGAAATATCCATAAAAGGAGTATTTTCCTCAGAAACTTCCATACTTTCTAGAATTGTGAATACATTTATCTTCCACCCTCTTCTATTTCTTTTATGAGCCACCAAACATTCTATTATCAATCAGACTCTTACTTTTAATTTCTACTTTATTAGAACCAACATAATTTAAAACTTTTCCATAATGAGATTGTTTAAAAACATTTTTGGACTCAGGGTTCTTTGAGACTTATGAATTCCCAACATTGCTGGTCTTGGAAACATACTCAAATTTCCCAACATTATTCATTTTATAAACATTTCTATATTTCTACTCACCCTTTAAAGGTAAATTTTTATGAACCTTCTTCGATTTCTCATTCTGAGATCTTTCACCAACTCTAGTAATAGAGTTTTGGAAACTTGTATTTCTCTATTAATATTTTGAGAGTTTTTATTAGAAAAGTTCCAACTCTTATTCATTTTCCTCCAACTTCACCTCTAGATGCTCATTATGTTTCATTTATTCTTAAAAATATTTCTTTAAGTCATCAATCTCTTTTATCATCCCTACATTCTCATTAAAAAAACATTCTTGATTTCTTGTGGAACAGCATTCATCTTCCCACTTTTTGTTTTTATTTTCAAGCCTTCTGGTATTTCTCATATATTCTTTCAACTCTTCTTTCAAATGATGTTCAAGTTGGGTTTCTTATTCTTCAGAAATACTAATTTCAAATTCTTTATCATTAATTATTTTAATAAAAGTATTTTAAATACCATACTCAACTAATTTTTTAGAATTCGCATCACTATCTTATTTTTATTAATCTTTAGATAAGAATATTCTTATTTTGGAGTTTAAGAATTTAATATTTTCCCTATAGAATACAATTTTCCTTTTTCACCCTATTTCTTACATGATCTTCTTGGATTTCTCTCTTCTTCTTCATTATTCTCTTCTTTCTTTCTTTGAGGAAAATATGTAGGAAAGTTTCCAACATATCCACATTGAAAATATTTCAAGGGAACCTTCCCTTTATATTTCCCTATACCTATTATCACATTTTTAGAAAACAAGGATAAAATAATTTCAAGATTTTTACATACCTCATCTTGATAATGAGATTCACCAGCTTCATCTTCAATATAAATCTTCTTCAACTTTCATTTATTTGTATCCTTGAAATACATTTCTATTTCAATTTTTTTTATTTTGATAATTATCTTTCTCCTCTTTTTATAAGTGATGATATTGATATGTAAACAATAAAGAGATAATGTCTTAGGATATATGTCATACAATGAAGAAACTTTTGTATCAAACATATCAGGATGGATTCTCAAGATATTTTGAATAACTATAGAGTCATACAACTTTTCACCAAGATATATGATAGTAATGACAATGCCATTTACCCTAGTGAAGAAGACGCCAATAGATTCCTGCTCACCCATCTTCAAATATTCATATTTCAATCTCAAGATTTGTAACTTTTCCTTATTAACTTTTGTATTGAATTCATATATGTTTTTCAATTTATCCCATATATCTTTGGTTGTGGCAACTCCTTTTACTCATAATAATTTAGTTCATGAAATTGATGATAATATATAATTCTTGAGCCTTCCATCATTCTCATGATTTATCTTATCAATAGATGTAAGAGGAGATTTAAGATAAATAAGAGGAAACCCATATGATATTGTTTCAAGAACATCATATCCAACAGAAATAAGATAACGCAACATTCTATCATTCTAGATTTGATAATTATTTCAATAAAATACCACAATACCTTTACTTTTCACACAATTCAAATTCTCCATCATCAAAGAATAATCAAAGGGAATATATACTCTGATACCACATGAACATACCCAGTCAGGATGATTGTATCATTGAGAGGGGGTTTTAATCAATGATACTTTGTCTTTTATGTTTCCTTGAAACAACATTTTCTACCTGTTAAAGATTCAATTACTTGCTGAAAACAATTCAACCACACATCTAAAGAAACACAAGTATTTATGAGGATTCTTATTCAATAAGAATAGCTACATACTTGGTATTGTTTGGAAGTAATAAAATTACAAAAAATCCACTAAAAACAATCCTTGTATTATAATGAGTAGTATATACCCTTTCACTCATGTAGCACTATGTAAAGAATTCCAATAGTGCGTGTGGACCCTCATATCACAAATAGGGTAATACAATGTTTTTGTGAAAACTCATGTTACTAGTGCTTCATTTCAAATACACAAATGTATTCAATTGAAAAAACTTCTAAAATTTTTACAAATAATATGGTAATAACTTCTTATACTTCATTATAGAAAAATAAATTTTGATGTTCCTAGACTAAATTCCTCTGAGTACAATTCTACTCAATATGATTCTTCCAGGTATGATTCTTATCAAAGAAAAAATTATGAATTTTATATAATATGGTAGAGATGACTAAGAACCAATTCAATTATTAGTATGGAAAACTCAGTATGATTCTTCCTCAGTCTAGAAATCTTAGTACGGAAACTTTGATCCAATTAATCCAGCTCGATATGAAGATCAACGAAATACGTTTGACAATGAGAGTATGATAATCATTGATTATGATGATCAGTGGAATACAAAATTTTGATTGTGTCTCTTATATTTCACTTCATTCATTCAAAACATTTTAAAAAAAAGATGATTATGAAAACTTATTCTTCTCTCTAAAACTCTAATCTTCTATCTCATGAATAGTACATCAGTCATCAGAAAAGTGAAATGTAATCTTCACCTTTTATAGGTGACCATCAAGTGGCTTTAGAGGGAATCCCAAAAACTTTCCTGCTAAATCAAATTCACCTTAATCTCAGTTTCCCCAAAAATATAGGGTGAATTTTGAATCCATCAACTCTTCACAAAACTTATTGATTCTTCTACAGTCTTCACCTCTTCTTTATACTCTCATTTCAATTTCCAATCTGATTTCAATTAATTGGTATGATTTTATAAATCCTATTTCTTCAAAACAAATTTATGTACTAATTTTAAGGAAGTATATGAAGAAATGAATATCCATTATGAATTATGAATTCTATTATTCATTTGAATGTCAAGATCTCTCTTGATAACTCATTCTGCAATCGCCACTTTCAGACCACTTTTACTTTTTCACTTCTTCTCTTGAGCCATTTGGAAATAAAAAACAATTCAATTCTAATACAAAGTCTCTTTACCCAATTAAAATACACATCATCACCTTCATTTCTTCACTTTTTCTCTTAAATCAGTTGAGATACAAAACTTCTTCTTATCCTCTTATCTTAACCCACTTGAATAATTCACTTGAAGATAAAAACAAAGTAATCAAAATCTTGATCAACTTGATGAAGATATTTGAAAACCAATAAGAGCCTATCTATCTCTTCCTTCATTAATTAAATAAACCATATATATCAGTTTGAGTATGATTTCTAGAGTAAGGAATTTTATTCCTGATCCTTAGTATGATCATCCTGGGTACGAATAGTTTTTTATGCCTATGATGGATGATCGGATGCTACTGTTTATGAGTAAAAATTTTTATGAGTGTGAATACTTTTCAATTGGAATCAACTCTTTCTTATCTTTAACTCAGATATGATAAATCTAGGTACGATCATTCTGATTATAATCCTCAGTACCTTCTTTATTTTCTTCTCAACTTGAATCTGATTTCCATAAGTACAATCATCCTGGATACGATTATCTTGGGTATGATCTCTTGAGTACAACTTCTAGAAACCTTTTATTCTTATAAAAATTGTCCTGAATCTTTTTCACTCCCCCTTTATTTCACTAATATTGCATCATAAGTTCTCTAATTAACTTATGATTTACGAAATACAAATTAGAAAAGAATCGTCACATTTCATTTTATCGTAGTCCTGAAGACTCTGATACTTCATCAAAACAATCACTCCTTACACAACTAATCTAAATGGAATCTCATGACCATTTACTTTCCAAAAGATACATTATCCATGTGAACAACTCTCTTATTCCATATAATTATCAATTCTATATCACAATCTCTTCACATACTAGACCTTGAAGTGAGTCCAATCAGAATCTTTTCTTTTAATTAGATTCTCCTTATTATGATGGACAAAGTGAGTCTAATTATTTTGAAAACAAAAGTCATAATTATTTTCACCAAATTCAAAGTGATGTGATTTTATTAACAACAAAATACAACTTTTGAAAACAAACACCTTCATCTTCAGCTTGGTCCTAACACACTCTTCACCCCTCTCATAAACTGAGAGTGATGGAACCCACTATAACCAATATAATAAAAATACTAAAATGAATTTTCCAAACCTAGAGTCACAAACCAATTAGAAATAAATTTTCTAAAGGAGGCTTAAAATTAAAGAAAACTTACTTTTTCCCACTCTGAGGCACAACCTGAATAAACTACCTTTTTCCCACATATTCTCAAACCAATAGAAGAATTTTTTTTGGGATTCATAACCCAATTACCTATCTTTTAATGGGTAGTATTACCTTTAAAATTTTTCAAAAAGAAAATTATTAGGAAGAGGTAAAACCATAGAACCAGTATTAACACTTCATAGTTTGAGTGTTGAGGTTTTAGTAAACTCTCCAACAACAAAGGATTAAGTGAATTTAGTTTTTATTGGAGCAATAGTTAATCAAAATATAATGAAGAAACACTATAGTTCTATAAAAGACTTAACCTCTATCTATTGAACTTGGATTTTCAACTCTATATAAATATAGTTCCATTATTCAAAAAATCTTAAAATCTGAATAACATTACATTTTTCATTTTCTCAAAGAAATAATGTTTCATGTATCTTTAACAAACTAATTTATGTTTATTTCATAAAATATTATCCACAGGTATATCATTTATAAATTGAAAAAATATTTATGAAATCCTTCCTTGATATTTTGTAAAAAAACACAATATGTAAATCATAATTCATTAGAGCATTTAATACAATTGTAAATAATAAACATTAATATCCTTGTAAATTTTTCCGATAAAAATAAAGGTCCACTCTTTGTATTTTAGTATATTTGAATTGGAAAATTTCAATTTCTGAAATTTTTATCATGAATATCAATACATGTTCAATCCCAAAGAAATCACATTTAATAAATCATGAAATAAATTACAACATGTTCACATCAGTTATAAATAACTAATAAGTAATTTTAGAATAAATAAAATTAAAAAAAATCATATAAAACATGGATAAAATATAAATATGAAATATTCTGTAAAACAAAGAATATTTATAGGTTTTATAATATCCTAAATATATTTATTGAACCATGTTAGCAGATATCGTGTAGGGGATTAACATAGGGGAACCACATGGTGGAATCACATAGGGTAATAACTTAGGTGAATAATGTAGGGGAATCACATATGAGATTAACCAAGAAAGAGAATTAATCACGTATCCAAAAAATTTGGTAACTGAATTCTTAAATATATAAATATATTGACTCATCAAATTTTAAATTAAAAATTACCTCCTAAATAGAATAATCTTATTTATCTATATTTTAATTATATTTATATATTTTCATTATACTTCCATATAATCAAGAATCACCTTAATCATACTTCTACATCTCAAGTTATCAACAAAATATAGTTTCAAATTTGTTTTGAAAAACTGTATAATTTACAATAAAAACATATATTGAATTATAGCCTAATTTAAGACATGATATATATCCATTAATAATTTTATATATTCTAATTAAATGTGTATAATTTTTTCGTACTTACGAATCAACAAGAATCAATCAATTTAGATTTTGGTAGCCCAATATATGGTCAAACTGCAGAAGGAAACTGATTCTGTAAAATTGTCTATCTAAATCAGTTACATGGTAGAAATGGCTATGTGAATTGGATATTTTGGAGAAAGAGATATGTGAATCGGCTACATGGGAAAATTAAAAGACTTGTAACAATGTTATTTTAAGGTCTTAAATGACTTATTTATCCTAGGAACAATATATGAATCTTGTAGAACATGTTCAGACCAATAAAAACATGATATCTAAATATATATTATAGAAAGAAATATTTTTATATAATCAAAGTTAAGAGTATTTTAATAAATAGTAAATTTAATTCATTAATAAATTTAACATAATTAAAAAATAAATCTTTGTAATTATCAAAAAATAAAGTGTTTCAAGGAGTCACTCAACAGATATGATTGTATGACTGACTTAATTTTGAGTTATTCCTTCTTTAGTTCATTTGAGAGTTTGACATAGTTTGAATTATTATTTAACTTTATATATTTAGGTGAGAATAACCATTAAAGTTGACATAGTAGATCATATTCCATTTGGTGTATCAATGGGGAAACAACAACAATATCCATCACATTTTTTATTTACTTAATTAGTTGTATTTATAATTGTCTACTAAAATATACATTATCATTATAAGTTATGATAAAAATAAAATCAGATTAAGGAATCATAAAAATATAAAAAATTAATACCAATACATTTTAACCTATGAAATCCTTAGTTGATAATACCATTTGATCAATATTTGGAACATTTTGTTAATATTTTGTTTATTTAAGTTCTATACTCTTATTTTTGTTAACACTAATCCTTGTAAATAATTAATGTTTTCACTGATATTAGTTGGAGTAACCCCAGACCCACACATTTAGACCCATTTCTACAAATATATACTTTACCCACATCCTTTTTATTCAAATTGAGAGTACCCAAAACCATATACATCATTTTAAATGATTATATATATTATATCATTATAAACAAATAATCTTAGACCATATATGGTTAGTATCTTTTTATATTGGCTACATATTAAACTTATTTCATCATACAATATACATTTCTTCTATAACATTTTCTTAAACTTGATTACCATATATATCATACATAATATTCTTTTTATGGCCCATGGAAAATTGGATAATAAGAAAGAGAAGAACTAAAATGCTTATAAAAGGGTAAAATAAATATCAATAACACATATAGGATTTGTCATTAGAATATAAATAAGTTTGAGAGATGAACATGAGAGAAATTACATTAATAATTGAACAAGATATGGAATCCTAAGACATGATCATGAGAAATGATAACATAATAATAAATCATTTTTTAAAAATCTTAAATAGAATTTATTGGAAAAATTACTTATATTATGACATAAAATGTGGAATAAAACAATAATCAGGAACCATGGTGACATAAAATAATAATTTGACATAATATATGATTGTAAAGTTATAAAATGATATTCTAAGTACATAATAAAATGACATCATAATATTTTATCATGGTTATACAAAAAGGAATTCATATCATAAGGGACTAGGATAACCTCTCTTGTCCTATAACCTAGTGGACTAGGATATCCTCCCATATTCCATAACATAGTGGACCAAGAAGACTTCCCATGTCCTGAAAATGATATCTCATAAGATATAATATTTACTGAATGCATTGTAATACTGTATAATTTTATGACCCCATGTCACATAATGATATATGAATAAATATTATTTCACCATGAATATGAAAAAAAATATTATATTCATAGCATAGAGAAACCATGAAATTAAAAGGTTTCATAAAAACATTCATAAGATATAAAAACCATCCAAATAACGATATAAGTTATCTAGGTAGACACCCTTTAATTAAAATAAGGAAGTATAGGGTATTCAAACCCTTTAATATAAAGGAATATTTGGTAATGTCAATATCTTTACCTAATTATGTGAATGGTATAACTGTCAAGATGAATACTCTATTATTAGAAGAAGTATTTATATGGTATTCATAATGAAAAAATATTAAAAATATATATTTAGGAATAGTTGATGATGAGGAAAACCAAAATCTATTATGTATCTATCCTCTCATAGAAATTTCATTTACTCACAACTACAAATACATAAGAATTTGATTAATAAATCAAGGGATTATTCTAGTATAGTAACCTCTTATAAAAATATATTGGGAGAGGAAGTATAACATAAAAAATGTATAAAGGGTAGAATATAAAAGTGTGTTGAACTAGATAAAAAAATTATGAGCAAGATAATAAATTTAAAAATATTTTAGAAAATTATTCATTTATTTTTAGGCTACTTATAAATAAATAACAAAATTTCCATTTTCAAGGTAGTACTTAATAGTAAGAATACTTTCATTAAAAAATGGTATATTGAAAATGAATAATTATTAGAACATACAATTTAAATAAATTATTTGAAAACTAATCTTGGTTGGAATAGATAATAAAGTGAAATATACATAATAAAAAGAGTTTTTTAAACATTGTGTTAATTTTTTTCTAAAAATAATGATATAAGACACTTTAAATATCATTTAAAAAAATTAAATAAATAATTTAAAATTTTATTTTTATATCAAAACATACCAATAATTGATCCCTGAAAATATGTAGTAGAAAATTAAAGGTAAATATAAAAAATTTAATCAAATTTTGAAGAAAATATATTTTAATCATTTTCATAATTATTTTTTATAACTCAAATTAGTGAAAAGGATATAAAAATTTTGATTTTATATATAAATAAAGTAAAATATTTAAGGTTTTTATGAAAATAAATATGTAACTTTTAAAATAATAAAAATACATATTTAAGTTAAGAATGAATATGGATATAAAAAACCAAGATTCAGAAAAAATGATAAACAACCCTATTAAAATGTCTTATTTTGTGAGGTAAGAATCAATAAAAAATTAATTTATGAAAATAAAATTCATATAACCCAAAAAAGGGAATAAGATATGTTACAATCAAATTTTATAATATATTAATATTATAAGGATATAATTAAAGAAGAAAAACATAACTCAATGAAAGTATATTGAGTCAAAAAACCCTTACAAAGATATTAGTCTACATAAATGTAAAAATTTTAAATAATATCACAAAATAATTATATAAATATATAAATTAACATAAATAGGTTATTAAATAATACCTAAATAGTAATGAGTAAGAAGAATAAATTTAATCACAAAAGAGATACAATCGATGGGGGAAACCCTTACGTTAACATCCTAATCGCTCAGACTTGATTTAACACCTTATATTTTCAAATTAGACTAATTATTAATATATTTAAGTTAATTATTAGTAGTTATTACATTTTAAATTAATCAATTATATTCATTTTCTATATAGATTAGTTTTTCATAATTTATTTTGACCTTTATATATTAGTACATCGAATCATTCCCTGTTTGTTTCGGTATGGTGGTCTTGTTCATCATTCTTTTTTTGTGAGATTATCAACTCCATAATATACAATGTACAATAATAATAATTCTATAATGACTAGTTAATCTCTATTTTTATTACATGGAATTTTCATATATTATTTTCGAGGAATAAATCAAGATCTTTCCTTAGTTTTAATTTAACATATGATTTCATTTAAATAATGAATTCAATATTAATATTAGAATTCTAAAACCTTAAATGAAAAATTAATTAATTTATAATAATATATCAAACTAGTGATTATGTTTTCATAATTATCTATGATGAATGTTTTATTTAATCATCCATGAAGATGGTAAAACCGATCTAAACAAAAACATGTGTTAATTAAAGAATGAGTGCGAATTTGAAGTTATTTTATTAAAATATCAATATTAAATATTTATAATAATTTTATTTAGATTAAATAAATGTGATAAAAAAAATTAGTAAAATATAGGATATGAAAATAAAATAAATAAAAATAAAAGTGAAGTGTCCAATTATATTGGAATAAATAATGTTGAATTTATTATCAATATATCAAAATGTAGTAAAGTAAGTATGTGTTAAGAAATAGTACAGATATTATTTTAGATGTGTGATATATATCATGGTATTGGAATATATTATATTTATTTCTATCTTATATATAATTTTTTATATCCATTTATATGTTGGAAAAGGTGATTGAATTATAAGATTGAGATATTGTTTGGTGTTTTTTAAGAATCCTATACATCTGATGTTTACAAACCTATAATTTTTTTTAATCAATGAGAAGTGATTATGGAATATAAAATAATGATATGTAACATGCTTATTAAAATGTTTAGAAGATTAATTGTAGAGGAGTTGAGGGACGCTGGATAAGAATTGAAGTGAAAATAATTTGAATATATCCCTGTGTTATCATAAATAATGAATATTACATAAATTCATGAACACACTTGGATAACTAAATTATTTGATATAGGGATATTATTTGAAGCTAAGATATGTTCTAAAATAATCAGTAATTATTAAATAACTATCCATTTAAAACCCATTTAAAAGAGTTATGTTTTTATTTGGATGTTTTGATTTAGTGAAGTTTTTTAGAAAGTCTCAAATAGAGTTGAAATCTACTACATGATTCATTGGGGATTACACTGAAGAGTTTTTAGAAGCTTGGATAAATTGTTAAAGTAATTTAAATTGGTTTTTGATGAATTGGAGTGATTTTAGATTCCTTGATAATTTCTGAAGAGGTATTTATTTGATTTGAATAAGTTATATAATTTTTAGTTGGATATGAAATTTTGGGAAAGGAATATAGAAGACCCCTTAGAATAGAATATTTGAAAAGTGTAGGAAGTCACTATGATATTTAATCACACTCATGATGATCCAAAACAGTCACTTCGAGATTATAAATCATATGTATGAGTTTATGGAGAGGAATCTTCGACAAAGGAAATATTTAAGTGTTTTCACATGAAATGGACATACATAAGGGTTTCCTTGAGGAAAAGAAAATACATAAGGGTTAACCAAACCTTAAATAAATGATTTTATAAATATTTAAAGTCAAACAGTGATTCTAAAATGATAGTTTCTTGATACATAACATTTATCACAATTATCCAAATTAAATATATGTTTACACAGAGATCCAAATATTTGAAAAAGTACTCAATTATCACATACCACTTTGAAAATAACAAAGGTGTCCCAATTTTAAACATCACTAATTATAATATCACTAAAAAATATTGAGTCACTTACATTTGAAGGACCTTTTAGGTTTAGAATATTAGACAATTGGGAAAATATTTAAACTAAAAAAGGCCATGTATTTCTCCTCAAATATAATTTTTTCCACTATATAAGAAACTTCATTATACATAATAAGTCTTAAATATCTCCCATAAAATTCACCACACATACTACTCTTCTAGATATATCTTGTGTAATAATTTTCTTTAGAACCTAAGGAAATTGAAACATAAGAAGGGTAAGCTCAAATAATCAGTAAGGGTAAAAGGAATATCATAAGAAATTAAGGAATAAAACCGGAATGACTAATATGGAAAGAAACAAATGATAATAAAATGATTCCATTTGACTAATCAAATTATCTAGACAAAAAATCCATGGTTAATAATATAATTAAAAACAAGGATAACAATAACAATATTCATGGTGAGGGAATTCATTATGCTAGAAATATTGATCTTTACCATCAAGGCCTCAACTAAGAAAATATTATTTCCATAAAGGCTACATGAATGGGATAATTCTTATTATCGAGTTCACAACCACAAAATCATGCTTCCATTATGTAGGAATAAACTAAATTCAAAAAAATATTGTTGAATGAAATAAATTGATGCATCTAGGTGTTATATAATATTGATCCACACCCATCACTGCTTTAAGTCTGATGAATTCACCATATAAAATATATTTATATCAATCCAATTCATCATCAACATGAATTATGATTCATTAAACATACATATTGATATATAAACATATTAAACATAAATAATTTATTAGTTAATAAATGGGATAACATATATATAAGACATCCAAAGAAAGAAGGTTGATGGTTAAAAAACATATCCCAATTGTAACATAAGGAATTCAATATTATGTTGACGTAGATGAAAATAACCTTTGAAATAGTTAAATTTAAATAAAAAATTCAATACCATTAAAAAGATAGAATAATGATATAATGTGTCAAATGGGAACTGTATACAACATTGGTGGCACTCCCTTTTGTCACATGGGTATGAAAATTCTTAATTTAAATGACAACAAAGAAATAAACAAGTGAAGAGAACCAAGGAGAACCAAGGGGTTTTCCTATGCCAACTTGTTCACACACATCTTTCCCACCAATAGGCTCACGTGGTCCCTGCCTGTGTATCCCATAAGGGGTATCCTCCCTTGGAACAACACTTGTGCATAATACTTTTAGTTTTGACCTATGCGAACGACATCCTTTGACTAGGGTCTCATATTTTTCAATAAATAGTACCATGGTGCTCCAACTTTGACTTGATGAAAAACCATGGAAAAGAATTGAGGTTCTTCACTCTATAGTCCTTCACCCAAGCCATCAAAACCACTCAGGTAGATCTCCAAAACATGAGAGAAGAGGGAATAAAATGTGGATAGTGGGATCAATGTTCCACCGGGGTGTGAAACATAAAACACCTTCAGGAGGAGCCACACCCTCCCAAATCAAGAGAGATTATAGAGAAGGTTCCTTCCAAATCTGAGACCTTCATGAGACCCCTCTAGGGACACCTGAGGATACCCTTGGATCCTAAAGTAAGGCATTGACCATGTTTTGTTTCCTATGTTGGATGTCGTTTAGAAGTCACATCCATATCACGCAGGCCTACACTGTGGGAAGCACTTTTGATCTGTGTAGGCCTTGCCCTATGTGAGACACCTTTGGATCATTGAGCCTTCACTTGTGTGATACCCCTTTTATCCCTCTTTCATGCCCCAAATGTAAGGAAACATCCTTCCTTGGGACACCCATCTAAGGGAGACCAAATCAAATCCTCCACCGAAGCCTCCAAACACTACTAGAAAATATGACTTTAACTGCACATACCTTTATATGCGATAGAAAAAAGAATATATAAAGGTTCCCTTTATTAGCATTAAAAAAAAGTGATGATAATGGGTACCTCTAATTAGAACTTTTTTAGCACTCATAAATGGTACCCTTTATCATCATTTTTTGAGAATTGATAAGTGGTACCCTTTATGAGCACTTTTTTAGCACCCATAATGGGATTATTTATTAGAGATGTTTTAGCACTGATAAAGGTCCGTAAATAAATAAAAAATAAAAATTATTATATTAAAATATTAAAAAAATTATTAATTAAATAATTATTGATAAAAATGAATAAATTGATTAGACTATATATAAAATATAAATACCAATAAATAGTATATATTAAATATATATATACATGTAAAATGAAAATTAAATAAATAAAAAATAAAAATAAGTAAATTGAGAAAAATATTAAAAAATTTATTAATAAAATAATTCTCTATAATGTTAATAAATTGCATATATTAAATATATATGTGTTTAAATGTATATAAATATGTTTTATATAACACAAAATATTTATAATTTACATTAAATATTAATATATTAAAGGAATAATGGTTTATAATTTAAAAATTAATAAGAATTAAAAATTCTGACTAATTACATCGAGTAATGGACATAATTGAATGTCGTTTGTTTTTTAAATTTAACATAGATCAAACATGTGTTATGTTGATTTCACTTATACATGATTAATGATTTTTTATATACAATGCACACATATAAATATTTACATAATTAATGAAATATTATATAGAAACACATACACCTAATATTTATGTAATTAGTTCAAATTTTCATATTCAATTTAGAATTTGATTATAACATGATTCGTTTAATATATCATTTATTCAATCACGGATGTATTTATATTAAATTTTATTATAGTTATGTATTAATTCATTTTTAAAATGTTTTATTTTATATTTTTTGGAATTTAATTTATTTATTTTATTTATTTTTTATATATTTATTTAATATGTTTTAATATTTTTAATATTTATCCATATTTATTTCAATATATATCCATATTTTTTTAAGAATTTATATTTAATTAATAAAATTTATCCATTTTTTCAATATTGTTAAAGTTTACTCAATTTTAATTATTCGATTTCACTCATATTTAACATTCATGCACTTAAGATTAAATATTCCTCAATAATATTAAAAATATATTTTTTAATAATATTTATAAATGTATATTTACTATATTTATACATTAATATATTTTTAATTTTAAATTAATAAATATTAGTTTTTAAAAATTTACTTATATAATGATAAATAAATAATTACATATATTTAAATAATTATAAAAATATAATAATTTTATTTAAATAATGAATATATTTACTATATTTATATTTATATATATTTATAGAATATATATAATTATATAAATATATTTAAAAAAATTTATTTATAATTATAATTATAAATCCTTTTTCAGTGCCTAAGTAATACGCACTGATAAAAGAAATATTTATCAGCACTTTTTTAGCACTGATAACGATAAAGATTTATGAGTGCTACAAAAGAACTAATAAAATTCATTTTTACCAGTAGTAAAACTTTATCACAGATAAAAATGACTTTTATGAGATCTTTTTTAGCACTCATAAAGATGACTTTTATCAATAATAATTAATTTAGTACTGATAAAAGGGAACATTATCAGTGCTTTTTTGGAAGTGATGATAAAAGTTTCTGGATCTATTTAAATAACCCTAATTGGTTGTGAACTCATTGTGATATCCAAAGCATTCTGTGGAATCCACCCTTTTCCGATGCTCCTCCTTAGTGAATCGACGCTTTAAGCATGGCTCAAGTCATGCTCGAACAATTCGAAGGCTCAAATCCAAGTCTCAAACGATTCAAGAGTTAAATGAATCCCAGCATTGAATGTTTTCTAGGATTTCAATATCTCTACTTTCTCTCATAAGATTAAAAGCTTCAATCCAAGGTATCTTATTTTCTCACCCCCACTGGACTTGTTGATTTCTTGTTTGGCGATATCTATTTTCATTTTTATCATCATTATTTTTTGCATCGTCGGAATATCCTTGGGGTCAACAATGTTTGTTTGGGATATTTTCTTGAAATGAGAAATGACCATTGGATTTTGAGTAATAGTTTTGAAGCAGTGTATATCAAAAACTCTTATCCTCCTCTTTTGAGTTTCCAAGTGATGTTGGGAAAAATATTTTAATTAGTTATTATTTATCTATATATTTGATCTGGTCCATGGACCGAGCACATTAAATATATTTATATAGTGACATGAATTTTTATTTACATTTTATTTTAATTTAATTGAACATTTGACAGAGATAAGGATCCTGATCAAGAGTTTATTCACCATAATCCTCCATCTTTTCAAGGGAATACGATCCTAAAGATATAGAGGATTGGGTTGAGAAAATTTAGAGGATCTTTAACACCTTCAAGATTCCACCTTCCATTATGGTGAAATGTTCTTCCTTTATGCTTGAAATTCCAAGCCAAAGATTATTTGAGATGATTGTCCAAAATAAATTAAATGAAAATATAGAATGAAATGACCACTTTAGGTAACGCTCATATTCATTAAAAACTTGCAATATCTCATCTAAAAATTCAAATTAAAACTTAAGAGTAAGCTGAGAGATAACTCATATTTAATGATCTCTATTTGCATCAAATTTCTACATCCACCTAATAGATCATATCCAAGATTAAGTGTCACTAAGGAAAACCCAAGGGTTGTTTTATTTAAATCTATATTTTTTAATTATTAACAATCCACCACTTATAATTAGTTAAAAAATATCTATAAATTTTATCCTATTGTAATAAAAACATATCAATCCACCCTTTTAAGTATGTATTTGAGTATCTCATTATCTAATATGATCATGTTTTCACTACCAAAAATAAATTTCCCCTTTCAAACATAATTACCATAAATTTTTATCAACCCCAAATTAGAATATTGTTCGGCTATTTTTCTATACCTTGGAAAAATATAGCCATCATTGAAATGGTAAGCCACTCATTAATACTTCTTACAAAATACATTCATTTAATTCATCACACATATAACAAAAACTATGTATATTTCATATTAATCCAACTAAAAATATATCATTATTTAACATTTCCTTTTATTTCCAACATCTATTAAAAGAAAATAATTTATCTTAGGAGATCCACAATTTCTAAAATAATAGTACCCTTTGAACTTGTCAAAAATACCTAATTACATCAATTTACCTTTTATTTGAGATGAACAAACAATATATAATATGAAAGGATATTTTCTTTCTAAATCCTTTACTATGGCATCAATTATAAATTCTTCTTACATTACATTCTTTTTCATATAATACATTTCTAATAGAGGTAGGACTAGTCTTAGTCATACGATCGAAAATATTAAAGGTGGGATTTGTCCTATAAATATATAATTCATTAAGGCCCCAAAGATTCATTTATCATAACATGTCCCCTAAAAGACCCCATGAATCATAATAAGGAATATTTATGCACCTCAAATCTCACATTCAATAGGTCAAAAGTTAATAACAAGTTCCAATGGTGTAATTTTCACAAATGGGAGGCATTACCCCTTTTTTACAACACAATGAAGTACAACATTTATCCTCATCAGTTTCAACTCCCGAACAGTTATTAATACATATTTTTTTTAGGAATAATCCTCCACCTATTTTATATTGCTTGTACTACTCTTAAGAATAATCATCCCATGGCTAACTACTTCTTAGAGTATTTCAAGCTATATAGGTGCGTGTCTACAAGAGATGGAGGATGTGTGTCAAAAAAATGAAATGAAAAATCTTTAAGATATGGGATAATGGGGATGATAGTTGTCTATAACATTCACATTTTAATAAATTAAAAGGATAAAACCTACCATAGAGGAGTAACTTTTTTATTAAATTTAATTACCCATTTTCTTCAAAGAATACTAAAATTATTTGAAATAATCAAATGTTGGGTTTCTATTATTATAATTATCTATAAAATTAATTTTTTATAATAAATATCTTGTGTGTATTTATTTATTTATTTTAAAGAATTAATATTTTATGAACCCAGTAGGATAGATATGAATCAAAAAATGGATATATACGATTCATTTTACAAAAGAGTTTGATGTTGGAGTTAAATAGTTGGTCAAGTTTGCAATAGAGCATGCATACAACCCTTCTTTAATCCTTTGTCAGTGTTTAAATTATTTTTATTCATGAAAAATCAGTACAAAATATTTGGAAGAACATTTTATTTTTCATAGAATATATCATGGATTTTAATTTTGGACTAATCAAGGGGAAAAACTAAATGTGCACACCAATTGGGATGATATTGTGGTTTTTAGTTCATTTGATGTAAATACTAGTGTAAATGGTGATGAATATTGCATGGAAAAAATGAAAATTGAAATTTAATATGACCTTTGTGGTTTTTAAAAGTTTTTTGAAAAGTTAAATAGTTTTTCTAAGAAACCATTATATACCGATTATACTAAATACAAAAAAAATTAGTTTTATTGAGTCATATAATTTGAAAGATAGAAGCAGATCGAGTGACACTAGCTTTACAGAAATAATTGGCCTCTTTAATGTTATGCTACTAAAAGAAAATTAAATACCATGTTGAACATGTGATTCAAAATGAATTATATGTTCAATGAGCATGATCTCTAAAAAATACATAAATTTCCAAATGATTGCATATTTTTTCACAAAGAACATGGGTCAATCATAAAATTCCCTAAGTGTGGCAGGGATCGATACAAGAAAAATGAATCAATTACATTAAAATATTTATGGTACTTTACTTTCATTCCACTATTTATAATACTATATGAATGTTAGGAAACCGTGAGACAATTGACATGGCATGCAGATACAAGAATGAATGATGGGAAACTACATCATCTAGCAGATTCTCCTCAGTGGATGAAAATTGATTATGAGTATCTTGAATTTGTAAATGAGTTTATAAACATTAATCTAGATTTATCTACACATGGAATAAATCCTTTTGGTGTACAGAATAGTACTCACAGTAATGGACATTCATGTTGGTAAATTATAACTTTCTACCATGGTTATCCATGAAGAATAGATACATTTTTTTGTCTCTTATTATATCTAGACCAAAGAAACCTGGTAATGATATTCATGTCTATTTGTATTCATTGATCTATGATTTTAAATTGATGTGGGATACTGGTGTTACAACATATGATGCTCATAGAAGGGAAAAATTTACATTGAGGGCCTCATTGTATGGGATGATAAATAAATTCCCCACTTATGGAAATTTATCAAGCTACAGCATTAATGGAATTTTTGGGTGTCCCATTTTTGAAAAATTAACAAAATCATTTTGGTTGAAAAATTCCTCAAAGACTATGTTTTTAGGATATCATTAATTTTTACCTTGATGATATAAATACTAATCTGGAACATAAACATTTAATGCGAATATAAAATAAGGTACAACACCATTTCCAATAACAACTGATCAACAATTCAATAAAGTAAAAGCAATTCACACTATTTTTGGTAAACCATTTTTTAAAAAACTTATGAAATCAGGTAGGAATAAGAGATAAATTTTATTTGAATTACCATAGTGTAATTATTTTTTTCAAACATTTTTTTGATGTCATTCATATAAAAAGAATGTATTGATAGTGTTATTGTCACAATACTAAATGTTTCTAGAAAAATAAATGATGTTATAAATGTTAGGTTGTACATGATTTACATGGGGATAAGGGATTACTTGGAACCGGTGAAGGGTAAAGGGCGGAATTTTCTTCTTATAATAGCTTAAACTCTATCCAAATAGGAATTTTTACAATTTTTTCTATTCCTTAATAGTGTAAAAGTTCCATAGGGTTATTCATCAAATATCAAGAATGTGATTTAAATAACTAATTTTAAGTTAAAAGGACTAAAATCAAACAACTATCTTGTTTTGATATATGATTTGATGCATATTGATTTCCTTTGCCTTCTTCCACAAAATGTATGACATAAATAAATGAGACTCTTCTTATTTTTCAAAGCCATATGTAGAAAAGTTATAGACCTGATGAAGTTTATAACCATGAATAATGAGGTTTCAATCATATTATGTGAATTATATATGTTCTTACCACCATAATTATTTGATATAATGGTCCACCTGATGATTCACATAGTTATAGTGGTTCAACTATGTGGTCCTATCTAATGCAGATGGATGTACCCCATTGAACGGTGTATAATGCTTTTGAAAGGGTGTGTAAATAATCAAAGTTAGACATAAAGTTGTATTATAAAATGATATATTGTAGAAGAAGATATTGAATTCTAAAATTATTACCTAATAGATGTTGACAGCATCTTCCCCCCAAAGTCTCGCCATAGCGGATATCGTATGGGTCAATAGATTTTCAAAAGATATGTTATTACCATTACCTTGACAGAGCGGGAGAAAGTGCACTTTTAAATTTTACATAATAGTGAAGATTTTGACCCATACATTGAATCCCATAATTAAATTCTTAGAGATTTTAATACATAAAGTTTTGAAATATGGATATCAAATACAATAATCAATAGTTTATAATATGGATCTGAGATCAAATTTCTAAGGAGTTATTTGAAAATCATAATTCAATTTTCGGATGACTTTAATAGCTATCCAGGGGCCAAAATGAAAATTTTATATCTTACATTGGTTTTGTAGTAAATTTTTATCTGTTCTATAAAAATGAACATGATGACTGTAGTGCGATACAAAACAGCGTTGTTACGATTATGGATAAAGCAATGTACATATCTGATTTGAAGGATATAAGTAAAATTTATGAAAATATGTCATATTTTGGTATTATAGAATGGATATAAGAGTTATATTATATAACATTTCAAGTGATCATTTTTTGTTCCAAATGCGTTAACAATATCAATGCAGTTAAAGTTGATGAAATGAGCTTTGTAAAGGTGAACTTCAGTGTGGAAGGGGGAAAAGATGATCCATTCATAATTGTATCAGAAGCAGTGGAAGTATTTTATGTCTCAGATCCAAAAAATAATAATTTTCAATTTTCCTACTAGTGACTAAAAAAATGTTGGGTTAGATTAACATTCCATCGAGGATGACCCTTTTATTGGGATATCACAATTAGTTTATCTCGTTCCTAATGTAGACAATTTCATCATGTTAGAGGGGACCAAAAAGAGGGGATTTGGATTCTCGTTCAAGGAACTAAATCCTTAGAACATTTAAAAAAATGAAAGAGAGTTCAATAACAAGGTAAAATATTTTTTTAATATTATATGTTTTTTCTCATAAAATTATGAGATCTCTACTACATTAACATAATTTAAATTAGATGTTTGACTACTCATGTTGAAAATTCCTTCTTCACATGATAATTTTACTATTACCTTTGAAGAACACACTATAATAAAGGAAACCCGTCAGAAAGATGTAAAGGCAATGTTACAATATAATTTCTCTATTTTACCTAAAAATTAAATAATAAAACATTTATTTATATTTTATTATTCTTATAAAGTTCATTTATTTTACAATATTTTTTCCATATTTCATTCCTTTGTTCACAAAAAATTATACAAACTTCTTCTCCCTTAAAACATTCTCACCTCTACATTTTTACATTTAATACTTTCCTTCAATTTCACTCCATTACCTTTGTAGGAATAGAATTGAAACTACCTATGCTCAATAAAAAAAGGTAATCTAGATTTTTGAACAATTAAATCATTATCCATAAAATTATTATATTTTTCATATTTATGTTTAATTTAATTAATTTTAGTATTACTCACATAATAATTGTCTTCTTATACAGGTGTATTATTTTGTTCGAGTTAGGGTGGTATGTCCATATTTCATGTCTTTCTAATAAAAACTTCCATAGACTTCTTCTCCCTCAAAAAATTTTCACCTCTACAGTGTTTCATTTATCACTATCTTTCATGTTACCTCTGTAACACCCTGAGATTTTATAAGATATATTCTTTTTAATATATTTCATATTTTCTATTGAATGCTACACCAAGATTATCTTGCGCTATACGCAACACATTATTATCTTGCAGTATACGCAACACTAATCTTGGATCGTGTTACACACAATTTCAAGTTTGTTTGATAGTATTTATTCTACGCAACATTGAGTATGTATATATATATATATTCAATGTATAAATTAAATATGGTAGGATTTTGTTATATGCAACAACAAAGGAGTCTTGCATTACACGCAACCCTGACTTGGCTTGCATTAAACGCAATCACGACCTTCCTCGATAGCGTGTGTTGTACGCAATACCGGGTTTCACTAAACAACGATATATTTTTATAATATTATTATGAACAAGCCATTATGAATATTATTAACTAAATTTTTAATTTTATAACATTATTATTCATCTTACACATTTTCTAGAACATGGTATAAGAACAAAATAAACTTTTTGGGTAAAATAAGTATTTTTCAAAAATTGTAGTTTTGTCACCTTTTGATGGCGCACCCACTATAAATATAGTTTTTGATATGTTTATAAGTTCAATTTGACAAAATAAAATGATTCTTTGGAATCAAGATATAAAAATTTACTTTGGATAAATTTTTCATATTATTCTGATAACTTTCTTATTTTAATGAATAGTAAAAACACGCTATATTTTAAATAAAAACAACTTTTTTCATCGTAATAATTTATATGGTTATATTATAATATTGAGTGGTTTTAAAGTATAAATAGAATATATTTTTACCATTTAATATAATTTATGTCATTAGCTTTGATTTTAAATTGAATTCATAGGTAAAATCATTTCAATCTTTTGCAATGTTTTAACTTTTAAAACTTGTTTTCTTAACAACGGGATTAATTTTAAATTCATTTCTACAACTGTTGTGTATTGAATTTATAAAAATGGATTCCATATTTGGAATCAGTGCATCCAAATTATGTTAATAGTTTACTTTTTATTTTTGGGCATTATGAATAGTAACTACGGTAAATTTTATTTACCATAGTAAAAGGTAAATCGGGTAATTAAGGGTAAATATAATATTATAAAATTACCCTAACACTTGTCTTAATATAATTGGATGCTTATATTTCATCCTAAGGCATATTTGGGTCCAAATGGAATCCATTGGAACCCACTTGGAGGTGATTAAGACCTTTAGTTTATTTTATTTAAAGGAAAGTGAAATATGTCTCACTCAACTTTAATAATTAAAGTATTTTTAATATAAGTTTATACTGAATATAAATTTGGTTATAAATAATCATTTGAAATAAAAAAAAATATTTATCATGGTAATTTATTTATAATTTTTATGAAATATTTAATTACCTTAATAGCTTATACATTAATGATGCAGAAATTATTTATTTAGTGAAAAATAAGTAATATAGTTTTTATTGAAATAATAATGCCCATTAAAAGGATCAAAAACCTGAACAAAACTTATTGGTAGTGTATATATACACCATAATCATCCAATGTCCGAATATATGACCGTTTGGAGTCTTATAAAAGTGATTATGACACTTATATTATTTTATTTTAAATGATGTCGAAGTTGTCACCTTCATAATTTAATAAATATAACATTTTAAAAGTTGTGTTTTTTAGAATAAAAATCTGACTAAAAGTATTATTTTGAAATCTATATGATTTATCTTCATCCTAGTATTTTATTTTTAATTTTTATTAAACAAATAATTATATTTCATAATTATACAAAAATGTTGTAGAAATTATTTTATTAAGAGAAGTATCAAATAAATGGTTTTACAAATAGTAAAATAAATATTATATGAACTATTTAATGTTCTCCACTAATTTTATATATTAATATGATATGTCAGGAACCTATTAAATATTTTATTTCTAATGTATCCTCTTTTTGGATTTTATTTAAATTCAAATAAATGAATAGTGTCAAAATTGACACTATTGTTATTTTATAAAAATAACATATTATTAAATTGTTTAAAAATCACAAAAAAATATTTAAAAATTATAAATTGAAATTTATATAGTCTAAAATGTCATAAAGTATCCAATTATGGAAAATTAACAACACATAAGTGATTATATATAACCATTTAAAATTTAGAATTTTATTACCACAAATAAAATTAAATAGATTAAATAAGGATAAATCAAAATGATAAGGTTTAAAATAATATCAAAGCATGTCTAAATTTGATTGGTTGATGATATTACAACCCTATCTCATCTAAAATTATAATTGAGTCATTTTTGGAGGTTTTTAAGTGGGTTTGGAATTTATTATAAATTAATATTTCTTATAACTCCAAAGGTTCCCCTCTCCTCCCTTATAAAAGGGCATATCCTCCCTCTCCTCCTTACACAATTTAGAGCCTTAAATCTCGGCCAAACCCTGACCTTTTCTATTCTCCACTTCCCTAGAAACAACCTAGAGGTCCCGGTATTCTTCAAAGACCAATCTTAGTGCCCGAAGAGGAGGTTCCAAAGAGGCATGTCGAACAAGAGGTAATATCCGTTACTGATTCTTTCAATTTTATTTCTTCTTATACTTATTCTTATTTAGTTGTTTCAATATGAATTAATAACATAAGTATCAATCATATACTTATATGTTTTTATAAATATGAAACAATCCCATTTCACCTTCTATCCATCCTACGGAAAACGAAATCACCACGTGTGTGTACGTACGGAATACCGTCTCCACGTCATGGTGTAATCTGTTTTCCAGCACCACCTTACATGGATGGGTATAATGGTGTAAAGAATAACTATATAAGATTATTATAAAATCATAATTATTATAAGATATTATATCATCCACTACAATTCCATTCAATAAATATGGGAACGATATCATCGCTTGTGCGTACATACGGATTACCGTCTCCACGACGCGATGAGATTCATTTTCAATGTTTAGAATTCAAGAATGGTTATAAAGTATATATAATAAGTAATCATGAAATATATGACATAATTATTCTACTGGATTTATGTATATATATATATATGTATATCATCTACTTAATTTCATTCAATTCAGTAAGGAAACGAAAAAAAAGTGTTAATACGTACGTACGGCCTACCGTCTCCATGAACGTTGTATATCTTTCCATTTATCAATATATTATATAGATGTATATTCTGAATATATATTACATAGGAATCATGTTTTATATTTTTTAATTAATTAATCACTATCTAAGTAATCATATTAATAATTACAATTCAAAACACAGACGATAAATGAAAAGATTTTACTTAAAATGCTGCTTTAACATGGAATTGACAACTGAACAGATAATATAAATTCATAAGTGAATCATATATGATATCATAAATATTATTATTGTTATGTTACAAGTTAATAATATCTTTAAACCCACTATACAGGATTCTCCTACACATACGGAAGAAATTTGACATAAGGTAAGGGATAATTATTCCAATCTCATTCTTATCCGAGATTGTTTATTCGTAAGTATTTACTGGGGTTATGTTTGTCATCCAAGTCCATGTTTTCTAAAAATGTTTTCAAAAAATATTTATTATTATTCCATGTATCTTTAAAGTCATTTTTACTCTTTTATGACTTTTACCACAAGGTTTGGAAGGAATCTTTCTTTTGTTTACCATACGAGGTACTTTTTGACTTTTCCAACAAAAGTACGAGGAGAATATTTCTTTAACTTATAAGGCATGAACGGATTTTTAAGGTTTCATAACTCCTTATTTTCATGAGGCTTACTCTACAATATTTCATGAATATTTTCAACAAAATCCACTTCGTTTAAAATTGCATGGCATTTTGTGAAAATAAAATGATTTTGAAGAAGAAATGATATTTTCCTCAAGAATTCATTTCAAGTGTTTTCTCAAAACTATTTCCCATCTAGAATGACATTATTTAATATGTTTGGGTTTCATGTATAATGTATCCATTATTTACATGTTTTTATTTTTCTTATGATGAAATGATATCCATTTTTTTATGTGGATTATGTTATGATGGCATGATGTTTAATAATCCTATTCTATTACGTGGGTTAGGCTATGATGTATGATTTATGATTTTGTGGCATACGAAATAATGATTTCATTATGAGATGGGTGGGACCTATATCTCCCTCCAATGCATTGGGTAAAGATTTATATCTCATGAGATAGACATGGCTAGAATGGCAAGTAAATCTGGTTCAGTAATACAGGGCTGGAATGGCAAGTAAACCCGGTTCAGTAAGGGACTTTGTCCACTAAGATGGTCTTGGCAGCAATGCCTTGGTTACTATGGAAATCATAACATGTGCTTAATGGTTGCCACAATTACATGTTTTATTCCCATTCTATTTTATCATGACTGATTTTCCATTATGATCTATTCCTTATGTACTGCTGTGTTTTATGTCATTGACCAAGCTTTTTATGTTTAAACATTATGTTCATGTTTTTAAGTTCAAATGTATATGTTTTGTTTTATTATCTCCATACTTACCCTTACTGAGCATTTGAGCTCACCCTTTATATTTTTTATTTTCCCCAGGATGTAAAGAATGGTTTTAGGTAAGAAAAAAAAGATCTTTATGGAATATTTTGAAGATCTTTCACCAAGATTAGAAGATTATGTTCCAAGTTTCCAGAGACACTAAACTATTACAGTCCTGGTGTGTTTGTTTTTGTTATGTATTAAGTATTCCGCAAAATTAATGTAATTTCCATATACATCAAGATTTGGGCCTCTATAGTTGGTATCAGTGGAAATGTTTAGTTAACCTTTGGAAACTAGGATGTGAAAATTTTAGTGAGATCCCTAGAGATATTTCTAAGGTATGTCTAGGGATGTCCCTAAGGTTAAGTATAAGTATAGGTTATAGTACTAGAATTATGGTAATGATATTAGAATTAAACCTAAGATGTTAGATATTGAAGGTACTCCCCCTTTATTATGTTGTTTTCCTAGCATGATTTTTGCCTCTCACACTATTCTTTTTGGGTTTTAGATTATGGCTGGAACCCGAAGGAACCGTGTTGATCAATGTAATGGACAATTCAATGATTTTCCTCCCGAGAAACAAAATTTGATGGGATATGGAGTGAAAAATCTTATTTCTATACTTACACAAGCTATGAATCATTCTGAATTTCCAAATGATCAGAGAAGGGAACAATATTATATTGAGTCCTTCATGAGGCAACGTCCACCGCCTTTCAATGGGTCTTCTGATCCACTTGTTTCTGAACAATGGATCTGTACCATTGAAAAGATATTTTTTATACTTCGATGTTCAGAACATGAAAAAGTCATTTTATCTATTTAACGTTTAGAAGGTGAAGCAGACCAGTGGTGGAATCTAATTAAGAATACAAGGCCCCAAGATGAAATTGAATCCATGGAATGGGATGAGTTCAAGAACTTATTATTCAGTAAGTACTTCCCTCGTATTCTTCGAACAAATATGGAAAAGGAGTTCCTTGAGCTTAATCAGAAGGATGATGAATCTGTTGGTATATACGAAGAGAATTTTACAATACTTGCAAGTTATGCATTTGGATTTATCATCCAACCTGAAAGTAAAGATGATCGATTCTTTAGTGGATTAAAACCAAGTCTTCGAAGGGAATTAGCTATAAGAGACTTCAGTAGCTATGAATAAATTGTGTGTTGTGCTATCAAGGTAGAACTGAAAGTTGGTGTAACATATCCATCTCATGGTTTTGACAAGAAACGAAAGATGAAGTTCAAGGGAAAACCTCAGAACAATGGTGAAAAGAAGATGAATGTTTCTTTATGCCCAAAGTGTGGAAAGAATCATCGTGGAGATTTTCTAAAAGGTACTAGAAAATGTTTCAAGCGTGGAAAAGAAGGTCATTGAGCAGTTGAGTGTCGAAGTAATGGAAAAAGGGTTGCTAATGTTGTAAATAAAGAAAAGATTGTAGAGAACGCTCCACCAACACTTCAATGCTTCAAGTGCAATGAAATGGGGAATTATGCTAATAAATTACCTAATTCAATGGTTATTGATGATCGACGTGAGCATCCTCTTAAGGAAAAAGATAAAGGGAAGTCACATGTGATCACTATTGGCGATGTTGAGTATGAAAACGATGTAGTGGAATGATTATGTGTTTATGTAATGGGATTCCAAAATAATGTTGTGGAATATTGGAATATATATGTATTGGTTTATTATGGTTTTCAATAATTATATGGTACTGGTAACCATGAAAAGTAAATCATATATTTTGGAAAGCAGATGATATGCGCATAATGAAGGCATAGGGAGAAAGTAATATATTTGATGGTATTCATGATCTCATGATTGATATAAGGACAAATTGATATCATGGTTTGAGTATATAGAATTTTTGGAATTTTAGTATGTGGAAAGAATTAACTTTTGATAGTATTCATGTTTTCACTAAATTTCAATGGGTATTCTTTTTTTTCATGAGAATACATGATTAAGGTATTCACATGTTTGGAATGTTACCAAGAAGATATATCGTATGATATATAAGGGATAAATGATGGTATTTACATGCTTGTTATATTCTAGTAATCATTTTATTTATCCTATGAGATTGGACAGAAGTATTTTGGATAAACTTAAAGATTGGAATCGATTAATTTAGACATTAGTTAGTATTGTTTAAGGATATAACTTTTTGTTATGTTATAATAGTATAGTCTTAGAAAAAGGACAACCCATAGGATGGGTGACAACCCGTCACGTCGGACAAGGCTGTGGGAATAGAACCCAAAACCTAAGTGCGACAGGCCTTTATCGCCTACCACTGGCCTACATGAAGTCCATGGTTAGTAGAAACAAGTTTTATTTTATTAAGCGGTATGATAGATTAATTATAAGTCCATTTTTTGAATCATATACGATTTATATCCCCATATATAGACTTATGTATTTTTTTAAAAAAATTATAACCTTTTATTTGAGACAGATGGAATGAACCATTATCTATCACATGATCTTCTAACACTTCAAGAATGACAAATTCAGCTTCATTTCTTTAAGAGATGATGTGGAAATTGTTCAAGTCACAAACAATAGTGAGATTGTACCAAAATCAAGTAAGTATTTATTCTAATTAAAAATTTTTAATAGTAGGGAAATGATTTTGAAAACCAAAAATGTTGTCCTAGTGCTCTTATATCGAATGAATCAGATGGTCCCTTAGATCATCACAAATTTATGGCTTTGTGACTGTTGGATTTATCATATCCATGTCCTCTACCGCTCTCCATCAGAACTTGATGGTTAGATTTTTCATCCATATCCATATTTTCACCTATGTTATACTATGTGGAAACCTAGTGATTAGTTAATTTGGGTAACCGTTGGGTTTTATACTTTAGTTTTTAAAGAAAATATTTGGTATTCCTTTTTACGATGCAGGTTTCTATGAAAGAAACTCTCATGTAATAAACCATTTATAACCCCGATGAATTTTGAGGGCGAAAATCATTGTAAGGGGGTAGAATGTAACACCCAGAGATTTTATAACATATATTATTTTTAATATATTTCATATCATCTATTGAACGCTACACCAAGATTATCTTGCGTTATATGTAACACAGTATTAGCTTGCAGTATATACAACACTAATCTTGGATCGTGTTACACACAATTTCAAGTTTGTTTGATAGTAGTTATTCTCTGCAACATTGAGTATATATATATATATATATATATATATTCAATGTATAAATTAAATATGGTTGGATTTTGTTATACGCAACAACAAAGGAGTCTTTCACTACACGCAACCCTGACTTGGCTTGCATTACACGCAATCGCGACCTTCCTCGATAGCGTGTGTTGTACGCAATACCGGGTTTCACTAAACAACAATATATTCTTATAATATTATTATGAACTAGTCGTTATGAATAGTATTAACTAAATTTTGAATTTTATAACATTATTATTCATCTTACACATTTTCTAGAACATGGTATAAGAACAAAATAAATTTTTCGGGTAAAATAAGTATTTTTCAAAAATTGCAGTTTTCCTGCCTTCTGAGGGTGAACCCACTTTAAATCTAGTTTTTGACATGTTTATAAGTTAAAATTGACTAAATAAAATGATTATTTGGAATAAGGATATAAAAATTTACTTTGTATAAAATTTTCATATTATTCTGATAACTTTCATATTTTAATGAATAGTAAAAACACGCTATATTTTAAAGAAAAAAAACTTTTTTCATCGAAATAATTTATATGTTTAGATTATAATATTAAGTGGTTTTAAAGTATAAATAGAATATATTTTTACCATTTAATATAATTTATGTCCTTATCTTTGATTTTACATTGAATTCATAGGTAAAATCATTTTAATCTTTTTCAATGTTTTAACTTTTAAAACTCATTTTCATAACAACGGGATTAATTTTAAATTCATTTCTACAACTTTTGTGTATTGAATTTAGAAAAATTGATTCCATATTTGTAATCAGTGGGTCCAAATTATGTTAATAGGCTACGTTTTATTTTTTGGCATTATGAATAGTAACTACTGTAAATTTTATTTTCCATAGTAAAAGGTAAATCGAGTAATTAAGGGTAAATATAATATTATAAAATTACCCTAACACTTTTCTTAATATAATTGGATGCTTATATTTCGTCCTAAGGAATATTTGGGACGAAATGGAATCCATTGGAACCCACTTGGAGGTGATTAAGAACTTTAGTTTATTTTATTTAAAGGATAGTGAAATATGTCTCACTCAACTTTAATAATTAAAGTATTTTTAATATAAGTTTATATAGAATATAAATTCGATTATAAATAATAATTTTAAAGATAAATTTATTTTATTTATCATGGTAATTTATTTATAATTTTTAAGATATATTTAATTACCTTAATAGCTTATACATTAATGATGCAGAAATTATTTATTTAGTGAAAAATAAGTAATATAGTTTTTATTGAAATAATAATACACATTAAAAGGCTCCTAAACCTGACCCAAACTTATTGGTAGTGTATATATACACCATAATCATCCAATTACCGAATATATGACCATTTTTAGTTTTATAAAAGTGATTATGACACTTATATTATTTTATTTTAAATGACGTCAAAGTTGTCACCATCATAATTTAATAAATATAACATTTTAAAAGTTGGGTGTTTTAGAATAAAAATTTTACTAAAAGTATTTTTATGAAATATATAAGATTTATCTTCATCATAGTATTTTATTTTTAATTTTTATGAAACAAATAAGTATATTTAATAATTATACAAGAATGTTGTAGAAATTATTTTATTAAGAGAAGTATCATATAAATGGTTTTACAAATATTAAAATAAATATTATATGAACTATTTAATGTGATCCACTAATTTTCTAGATGAATATGATATGTTAGGAACATATTAAATATTTTAGTTCTAATATATCCTCTGTTTGGATTTTATTTAAATTCAAATAAATGAATAGTGTCAAAATTGACACTATTGTTATTTTATAAAAATAACATATTATTAAATTGTTTAAAAATCACAATAAATATTTAAAAATTATAAATTGAAATTTATATAGTCTAAAATTTCATAAAGTATCCAATTATATAAAATTAACAACACATAAGTGATTATTTAAAACCATTTCAAATTTAGAATTTTATTACCACAAATAAAATTAAATAGATTAAATAAGGATAAATCAAAATGATAAGGTTTAAAATAATATCCAAACATGTATAAATTTGTTTTTTGATGCAATTACAACCCTATATCTTCTAATATTATAATTTAGTCATTTTTGGAGGTTTTTAAGTGGGGTAGGAATTTATTATAAATTAATATTTCTTATAATTCCAAAGGTGCCCCTCTCCTCCCTTATAAAAGGGAACCTCCTCCCTCTCCTCCTTACACAATTTAGAGCCTTAAAGCTCGGAAAAACCCTGAAAATTTCTATTCTCCACTTCCCTAGAAACATCCTATAGGTAGTGGTCTTCTTCAAAGACCAATCTTAGTGCCCTAAGAGGAGGTTTCAAAGAGGCGTGTTGAAGAAGATGTAATGTCTGTTACTGATTCTTTCAAATTTATTTCTTCTTCTACTTCTTCTTCTTTAGTTGTTTAATTATGAATTAATAACATCAGTATCACTCATATACTTATATGTTATTATAAATATTAATCAACCCCATTTCACTTTCTATCCATCCTACGGAAAATGAAATCACCGCGCGTGCGTACTTACGGAATACCATCTCCACGCCGTGGTGTAATCTGTTTTTCCACCACCACCTTACTTAGATTGGTATAATGGTGCAAAGAATAACTATATATGATTATTATAACATCATACTGATTCTAATATATTATATCATCAACTAAAATTCCTTTCAATAAATATGGGAACGATATCATCGCTCGTGCGTACGTACGGATTACCGGCTCCACGACGCGATGATATTCATTTTCCATGTTAACAATTCAAGAATGATTATAAAGTATATATAATAAGTAATCATGAAATATATGACATAATTATTCTAATAAATTTATTTATATATATATATGTATTTCATCTACTCAATTTCATTCAATTCAATAAGGAAATGAAAAACAGTGTCCATGCGTACGTACGGCCTTCCGTCTCCATGAACGGTGTATTTCTTTCCATTTATCAATGTATTATATATATGTATATTATGAATATATATAATATATAAATCATGTTTTATATTCTGTAATTAAGTAATCATGATCTAAGTAATCATATTAATAATTACAAGTCAAAACACAGATGATAAATGAAACGGTTTTACCTAAAACGCTGCTTTAACATGGAATTGACAACTGAACAGATAATATAAATTCGTAAGTGAATCATATATGATATCATGAATATTATTATGGTTATATTTCAAGTTAATAATATGTTTAACCCCACTATACAGGAGTCTCGGACACATATGGAAGAAATTAGACTTGAGTTAAGGGATAATTATTACAATCTCATTCTTATACGAGATTGTTTATTCGTAAGTATTTACTGGGGTTATGTTTATCATCAATGTCCATGTTTTCTAAAAATGTTTTCATAAAATTTTTAGTATTCTTCCATGTATGTTTAAAGTTTTTTTTACCCTTTTATGACTTTTACCACAAGGTTTGGAAGGAATCTTTCTTTTGTTTACCATACGAGGTACTTTTTGACTTTTCCGACAAAAGTACGAGGAGAATGTTTTTTTAACTTATACGGCATGAACGGATTTTTAAGGTTTCAAAACACCTTATTTTCATGAATCTTACTCTACAAGATTCCATGAATATTTTCAAAAAAATCCACTTCTTTTAAAATTGCATGGAATTTTTTAAAAATAAAATGATTTTGAAGAAGAAAGGATATTTTCTTCAAGAATTCATTTCAAGTGTTTTCTCAAAACTATTTTCCATATAGAATGAAATTATTTAATATGTTTGTGTTTCATGTATAATGTATCCATTATTTACATGGTTTTTTTTTCTTATGATGAAATGATATCCATTTTCTATATGGATTATGTTATGATGGAATGATGTTTAATAATCTCATTCTATTACGTGGGTTATGCTATGATCTATGATTTACGATTTTGTGGCATATGAAATAATGAATTTATTATGAGATGGGTGGGACTTATATATCTCTCCAATGAATTGGGTAAAGATTTATATCTCATGAGATAGACATGGCTATAACGGCAAGTAAATCTGGTTCAGTAATACATGGCTGGAACAGAAAGGAAACCCAGTTGAGTAAGGGACTTTGTCCACTAAGATAGTCTTGGCAGCAATTCCTTGGCTACTATGGAAATCACAACATGTGATTAATGGTTGCCACAATTACATGTTTTATTCCCATGCTATTTTATCATGATCGATGTTCCATTATGATCTATGCCTTATGTACTTCCATGTTTATGTCATTGCTCAAGCTTTTGATGTTTAAACATTATGTTCATGTTTTTAAGTTCAAATGTATATTATTTTTTTTATTCTCTCTATGCGTACCCTTACTGAGAATTTGAGCTCACCCTTTATATGTTTTATTTTCCCCATGATATAAAGAATGGTTTTAGGTAAGAAAAAAATAGAAGATCTTTATGGAAGATGTTGAAGATCTTTCACCAGGATTAGAATATTATGTTCCAAGTTTCCAAAGACACTAAACTATTATGGTCCTGGTGTGTCTATTTTTTTTATGTATTAAGTATTCCGAAAAAGTAATGTAATGTCCATGTACATCAATATTTGGGCCTCTACACCCTCCACCTCCATTATAGGAAGAGAAATGAAGCTACCTTTGATAAATCCTAGAGGTAATCTTTATATTTGTATAGTAAAAACATTGACCATGGAATTAATGTATTTTTTTCATATTTATGTTTTATTTATTTATTTTTAGTATTATTAATATAAGAATTTTTTCTTATATAGGTGCATAATTTTGTTGGAGTTTGGGTTTTCTATCCATATTTTATGCCTTTATGCACCAAAACATCTTCCTGTTTCTCCCTCAAAACCTTTTTCTCCTTATAGTTTTTCATTTATCACTTTCCTAGAAGTTCCCTCCAATTCCTTTTCATAATGATAAATGATGTTGCTTCTTCTCAATTACATAGTTAATCTTGATGTTTTAATAGTAAAATCATTGTCCATTGAATTAATATATTGTTTCATATTTATGTTTAATTTATTTCATTTTAGTATTACTCAAATAAGAATTGTTTTCTTATACCGGTGGATTATTTTTTTTGATTTGGGGTGGTATGTCCATCTTTTATGCATTTATACACCAAAACGTCCACAAAATTCTTCTCACTCAAAACCATTTCTCCCATAGAGTGTTGGTATTTATTATTTTTCTTCAATTTCCCTCCACTAATCAATCTCATAGGTAATATTGGTGTTTTCATAGAAAAATGATTTTTATAATAATTAATGTATAGTTTCATATTTATGTTTAATTTATTTCTTTTTATTATTACTCATATAAAAAAAATTTCTTATACAAGTGGATTTTGTTTTTTCAAGTTCGGGTGGTTTGTTCAAAGATTCTCATGACAGTGAGAGATTCGAATTTGATCCTGCAACTGAAAACATTTTATATTGACTCAATGTTATTAGATAAAAAAATATTTCTCATTTTTAAAATCTTTAAGATTAGAGGAAGATCATGTTCTGATTTTTGTGACTTCTCGTGATATAATGGGCACATGGGCATCCTTTAATCTTCTGGATTTCAAAAACAAGAATGTTTTTTTAGACAATAACATCAAGTCAATATGAAGTGTTGACATTTCAACCAATAAATACAATGTAAATCATGGTCACATTGGAAGTGAATATTTTTTTGGTGACTTTGGGATGTGTAGGAATAATTTTCACCTCAATCTGACATACGGTGTGACCGATGTGACTCCAATTACTTATTGTTTATTTAAAATTTTCATTAATTTTAGTAAAAAATACAAATGAAAGACTAAAACCTAATAGAACATATTTATATTATTTTTAAACCTTAATATAATGATCCATAAGTCATTTTTAATCTATAAGAGTCATCATCACCTCAATCTGATAAACAATGTGCCTAGTATGGCTGAAAGTGTCTGTTATCACTTTAAAATTGGTATTTCAGTTCAAAATGTATTAATCATTGAAATCCAAGAAAACACAACTGTTTTTTCGAAAATAATTTAGTACATTGATTAATAAATAATTTGTGACTTGTAAGAATCAAACTCACATCAAACCAATAAACGATGTGATCGGTATGAGTCAAAGTGCATGTTTCTAGTATAAATTGATATTTTAGTAAAAATAAAATGGTACATAATCAAAAATGATAAAAAAATTATATTTTTTTATAATTTATGAAAAATTACATAAGTAATTCGAGATGTGTTGGAATTAGTTGCACTTCAATCTAATGAACTGTGTGACTGATATTTCTCCAAGTGCGCCTTTTTATTTAAAATTGACATAAATTTTAGTAAAAAGGTCAAGTGACATACTCAAAACCAATAAAACACATTTATATTAATTTGATAATTTAGGAAAATGATCTATAATTCATTTGAGATGTTTTATAATAATATGCACCTCAATTCGATGCATGGTGTGATGAGTATGACTCTTAGTGTGTCTTTTTATTTAAAATTGACATCAGTTATATTAAAAAAGTACAAATGAGCTACTCAAAATTGAGTAAAAACATTAATATTGTTTTTATAATTTAAGAAAACAATCCATAAGTCATTTTTCATTTATAGGAATTAATTGTACCCAAATATGATACACGATGTGATTGGTATGACTTAGTATGTCCATTTTTAGTTTAAAACAACCATTTTAGTTCAAAAAGTTTCACTCTCTAAAAACTAATAAAAAAGTCTTATATTGTATAGATAATTTATGAAAAAATTAATAATTCATTTTTGATGTGTAGTAATCGATATCATGTCAACCCGACACATGATATTATCAGTTTGAGTCAAAATGTGTGTTTCCAGTTTAAAATGGCATTTTAGTAAAAAAGACAAGTGACATACTAAAAACTAAGAAAACACATTTGGATTATTTTTATAGTTTTTTAAAAATATCCATAGGTCATTTAAGGCTTTTTAGAATCAACTTCACCATAATTTGATTCATGTCGTGACTGTTATGACTCCAAGTGGGTCTTTTTATTTAAAATTGACATCAATTTAAGAAAAAATGACAACCAACCAACTCAAAAATGAGAAAATGCATTCCAATTATTTTGATACTTTATAAAAATGATCAATAGTTTATTTTTGACATGTAGGAATTATACTAACCTCTATCAAATACATTATGTGCCCGGTATGACTCAATATGTCTGTTTTTAGTTTAAAATTGATATTTTAGTTCAAAAAGTGTTACTTAATGGAAACTGAAAAAACACAATAATATTGTCTTGATAATTTAGTAAAATGATTAATAAGTCAATTTTGACATATATGAATCAGTATCACATCAAAATAACCCACGATGTGACCAATTTGAGTGAAAGTGTATGTTTGTAGTTTAAAATGACATTTTAGTAAATAAAAAGACAAGTGACATACTCAAAATTGAAAAAATGCATTAAAATTATTTTCATACTTTAGTATAATGATCCATGAGTCATTTTAGATGTTTTTTAATTATCCTCACTTTAATTAGATACATGGTGTGACCAGTATGAATCCAAGTGAGTCTTTTTATTTAAAATTGACATCAATTTTAGTAAAAAGGACAACTGACATACTCAAAAACTGATCAAACACATTTATATTGTTTTGATACTTTATGAAAATGATCCATAAGTCATTTTTGATTTGTAGGAATCTTCCTCACCTCAATATGATACACAATGTGCCTAGAATGACTCAATGTGTTCTTTATATGTTTAAAAATGACATTTTAGTTCAAAAAGTGTCATTCACTAAAAACCAAGAAAAATCACTTGTTTTGTCTTGATAATTTTGGAAAAAGACTAATAATTAATTTTCTGATGTGTATGAATTTGTATCACATCCAACCAACCCAATATGTGACCTGTATGAGTCAAATTTCATGTATCTAGTTTAAAATGACATTTTAGTAAAAAAAAGAAAAGTGACATACTAAAAACATAGAAAACACAATTAGATTGTTTTGATAATTTGGGAAAATGATCCATATGTCAATTACAGCATGTTCGAATCATCCAAACCTTAATCTGACACATGGTGTGATCGGTATGACTCCAAGTGCATACTTTCAATATATAAGTGTCATTTTAGTTTAAAACATGCATCACATTGCCAAAGTTTAAGTAAAAATCAACAATTTCTATTAATTTATTTCTTTATATTATTCATAATATAGAATTTTTTTTATTATATAGGTGAGTTATTTTTCTTGATCAGGGGTGGTTTGTTTATAAATATCTTGATTCAGGGTCAGGATCAAAAGGCAAAGGAGCATTGATGTTTTTCAATGTATTTAATAATTTGTACTTATGTATTTATATAAACCAATGTTTGAAATATCTATAATATAGTGTTTTTTCTAATATTTATGTTTTAAATTTCATTTCATTTAAATTATATATTGTTACTTTATTTTTTTGATATCTACTAGTGTTTATGGTGCTACGGTGTGTTGTTACAGCACATTGCATTGGTGATGGAGTATGGTATTACAACACACTGTAGTATTCCCCTATACCAACACTTTTAAAAATGTTGATAATGGTACCCTTTATCTGCACTCTTATAAGCATCGATAAAGCTTCCCTTTATCAGTGATAAATAAAAGTGCTGATAAATGTTGTCCTTTTTCATCGCTTCAAAAAGTGATGATAAAGGACCCCTTTATCAACACTTTTTTTTTATAAAAGACTAAGACTTTTAATCTCACTTCAGTAGTTAGTGCTTCTCTAGTAGTAATAAAGGCCGTTTTTAGCGTAGTTAACAAAATATTTTTTTGTATTGAGACTTGCACAACCATAAAGAAAGACACACCATTGTGTCTCCCATTCAGTTATGCATTCCTCTGGTTATATGTGTCCCACACTTGTCCAACACTAAAAGTAGGGTCCTTGGGGTGAATACAGTTATCAATCCTATCAATCATGTAGACCCCAACCCTAGGGAATGTTCCAGGGACTTCCTAGTCTCAAAATAAAAGTACTAGGTCCTTTACCTTCCCTCGTCGTCTCTAAGACTAGGGACCTTATGTTCCAGATGGTAACGGATGGGATCACACTTTATTTTCCCTTTTATGGGGATTAGTGTCTTATCCTACTCTCTCTTCTAGAACTAGAAGTATAGAATCCCTCATGGTGTAATTCACTGGGATATCCTATGGTTTATACCTAGGAAGGTAGTAATATGTGACTATCTTTCTTAAAAAAATGAGAGAGGATATAGGCACATCAAATCCATTTCTTCTTCTCTCATAGCCTCGACCTATTCCACTAATAGAAGAAGGATCATGTGGATTTTCATATCTTCCAATTCATATTGTTTCTCACATTTGATCATGACTTACGTGGGCTCATAGGTTAGCTACAATCCTGAAATTCACATGGTTATATACAAATGTCAACAGAGAATTCTTTTCTCGATCATACTCTTTTCTTCGTTTAGAGGGCCTCCATAGGTGAAGGTCCTAAAATCCATGTATCAAAAAAATAAGGCATCCTACCATATAGTGTAATCCTAAAAACCATTCCTTAATCTTTAAAGGGACTATATTCCTGATGAAGCAATCCAAGGGCCTCAAATTTAGTATAATCTCCAACTTAACCCACTCAAAGAACTACATTCCCTTTGAGACAAACCATTAAAGGACCTCTATAGTCGTGGGTCCTCAACATAAATCCAAACTATGTGTAAATTTATTCCCATCCAAATTGGATACGTATGAAGCCTCCTAAATGTCCAAACCCAACACCCAAAATAAACCATATTCTCTATAGGCCACATTCCTATTAGGGTCATATCAAACATGGGATACCACATCCCATCCAGGTTCCTTGGGATTCTTTATAAATTTTCATGTACCAACCATTTACTAGGATCCTTTCACCTAGACTTCCTTACCACTTGTCATTAAATAATATAGTTTGGCCCCCATTACATGAACTTAAAAAGGTATTATGTGTCTCATTAAGTTCCACCAAACAACATGGGTTCTTAATTATTTTATAAGGATATATCGAAAGTCCATTTAATGGTCCTAATACTGATGTTAGGAAAACTCCATGTCTCCTTGTATGATAATAAATTCTTGATCGACCCACTGCATGGATTAAAACCAGCATCATAAAAATAAATGACCAAATAATATCTAATATATCCATAAAGGGGTACCATTGATGGAGAACCTCATATATATATATATTTCTCCATCGATGAAAAACTATGGATACACACAGAAGATTCTTGAGTTCCTACATTCTAATAATTTATTGTTAACCCAAGGTAGACCCATGTTATACATGATAATTAATGAAGTATTTTAGAACATGTATTAAATATTTAATATATTACCACAATAGAAAATAATTTCCCCCAAAGGGTTTTTTGAGCCCGAACTCCCATCATCTCAAGAAATGTGGGTCCATAAGCATTATTGGACCATTTTCCAACAACCACCTACCTTTGGAAAATAGGTTCATGAAATACTCTGAATGAGGGAACCTTTCAGTGTTTCCGGCTCCACCACAAAAACCAATTGGAGGCCATTTGAAAATAGTGAACTTGAAATAAATTATTATGTGACCATAAAAACCCCCACAATGATACCTTCGAACAAAATATGTGAATATTTTCATAGGAAACATAAATAGTGAACCTAACATGAATACTAGGCAATATAAAGATGTCCCCAACCTGTTAGGCCCCTTTTATGCTCAAAACGAGATAAGTCCAATCAAGGAAATAAATTATGAAGGTATTTTTAATTGAGATGATGTTTTTGATGGGGTTTTCTTGTTTTTTTTTGTAACCTATATTTCAATAACATCCAATCAGATATCACTTTGATCCAAATGGTGTCATACTAGTTCTCACATATGCACGCATCAGCCACTACACAAGCTGAATCCTCTACAAAATAGATGACATCATTTCCCAAAATTCCATAAATCTACCAGCAAGTTCAATTCACAACATAGGAGCTAACAAAATGAGATTTTCTATATGAAAACCAATTTCCCCAGGAAGTGGACCCAATCACTATCATAAAGTCATCTAAAAAGAATCCTCACTAATGATTACTATAAAATTAGGAGATGATATACGATCCCACTCTGCTCAATGATAGAGTTCTTGAATCCCTTAGATGGTTATCTATGGAATTTCAGGAGTTTACTCTCCCATTACCAAATTATGGGAATAATAGTAGCAGTTTTCAAGGTCCTCTTTGCACACCCAACCATGGAGTCTTGATTCATGTCTATAATTTGATCGATATTGAGATCCCATCTCCTAATGAGAGCCACGACAGCCCTAAGCATGTCCATAATATCAAATATAAAAATTTGATCCCCATTATATAATCATCCTTCAAGGTCATCCCCAAGTTATACACAATATGAACTCACTCCACAGTCAGATTTCAAGACTTGATAGTAGTCCTCCACATAATGATATTTCACTTCATCAAGGAGGTCCCCCATAGAGATTTAATGATGAGAAATCCCTCTTACCACAATGCAGTTTGGAAACTGATCCTAGTAATACCAAATTCCTTATCACTGAAAAGTAAAATATTTCTCATCTAGAAGACATCCCAAGACAATGGAAATTCTATGTACCACCCTAGGATCATCTACCTTCTAATATGACATAGAAAATGCCTTCCAATATTGAAATTTATAATAAATAAACAATGAAGCATCCACTTTGGTCTGACTAGGTTGAGGAGCCTCTTGAAAAATATGAATAAGAACTATTGAACAAGAGGAGAAAACTGTCTAAAGATAAAAAACTAGTCATGCTTTTTCATTTATCCACTCCCCAATATAGCATTTCAGAGGTGTTATCAAAATATTGTGTGCATGAAATTTTCCTTAATATACGGAACACTCTTCATCAATTAAGAGAAAAATTATTTACTTATGCCACATATCTAGGTCACAAAAGGTAATACAAGGGATACACCACCAAATTGACTTTTTTGGGTCTATTAGCTGCACAATATCAAAAATTAGGGAAAACAAGGATCCATTTGACTTTTAATGCCTCGACATGTTAAAATAATTCCATTAGATGATCATATATTCCCCATTAGTTTTAATATTAAGGTATGGGGTGAACATGAAGTGCATCATTTCACTGCACTCCCCCAATCAACAAATCCTTCTACAAGGGACATCGTGCAATGTCATAGCTTTAGGTTGGATTCAACAAACAGAATTTTCTCGAAAAAAATGGTACATTAGGAAAAATAGGCCTTGATTGATTCCCACCAATGTTAGGCTAGAAGAGAGTGATACATCAAAACAATTTTTCATCAATTATTTGAAAAATATCGAGTAATCCTCCCACTTAAGGGATGTTAGTCATCAAATAGTAAAAATGTCAAAAATGGCACAAATGCCTTTAGAAGTAGGTAGTTCAAGTGTAAATCATACCATGGATCGAGTCCATGTTCAAACACAGCTCCGTAAAATTAAGAAACTAGTTGTGGTATTATCATCCATGGAAATCCTAGAGCAATTGTATCCCATAGGGTCGAGGGATATTTTAACAAAACAATTGAGGTTTGAAATTTAGGCTTGAATGGTTTTAGATGTAGATCAAGAATATACCTATCCCTCAAGGATTATAGATTTTGTACCTCGATAGTCTTCTCCTTAATAGAAGTAGGTATTTTCACGACTAATTTTAACAACACATAACAAATCCTCCCAGTTCATCCCATTCTGTGATCCAATGTTCTCATTGGAAGCACACAAGAAAAAATTATCCATCGATTCCTTTCAGATTACCATCCAAAAAAAGTTCCAAGAGAACCAGTTGAGAAGTGGACAGGGCCTCATGGAGGGATAAAATAAAGTTATTCATGAAAAGATACTAATTAAATTCCTATAATTCATTACACATTAATGAATTTCATTAACACCACCCATGAAGACCCTATTGAACATGAGTCCAATATAGAGTAATAGGAGGAGGAATTCTTCATCTATAATACGGTCCACACTGAAACTATTCAATGTGGTTTTCATACCCAAAACCAGAGGCTTTCTCTAAATTTAGGCATTACCTCAACCACTCCCTTACTAACTCCTTAGAAATTATTCACCAAAGAAAAGGGTAAATGTAAGGTTTGGCCTCACCCACCTCCCAAATAGGTTGATCCCATCACACTCAAAGAAATATTCACTCAAAAGGAGGAATATATGAAATATTTGAAAATAATCACACATAATAGGTCTGAAGAATCATTCCTACTAAATATGTTCCACAAGAAGTGTCTCAACATGAACTCCCAACTGGTGTACCTCAAAAAATAGGGCTCACCCAAACAACTGAAGTGGGACCATAATATCTACTCGATGTATAGGACCAGCGACCAATATATTTGGAACCCATGGTAGTGAGATATTAGGAGATCCTTCCCTTGGGAATACAATTAGGGTTGGGTCAGACACATCCTCAGAGACCATCCCCAGAAGGTTACCCACCATATATGTATATACATGTTTCTACCCCTACACAATATTAAATTTAACTAGATATCCCTCCAATGCTTCACAATACTTCTAACTCACTATCCACTCAATTAGAAGTTATGGAAGAACATCATGAACCAATGTAGCTAGAAAAGAGGCCTTACATTAATTGGCTGATCTGAACCCACCCCTGCCAAATTTTTATAATCCATTATTTCTAATTTTTAATGGGTTGGGGGATCTAAAGTATCATTCAAAACATTTCATGTTTCATTGTGATCCTATGATGGGGACCCCTAAACAAAAAAATATGTGAAAATGAGATTATTATAATTACACTTCAAGGACCAACCTTTGTATGGTACACCCATTTTTCAGCTTGTTTAGTCACAGGATGGGAAAATCTCCATCAATAGTTTCTATTTCAATTCAGATCAACACTACAGAAGAATATAATATTTGACCTCTTTAATTTTAAATTTGAAAGAATAAGGGGGTATCTAATTTCATCTCTTAGTGTAAAGGGTTGAACTAATACCTAAACCAACATATTCCCTAGGTATATTTTTTTCTATCTATATAGAGAACCTACATGGAAAGTTTTACCCCACTAATTCCTATGAAATACATAGGAGGGATTAAAGATTTTTTCATAGTGGGTAATAAATTGAAGATTTCCTCTAGAACACCAAGTCAAGGTCATTAGTAATTCCATTATCTCAAGGGAAAATAATAGAAAAATAATAAGTTGAAATAGTTACGTTCAATCTAGCCACTTCACCAGCTCTATCTCTGAAACCCACCCCATATCATGTCGCACCTCCTCCTGAGCTTCAATAGAAATTCCCACCTGATTTGGATTAGTTAAGGGATCAAAGGTAAAACCAATTTTAGGAGTTAAATAAAATGGTATATTCATTTTGAGATGACCAAGTCCCTATCTTCTTCATTGTGGCTTTGAAGAAAAATGTGCTCAAGTTACCAAAGACCAAGAGGCCTAATCAGGATGGTATCAAAGATAACGTAAATAATTTAACCTTTCTATAAACATTGGATAACACCATTAAGGTGTAATTTGTTTTCAAATAAATTCTAAAAAATAGTGGACTCTGGACAAGTAAAACTAAGGAAGCCACCATCACAGGTAGCATGTGTTTCTACCACAAATGAAAAGGGAGAGAGTGAATGGAAGGATGTAACTAATAAAGGTATCTAGATGTTTAGTGACTTGATGTTCCGAAAATTGATCACCCAGAATCATTCAATATTTTGAGCACAACTAAAATAACTAACTATGCCCCTGCCCACTTCTGCTACAACACATCTGGATCCATCAACACCACAGTCCTATAAAAAATAGTCTTCCAAGAAATGAAAAAGCTAGAATAATGGAAATAAATCACAAGAATGTGACGTTTTAACAAGTTTGAAGTTTTATTTTACTCTATCAAACTTCATTCCTTTAGTCCTAGAAACATAGTCACCACCCCAACATATAGTACAATAAGAGTCAATCCTCCATATCGATTCCTCAATAGAAAAGTAGTTGAACTTCAATTCTATTAATGTTATTCACTTAATGGATCCCTTATCATATGATTATTCTGGATATAAACCTAAGTTCTCTACAACTGATTTTGGAATAGGGTGAGAGGCTATAGGGTTCAAGGATATAGTGGAAGGCGTGGTCATAATAGAAATCAATACTCTGAAAAAATCCTACTCAGATTGCCTACACAGCCAAAACTCATGGGAGAGAACTCCAATAATCTCAATATGATCAAGAACGTTCCCCCACACAAGTTAGGGTTTTCCATGACTCGATCATCCTAGATTATTGAAAAGAGTGGACACCATCTCCAAATCATCCTTGGCACATAGGCAGACCTAGTTGGCCTAACCCCCATGGATATGAGCGCCTTAAACTATATTCCAAAGGGATGATCTTCATACATTAAGTAGCTCATATCATAAATAACCAATAAGAGAACAACCTAAAATTGGAAGGAGAAGATCTTTATCCCAAATCTATGAAATTATAAATCAATTATCTCTATTTTCGGACAAGTTTTTGATCATGTGTTATTTTTGTCTATAAAAATACCTCTATGAAGTGCTCATAGGGGATTTATCAAGCCTTCAAGAATTTGAGTCTAGAGTTGTTGCTGGTGAAGTTTATCATATAGATATAGATCCTACAGAATTCCACATGATTATCACTTTCATGGTGGAAAAAAATATTGCTCTATACAAGGAAAGGTCTCACCTTTTATGGATATAGAAAGATAAATTATGTTGATATACAATGATATTTCATTGACAATGGCTCAGGAGTCAAACGGATTCTAGTCCAAACACTTTATTGACTGGGTTACAACAATGATAACTTACCCCATTCTTCTCTAACGATACTGGTTTATAAAAAGAGTGAGAAAATATTCTTTATAGGATAACACTCAAGGCCTAGTTTGGGGACCTCATATTTGACTCATACTTTCTAGTTGTTCAGTAATACACATCTTCTAACACTCTACTCGGAATACCCTGGTTGCATCAACATGAAAACAATCTACTAATCATACCACCAATGAATCAAATATTGCATTAATGGATAATTTGGTACATTTTAAAGTGATAAATCTCCATTATAATCTTGGAAAATTTAGTAAATTGATGCAAGATTCTAATATAGGTGAGGGAAACAAGCTGTGATTGACGACACTACTTGGGTCATAGGAAATAATGATCTAGGAATGACCTCGACCAATCTATTAAAATAGATCTGTGAATAATATGTGCTACCTATCCATATAATTGATGAAATGATTCCAAATTCAGGTGCATATTCACCAACCTTCGTGATATCAGTCATGAAAACTTATCTTGGAAGTGCTGAAAAGGTCATAGACTCTCTATAAAGGGGTAAAATATTGGATAAAAATTCACTCATTCCATCAACGGATCCCCAATAGATCCCTACCTCACCAACTGAGCCAAGAGAGAATAAATATACTCCTTTTATATCCCCCAATCTATCCCATTTAGAGTTCAAAATGACCCCACATTGTTAGCTGGGTCATAGGGAGTCTCTTCATATTCTATATGTCAAAATGTAAACTCACATCCTAAATTTGGAGGGATTTCTACATTACCTACTTCCCCTCAAATTAAGTCCTAAGAGGAAGATAAATAGGAAGAGGAAGAGGAATAAGATATCATGGATTCTCCTCCATCATTAGAGGAAGGTGTTTCTGTAACCATTGATACTCTGTGAAATAAATTTGGGTACATAATAGGACTCATAACCCACTTTGATCAGTGTGATCATGCCTTCTAAAGAAAAAGAGGTATAATTATCCTTTCTAAAGAAACATTGGGACATGTTCTCTTGGAATTACACAGAGATTCTAGAACTTGATCCCACGGTGGCCACTCATCACTTAGGCTTTACAGAGAACCATAGGGGTTACAAACAAGTATCCAGAAGGACACACCTGACACACGCTGCTAAAATTGATGATGAACTTGACAATATCATCGGAAAAAATTTCTTTTGGGAAGTCCAATATCCACAATGGATAGAAAAAATACTCCAAGGGAAGAAGAAAATGGGAAAATAATGGTTTTCATCGACTTTAGAGATCTCAACTGACATTATCTAGAAGATGATTTCCCAGTACTAATCATAAAGATACTGATTGATGTAATAACAAGATATCAATCCCTCTTATTAATGTATGGCTATTTAGGGTAAAATAAAATCTAAATGGAATAAGAATATTAATAATCCACCCCTTTAGGGCCCACAAATTCTAATTCAACCTTTAGAGTGAAAGATACTCATTTTTGATGTGATGTCCATGGAATTATCACTAGGTGATTTCCTCACACAAAATAATGAAATAATGAATTAAAAAACATTTATTAGCTCAATTGAACCATGCTCGACATAGAGTTTCATTATTCATATATTAAGAAGAGCTACCTAGAGTTATTCTTCATGATCCATAAACCGGTGCATTAGCTATAGAACCCTGAGGTCCATTTGGTATCATGAAATAACATAATAAAATATATCCTCATTAGTCATATGTTTATTGGACAGTTGGATTGATATGAGGTTATCCTATAGTAGTGTGACATAGAGTCCATTCCTCAGACAATGGGGAAAGGTCCGTATTTGGAATATTTTTATATAGAACTCCTATCTATAGAAACAACATCATTAAATAATTAATTTATTGAAAATACATATTTTTAATATACAGGACCACTTACAAACATGGGAAATGTATTTGGATGGAACATCCAGAATCCCAACATATAAGAAAATAGAATACCTGAAGCTTAAAAAATTTGGGTTGGGAGTCCTGTTCATATATCTTACAAAATTAGTCTTACATTAAATCTTTCTATTGTTAGAAGGATATAAAAATAATGAGGTAGAATATTAGACCCTCATTGTAGGCCTATCACTGACAATTCAAATTTTTGTGAACCACCTAGAGGTGAAAGGTGATTCAAAGTTAGTAATCAAATTGATTAATAGGGATTGTGCTATCAGAAAAAAATAAATATTCCCCAGTTTTGACTATGTATTAGTACTAATGGAATAATTACCCTTAGATCCAACACTAATTCACATCCATTGTAAAAAAATTCCCAATAATATGCATTGGAAAATATATCAATGGCTCTAATACATCAAGATTGGGATGAAACCGTCATTAGAATTATGAACTGTCTAATGGAATCTCCTTTTGTTCAAGTCATCATGGAATATATAAATTAGGTTAGAATCATCCCCAAACTAAATGGTCCTACCATTTTTTTGGATGATATCCATTATATACTACCTTTATAATGGAGTGATCTCAATGAACAGGGCTTGAGAAGAACAAATCTGATGGTGAGTGGCCATCTTTACACATTATGATGGTCTGAATCACTATAAAGATCTCTATAAACAAGGTTTTTATGGATTCCTTCTTAGATGCATCGATGAAGAAGAGACTATTTCCTTCAAGAAAGTAGTGTATATAGGAGCCTATAGTTCCCACTAGTTAGGGTTTTATCTTTCCAATCAAATCCAAGGACTTGGATACATCTATCCTTAAGTGACATAGGATTGCAATAAAATTCACGAAGAAGTGTCATACCTTCTAGGTACATTCCATCTTCACCCATCAACCCTTATATTTTTGACATATATCCAAATACTCCTATCCATTTTCCATATGGGTAATAGATGTTGTAGGTTTTTATCCTCTAGCTATGACCAAGCTATTCATTTAGATCCTATATGCTACTGAATTATTCTCCAAATGGGATAATATAATACAAATCAAACATACTCCAAGAGATAGTGGATGAGGATAAAAAGTCTTTTCATGATAATATCATAGCTTCCTTATGAACCTACTGGACTACCACCTATACCGCTAAATGGGAGACACCATATTCACTCATTTACATAATAAAAGTACTCCTTCCAGTTGAGTTCCAATTTCCCTCTCTCTATATTTCCATATGTGATCAGCATAAATAAGAAATACCATAAATGAATTTATGAATTTGAGTGACTTGATGAGAAAACATTTCATCACTTGTAGGTCCATAAAAAATCAAATAGATCAAGATTTTAACAAGAATATATTCCTCCATTCAATCCTCCAAGGAGAACTGGTATTGGTTCTTAGGACTTTGATGATACTAGGGACGAATCCTCTGAACCTTTAGACAAAGTGGAAGGGGCCTTATTCCATAAAAAATCCCACTCTAATAGTGATTATTCTTTGATATAGATTTATGGAGAGCTCATCATGTCCCATACCAATGTAGAATTTATCCTGAAATACTTTGTGTGATAAAAGAGAAACCCCTGTCCTCTATATAATGTTAAACTGTGTTATTGGTATTTGTTACATGACCTTAAAAAACATGAAATATAAACCATGTCACAAGAGAATAATCTCAATCACATCAATTACCTTTCTATATGGCATTAAACATCATATAATTATTTTCCTATATGCAAGAACTTAAAAGGAACAACATGTGGTCATAGTCATATGACCCAAAACTAAAAGTCATCATAGTCTAAGTGGTAATAATGTATACTACATAGCCTAACATACTAGCCACGGTATATTAAAGTGTATGATAACTTTATTTCCATATGATGTAAAACTTCATAGTTCAAATCCTTTCCACATGATGTAAAATTGTGTGTCATTTCAATCTGTGTTTGAGGGAGTCATAATCTTTAGTGATAGTCTTCCACCACACCTTTTTTTATGACCTATGTGGGGCTTGATTCCTTCCATCATAGGATACATAGTGATGTCTGGATCTCCAATACTAGGTGAAGTTGAAACATAAATAAATTCCCCCCTCTTTGTACATGTAAGACCTTCACTTTGATTCGTACCTAAACTACATGTGGAATGATTCTCATTCTCATGAGATACATAGTGATATCTATACCCTATGTATTGTTCCCATTCATAAAGAAAAAAATTACCCCTCTCTTAGAGACAAACAATGATCTATACAAGAGATCCTAACTTAGGTTCCCTTAGCTGAGAGGCCATAATAGAAAGAGGAAGATTCCTCTCCTACATATAAACAAAAAAAATCTATACAGGGTACTTCACACTCCATGTCTAATGCCAAAAAATACTTCCCTTGTTCTCAGACATGTTCCTTTCACACATCATACTCCTTGTCTTGGGAAATTTTGGATCTCTATAATCTTTACTTATAAATTGATTATTAGATTTCAGATTCTAGATGACACCTTTTTATGATTATGCAGTAATAGACCCCAGTCGGCTTTGCATAAGTCTCCCACAAAAAGGTCCTATAAATTTGTTAATACCATTGTTTACTATGAAGTAAAATTACTTAGCGTATTTTCATAAGTCACCCACTAAAAGGGCCTTTTGAACAAAGGCACGTTCATCCTTGGTAGAGGCCTCTCCTCTCGTCGTAGTAACCAACAACATTATGTTGGTTATCATATTTCAGACATGATCCATGATCATTCCATATATTTTTTCCAATATAACTTTCCTATATTCTAATAACCCCAAAGATCATGGTTTGTGATTCCCATTCTCATGTATAATATATGTTAATATATCTTCTAGCTGCTAAGAATTGCATCATTCATCATTTCCATGATAGAGAGTCCTAGCTGAATAACACTAAAATGAACGGTTAATATATCGATTATTAAATGTTAAAGATTAATAACTATGTGTGGATAAACTCCTACCATTAAAAGATACATAATGATTCCCAGATCCATGTATTGGGCCCATTTCCAGTATTTATTTTTCACATCAGGCTACCTTCATTCTTACTCCATGTTGTTAAAAAACATGAATGATTTCCTCATTGCATGATACTAAATTGTATGGTTTTCTAGAACTGTGTATAGCTTGATTCTAATTATAATGAGATATGTAGTGTTGCATGATTCCAAAATCTTGTTCCTACCACCAAAAAACTAAAATTCCACTATCCATCATTCTTATAGCCTTTTGTGGTGGAATAAACATTTTCCACTCCATATTTCTCACACTGAGAATAGCTCACATGGGCTCAGTATTTTTTGTAATGGATTCCCCACATGATCTAGGCATATCTATTTACATCGGGGTTACCATGGTCCTGGTTGAAACACCTTAAAAGGCACACCATATTTCCTCATTGCATGACACTAAACTGAATGGTTTTCATGAACTGTGTGTATCTTGATTATCACTTTGATGAGATACATATTGATTCCTAGAACAAACATATTAGTCCATCCACAAGATAATAAATCCCCCCACTCTTCTATGTATGATTGAAATATACATCATATAAACCAATACGGGTTCTCACCCCATTCATGAACCTTTATTAAAAAAAGATACCCTTTTACACATAAGAATTATATTAGAATAGGGAATATTATATAGAACTATGTGTGAATTTATTTTTACAATGAAGAGATAATTATTGAAGCCCAAGTCCAATGCCCAAGTCCAACCTCAACATAAAAATTAAAAATTATTTTCCCATATATGGATCAGAATTCTGTAGGGAAATAATTTCTCCCCATTCTTGATAATTTTGATATGAAATTATCCTCCCGTATTCAAGTAATTTCCTCCCATAAACCAAAATTTGTGTCTAGGACAATCCAAATCTATCTAAGATTTCCCTAATCATCTGTAGTTGAATTTCAAATTGATAAGGATGCATTTTTTTGACTATTACATAATATGTTCTAGTTTTATTTTCATAATTTTCCCACCAAAAGGGTCTAATAGAGGATTCCATAGTTTTAATATAGTGTAATACACCCTAGTTGGGATTTCATAAGTCCCCCACTAAAAGGGAATGTCATCCAGAGGTAAATACCCCCCCAAGAGAGACGTCTTCTATATCTGTATGCTTGAAGGATTCTTTCATCCCATGTCACTATTCAGATCTAAAAACCCATATATTATATCTTAAAAACCTCCCGCATTCATAACTAAAAATGAAAGATCATTTTTGGAAATATTACTATGAAAGGGTAAAATCACCAATATTTTGGTCAAATCTAAACAACCTTAAACTGTATCCCCAAATTCCTTGTTGAAAGACATTAAACTTCAAAGTCCATGTCCTGGTTTAATGATATTAAACTGCATAATGCTTAAACCCTTGTCAATTATGGGACTTTCCCCATACTTTGATCATCTAATAGAATGTACCCTCATTTACACATGACAAATTCATGTAGGACCAATTTCCCTTTCATGTAAAATGCCAATATAGATGCTCCATTCATTTTCCAGAACCATCCCATTAGAACCCACCATTCATGGTCCTGAGAAATATAGATCTTGAAAAACTAAAAAACCATCAATAATGGAATATCATATTCTTAAAAGCACCTTTTTCTTAGTATGCAGTAATACACCCCAGTTGGACTTGCATAAGTATCTCATTAAAATGGATTTTCATCCATAGGATGGCACTGTTTGAATATGCAGTAATTTGACCTAGTTGTCTTTTTATAATTCTCCCACCAAAATGAACTATCAAGGAAAGGCACATTCATTCCCAAGATAGACCTATTCTACCTCTATAATTCCCTATGAAAACATCATACTGGAATTTTTTTTTGAAAATGGTATGTGGTATTTCCATGTATTTTGGTCGTACATCATGTTTTAGATATGAAAATCACAAAATCATGACTCAAAATTACCTCGTTTAGACATCTGAAGAATGATTGAACATTCTTTTCTAGTAATCCATGCTTCAGTTGACATTCCATAACTCATGGTCGAATCTGTTCAACCTAAAACTCCATTCACATTAGTTTGGATTGCAAGACCATAAACTTCACGCAAAAATTGACATAGTACTGACCAAGTTGAAAACCCAAAAAAGAGAACCCATGGTAAATGTTGAGTCTAATCTCTCTTGACCAGTAATTTTCATGGGTTAGACAAAAAACTGAGTAATGAAAATAAAGAGGCACAAAACTTTTCAGGATGAAAACCTACAAGGGGAAGCATGAGAAAAATCAAATTCTCTCATACTAAGTATTTTTCATCATGGAATATTAAAAAAATTAGGTTGATGATACGAAAGACAGAAAGTTAATAGGGTATATCATATGACCCCCGCAACAATTGAATTACGCATGCTAATTCAAAAAATAATTACAAAAAAAATAGATCATTTTCATCATTTTATTTGTAATTGTAATATGTTGGCATGGTGAAATTAAATAAAATGATTTATTTTCAAGGTTATTATTATAATGAGGAAAGAAACATAGATATATATAATCAATGAGAAAATGATATCCTTCTTTATCCATGTTTTAAAATGCAGAGGAGCTTCCATATACTAGAGTCTCTACTAAATTTTATAGGTGTTCCTAGACATAGTAATTGATATGTTGAAATGTGTCTTGAGAATTATATATAGCTTTCCAAAACCTATCAAGTTGTGTGGAAATAACCTCTTCAGTATGATGAAGTTCCTCCTTCTCCACATCCATAGAATTCTAACCTTATGCCAAGACCCTCCTAAAGGAACAGTTGTTTTGGACAATATTTTCCAGTATTAGACTTTATTTATTCTTAAAGGTGTACTATTTGAAGATATTTCTTGTCTATAAATAATTTATTCTCCTCCACCTCCTTATAATGACTCATCTCTTCATATGATACAACAATGCTTTGAACTTCGAACTATCCTACTAGGTGCACCTTAGTTTTCTATGACCATCACTCATATTCTCTATACCATATGATTGAAATAACAACAAGGTGGATATTGTGATAATCAACCTTTACATACCCCAAAACTGTAAACATGGATGGAATTCAGTGAAGTCGTGATTGAAGATATTCGATAGGTGTCTCAAAAATTATCCTCTAGATGTATCATTGATGATGCGGCATGGGGTACTAAAATCATACCATGTATCGAATCCCCAATTAGAGATGTTTTTATATGGAGATATGTATTTTGGGATCAGATTACTCAATGAGGCACCTTTCTCTACTCCCTTTGAAACATTTTTAGCATCACTTTCCAGATCTGGATGAATTGTCACAGAAGCCCCCACCTTAGGATTGACCACAGAATTCAATGGGACTGGATAAAGTATGGAAATCCCAATTAAAATTAGGATATGAACAAAAAAATGGTTGAAAAATATCAGTTCATTTTACCACACTCACCCCTTGGTGTATCAAAGGCTAGAATTGGTTCCTCTCTAACATCGTTGGTCTTAATGCTTTGAATAGAGACCTCCTGACAAGATCATCCTCTTGAGGTTTCCCCATAGCCAAGATGGAGGGATCTTGGATATCTCCCACATTTGGGTCCTTATCTATCACTCACTATGCAATGGAAATAGAATTAACTTGGAGGGAATGGTCATGAATATCATTGGAAATGTTCTCTACATAAAAATATATAAAAGTTAAGATCTATTTTAAGACATCAAATGAAATGAGTTAGAATGTATTTGAATATGAATGTAAGATAAAACTCACATCCATCCAACTCCCTAATAAAGTCCTAGAACTGATCTAGATATGAGGGGGAATTAATATTTTTTAACGTATCCAAAAGTTCTATTATTTCATTATACATTGCTTTAAGTCTCACAACACCCTCACCAGTAGGGGTATCCGAGACGTGTGACTCAGGACCCAAATTGGCTCTACCATCAATTATGTCTTCTAAAATATCTAAAAGAACGACATCTTTTAACCTCATAGATTAATGATTAGCATTAACACATTCATCATACTGCTCAATATCCCTACTAACCTCTTCTATAGTGAAGATAGGGTCGGTAGTGATTGTTGAGGGGTCCTCTAGTGTATGTGGTGGATCTGAAATATCACAAGGAAGGAATTTAGTGACTGACATATGACACCTTATGATATAAATATTAAATTACCATGAAACCCTTCCTATCTTATATAATGGGTGAAGATGTGGATTTATCTCTTAGAACTTCATTCGTCGGGATGGATTCACTGACATGAGTTTGTGGCTCATTCGAAACATCCTCCTCGATCCTCAACGGATCAGTATCAAAACCCTTGAGGGAGGAGAGTAAAAAATATCCTATAAAATTAAATTATGGTCAAAAATTACATCATATAAGTCATAAAGTTAAAATGATAAAGAAACTTACAATAATGCATATTTTATACCAACTTCTATACCCTATTTTGTTTCTTCTCTCAAGATGGAGAGGGGCTCATATTAGTCCACTTAGTCATGGAAACTTGAGGTGATGGTCGAGATTACCCTTTCAACATCTCTTCCACCACCATCCTCTAACGTGAGGATTGACTTGAGGCATTAAGAGACTCAACCACCACTCCATTGGTGGTTCTTGTTAGTACATATTTTGGTGAATCAATCAGCACCCATGGTGCCTATTATTCTCTTATTAACTACATGGTGAAACCCACACAAAATCATTAATAATGGACAGGGGAGGTTAAAAAAAGGGAAAAGGTGAAATTAGAATTCTATTATTGATGAATTCATCTCATTATTAATTAGATTATCTCAATATAAACTCATCTGTAGCTTAGAAAATCATGTCAGTTACATGTTTTGTAGCTGGGATCCAATCATCAGTGGTGTATATTAGCATATACATCTCCTATATGTATTGAACCACCTCATTAAAATCATTGTTAGGGTGAAAATTAGAGGGATATTGAATATACACAAGATTCATTATGTGTATACCATCTTGGAGAAACACCCATAGATCTCATATTTCATGTGTTATTCCCTACTAAACTATGATTTCCAAAGGTTGTAGGTACTCTGATACTAATGTGGTTGTTCGAGAAGATGAACTGACATACTTTGACCTTGAATCCATTTTTGGTCTCTCTATTACAACAATAGATTAAATGGATGGGGTTTGGGTCTCTTCCTAGTGGTGATGAATAGACTACCTCCGCCGAGACGATGTGGTCTTTTTAGCCATGGCTTGCTCCACAACTCTTGCATGAGACCGATTTGAAGTATTTGGAGCTTCAACATCATCACACTTTGACCAAACCTTACTAAATTTATTTCAACACCCAACCATAATTATGGTATTTAACTAAGGGATTCTTTTTTTCAATACCACTTGTGGGTCAGAAGAGATCCAAACACTAGAATAATGAGACTCTAGCCTGATTAATGCATGCAATAGAGATAGTTTGATATATTCTTGTGAAACCTTCAAAGCCATGAGGACCCAAAATCATTGTACTAATATCATATGATTATCAAACCAAATGAGTGTTCTAGGATATACAATTGGATATTGTAGACACACGAATAGAAATGAAAATTGATATGGAGTACAGTCCTCACATATTTCCTCACTATCAATGAGGGATTCCAGTACATTGTCTCTGAATAAAATTTTGTAAGTCCTAAAGAAATAATTAAATTTTACATTTTCTACAAATTTTCTAGTTGGAGGATTATAATTTGGGCTAAAATTGAACTCTCCCAATGTGTTTATGTTCTTCAGGGCATCTTCAAGCTTTAGTGATAATGGCAGGATGCTAGAAATATCTTGAACGAGTGGGTGAAATCTAACTTTGGTAACTTAAACTCCACTCAATATGGAATAAGAGATTATGTGTGCTACAATACACATAAAAAACACTTGAAAAAAAAACTAAAATATGATATAGGTCCTTCCCAATGTAAACATGTAGTAGGCACCAGTATATTTTTTCCAAAACAGGGGCTTCTTACCCAATGTGTCTCCCTTATGCCAATTCATCCAATATCAATAACATCATTGGCCTCACACCACTATTAGATTCATAGAATACTAGTATTTTGGTGCTCAAATACATTGTATGGAATCTATCTAGGTGATTCCTCACATGAACCTCAAATTTTACCTTATATCCCAAGTTTTTATGTTGGCCTTACTCCAAGGTGGGCCAAAATATTCAAGGGATGCTCTGGTTCTCTGAAAACGTGAATCCCATTCGTAACTAAAAGGTAGGACCCTATCCTTGAGGCTCTAATAATTCCGTTATCTAGGACTCTAGATGGATATCTCCACATGTGTAGGGGTCCTTCATCTAGAATGAATTCATCATTCATATCCTTGAGGATATGAGATCCCATGATTTTTTAAACATACCTTTAGATGATTCCAAAATCACTATGCATCATATGGAAGGTGTTTTGTGAGGCCTCCTATAACTCAATATCCCAGGGATAATATATAGGTTATTATAAACATACATATGTGCTACCCAAAATACCTAATAAATGTTAAAATTAAGAAACTCCATTTTGAATTATGTAGAGATCTAGCATACCTAGAATACGAACATCCATTATAGACTAACTCCTCCTCTAGAACAAAAATACCAATATCCCTTCCATCCTTTTGAATTCTTTATCTTCAATGCATCCAACACTAATGTGTAATAGTGGGGTTTTTATTTTGAGGCCTCACACTTCAAATGTTGGGAACACGAGATATGGAACATAACTCATGCATTTTGAACCATTCCTTATTGATAAATATACCCTTATAGGAAATGTTCGTGGTGGGAAAATTGTTGTATTCCAAGAACCAGGACTTTGGAAGGTAAATCTGGGTATTCAAGATAAATATGTCTCTCAGAAGCTCATGCATGTAGAGTAGCTGATAATAACATAACAATTACTCATGATGATACTTCTTCAAGTTATTTAATAAGTGTGTAAGGGTGGAGTAAAAATATTATAGTAATAAAGCCCAAGAAACTTGAGAATATTTGAGACACATACAATATATAATTCATAGGAATCCATATTATCAGCCATTATAATCCATGTGAGTAGCCTTTGGAAACCTATAAGGAGAAATCCGTATTTTCTATTAAAATTTTGGAAATGTATAAAATATTGGTAAGGGAAATGCCTCATGAAGACCCCTCAACCAGGTTCCCTACATAGGTTTCTTGACCATGTTTCTCGCATATTCCCCTTAACCAGGTTCCTCACATAGGGAACTCGGTGATGTTATACCTTGTTGACCAGTTTATCAAGTGGCTATACCATTTTCTTGCGCAAGGAAATTCTTTAGAATATAGTGATGAGAACATGAAAAATGTGAGTAGAAGAATAGTGTGAATAGAGGAATTAATTCATGGAAATTCAACTCTATTTATATACATGGATGATCTGCATAGCTTACCTCCGTATATAGCCAGTGCATATGACATGCATGTCTATCTAACTCTTTTCATTCCTTTACCTCAGTATCAGACCCTCTTCTTCTGATCAAATCCAATCCTAAGGGGTGTATTTTATTAACACTCTGTCATGTTTAATGTTGATTAAAAGGATTAATATAAATTACCTCAAATAAATAAAGGAGTGAAGGACCCCCAAGAGAACTAAGGGGTTCGCCCAGGCTAACCTACACACACACATCCTGCCTACCAAAAGGCTCATTCAGGCCATGTATGCATCACTCGGAACGGGAATCCATCCCTTTATTCAACACATTAATGTGGAACTTTCACTTTGGACCAAAAAAATTGACCTCCATTGAACATGGTCCCATATTTTCCTATAAATAAGACCCTCGGGCTCCTTATTTAACATGATGAAAAAACCTAGAGAAGCCTCAAAGCACTGCTTTCCCTAGTCCTTCACCCAAGCTGTCAAAACCACTACAGTAGCTCTGCAAGACCTAAGAGAATAGTTAATATAATAGGGATAGTGGAATCAAATTCCCTATAGGGTGTGAAACAAAAAACACCTATGTGACTAGCCACACCCTATCTGATTAATAGAGACTAGAACTAAGGTCCCTTCCCAAATCTAGGACCTACGAGAGACCCCTCTACGGACACCTGAGGAGACCCTTGGATCCTAAGAGAGGCATCACCCAAGTTTTGTTTCCTAGTATTTCTTTCATCTTGAATTAACCTCCATCTTGAGTGGGTTTACCCTATGCGAATCACTTCTTATCCAAGTATGTCTTACCCTTTACGAGACACCTTTGGCTCACCCAACATTCACCTATGCGAGCCTCATTTGATCCCCCTTCCATGCCACCAATGGTACAAAACCTCCTTAATTGGGAATACCATATGAGGGAGACCAAATAAAATCCTCCATTGAAGCCTACATACTTTCACAACCATGGATAAAGACACACCCATGTGTCTCCCATTTGGTTATGATTTATTTTTGTTAGAGGTATCCCACACTTATCCTACCTGATGGGTAGGGTCCTCAGGGTGCATTCAGTTTTTAATTCCTTCAGTCACGAGGGCCCTAAATCTGGGGTGCGTGATAGGGACTTACCAGTCCTAGAAACAAGTTCTAGGGACTTCCCACTCCCTCTTCGTCTCTAAGATGAGGGACCTCTTGTTCCAGAAGGTAAGGGAGGGGATCACACTTTATTTTGAATTTGATGGGGATTAGTGGATTTTCCTTGTCTCTACTCTAGAACCAACATCATATAATACCTCATGGGGTAAGAACCTAGGAATTTTTATGGTCCATAGCTATGAAGGTAATCATATATGACTATCCTAGTTAAAAAAAAAGAGAGAAGACTGGCACATTGAAGCCCTTTCTTCTTCTCCCATAGCCCGAGTCTCTTCCACTAGTAATAGAAGGATCATGCGGTTTCTCAGATCATCCACGTCCTCTTTTTTGTGACATTCAGTCATAAATCACATGGCTTTTGAGGTTAGCTATGATCTTGAAATCCACACGGTCAGTTTCATGTCTTGGTAGAGAATTATTTTTTAGATCTTTCTCTTGTCTCCTTCATAGGGAATGCATAATCATTTGTCCTTAAATCTATATAACCAACCACTAGGGAATCCTCTCATATGTTTTAAGCCTCAAAAAATTCCTTTATCTTTAAAGGGACCATATTTCCAGTGAATAAATATAAGGGACTCCTATTTGGTATAAGCCCTAACTCAATCCTCTCAAAGGGCTATATTCCCTATGAGACAAGCCTTCAGAAAAACTCCATAGGCGTGGGTCCTCAACCCAAAAATGAACTACATAGGCTGTGATTCCATTACAAATGATATATATAGGTATAATCCTTGAGTTCCCAACTCAAAACACAAACTCAACCACTTTCTCTTTGTTCCACATTAGAAGTAGGTTCATATCCAATATGGGATCCCAACATCCCTTCTAGGTTCTATGGGATTCTTCGGTGTAAGTCATACATCGGCCATTAACTAGGAACATTTCGCCTAAAAGACCTTATAACATGACCTTAAACTACATGGTTTGGTCCACATCACATGACCTTAAATGGTATAATGTGTCCCATTAAGTGGCATCAGAATATGTGGGTATTTATTCCTTTCACAAGGATACATAGGAATCTCATTTCATGGGCCTAATTTCAACGTCAAAATAACTCCCCATTTCTGTGGATGATGATAAATTCTGTATTTACACACTTCATGGCCTAAAACCAACATCGTAGAAATAAAATGCTAAATAATATCTAATACCTCTATACATATAGAAGATTCTAGAGTTTCTATTTTATAATAATTTATTTTTAACCCAAGGGTAGCCTGTGTTATTCTTAGGAATTAATTAAGGATTCACAAACATGTAATAAATATTTAAGAGAGTCTCGAAGTAGGAAATAATTCCCCAAAAAGGGTGTGAGTATTTTGACCTCCTATAATCTCAACCAATGTGATTGACTTATTATTTTGGATGATATCTCAATAATCGGCTACCTTTGGAAAGAAGGTTCATGGAATACTCTAAAGGAGGGAAATGTTAGGCATTTCTGTCTACATGAACAAAACCTTTTGGAGGCCATTCGAAAATAGTAAACTTGGAATAAATTATTTTTAAAACATTAAACCCCCACAATAATAATGTAAAAAAACACGAAAACTTTCATCAAAAAATTATATAAAATAAGATAGGTGGATAACTCAAAAACATGTCTCAAATAAGGAAATTTTGAGACAAACCCATTATGAATTTTATAACTATTGAATCAAAATCCCATGAAAGATGAAACATGAAGTGAAATATTGAATATGATTAATATAAAAATAATCATGTTATAATCAATAAAAGTTTTATTCATTGCACCATAAAATGAAACATTGTGTACATTATGTGACATGTCTCAAAGAAATCAAAAATTGAGACCAAGAACACTTACAATAAAGGTAATATAATAATGAAAATAACATGAGATGGATATCATGAAATTAAAATATAATGAAACAAAATATTTTCATTATACAAGAAGTTAATATGTAAGTTAATAAACAATATAAAATAAAATATAGATCAAATATCAAACAAGTCTCATGGAATAGAAAATGGAGACAAATAACACTTTCGACATTAGAAATATTCGAATCAAAACCCCATAAAGAATATAATTTCTTTTCAAGAATTAAATGCTATGAAAAATTAAAAGTTCAAGATATATAATATTAAAGGGGATGTAGATACACCATACAATAGAAAATATAGTGTATAATATTAATTTTTTTCAAGGGGTTAAAATTAAGACAAGAAACCCTTACGACATTAGAATATTTGAAATCAATAACCCATTAAAATATAAAATTTTAAATAAAACATAAATTAAAATTAATAATGAGAGTATAATTATAGAAAATGATAAATGTCCCATTATATACACTATAAAAAAATAAAATCATGGTGTCTAATAAGAAACATGTCTCAAGGGGTGAAAATTGATACAAGAAACATTTATGGTATTAGAAGATTGGGAATAAAACCCCATTGAAGGATATTAATTAAATTTAAATATTAAATAAAAATAATAATAGGGGGATCATGATAAAAAAATTATAAATGGGTTAGTAGATAGACTATACAAAAAAACATGGTGTATAACAAGAAATATTTCTCAAGGGGTAAAAATTGAGACCAGAAACCCCTACCTTAATTATTGAATTCCATTAAAGCACATAAATATATTTTTTAAAAACCATAAAATTTTTAATATTATATATTAAAACCAAATTAATTGTTGGTCAGAGTAGATAACTCAAGAGGGGGGTGAATTGAGCTTCTATAAAAATATCTATTAAATATGCTCTTTACAAAATAATATACCCCTATAAAATTAAACACAAAGTCAGTTTGTAATGAATTTATAAAAGTCTTTAAGGTTCAATTTCATTCTCAAAAGATTGATTATTTCTCATTTTTACTAACCTATTGATTAACAAAACATTCAAAGAAAACCTACTGATTCAAAAAAGTTGTAAAAACTTGGTAAACTAACTATCAATGTTCAGGTTATCTTAATGCAGGAAATACATATCACATAAGAAATATAAGATAATCAACACAACGGATAAAACAAGAGGTTTAGTCTGAAGCTGAGACTTAGTCCTCTCCACTTAATGATCACCTTCCACCAAGCAGTTTATATTAATAAACTTTTGATCCACACCCTGTATCAGGGTTCACAGTAGCATACAGACTGTCCAAGTCACACTTGACCTCTACCACAGTTATTCTTGGGAAAAAACAAATAAATAGATCACACAGGTTCTCTTCCACAATTCTACGTGGGATACAAGTGTAGGTGAGAATTTAGAGTGGGGATTTTTTTATATCCTCCAGTTATGCTCAGGAGATAGTGTGTGTGATACAAATAGATATACACACTGCTCAAATAGTAACAAAAGAACACAACAGGGCTATTAAAAAGAAGAGAGTTTAGGAACCTTTGTGTGTTGTCCAATAAATCTCTAGACTCATTGAATTTTTAGAAAATGGTATTTGAGTCTTCTTCTAGAAGTTTTCTTCAAAATAGAGTATCGTAGTTTCTATAATCCAGCTTTGAGGAGTGAAAAGGTTCAGCTCTTCAAGGTCTCGATGTATACTAAGCTTTTGGAGAAGGTTTCTTATTACAAACTTCTTGTAATCTAAAGAGCTTAGTTCCTCTCTTTTTTTATTCTCACAGTCTGTGTCTCAGTGTGTACTACTACGTGTACTGCACTGTGTACTTCTCTTTTTTAACGTGAAAGATGAGGTCCGTTTATACTCTAGTATCCTCTAGGAATAAAGATCTCCACAAGTGAATGTACCTCATACTATCTACGGATAGTCCTACAAACAACATTAAATAATTTCAGAAACATTAATATGTCTAAATATGACCGTTAGAAATAAATTTTAATTAATACACTCAAAACAGTTATTTATAACAATCAGTGAGTCATCTTTGGTCTTTTGTCTTCAGTTTGATATCAACGGTTAGTAATATTTGGTGTGTCAACTTTGGTATTTTATTCTTTGGTCTGTCAACTTCATTGTGTCATTATTTGGTCTGTCGACTTTGGTCTATCATTCTTGTGTCTGTTGACTTCGGTCTGTCGAACTTCGGTGTGTCAAGCTTCAGTGTGTCGACTTCGGTCTGTCAAACTCTGGTGAGTCAAACTTCTATTTTGGTGTGTCGACTTCAATTTCGGTGTCTCGAATTCGGTTTCGGTTTGTCGACTTCATTTTTAGTGTGTCGACTTCGGTTTGTCGAACTAACCATAAGTGCCAAGGAATCTAGAAAGATTGTGAAGTGTCTATCTTACCAGACTAAGTGTTATGAAAAAGTGTATGTATAAATACATTTTTAAACATATTTATTCATGAATATAAGCGATTGGATTATTAAAGTATATTTTTTTGTATGGCATAATTGATTTTCATAGAGATGATAAAATTTCATGAAAGAGTAGAATTTGTATATTGACATTATTTTTGATTATGAAACCTAAAATATCATGGAGGGTCCACTACAGTATCATGGAGGGTCCAAAAATATCTCCCTTTTTGATAATCAAAAATTATGGCATTCATACAAATATATAGAATAAATACAGCTTTGACATGGGTGAATGTAATTGTCCAATATAACTAAAGTTTTTCATTGGTAGAATTTAGTTAAAACAAATCTCTCCCTCACTAAATGGACTAAGAAGAGTATATTCCATCCTTATCTTCTCCCCCTTTTGGGATTAACAAAAAGAGAAAATTAGTAAGGAGAAATGATATAAAATAAATACACCATAAGATTTTTCATTAAAAGGCATAATAGTACAAGGAAAACAAAAATATCAAACCCCTATCAAAAGATACAATCCATCATTAGGGGTTCGGAATTTGAGGAGTTTTTCCTTTGTCTGAAGGATCCAATGGAGAATGAGAGGGTTTAGGAGTGGTAGAGGGTAGGGGAGGTCTGAGTATAACATCATGCAGGGAAACACTAGTATGGACAGTAGCTGCAGGGCGAGGCCTTCTCTCTGACAACACACGACTTGGAGACTGCTCAGTAATGATCGGTCTAATCTGGGAAAGAGCTTGAGAGATAGTCATTTGAGCAAGAGGCCGAGAGGCAATGCCAATTTAATTAGCTGGAGGGAACACAATATCCTTGTCCTGAACATGCAGATAAGGTTTGATCAGGTTGATGAAGTCAATAATGATTTCACCACCATATTACATTGCCTTCTCTAAGTCATCCTTATTTTCCATAAATTTACTCAGCAAAGGTGTAAACTCTTTCAATTGGAGAATTTTTTTTTTGAATGCTTCTGTGATTAGAGGGATTCTAATATTTTATGCTAGAAACTTGAAACTATTGATGAGGTTATGCTTGGTATAAATCTTAGTGAAATACTTATCCACCTTTTCCCAAATTTCTTTCTGAGCTGCAGAGACTTCATTTGTGCACTGTCTAACCATATTGTACACAAGATCTGTATTTCGATGAACTTTTTCAAGAGTTTATTCATCTGAAACAATCTAGAGTTTTTTAATTTCCTCTCCCATCACAGCCTTGAGAGACTCCAAATCAGCAACAACACTTCTCCCCCTCCTAGAACTGGATGGGCCAGTCAACATTTTTTCAAGCTCTTCTTTCAACTTTTTTAGGTCAACACTGAGTAAATGATATACTAAGTTCCTAAGAACTTCTAGAACACCACTAAAGTAGGTATTGAAGTTAGAGGTTATGGAATTCAACTCATTTCTCATCTTTCTTACTTCTTATCTCAGCAAGGTGTTGTGTCTAATAATGGTTTCTGTTGTAGCAATAAGGTTCAGTTGAATCTCTTGAATCGTCATTCTTGTAATCTTTGCTGCATCAGCATCTAAGATACTTATGGAGTTGGAGGCTTCATTTCTAAATCCAACTAAAGCTATCACATACTCACATAGCTCATTCTTAAACTTTTCAAAATCAGCCTTAGTGACATATTCACTGGGAACTGACTGAACTATAGGTTCTAGAGGTGGGGGTTCAGCTAGTAAAACAGGTGAAATATGTTCTAGTTCAATATGGACTTGGGGAATAGGAGGAGGAGGTACTCTTTTCTCATCTAATTCATATTCTAAACTAAAAAGAATATATCCTGAATTACTATTCCACTCTCTAGTACAGGTCTAATCTCTTGGATCAACAGTATCAATTCTTACCCTTATTCCCTGAGGCTCAGAAATAACATCAATATCATTAACTACTTCATCTTGGTTTCTAGCCATAATAACTTGTCTGGGAAAAGGAACCAACTGAACGTTAGGTTCTACCTGAGCTCCAACTACTTCAGCTTCACCAGGTACTTCCTCAACTTGAGGAACTAGAACTACATCTTCTTCCTCTTAGCTAGCAGCCATAAGATCATTCAATTCCTAAATTAGCTCTTGGTTTTCATCATTAGAAAGGATTGGTCTATCCTCATGTTCAGAATCTCTATGACCATCAGCCTGTTGATCAACATGCTCAACACCATCACCAGCCCCATGTACAGATTCCTCACTAGATCTGTCAACCACCTATTTTACCAGTTTTAGAGAGTCACTCGCATGCTCATCAGTTTCTCCATCATCACCATCATCACCATCATCATCATCATCAGATTCCTCATCTGATTTGCTAACATAACCTTCAATTCCAGAAACTTCAGTTTCTTCCTCATCTTCATCGCCTAATAAAGATTCTCTTGAGGGAAATTACATAGGTGGACTAGCAAGTATATAAGTCATATTTTTGGGACTCTCTGCAATATCAGGATCACTCCTATCATAAAAAGGAGATCCTTCTTCCCTTGGCACTTCAGGTTCAGTATCCTCATTGGAATAAACTGGAACTTCTCCTAGATTGAGACCTGGATCAACTTGGTCCTTTAGTCTAGAAGGATGGTCAACCGAATTGAAATTTTCATACATCCTTTCTTCATCTCATACCAAACATCTTTTCCATGGGTTACAGAATATTTTCATTCTTTTACAAATGTATTTATGAAGAAAAAATCCACTACAAGAACTTATCACTTCATCTCCATCATCTACAAAATCTAATTTTTTCAATATGGCAGAAATCATCCTCGGATAATATAAATAGTTTGACTTCTTAGATGGCTTAATCAAATCAGATATATGCACCATAAGATATCTACACATATTCACTTTTATTCCATGTTTCAATAAAAAGATCAAGAAAACATATTGATATTTCACAGCAGAGAAATCTCCCTTCCTTGGGAAGATTTGATGTTGTATTTACTTAAAAATAAGTCTCACTTATTTTTCAAATTCATTAGCAACAGTAATCCGGGATTATTCATTTCCAGTTATCTCCTTCAGAGCATCTTCATAGGAAAACAAATTTGAAGAAGGTGGAATATTACCAATATAGTCAGCATAGACACCTTCATGAGGCACTTCTAAGCAATCATCCCATTGCATAGATAAAAAAACCACTTCCTTTCCATTTACCATATATTTCATATTTTCTACCTTAGCTTCATCTAGTGATATACTCAAATGTTGATAGAATTCTTGAACAAGATGGGGAAAATACGGTCTTTCATTGTTGGTGAACCAAATGATCCACCCTTCAGATTCCAGTACCTTTAATAAAAATTATTTTCTTAATAGAAGCCACTCAGCAGACACATCCTTTTTAGATATAACTACTCATCTTTCTAAGCTCAGTTTCGCAGTTCCACTGGTCTCACCTTTCTGATGCTTAGTAGAATGATATTTTCTAGTTTCTTCCATTGTGCACTTAGTCATAGCCATGAAGAATCTTCTGATTCCAATTGCATTGAGAGGTCGAGAGTCGAGAGAGAGTGTGACTAAATGTAGAAGGCTTTACGGCAGTGGAGAAGGTGAAAAGTCGGGATGGATTTTACTAAATATATCATTTAGGGATTGTAAATCGTGAAACACAAAATTTAAATTTGGAAAGTTAAAAGAGATAAAATGACATCATTTCATTTAAAGTAGATGAAATTTAAAAAATAGCCCTTAAATATATCGGTCTCAAAGAATCGGTTTCAAGAAGTTCGGTTTCACTGGAGATCAGTTCCAAGAATTTCTTTTAGAAAGATCATATTTAGAAAGATCGGTTTCAGAAAGATCAGTTTTAGAAAGATGGGTTTTAGAAAGATCAGTTTTATAAAGATCAGTTTTAGAAAGATCGGTTTTAGAAAGATCGGTTTTAGAAAGATCGGTTTTAGAAAGATCAGTTTTAGAAATATCAGTTTTAGAAAGATCGTTTTTAGAAAGATCGGTTTTAGAAAGATTGGTTTTAGAAAGATCAGTTTTAGAAAGATCGGTTTTAGAAAGATTGGTTTTAGAAAGATTGGTTTTAGAAATATTGGCTTTAGAAAGATTGTTTTTAGAGATATCTCCTACTAATTTATCATTCCTAGTTCATTTCTGATATAATTTATTCTCTCAGAACTTGAGGGTTTAGTGAATATATCTGCAAGCTGATGTTCAGTCCCAATAAACTCAAGAGTTATATCACCATTTTGATAATGATCTCTAAAACATTGATGTCTTGCATCAATATGCTTTGTTCTAGAATGAGATGTTAGATTTCTAGAAATGTTAATAGCACTTTTGTTGTCACAATTTATAGGGATATGTCTAAATTGAAATCCATAATCTAATAAGGTGTGTTTTATCCACAAAATTTGTGCACAGTAACTACCAATGGAAATGTATTCTGCTTCAGCAGTTGATAATGCAACTAAATTTTGCTTTTTATTACACCATGATATTAATGACTTTCCCAAAAAGGTACATGTTCCAGAGATACTCTTTCTATCTAATTTACATCCACAAAAATCAGCATCTGGATATCTAACTAAATCAAAAGGTTTTCCTTTAGGATATAACAATCCTAAATTAGTTTTATACTTGAGGTATTTGAAAATTATTTCAAAACTATTTAGGTGTGACTCCTTTGGGTTTGCTTGAAATCTCACACACATACACACACTGAACATAATATCCAGCCTACTGGCAGTTAAGTACAGAAAACTCCCAATCATTCCTCTGTAAGCAGTTTGATCAACTGATTTTCCATTATCATCAAGATCTAACTTACAATTAGAACTCATAGGAGTTTCAATACTATTAATGCTATCAAAGCCATATATTTTCAAAAGATCTTTTGTATACTTACATTGATTTATGATAATACCTTCTTTATTTTGAAATATCTAAAATCCAAGAAAATATTTAAGTTCACCCATTAAACTCATTTCAAACTCACTTTGAATTATGCTTGAAAAGTCATTACATAAAGAATTTTTGGAAGATCCAAAAATAATATCATCTACATATATTTGGGATATTGAAACTTCTTCTGAAATTCTATTTTTAAATAAAGTGACATCTGAAAGTCCTTTTGTAAAACCTTTAGAAATAAGAATATTACTCATCCTTTCATACCAAGCTCTTGGATCTTTTTTCAAACCATATAAAGATTTTGATAATTTGAACACATGATTTGGAAAATGTGGATTTTTAAAACCTGGGGGTTGTTTAAAAAAACATCCTCAATTATATAAACATTTAGGAATGCACTTTTTACATCCATTTGATAAAGTTTAAAATCTAGTTGTTCTGCATAGGCAAGTAAGATCCTAATTGCCTCAAGTCTAGCTATAGGTGAAAAAGTCTCTTCATAATCAATTCCTTCTTGATTATATCCTTATGAAACTAGTCTAGATTTGTTTCTAACTATATTTCCACTTTCATCTACCTTATTTCCAAACACCCATTTGGTTCCAATGGTCAAAGTATCCTTAAGTCTGTATACAAGTTTCCAAACTTTATTTATTTCAAACTGATTAAGTTCTTCTTGCATGGACATTACCCAAAATTCATCATTGATAGCATCATTGATAAGTTTAGGTTCAAGTTGTGACAAAAAAGATTGATGTTCAACATGGTTTCTCAAGGAAGCCCTGGTTTGTGTTCCTCTATCTAAATCTCCAACAACACCATCTAAAGGATGATTCTTAATGGTTCTAGTTGGTCCGGAGAAAGTAGGACTTGATATTTTATGTTGGTCAGGTTGATCTGGTTCACTACGGTTAAGGTGAGGAGAAATTTCAGAACTGGATGTTTTCACATATTCCTTCTCATGATGATTTGCAATTTTATCATTAATTTCCAGATTGGACATATCCTCTTCAATATTTTCTGGTGAGGTCTTGGGCTTATGTGGATATGCTTCATCAAACTTGATGTGTACAAATTCCTCCACACATTTGGTCTTCTTGTTAAAGAATCTATAGGCTTTTCTTGATGTAGAATATCCAATAAATATTCCTTCATCACTTTTCAAGGAAAATTTATCTAAATTATCTTTAGTATTTAGGATATAAACTTTACATCCAAACAATTTAATCTAACCTACTTTGGGTTTCCTATTATTCCACAACTCGTAAGGATTTTTCTTAAGAATGGGTCTCATTAAGACTCTGTTTATTATGTATCAAGTTGTATTAATAGCTTCATCCCAAAAATAAATGGGTAGATCATATTCATTAAGTATAGTCTTGGAAATCTCTTGTAAGGTTCTATTCCTTCTTTCTAACACACCATTCTATTGAGGTGTTCTAGGTGTAGAGAATTTATGATTATAGACATTTTGTGAGTACAAGGCTTCAAAATATTGATTCTTAAACTCACGAACATGATCAATTCTTAAGGATTTAATCTTAATTCCACTGAGATTTTCTACAATCCTAGCATACTTGATAAAGTGAGAACAGGCTTCACTTTTATGAGCTAGGAAAAAGGTATAGGTATACCTAGAGAAATCATCTACAATAATATAAACATAGTGCTTCCCATTGAGACTCGAAACTCTAGATGGTCCAAACAAGTCCATGTGAACCAACTCGAGAGGTTGAGAATTAGTTACTTCTTTATTTGGTTTGAAAGATATTTTATGTTGCTTTCCCTTTTGACAAGGATTGCATACTTTATTTTCTAGAAACTCTAATTTGGGTAAGTCTCTAACTAAGCCATTTCTAGTTAACTTCCTAAGAGAGTGTATATTACAATTTCCTAGTCTTCTATTCTAGAGACAAGAATCTTTGTGAAAGGCATTTAAGCAAGAAAAATTTTTCTTAGCTAAAGAATCTAAATCAATAGAATATACATTCTCATTTCTAAGATTAGTAAATATTAAAACATTTTTAGAATTAAAAACATTATATGCATCATTTTAAAATTTGACATTGAAACTATCATCACACAACTGAGAGATGATAAGTAAATTGTACTTTAATCCATCAACAAAAAGTACATTGGAAATTAATATTGTATTAGGGTTACCAATCTGGCATAAGCCGATGATTTTTCCCTTTGCATTATCACCAAAAGTTATGTGTCCACCATCAACTTTGATTAGGCTCTTGAAGCAAGAATAATCTCCTATTATATGTCTTGAACATCCACTGTCCAAGTACCACAGAGTCTTACAGTAACTCTTTAGGAAACATCCCTGCAAAACAGATTACACATGGGGTAACTTTGGTACCCATATTTTCTTGGGTACTGAGAGGTTAGAAAGTAAAAGTTTGGGAACCCATAATTTTCTCATAGATTTCCTATAATCAGCAGATATATTTTGAGACATACACACTTTTTTTTGTCTTTTAGAGAATTTTTTTTTTCAAGAAATGGTCTAGAACTTGAAATAGCTATGAATTGTCCAGATTTTGGAATAAATTTAGTTTTAATGATCCTTCTCTGTCCTGGTTGATATCCTAGACTAGTTGTATATTTTGGGGAAATCTGTTTTCCTAGAAACTGAGTCAAGTTATCTCTACCTGTAGTAAACTTCTCAAGATCTCTTTTTAATTTTTCATTGGATAATTTAAGTTCAATGTTTTCTTTTAATAGCTAGGAGAATTTTCCTTTTTCAATATCCAGATTTGACTTATAATTTTTATTTAAAGCATGTTGTCTCTTTAATGATTTATATTTTTCCTTGAGCTCACTAAAGGTATCCTTAAGCATTTAAAAATATTCAAATAGTTTATCCTTAGTCATATCTTCACCGTTATGTGACTCACTCTTACTCCCACAATAATAGGAATTATGTATAGGAGAGTTAAGTGTTACCTCAGATGTTTCTATCATGAAACATAAGTTGGCATGATTATTCTGTTCACTATCAGAAACATCAGATCCACTAGAGTTGTCTTATGAAGCACTACAAGTGTCTTTCATAGCCTTTTTATATCCTTTTCCCTTGTCTTCATATTTCTTCTTAATTTCAGCATGGGACAGTCTGCCTTCACATGACCTTTTTATTTACACTCATAGCGGATTATTTCATTTGAGTTGTCATTCCATTATCTGTCTTTCTTCCATTGTCCTTTACTATCATAATTTCCCTTGTAGTTTGACTTCCTAAAGAATTTCTTCTTTTGGTAGAACTTTTTTAACATTCTAGGAAGATGATCCATTTCCTCATCACTGTCTGAATATGACTCTTCACTAGTGGAACTGTCTACAGGAACTTGAATATTTTCTTTATATTTGCTCTTTGAAGTTGAAGTCTTGAATGCTACTGACTTATTCCTTGGTTCCTCATCTACTTCTTGATTTACTTTAAGTTATTATTCATACATCATATTCTTTCCAATTAGTTCCTTCACTGGAAGTTTTCTTATGTCAAAAGATTCTCAGATAGAAACAGAAGTTCCTCTCCATCTATCAAGTAGGCATCAAAGCAGTCTCATGATTTGGTCCTTGTTGTCCACTGGTTTTCCAATCAGACTTATGGTGTTCACTATTTCATTTAACCTGAGATACATTTCAGGGATAGGTTCATCAGGATTCATTTTAAAATTATCATATTTAATAGTGTATGTATTTAATCTCATTTCTTTAACATTAGTTGTTCCCTCATGAGAGATAGCTAAAGTATCCCAAATTTCATATACAGTTTTACAAGTCGAAATATGGTTAAATTCTTCATCCCCTAGGGCACAGTATAAAGAATTCATTGCTTTACAATTATTGTTATAGGCAGATTTGATATATTAATCTCAAGTGCTTCTAGAAGTTTCAGGTATTGTATATTCACTTTCAATAGAAGTCCAGGTTTCAAATCCCATAATTTCCAGATGTATCGTCATTTTATGTTTCTACTGAGCAAAGTTAGTTCCATTAAAGAAAGTTGGTTTATTAGTAGAAAACCCTTCTAGTTTAATTTCCATGATAAAGGTTGTAAAATAATGTCAAAGAGATAAAAATTTAGAATTAACATAAATTTGAAGATCTTTGAAACACAACTATAATAACAGTTGACACGATTTCAAAACCTAACAGTAACTTTCAAAATTTCTCTGATACCAAATGTTGTTCAGAGTAGATAACTCAAGAGGGGGGGATGAATTGAGTATCTATAAAAAAATTTGTTAAATAGGATCTTTACAAAATAATATCCCACTATAAAATTAAACACAAAGTCAGTTTGTAGTGAAATTTTAAAAGTCTTGAAGGTTCAATTTGAATCTCATAAGATTGATTAGTTATCAGTTTTAATAACCTATTGATTAAAAAATCTTTCGAAGCAAACCTACTAATTCAAAACAGATGTAAACACTTGTTAAACTAACTATCAAAGTCCAAGTTATCTTAATGCAGGAAATACATATCACATAATAAATATAAGATAATCAACAGAGTGCATAAAAAAGAGGTTCAGTATCAAGTCAAGACTTAGTCCTCTCCACTTGGTGATCACCTGTCATAGTTTATATTAATAAACTTTTAATACACACACTGGATCGGGGTTCACAATAGCATAAAGAGTGTCCAGGTCACACTTGGCCTCTATCACATTTATTCATGGGAAAAAACAAATAAACAGATCACATAAGATCTCTTCCATAGTTCTACGTGGGATACAAGTATAGGAGAGAATTAAGAGTGAAGATTTTATATATCCTCTAGTTATGCTCAGGAGAAAGTGTGCGTGATACAAATAGATATACACACTGCTCAAATAGTAACAAAATAACACAATAGATCTATTAAAAAGAAAGAGTTTAGGAATATCTATGTGTTTTGCAATAAATCTCTGGACTCATTGAATGTTGAGAAAATGGTATTTGAGTCCTCTTCTGGAAGTTGTCTTCAGAACAGAGTATCGTAGTTTTTGTAATCCAGCTTCGAGGAGTGAAAAGGTTCAGCTATTCAAGGTCTCTATGTACACTGAGATTTTGGAGAAAGTTTCTTGTTACAATCTTCTTGTAATCTCAAGCGCTTAGTTCCTCTCTTTTTTTATTCACAGACTCTGTGTCTCAACGTGTACGACTACGTGTACAGCACTGTGTACTTATCTTTTTTAAAGTGAAAGATGAGGTCCTTTTATACTCCAAGATCCTCTAGGAATAAAGATCTATGCTCGTGCATGTACCTCGTATTGTCTACGGATAGTCCTACAGACAACATTAAATAATTTCAGAAACATTAATTTGTCTAAATATGACTGTTAGAAATAAATTTGAATTAATAAACTCGAAACAGTTATTTATAACAATCAGTGAGTCGTCTTTGGTCTTCTGTCTTCGGTTTGATATCATTGGTCTATCATCTTCGGTGTGTCATCTTCGGTGTGTCGACTTCGGTGTGTCATTCTTCTGTGTGTCATTATCCAGTCTTTCGACTTTGATCTGTCATTATTCGGTCTTTCGACTTCGGTTTGTTGAACTTTGGTGTGATGAATTTAGTGTGTCAAGATTTGGTGTGTCGACTTTGGTCTGTTGAACTTTGGTGAGTCAAAATTCGGTTTCGGTGTGTCGACTTCGGTTTCGGTGTGTCGACTTCAGTTTCGGTGTGTCGACTTCGTTTTGTCGAACTAACCATCAGTGCCAGGGAATCTAGAAAGATTGTGAAGTGCCTATCTTAACAAACTAAGTGTTACGCAAAATTGTATGTATAAATACATTTTTAAACATATTTATTCATGAATATAGGTGATTGACTTAATAAATTATAAGTTGTTGTATGACATAATTGATTCTCATAGAGATATTAAAATTGCATGAAAGAGTATAATTTGTATATTGACATTATTTGTGATTATGAAAACTACAATATCATGGAGTCCACTAAAGTATCATGAAGGGTCCAAAATTAATATACATAAACTTTCACATAAATCATTTATAATCATTTAATATGAATATATTAGCTATTTATAGCTTATTTTCACCGTTAGATGTTTGTAACTTTAATTTTTTTCTTGCGTGTTTCATAATGTAAAAAATAGTGACCATTATTTTATAAAAAGAGAAAAATTATATTGATTTATAAATCTATTATATCATTCTATAATCATTTTATTTATGTTGTGTGAAAATGGAATCAGTGTCTGCTTATTTCGGTAATTTTAGTAATCAAAGACGATATTTCAATAATAAGTGAAATACTAGCAATAAAATTTATCTAACAATAAAACAATAATTATTTATTCATAAAATTATAATTATATTATTATTAAATCTCTCATAGTCATCCTTGATATTGTTTTACAGCATTGTTCAAGTAGTTGGTTAGATCGATCGAAACATGAACATACTATAATTAATGGATGATTATGGTTATGAAAGTGGTTTTATCTGGAATAATATCCTATTATAGAAGAATAATTATGTAATTTAGATATTTTTATGTTATTTAATCATATTTTAAGTGATAATAATAAATAATAATGTAAATAGAAAAAAAATGAGACACATTACTTCATGGTTGTGGTAGTCCGCATAATGCACTATTAATGTTTTCGTTTCACAAAAAATGAGAGGGAAGAATAGAAAAATATAGTTTTTATATTTATACTAATAATATTATTATTATTATTATTAATATATATGTCATATTTACTTATCAATTCAGTAAACCATTGAGTTTTTTTATTTTGTTTTTGAATAAATTAAATTTCTCTCGTAGTTTGTGTTACATGAAGCACTGGGATTTAATGATCCACGATAAACTATTAATATTATTATTTAAACATGAAAATTATTACCTAGATGTTAAAATTGGTGGCATAAAAAGGAATTTTAATAATTTAAACGTTAATTTTAATAATTTTATATAAATAAATCATATTGATATAAAATTACTTAATTTTTGGTAAAGCCTTTATATGTTTTGAAAATAAAAATATCTCAAAAGAATATTTTTATTTATTTTTCAAAAAAATAATAAAATAAAATTTTTACAAGTTTATAGAATTAATTTTCCAAAATATTTTTTTAATTCATTATATAAAAATTATCCTAGGGCGAATTTTTGGGGTTTTACTTAAAAGATTAATTTTTTAATGAATAGTGAAGAATACTTATTTTAATTGAAAACTACCTTATTGTTTAAAGAATTTAAAAGGATTTTTTTAAAAAAATGTGTTTAGAAGTAAAATTTATTCAATTATATTTATATTAATACAATTTAGGTAATTTTAATAATTTTTATATTTAATTTTGATATAAAAACTTTTTAAAATTCTCAATATTTTCTCTATAGAAAACCTCTTTCTCATCATGAATGCGAGTTTAATTTTAAATTAAATTTAGCAACTTATTTAAATGGAATTTAAAAAAATGTATTCCATATATTTTATTATAAATTTTTATACTCTAATAATTTCAACATAACATTTTACTATAATTGATAGTAAAAGAAGTAAAAATTATTTACCGTGGTTAAGGTAAAAATGCTTTTACCTCAGGGTTAAACTAAAAATATAAGAGTTAATAATGATCCAAAAAATTTAAAACATGACTTTTATAGATATATTTATATATTATCACTTATATTAACTATAATGGTCTATTTTTGGAGCCTTTTGTCTTGAGAAAAACATTGGTACACCTTTTTCTTTTAAAAAATTACAAGTGTGCCACTCACCTCACTTATAAAAGGTCTCCTACTCTCCTATCATATTCACACTTCCAAAACCATTTGGTTCTAAAAATACCTAACAAAATATCTTCATTAATAACCTATTATAATCCTATAAGAAATATTTTTATCATAAATCCATCCTTGGAAGGTGTGCAAACCCAAGGAGGTTACCCGAAGAAGAGGTAGCGTTCTTCAACGAACGTTTTTATTTTATTTCTTCCTCCACCTCATTTGATTATTATTAAACAATAATGATATAATAACCTATATATTTTTCATATATTTATATGTTTATATGTTAATTTCATGACCTACATCCGTCTCTTCTTCCCTCAAATTTGAAATGATAACGTCACTCATGTGTGTGATTGGCTACCTCCTCGATAACTGATGTGACACATTTTTCATTAACACCTCTTGTGGTTGGGTATGATGATGGAACTAATATATATATAATATTTGAGATATAAATATACTACTTTAAATATATTATAATATATACCCTTTTTTACTTTCCATTCCATAGATAATATGATAACATCGTTCATGTGTGTGGCGGACTACCACCTTACAAAGCGAAGTGATATGTTTTTCACTTATGTTTTACATGGAAGGTAAAAATAGACAAAATTAATTAATATATGTGATATGTATGAAATTTATATGATTATTTAAAGTTAATATATTATTTAACATTCTTTTTTCTATCTGTTGAGGAAATGTAAACAACGTTCATGCATACATACGACCTATCATATCTATGAACAATGTATAATGGTTAATATTTTTGATATATATATAATGGTTAATATTTTGGATATGATTTAATAATTATTAAATTAATAGGATAAAAATTTAAAAAAATGCACAAAAAACAAATCAATTATTGCCTGAAACATGACTTTAATGAGGAATTGTTAATAAACGGGTAATAAAATGTCATAAGTAAATAATATATGGTATGATATATATAATTATTTTTCTTTAATATATTTATAATAAATTTATATTTATTATATTGGAGTTTTTAATGTGCACAAAGTAATTTGAGACTTAAGGTAAGAGATTTTGGTCTCAATATGTCTTCTTTGAGACATATATTATGTTATGCACCTATATTATTTTATGAGGTGTATATACAACACTATTTAAATGTTATATCATGAATATAATTATTTTAATAATATTAAATTTTTCATTTTATGTTAATTTTAAATGGTACTTATGATTCAAAAGATACCAAAGTGTTAAATATTTTATGTTACAATATCATTAATTATTGGGATTGTTTATGATTACAATTTTGATGTTAAAATTATATTATCCATCTCTCAAGAAACTCATTGATTTTATTATACTCAATTAATTTCTAGATAATACAAAATTCTCCCTTCGTTTTCCTCTCTTGATGTACTCAATATTTCAAAATAATGTTTTTAAGAAAAGTTTTCTTTATTTCTCTCTTCGGTTGAAAAATCTTTTTTCTTACAAAACCATTTTTTCTAAAAATATATTAAAAAAATGTTTTTAAATTTATAAAAAATATTTATTAATGAAATTTTTACCCATTTTTACTTTTAAAAATTCTTTAAAATAAATATTAATTTCATTTTCTAAACAAGGAATGTTTTCCTTTTACTAAAAATGTGAAAGGTATCTTTATTTTAATACATTTTGAATAAAAAGAAATTTCCCAATATCATGAACATTATTTACATTGAATATTCATTTATAAGTTTTTAAATTTTATTTTCAAATAAAATGATTTGTAAAATATTTTAGGAATTTTAATGTAAAAAACTGATTTTCAAAGAAAGGATATTTTCCTTAAGAGACGTTCCCAGTGATTTTTCATCCAAAATAATTTTACATCTAAGATGAAATACATTGATGTTACTTATGATTTATTGGGTATATGATCCATGTATAAGATTAATATTTTTTATAATAATTATTTATGTTTTTTATGAAAATATTTTTATGACACCCATCTCTTTTTTACGCTTTATACTATGAAAAAATTATTATGAAACCCACTTCTTTTTCCACAGGGAATGCTTTGATGAAATGATTATAAATGTTGTTTCATTTCCATAGGTTATGTTATGATGAAATATTTATGAAACCCATTTTATTTTAGGGGTTTTGATATGATTAATGTTTTATGGTCTTGTAGGATACATATTTATGATTTTCATTATTTGACATCTAAGACCTATATCTCTCTTAAATGAATTGGGTAAGTGTTGATATCTCATGCGATAAATAAGACTGGAATGGGGAGTGATCTGAGTTCAGTAAGGGAATATGTCCACTATGATAGTATTTAGAGTGAACCTTGACTACTATGATGGTTGGGGAAATGAACCAATTCCACCATGACAGTCTCGACAATTATCCTTGAACTACTGAGGAAATGGTTTTCTATTCTTATGTGTATGCTACAATTCCATGTCTTAGGCCATTGTTGTGCCCTCATGGATTATGTTATTGGATTATCTTATGAATCAAGTCTTATGAATTGAAACTATTTATGACATGACCCAAGATTATGATCTTTAATATGCAGTGTATGGTTTTCAAATGTTATACTCATTTCTCATATATTTATCTCATGTTTTGTTTATGCGTCTACCTTGTTTAACCTTACTGAACATTTGAGTCCACCCTTTATAATTTTTCATTTAACCAAGTTATGAAGAAATTTATTGTGTATTATTTCTCTAATAAGGGTGATAGTAATGAATAAATTAGTATTAGATGATTTAGTTCACCTATGAACCAATTTTTTATGTTTCCATGCTACTAAAGGAACTGTACCTCTATGATCCTCAGACATGGGTTTGTGTAATATAATGAATGTTCTTAAAAAATTAAGTAATTTATATTTATGAAAACATTTTTTCATTATACATTCCATATTTATAACCATTGAAGATAGGTGGTGGTGAAAAATGGAAGATTTAACTTTATGGTGGTGGTAGTTCGTATAAACAAATGATCAACATATTTTGTTTTTATAAGTGGATGAGAATGAATAAATATTTTTTTATAAATATAATAAAAATTCAGTATACTAATGATAATAATTTAATTATATTACTATGGTTAGGATATTATTTTAAGATAAATATTTAGAAGAAAATGATTAGTATTAGGTAATACTCACTTTGGGACCTTGACTATTCTCTTGAAAGTATACTTGGAAATGAAGGGATTAGGATAACTTATGGTGAGCAGGGGATTATGGTCATGAATGAGATTTATAATATAGGTAAAGTGTTATTGGGTTTTGAAGCACAGATGGTACTCACTAATTGACCATTAAAAAGTATGGTTCTATGCTAATGTGTATATCGGCACTTGGGTCAAATCCTCGGTGATGGTAGAAATTTTAGAGTCGGTTGATTTTGATTAATTTGTATTTTTAATGGGGGGTTGTTTACATAGCTTAGATGAAATGATTTATTAATGAATATTTATTTAAAAATTTAATAAATATTGGGGTGTGTTAATTATTGGGGATTTAATCTTATGATATCCTTGACCTTTTCTTTATATTGTATTAAATTAACACCCACTTCATAAGATAACTTTGATCAGAATTATCAAGTGTTAAGGCTTCAATCAATGCCATAAATTAACTAGGGTTTTAATATCAATTACTAATTGTTTATGGTAGTGTATTTATGGTTCCAATAATCCATGGAATCCACATGTTAAAAAAACATTTCAATAATCCATGACATTTTAAGTTCAATATACACAATGTTAATTTAAAGAATACTCAATGAGAAAAATCCCTCAATCACTGAATATCCCCAATTCATGACTCGTCCCAATGGTATATTCACTTAGACATTTATATGAGTATTAATATGTTTTATGATTTTTAGGGTGATTATTTAAAAATAGAATAAAATGAATAGGATGAGATAAGAGTAGTGTACCGAACACACACATGAAACATGAAGAGAATTAAAAACACAATTTGGATTGAATGAGAAATAAAAATAGTAAAGGGGTTTCAACTTGATTTAAATTAATTTAAGATAATTAATATTTAATAACATATGGTGGATGTTTAAAATAGATTAATAAGAATAAATATCTATTAAAACAGAATTACAAATACAAACACTTACGAGATTACAAACAAATAAAAATAAAAAGGTTAATCAAAAGAAGAATGGAAGAATGGTATATAAAGTAGAAAAATGATTATGGAAGATCCTATAAAACTTTGGGAGAGACATGATCATGCCAAAATTTCCTCCTTTTCCCTAAAATGTCAACTCCATGCTAGGAGAAGAGGGGATGCATTTATAGCCCAAGGTGGTTGATTATTTGTATTCCAAATATGCCCCTTCACTTGGCTCGAATATTGGACCATCCAGACAGTATAATCATGCGATATATTATTCTTACAAGTTGTATATATACATTATTTATGTCTACTCTGAATATTTGGTAGCCATTGGACCTAAGGAGCCAAAGTTATGGCAGTTTGAATAAACAATTATAATATGCCCATTTTTAGCAACACTTTTTTCAAAGTATTTAATGTGAATGGATTTTTTATAGGAATATGCCATAAAATTTAAATTATTTATTATAAAAAGTAGTAGGTATATATTTTGGATTTCAAACTATAAAATTTCATCTTTAATGGATGTCTATAGTATGATAAAAGTCCATATATGTGTGCCACTTATAATTCACAGATAGAATGTTGGTATGGACTTTGTAGAATCCTTTGGGCCCATTTTTGTTGTATTTGGGCTTTGAAATTTTTATTAAATATTAATTGTGTTTTCCACCAACTTTTGGGGGAGAATTAATGATTTTGGAGTTCTAGATTGATCCTATAAATTCAATCTTTGTGGATGGTCCAGTGTCTTCACAGATTATTGGTTCCTTCTTTTGTGGATCATATAACCATTAAAATGGCCAAATTGGCCATATCTTACTTCTAATGATATGTTGTAAATTGAATTGGGAAGCCTAAAATATAAGAATCATACAATTTAAATAATAGGGATGAGATTTATAATTAAAACATTAAACTGAATTGAATCAATATTAATTCAAATATTGCTCAAAATATATATTTAATATTAAAACATTAATATTTCACACCAATTATGAACTTTTGATAGAAAATAAGTAAACATAATAAATAAAAAATTATGAATAAATTAATAACATCAACAACCAAACACTTGGTATTATACATTTTCTCATGTACAATAAATAAAAAACATGACTAAATAATTCTCACTAATCAAAAAATATTAAAGTTTTATTTTCCCCAATCAAGGGAGGTTTATACAATTTCACTCATCCATATTGAATTTTACAACAAATTTTTATAGAAAAATATTCAAAAAAAAATCATTTTTCATGCCCAAATTATAAATGGAAAACATAGGCACTCAAAACTTACTCCTCTCAAGATGATAAAAATTTATTTCTATAGGTTCACTTATTCATCAACCAAAAGTAAAAAATCTTATAGTTTGAAAGAGCTCTCAGCTTCCATTACTTATCCTAAAGTGCACAATAATCAAGAGGTATTTTTTAGGGGTTTTTATATATCTATGGGATTGTAGGAATTTAATGTCCAAGAGAGAGGAAAAGTGTGGTAAAACACTGATATAGAGAAAACAATGCACAATTTGAAACAATAAATAGAAGGTTATAGAAGAAAATATTTACAAGGGAATTATTGTGTAAAGAAAGACACAAAATATGAACAAAATTTTATGTGGATGATAAGATGAAATTTATACAAAACATAAAACTTCTCCCAGTGACGTAAGTGTTTTTTTTTCATTTTTTGAAATTTGTACCTGAAAACGATCTCACACTCATCTCCCAACCCATGTTTGGTCTCCTCAAAATACTAATTTTTATATTTATAACATTATCAAAGGTTGAGGAAGAGTGATTTTTTACCTACCCAAGTGTCACAACCCCCTCCCACCAAAGATGCCCCTCCTGAGCTGGCAATGGTGAAAGGGAGATAATGACCCCTGAGTCCCGCCTCCAGTAGGCCCCAGAGTGGCGACTAGCCCAAAGGGTATGAGTTTTCACAAATATGGGAGGAATTACCCTTTTTATTATTTAAGATCGGGAAATAGGATGATTCAAACAAAAAAATAAAAAGGAACAAGTAAATGAAAATAAACCCAAACCAATCCCACATGCATGTTCAATCAATTCTGAAACAAGGTACAAGTACAGGAAAACTCAAAAGTACAATACCAAAAGAAACAAGAGTACAAAAAACTGCTACAACTCCAACTGTCCCGACTAGTAGGGTCCCGCACGGCCTAGGTAGTCCTCCTGGAAACCTGAAAGTAAATGTAGGGTGAGCATACAAGTATACTTAGTAGGGAAACCTAAAGCTCTCATGCACAGGTGGGGAGACATCCTAATGTCCCGTGAGAACAACAGTAGAAACCAAAACCTAGCAAGGAATTATAGCCACCCAACCTCACCAACCACGCTCACAAAAAACACAAAACAACAGGTATTAGTATATAATAACAAGAGTATTGGGTACCCCACACCATTTCCCCCCTCTAGCTAGCTGCTCTTCCTAACGGCGAACGTCCTGACGCTACCACACTCTTCCTACCCGCACACACCTGGGCCTCACAAACTTCATATTCAGCCCGCACACACCTGGGCCTCACAAACCACATATCCCACCTGCATACACCTGGGCCTCACAACCACATATCCCGCCCGCACACACCTGGGCCTCACAAACCACATATCACATCCCCGCCCGAACACACTCGGGCCTCATCCCAAAGGTTCTTGGGAATAGTAAACCTGCCCGAAGAGTCTTGGGCTAAAATCTCACCAAACGAAACCTACCCGAAGAGTCTTAGGTGTAAGGTTGCCTCAAGCCATCACAGCCTATGGAATAAGGAGCAGGAAGGAGCTAGTAACTAAGTGGAAAACACCATCTCCCATGAAATGGGAGTGTTCGGCGCTAGGTGATCAACATGGGTGGGGTGAGAGAAAACACAAAGATACAGATACATATGTGTATACCAAACACACAGCCCAACCTATGGATTTTAAAAAGAAAAACGGAGCACGTGCCTCGGCAAAACTACTATGAAGCATGCATACAAAAAACAATCCCAATCCCATTTAGGTTTTCAAGTTTCAAAAGTATTTAGTTTATTAGTTCCTTAACTACTGGGAAATTATCAAAACAGATCAAGTGTTTCATTGAAAAAAACCCTACCAACCAAAAACCAAGTTATATAGAACACAAGAAACACAAAACCAACCTTTTTCATCATCAATTGATCCCCATTGATTGTTTCTGCATTTAATTCATTATCGTTCCCCACAGTTCATTTATCAATTTTCCACTTTCTTTTAATATCACAACCCATTATTGCAGCCCTGTTGCCGCTATAACCACATCTCCACAACCGTATCACAAAATAAGGCTCGTGCCACATCATTTCCCCTTTAATATCATTTATCGTATCCCCTATTCCCATCCTATTCGTAATAACCTAGGATTCACCCCCCCCCCTTTCACACACCACGTAACCAAACCAACACCCACATGTTCATTATTCCATTTTGTTCAATCGAGGTGATCACACAAGGTTTACAGATATTCATTTAATCAGAAAACTTTACGTGATTAACCAATTTCCATATTACACAAAGTTTTCATCCAAAAAATAGTCTAGAAAGATAGGGCAACATTTAATTGTGCAAGAAAAGGCCCCCAACGACCGTGATTTTCAGTAGGCATAAGCCTATAACAATTCACAATGTAACAATAGAATAAACAAGGATAAACATAACAACTTTCCCCATCCCCATTCTTTAAGCCAGTTATTATCTTCATTAAACTAGTTTAACTATGTCTCGTGAAAGAAAGAGGAAACCAATCCCGCATGTTGCACAAATTAGAGAGACGAAGGTAAAATACCTACCTCAATAAATTCTGATCACAACGCTCCCTCAGATCAACTTTAGAAGACGTCCGTCAGCGTCCGTCGCTTCTGTCAAAACCCAGAAAAAAAACCTCCTTGGGTAGAAGCTGGGAAGGAAAGTCCAAAGGGAAAACAACAGATCCAAGCTACGAAGTTCCGCCTCGTAGTTACAATCTTGTGGCCACTAAAGGATCATAAATCGGAGCTTAGATGAAGAAGTTATGGAAGAAAGGAGCATTGGAGTCTCTCGGGAGGGCTCTTCTCAGAGGAATGGGGAGGAGAGGAATGGTCTGAAAAGGAGGAGAGGCCCCCTCCTTTTATAGGCGATAAAAACTAAAGTACACGGCGTGTACTTACTAGTACACGGCATGTACTCGGCCATTCCACACGGTCGCCACATGGCTTCCAACATGGCATTCAATGCAGTACACGGTCGTTGACCGGTCAACACAAGGTTTGAGGGTAACGTGTACGCGGGGAGAAACTACATGACGTGTAAGATGGGATACACAGCGTGTACTTATTTATTTCACATGACAAGGACACGGCTTCAACACGGGGTATACTCAGCATGTTGGTACACGGCATGTACTCACAATACACGGCGTGTAGTTTCGAAAAAATTCTGAAAATTGTGGGAAAGTCTATTCTACCCTCCAGAACTCTTCATGACCTTCTTTTCGACAAAGGAATGGGCCGGAGAGGTCTGGGCCATTACACCAGATACCTATTAAAGCATTCTCATCCTTGAGAATTAAAAAACCAACCCAGAGGAACCCAACAAGATACCTCTTAGGGATCTAGTTATAACAGGAACCCAACCATCAAGCCTAATCATATGTGTTAGTAATTCCTTCTCCTATGTCGAGATATTATCCTCTTAAGGCGGCACTGACTCACCTGCATGGGTTTAATCACATCCGCATTAATGCGTCTCGATTAAGGATCTGGTTTTTCCCTTTCCCCACACATCCGGACATGTTACACACTTCCAGAGAACAAGGAAACAAAATGTCTCACAATATACAAGACAAGCATCCCATATATCAAAGGTACAGAGTATCACATCAAAACAAAGCTCAGAAGAAAAAAGAAAAACACAAGTCAAAACAACTCTGTGTACTGAGCGTGCATCTGAGCCTCCCACTCCCAAGTGCTCTCCTCGAGGCCACCATGCCTCCACAACACACGAACCAAGGTGATGGTTCGTCCATGGAGCACCTTCTCTTCACGATACTCAATTCTGACTGGTCATTCCTCGACGGTCGAATTTTTTCCCATATCTAACTCTCCCCAGTCGATAACGTGAGAGTAGTCGTGTAAGTACTGATGAAGCTGGGAGACGTGGAAGACGTCATGAACCTTCTCCAACTAAGGTGGCAGGGCCAGTTGATATGCCACCTCGCCAACTCGCCTCAGCACCTCGAAAGGTCTGATGAACCTAGGGGAGAGCTTAGTCCCCTTCCCAAACCTCTAATGCCCCCGTTGAGGGGAAACCTTCAAGAACACATGATCTCCCACCTCGAATTCCAAGGGCCTCCTCTGACAATCAGCATAAGACTTCTATCAGTCCTGAGCCGCTTTCATCCTCTCAGGTACAAGATGTACTTTCTCTGTGGTGCTCTATACTACCTCTGGCCCAAGAGCACCTGTCTCACCAACATCTGCCCAGAAAATGGGTGAACGACATGGTCTTCCATACAAAGCCTCAAACGGTGTCATGACAATAGTAGAGTGGAATCTATTATTTTAGGCAAACTCTGTTAAAGGCAAGTGCCACAACCATGATCCTCCGAAAACTAGTACGCATGCTCGCAGCATGTCCTCCAACGTCTGGATAGTCCGATCTATCTGCCCATCGGTATGGGGGTGGAAAGCAGTGCTAAGGAGTATCTGGGTGCCAAAAGCATGTTGTAACCCCCTCCAGACTCATGAGGTAAACCGACTATCCCAATCTGAGACGATAGTCTTCGGAACTCCATGAAAACGCACCACCTCGTCTACGTACCTCTGTGCTAAGTTACTCACCGGACCCGACTCCTTAATTGCTAAGAAGTGAGCTGATTTCGTCAGTCGATCCACCATTACCTAGATAGCATCATAACCACCCAAATATCTAGGTAGTCCTATGACGAAGTCCATTAAGATGCAATCCCATTTCCATTCGGAGACATCTAAAGGATGCAACAAACCCCTGGGAACATAGTGTTCAGCCTTTACTTGCTGACACACTAGGCACTTAGACACAAACTCCGCCCCTGCCAGTTTCACCGCGGGCCACCAAAATTGTTCCCTCAGGCATCAGTACATTTTTGAAACTCCTGGATGTACCGCCAAGGCTGAGCTATGGAACTCATGGAGAACTCCCTCATGCATCGCCTCTAGAGCAAACAACCTTCCATGAAAAAGAATCTGATGTCGTCTATCCTCTGACCATCCTTCTAGATCATTTCCCTGATCGATACGATCCCGCATTACTTCTGCCTCAGAGTCTCCCCACTGAGACTCTTCCACCTGCTGCAACAAGGAGGAATGCACCATCATCTGAAACAAACATCCTCTAACACTCTCTACCCTTGCATCCAAGTGCAAGGCAGCCAACTCTCCTATCACTTTCCAAGCATCAGCGGATTCCTGAACCACTTCCTTATGTGACTTCCTGCTCAGGGAATCAGCCACAACGTTGCCCTTACCTTCAGTGTAAGAGATCTCTAAGTCATAGACTTGGAGAAACTCAACCGATCTCCGCTTCCATAAGTTCAGGTCATGCTGGGAGAAGATATAATGTAATCTCTTGTGATCTGAGAAGACCACGAAGTGCTCCCCAAAGAGATAATGTCGCCAAAAATTTAGTGCGAACACTACTACTGCAAGCTCTAGGTCATGGGTGGCATAGTTACACTTGTGAGGGAGCAACTACCTAGACCCATAATAGATCACACCCTTCTTCTGCATCAGTACGCACCCCAAACCAAGGCTAGAAGCATCACAAAACACCTCATACAACAACCCTTCCTATGGAAATCTAAGTACTGGAGCACTGAACAACTTCTCCTTAAGGTATTCAAAAGCTTTCTGGCACTTCTCGCTCCATAGAAAGACCTGGTCCTTCCTAGTCAAAGCTTCCAATGGAGCAAAAACTTGAGATAAGTCTGAAACAAACCTCTGATAATAACCTGTCAACCCCAGAAAACTACGAACTTCTGCCATGCTCTTGGGTTGTGCCCAAGAAACAATTGCCTCCACCTTCGACGAGTCCACTGAAACTCCATGCTGAGACACCAAGTGCCCAAGGAAGTACACTTCTTGCGTCAAGAACTTACACTTCGAAAATTTCCCATAAAGCTGGTGGGGTCGAAGGAATTCCAAGACTGCCCTGAGATGCTCAATGTGCTCATCCTATGATCTTGAGCAGATCAGGATTTCATCGATAAACACAACGATGAACCGTTCTAGAAACTCTTGGAAGACAAGGTTCATAAGTCCCATGAACACAGCTGGTGCATTCATAACTTCAAATGGCATCACTACAAACTCGAAGTGCCCATACCTACACCTTAAATCCGTCTTCGAGATTTCATTGTCCTTTACCCTCAGCTGATGATATCCAGATCATAGATCAATCTTAGAAAACCAACCTGCTCCCCTCAACTGGTCGAAGAGATCATCTATCTTTAGAAAGGGGTAATGGTTCTTGACCGTTACCTGATTCAACCTTCGGTAGTCTATGCATAGCCTGAGACCACCATCTACCTTCTTCACGAACAAGACTGGAGCACCCCATGGAAACACGTTGGGTCGAACAAAACCCTTCTCCATCATATCATCAATCTGAATCCGCAATTCCTGCAACTCCAAAGGTGCCATCCGATAAGGGGCCATCGAAATTGGACGAGCACCATGCTGTAAGTCTATCCCGAACTCAACATCACGTCAGGGGGGTAGAGTCACAACCACCTCGAGAAAAACATCGAGGAACTCCCCAACAACCTCTGGAACATCCATCATCTCTGTATTAGATGAACCCACTGATAACCCACCTAACAAGGAAAGGGGAGGCTTCACATGCTGGATTCTCACATGATAGCTCCTCTCGCCAACAAAAGCTACACGCTTACCATCCACGTCAGAGAACATGACTCTTCTTCGGAAGGAGTCAATAATGGCACTAACAGAAAACAACCAGTCAATTCCTAGGATGACATCGTATGGCTACATCTGTAGAAAAAAGAAGATCCCCACTAGATCGATGCGGTCCCAACATCATCCCACATCCCCGGAAAACACAAGATATGATAGTTTGACCTCCAACTGGTGTACTCAGCACCAGGGGTATGTAAAGTCTCTCTACATCTAGACCCAAAGCATGGGCTAGACCGGGTGCAACAAAGGAGTGCGAAGCTCCAGAATCGAACAAAGAAGAAACGAGAGTGCTGAACAAACAAATTGTTCCTCACACCACCTCTGGTCCTGCCGGAGCTGCCAACTCTTCTGTGTGAAACTATCCACACCCAGATCCTCTGCCTCTCTGATGTCGACCACCTCCCCGACCACGCCCTGGTCAAGGTCCCTGAGGATCACCCTAAGTTCAGCCTCCTCCTGTAAATTCTATCCTTGGGGGAGCAGGGTCCTGCTACTTCTGGAAGGGCCTTGCCGACAACTGGTTCTGCTAAGGTGGGTGCTGAACCTACCCACCTCCACCGTACTGATCTCGTGTCGGGCACCGACTCTAAATGTGCCCGAAAACTATGCAAGAGAAACACTTCGGTCATGGGCTCGTGAAAAATGGACGAGGACCCAAAGATCTGAACTGGAACTGTTGGGGCCTACTCCCTACTGGCCTGAATCTGGAAGGTCTTATCACAGGAGACCTACTGCTGACTGTCTTACCCTTCGACGAACCTGGCTGGATCCCCTCTCGTGGTGCACCTCCCTACGAGTGCATCCTCTCTACAACCTATGCCTTATTCTGTACTGCCAACTACGTTGGAAGGATGAAGGGGGTGACAGAATACTGGAGCGAAGGATGAAGCGCCTCCTCCAAACGTCTCGCTCAAGACTCTTCATCCGGAAAGAGATCCAGAGCAAAGCATAGAAGACCCTTGAACATGATCCCCAATTCTCATACTGGCATACTCCCCTACTGGAGGGAGAGTAACTCCTGCTGCTTCTCCACCTTGATCATGGAAGAAAGGCATTCCTCTCAGAACTCCTTCTCAAAGTCATCCCATGGAACCTCTGCCTCTGACCTCTCCCCGAGGTAGAGCGTCTACCACTGACGTGCCGCACCTCTCAGCTGACTAACTTCTAGGGGAACCCAGTACACCCTCAGAGCACGGATCAAAGTAAAAGCGATCCCTAGCTCCTCAAGACACCCCTCAGTCTCTATATCCAAAGTACTACCCCCGTACTTATTGAGGGTTTGTCATTGGAAGGAACGGAGAGTCTTCTGCCAATGATTATATTCCTCCTCTTGGTCAATCCTCAACCGATCGACCACCTAAATATGTTGGGACTCGACTGTTTGAGTCACCTGGGGATGACGTCCAGGTGCCATAGCTGTATGGTAAACAAAGATCTCCTAATCCCAAGTAGTAAGAAAAATTATCAAGGTTTCATTTTATCAATTTATTTCAATTTCTTTCCTAGAACACCCAAATCAAGTAAAACACAAACATGATGATGCATTTACCTTCCCTAGGGTCTCTACCCTATAATCAATGTAGTCTCACTTGGTCATTCAGTAGGCTCGGAGTCCTTGCATCGGATCACGGGGGGCCCTAAAATCCCATGTCCTAGTCGGTCTTCCCCGGCCTATGTCACGCACCAAGATCACCTAACACTGTTTCCCTACCATCCCATGCAATCCTCATTGTGCCTAACTCCAGACTCCATCCTATCTCTCAACCATCACCTCTGATACCATTCTGTCACAACCCCCTCCCACTAAAGATGCCCCTCCTGAGCTGGAAATGGTGAAAGGGAGATAATGACCCCCAAGTCCCGCCTCCAGTAGGCCCCGGAGTGGCGACTAGCACCAAGGGTATGATTTTTCACAAATATGGGAGGCATTACCCTTTTTATTATTTAAGATCAGGAAATAGGATGAGTCAAACACCAAAAGAAAAAGGAAAACGTAAATGAAAATAAACCCAAACCAATCCCACATGCATGTTTAAACAATTCTAAAACAAGGTACAAGTACAGGAAAACTCAAAAGTACAATACCAAAAGAAACAAGAGTATAGAAAACTGCAACAAATCCAACTGTACCGACTAGTAGGGTCCCGCATGGCCCTGGTAGTCCTCCCGGAAACCTAAAATTAAATGTAGGGTGAGCATAAAATTATACTCAGTAGGGAAACCTAAAGCTCTCATGCACAAGTGGGGAGACATCCTAATGTCCCATGAGAACAACAGAAGAAACCAAAACCTAGAATGTAATTCTATCCACCCAACCTCACCAGCCATGCTCACCAAAACAACAAAACAAAAGGTAGTAGTATATAAGAACAAGAGTATTGGGTACCCCGCACCATTTCTCCCCACTAACTAGCTGCTCTTCCTAACGGCGAACATCCTGACACTACCACACTCTTCCTGCCCGCACACACCTGGGTCTCACAAACCACATATCCAGCCCGAACACACCTGGGCCACACAAACCACATATCCCACCCACACACACCTGGGCCTCACAACCACATATCCCGCCCGAAAACACCTGGGCCTCACAAACCACGTATCACATCCCCGCCCAAACACACATGGGCCTCATCCTGAAGGTTCTTAGGAATAGTAAACCTGCCTGAAGAGTCTTGGTCTAAAATCTCACCAAACTAAACCTACCCGAAGAGTCTTATGTGTAAGGTCGCCCCAAGCCATCACAGCCTATGGAAGAAATAGCAGGAAAGAGCTAGTAACTAAGGGGAGAAAACCCTCTCCCATGAAATGGGAGTTTTTGGCACTAGGTGCTCAATATGGGTGGGGTGCGACAAAACACAAAGATACAGATACATATATGTATACCAAGCACACAACCCAACCTATGCATTTTAAAAAGATAAACGGAGCACGTGCCTCACCACTTCTACTATGAAGCATGTATACAAAAAACAATCCCAAAACCATTTAGGTTTTCATGTTTCAATAGTATTTAGTTTATCAATTCCTTAACTACTGGGAAATTATCAAACCAGATCAAGCATTTCGTAGAATAAAACCCCGCCAACCACAAATCAAGGTAGATAGAACACAAGCAACACAAAACCAACCTTTTTTATCATTAATCAATCCCCATTGATTGTTTCCACATTTAATTCATTATCGTTCCCCACAGTTCATTTATCAACTTTCCACTTTCTTTTAATATCACAACCCATTACTGCAACCATGCGGCCACTATAACCACATCTCCACAACCGTATCACAAAACAAGGCTCGTGCCACATCATTTCCCCTTTAATATAATTTACCGCATCCCCTCTGCCCATCCTATTCATAATAACCCTGGATTCACCCCCCCCCCTTTCACACACCTCGTAACCAAACCAACACCCACACATTCATTATTCCATTTTGTTCAACTAGGGTGATCACACAAGGGTTCTGGATATTCATTAGTCAGCCAACTTTACGTGATTAACCAATTTCCATATTCCATAAAGTTTCCATCCACAAAACGGTCTAGAAAGATAGGGTGACATTTAATTGCGTAATCAAAGGCCCCCAAAGACCGTTATTTTCAGTAGGCATAATCCTATAACAATTCACAATGTAATAATAGAATAAACAAGGATAAACATAACAACTTTCCCCCTCCCCATTCTTTAATCTAGTTACTGTCTTCATTAGACTGGTTAAACTATGTCTCATGAAATCAAGAGGACACACATCCCGCATGTTGCACAAATTAGAGAGAAGAAGGTAAAATCCCTACCACAACAGGTTTTGATGACAATGCTCCCTCAGATCAACTTTAAAAGACGTCCGTCAGCGTCCGTCGCTTCTGTCAAAACCTAGCAAAAACCTCCTTGGGTGTAATCTGAGATGGAAAGGCCGAAGGTAAAACAACAGATCCAAGATCAGAAGTTCCGCCTCGTCGTTACGATCTCTTGGCCGCTGATGGATCGTAAATCGGATCTAGGACGAAGAGGTTATGGAAGAAAGGAGCTTTGGAGTATCTCAAGAGGGATCTGCTTGGAGGAATGGGGAGGAGAGGAATGGTCTGAAAAGGAAGAGAGGCCCCCTCCTTTTATAGGCGAGAAAAACTAAAGTACATGGTGTGTTCTCCCCACGTACGCGTTACCCTCAAACCGTGTGTTGAACAGTCAACGGACGTGTAAGATGGGCTACACGGCGTGTACTTATTTATTTCATGCGACAAGGACACTACTTCAACACGGGGTATACTCGGTAAGGTGGTACACGGCGTGTACTCACAATACACGGCATGTAGTTTCAAAAAATTTCTGAAAAGTGTGGGAAAAGTCCATTATACCCTCCAGAACTCTTCATGACCTTCTTTTCGACAAAGGAATGGGCTGGAGAGGTCCGGGCCATTACACTATGACACAACCCATCTTTTTGTTTTCGTTTTTGTTTTTTATTTTTAAATTGTTTTTTTGAACACCTGTTAATAACATTTACAAAATTACATAAATGAAAATCCATTCACCAAAATCAGATAATGAAAACATATCCTCTACACTAAAATGGATTTTTTCCCTCAAGCATATGACAACACATTGAAAATCAGTGAAATGACATGCAAAATGAAATTCATTCCCCCCCCCACACTTAAATTTCAATAAATTATGCAATGTAATTCCATGTAGATATTTTGTGGGACAATTTATAGGGATTTTAATGTGGTTATCAAAGAAAAGGTTTTCATAGGCTTGAAGGGGATTTAAAAAGGAAGATTAATGTAAATTAGTGGGAGGATATTTTGATATTTTGATTCTCATGTGGTTCAAAACAGGACTCTAACATATTAATGCACACCAAAGTAGGAAATTAACCTCGAAGGTCCACAAATTCAAGACTCATAATTAGGGGTGAAAAACACACAAAATGAAAATATGGTCATAGGTGACCCTGGTATGAAAGCTAATGTTGTTCCTCATGGTTGGGGACGAATAATTTTACAAATTACAAATTAAGCATTCAAAATTTATTTGTTTTGACACAAAATTCCTTATCCAAATTTATGATGAAAATACAAAAACATTTACATGAAAACATTTCTTTGGACTCCCAAAAATGGATGGAAAATTTTCAAAAGTTTATAGCGATTATTTCTAACTCTTTTTCATTTTTAGTTTTTTTATAAAGACACACCCATATGACAGATAAAGGGTGAATAAAAAGTTTGAGTAAGAATGTGGAAACAAAAAATATATAATATATGAATAATAAGAAAGATAGAAAGAGATAAAGAGAGGTAGAGGGAGAGGTAGTTGAAGGGAAAGAGGTGCCCCCTATTTTGTATTTGGTGGGTTGTTGTCTCCATCTAATAGTGGTTCAACTATATAAGTTGGGGATCCAATGTAAGTTGATGTGGTTCTTGGGGAATTCATCCTCTTTATCGATGCATTAAAAAAAATCCATTACCTAAAAGAGAGTAAAAAATGAAAGTAATTATTTATTTAGTGAAAAACTAAAAAGAGATTAAAGTTCCATAAAAGGAAAAGAAAATTTGGGATTCCTATAGAGAAGTATTGTATTTATTTTTTCTATAGCTCGATAGTTGCAGTGGACTACCCATAGTCTGATGGTGGAAAATTTATTTTCTCAACTCCATTGTGCTGAAAAACTTCTACTTTGGGATGCTTTATTTTTCATTGGATAATTTATTACCTTCCTTTTCATTGCTCTTATAATTCAATGGGGGTGGAATGAGAATATTATTATCCTCCCTTTGGTCATCAAATTGAGGAATGATGTTATCCACAAAGTGTTGGTTTTCATTGCTTGGAAATTCAATAAGATGTTTCAATTATTATGGTGCATTTATGTAAGGTTTAGATAACAAGAAACCAGAGTATGAGATCCCAATGGGTTTTAACTCATTTATTTCATCACTTACTAATGTACATTAGTGAGGATCAGTGGAGTCATAAGACTGAATAAATTTTCAATATCCCTTATATGAATTTTTTTTCTAATGAATGGTAAATTTTAACCTCACCAGTGATCACTTTATTAATTAGGGAAGAAATATCACAAACATCACTGCTATCAGGAAAATATAAACACAATGGTTCAAGGTTCACCTCACATATTGTAGAATTTTCATAATCATGGATAGGAAATGATGAATGTTGGATAATCTGATTTGAATCAAAAAATGGTCATGCTAGTTTATTTTCCTCATTATCATCTAAGTTGGAGTAGTGGATATTATAGGTGAGATGGGATTCCTAATAATCTTAAAGATCTTTTAAATAAATGGATTTTTCATTTGAAATGGAAACATAAACTTCTCTATTTATGAATTAGTTAATGAGGATTCAATATTAACAAACTCCTTTATCATTATAAAAATGAATAACATGATGGATTGGGATTCAACACACTCTCAGATTGACTTTCAAAAGCATGTATAGAGAATACAGATTGATTATATGATGGGTATGGCATGGATTGAAAAATATTGAAGTTGAACAGTTGGTCACCAAATTCCATGGATAATATTACATCATAAACCTCGATTTTGGTTTTATATGTCATGAGGAAAGGTCTTCCTAGAGTTAGAAGAGATTGGAAATAATTTTTCTCACCTTCCAGGTCAAGGACATAAAAGTCAGCTGGGAAGATAATATCATTTACTTAGACAAGGATGTCCTAAATTATTCCCTCAGGAATAGTTGTGCTTCAATTGGATAACTGGATAACAACACTCATTGGGTGAAAGGGACCTATACCATGGTTGGAGAAGATGGATTTAGGAATGACATTTATCAAGTCTCCTAGGACTATAAGTGCATCATCGATGTTTGAACTTCCTATTTGGAATGGACCATTAAAGGTACCTGGATATTTTCACTTCATGGGTATAGAATACTGAGTTGAAACATTCTCAAAGGTACTAAGTTAAATATTATGGGTGCATAACTCCTTAAGAAACTTAGCATACAAAGGAATTTGTTTGATGGGATCCAATAGGGGTATGTTTAATTAAATATGTCTAAACATGTCAATTATTTTTGGATCGGTTTCAAAGGACTTACTTGGCTTAGAAATAGCTTTAGTAAAAGGAATTAGGTTCTTTAAATGAATGGAAGGAGGTAAGGGAGTGACTTTATGTTCCTTTTATAGTTCATTTTTCTTTTATATTTTCCATATCAACATTTAAAGAGGAGTTATAGGACTTATCTTTAGGTATAATGATTTTATTTCCTTGTCTAAATGAATTTGTAGTTACATTACCCTTTGGGTTGGGTAATGGTTGAGCTAGGAGTTGGGAATAATTTGGATTTTTATGCTGGATTAGGTGGGATTCAAGTTGACCAATTTGAGTTTCAATATTTTTAAGGCTATAATGGGTGAAGGAGGAATGATCATCCATAGAACATTCCCATGGTTTCATGGAATAAGTGAATGTCATGCATTGGGATAACCTTGATTTTGGTTCTTGGGAAAGTTCTTGTATTGGGTTGGGATTTGGGAAGGCTCATTAGGATAGTGGAATCTAGAAGGATCAATAGGAGGACTAATCCTTTGAGGTTTAGGAACAAAAGGGTAAGGTTGTTGGAAGTTACCAACACCTTGGCCATATTGGAATCAGTTTGGGTTTTGAGGAGGGAGTTGAGGAGGATGTGAAATTGGATTACCATACCTCAATCCTAGGTTAAATTTATAAGAGAAGGTCTAAGAGTGGGGTTGGTTGAAGTTTCTAATGAACTGACCTGATTATTGTGGGTTGATATTCTTCTGAGCATATGCTTCATTGAGCTCCATTGATTTGGATAAATCAGATGGTTCCTCTTGAAGTTGTGGACATATGTCAGTTGGATGGGCAAGTGAGCTATATATTCTACAATTCATTATAGGTCTAGGGAACAAAGATTGTGGAGAAGATGAGATTGGGGCATTGGTATCCACTACTAGTTGTATAACAAGACCTATAAGTTCACTCATCCACTCAGTCATCTTGTTGGGATCTATGTATTGATTCTATTGGACTTGTTTTACTTGAGAATGTTCTCAAGTATGGAATTATAGATTGTTTACAACCATATTGATTATAATATATCATGCATCTATGGGATTTTTATCAACAAGAGCACTACCACTTGCGATATCAATGAGTGTTCTCTCCATAGCCAATAACCCCTTATATAAGTATGGGATCAAGAGTTAGTTTGGGATTTGGTCATGTGAGAAAGTTTCCACAAACTTCATGAACCTATCCATATAATCATGGAGTGATTCATTAGGGAATTGACAAATACCACTAATTTCCTTTTGGATAGAAGAAGTACGAGAAGTGGGAAAGAATTTTTCTAAAAAGATATGCTTCATGTCAATACATGAGTTTATGGAACCAGAATAGAGGTAGTAGATCCATGACTTGGTATATTCATATAGGGATAAAAGTAATTCTTGGAGTTTGATTTGTTCTTTAGAAACCCCTTGAGGCTTAATGGTATAGCATACTACTTGGAACTCTTTGAGATGAAGATGTGGATCCTTGTCGACTAGCCCATGGAAATGAGGTAAAAGTTAAATCAAACCTAATTTGAGTTAAAAATTAGCATCAATGTTTTGATATTCAATACTAAGGGTTTGGTAACTCATATTAGGGGTAGCGAGTTCTTAAGGGTTTATTCCCTAGGATTGGCCATATCTGGTTCAATTGGTTAGCCAATGACTGGATCTTGAGTGATTTGATTATCTCTAATGTTCCTCCTAAGTTGGAAAAGAGTTAAATATATTTTTGGGTCAAAAAGATCCAATGTATTGTTTGGGAGGATATAGAGAATTCAGATAAATTGAGAAGGATGAGGAAAGTGGGTTTTTCTTTGTGTTTTTTTTTCATAATTTTTTTTGGTTTATTTTTTTTTAATTTTTTTGTTTGATTTTAAAAAAAATAAAAAACTACCGACTAATTAATGCACCATACCTGGAAACAGCTCCATTTTAAGAATGGATGATGTTATCATATCTAACATTAAATGGTTTAGTGTTATTCTAATGTGTATAGCAGCACTTAGGTCAAATCCTTAGTGATGGTACAAATTTTAGAGTCGATTGTTTTTTATTAATTTGTACTATTAATGGGGGTTGTTTACAGTGCCTCAATGAAACAATTTATCAATGAATATTGATTTAAAATTTTACTAAATTTTTGGGTGATTTCATTATTGTGGATTTAATCTTATTATATCCTTTAGCTTTGCTTTATATTGCATTAAATTAACACCCACATCACAAGATGACTTTGATCAAAATTCCCAAGTGTTAAGGGTTTAATCCAAGACTTAAATTAACCACGGTTCTAATATAAATTAGTAATTGTTTATGATAGTGTATTTATGGTTCCAATATTCTATGGAATCCACACATTAAAAAAGTTATGTCAATAATCCATGACATTTTAAGTTCAACATACACAATGTTAATTTAAGGAATACTCAATGAGAAAAATACCTCAATCACTTAATATCCCCAAATAATGACTCACCCCAATGGGAGATTCACTCATACATTGAGCTAAATAGTAATCAGGTTTATGGTGTTTAGTGTGTTGATTTAAAAATAGAATAAAAATAACAGGATGAGATATGACTAGTGCACCGAACATCCACATGAAACGTGAAGAGAATTAAAAACACACTTTTGATTGAATGAGAAATAAAAATAGTAAAGGGGTTTCAACATGATTTAAACTAATTTAAGAGAATTAATATTTAATAATAGAGGGTGGATGATTAAAATATATGATGAAGACAAAACATCCATTACAACATAATTACAAATACAAACACTTATGAGATTAGAAACAAAGAAAAATGAAAAAGTAAATCCAAAGAAGTATGGAGGAATTGTATCTCAAGTAGAAACATGAGTATAGAGGATTCTTCCAAGACTTTGGTAGAGACTTGGTTGTGCCATACTTTTCCCCTTTTCTCTGAAATGATAACTCCAGGCAAGGAGAAGAGGGGTATTCATTTATAGCCCAAGATGGTGGACTGTTTGCATTTCAAATCTACCCCTACACTTGGATCAAATATTGGACCATACATAGAGCATAATATTGAGATATATTCTTCTTAAAAGTTTTAGATATAAATTTTTTTATCTACTCTTAATATTTTTCATCCATCAGACCCAAGGAGCCAAAGTTATGGTGGTTTGAATAAGCAATTTTAATCTCTCCATTTTTATAAACAGTTTTTTTAAGGAAAAAATGTGAATGGATTTTTTATTGGAATATTCCATAAAATTTAAATCATTTCTTATAAAAATTCATCCATAAATATATTTTCTTTAAAACTAAAAAATATCATAACTAATGGATTTCTATATCTGGAGAAAAGTACATATTTGTGTATTGGTTTTAATTCATAAACAGAATGGTGGGCTGGACTTCATAGAATCATTTGGGGCCATTTTTTGAGGATTTGGGATTTGAAATTTTTATCTAAGATGGACTGTGTTTTATCCCATCCATTTTTGGAGAATTAATGATTTTTGAATTCTGTATTGAGCCCAAAAATTCAATCTTCATGGATAATGTAGTTTCTTCATAGATTCTTGGGGCCTCCTTGTATGGATTATATGACCATTAAAATGGTCGAATTGGCCAGAGCTTCCTTCTAATTATATGTTAGAAATTGAATAGGGAGGAATGAAAAAATAATCATACAATTTAGATAAGTAGTATGGGATTTATAACTAAAAAATTAAACTGAATCGAATTGGTATTAATTCAAATAATCCTCAAAAATTATATTTAATATTAAAACATGAATATTTCAAAACAATTATATACTTTCCATAGAAAATCAGTAAAGGGAGTAAATAATTTTTTTCCAATAAGTTAATAAAATTATTTTCAATGAATATTCAAAGGGGTTGAGTAACTTTGAGAGAGTGGGAGTGATCCCATTTTATTAGTGAAACAAAACAACATGTTAGTGAACATCCATTATTCTTCACTAATGGAATGACACTATCCAATGGTCAATGGTTCCAAAAGTGATAAATTATGGATTGTGGGGTTATATAAGGTATATAAATCTTATAAAAAGAATTTTTACTCATGTTTCAAACATATTTAATGTCATCCAGTATTTGGTTTTCACTTTAACTTTTTTTGGTTCTATCATGGGTAACTAGTTTTTAACAAAGTAATTTATATTTTACCAAAAATATAAGATAACCCATATCACTAAAAAAAATTTGTGATGAACCTAAATTTTTTCTACAAATAATCTAATACCATTTAAAAATAAGTGAAATTTCCTTTTTAAATTTAAAAATTTAATATATTGAAAAAATGTTTTATAGAAAAACAATGTTTTAAATTTTTAGTGTTCTAAATATTGTATAAAATTAATTACCAATTAAATGAGTGATAATATGTTTCTATATATTTTTTAACATCATATAAGATTCATTATATAAATTATATCAGTGTAATTCATTTGATAAAAAGTATGCAACATTATACTCGGTCGATTACATCAGCCACCGCAGAACACAATGCAAGGATGAAAGCTACAGTAAATCGCAAGCCCAGGGACTTGACCCCGCGACCTGCCCCTCACCCCACCTAAACCCTTACTACCCCACCACCAATGGTGGGGATAAAAAGTACACAACATTAGTAAAACAATTCTTTAAAAATAACATTTTCACAATTATCATGGTCATTAACATTAATAATAGTAATCATATTTTTATGCCTAAAAAAGAAATTAACATTTGTAAAAAATAAGAATATATTGATCTATAATATGGAATATATTTTTAATATTTAATTTATATAAGTGATGATTTTTTTAATATAAGTGAATAAAAATTACTTCTTGAGTAAAATATTACTAAGGTTTCAAAAATTTTAAACATAAGTTTTATAAATTCAACATTTATTTATTAATGATTTATTTTAATTTATAAATACATATTTTTATGGAAAAAAATGTTTCAAATTTTTTTAATTCATTTATTTATTATGATAATTTCATAAAAGTGATTGTAATATCTAAATGAATTTTTTTCAGTATTCACCAAAAAAATAAATTATTTTGGAAAAATCCCAAAAAATCATCTTAAGATAATATAGTTATTATAAATCAAAAAATGAAGTAAATTCATCTAAATTAAAATTATAAAGTTTTTTGAAATTAACTTTTAAATAAAAACATATATAATGAAAACTCTTTTCATAGGAAAATAAATTTTAAAATTATTAATTATTATTATTATCTATCAATTACTAATAAGATTTGGTGTTAACATATTATTGATATCGATATATATTTCATATATAATATATTTTGTATATTAAAATAAAGCGTATAAAAGTCAATTTTAGAACGGTTAAATTTTAATGCATTAATCAGTCGTATTATTTACTTGGATACTCTAATTGAATTTTATTTATGTCTTAGTATTACTAATGACCATTATTTTTATTTCCACATATATTTCATAATTATATAACCTCTATTTTTACCAATCAATTTTAAATCTAGATTTTAATAGTTGTATATTTTTATGCAGTTAATTAAGGTTTAATTTCTTGTGTGAATTAAGATATCAAACACATTAGTTTTTAAATTTAAAATCCTAGTGTATTATAGTGGGGCTCGACTTTAATTGTCTCAAAGTATGCTACCTATGGTCATCATGAGGTAAACTGATGTGAGGAGATGGGGCGTATCAAAAAAAAATGATCACATAGGGATCAAATAATTGAACTATAGAATGGTTTTTCTATATCCTCAATGGTTTTTTACTTTTTGAGTCTTTTTTTAACACCCAACTATTGTAAAAGAAGATTTTGTTTGATAGCTTATACAACACGCAACACCAATCTTAAATGAACCAAAAAATATTATTTTGATTTTTCTAAACTATCATTTGAATTTACATTCATGATTATCATTAAAAAAATTTTGAAATATATATAAAAGATCATACTCAATACAAATGTATTGGTTAATTCTTAGGAAAAAAGAAACCAATTTTTACTATATTCATTTTATTATTTAAAAATATAGTTTCTTTAGAAACTTATTTTCTTAAAAAATGATTTATATTGATTTTTGTGAGGTAATAATATAATTAATATTTGGAAATTATATAAATTTTATTTTATAAAAATAATATCATTTTTTAAATCATCTTATCATTATTAACTTATAGTGAAAATTTGAGTTTTTTCTGTATAGTTTGATTCTTCAGTGGTCATGAGAAAATATGGTTTTTTATTGAAAGATGTCTTTTTATTTCGTGATTTTTCAATGTTTAATTTTTCTTTAAAATAATTTAAAAGTAAAATTATTACATTTATATTATGAATTATCTAATTAATAAAATTTAAATCAATTTTAGTCTTGATTTTTATATAAGTTCATTTTTAGGCTTAAAAATCATTTTTTCTAAAAACTAATTTTTATTGTGCTTTGTGAATATATATTAAATGTTATTTCATTCAATTATATGAATTTTATTTTATTAAATGGTGTTAAATTTTTTATTCATCAAGTAAAATTTTCCCCAGGATTAATTTTTTATATTCTTCTGAAGAAGTTCGATTTTTAGTTATTTGTAAAAAATATAGTTTTTTATAAAATGAAATATCCTTTATGATATCACCAAGATATAAATATGATATAAAAATTTATTAAACTTATGTAATAAATAATGTATGATAATATCATAAAAATATCACACACAAAAATTCAAAACATATATGTTATAATTTAGTTCATTATAATTATGAAAATAATTTTCATTGTCAACGTTGTGCTTGCATAACACTACAAAACTATATTTTGATGTCATAAAGAAAATATTTGAGATGTATAAAGTATTTTCATGATTTGGATATTAAATATGAATTATTATTGATAATATTTATGGATGTATAGAAATTTTTGAATTACTCACCAAGTGACTTGTCCAAATTCTTATGTGATGCTTGTGTAAAGACAAAAAAGAAAAAAGAAAATATTAAATATTTTTTCATGGCATAGATGTGATTAAATATACATATTTTTTTAATATAATAGTTTATTTTAAAAATTATTTATTTATTTTTAATTTTAATTTTTCTTGTTAATTTTTAGTGATGAAATAATTACCTTAAATTCTTAGGAAATGCTGACACAATGCTTGTGCAATCAGTTGAATGATCATGTAAATGACTTTAAAAACTCTAAATATAAATTTTTGTGTTTTAGTTATAGTTTTCCATGGATTTTATATATAAAAAACATATTAGGGATTTTTTAATTTATTATATTCAAATTAAACCATTTTAATTTTGGCTTTAAATTCAAAGTTTCTGAATAGTTCTTAAAATGACATTAATAGTGTTTTATGTTAAATATATTTTATTAAATTATTTTAAAATGTTTTTTTTAAATGGAAAATTAGTATTATAAATTATCTAAAATTTCATCCCTTTTCCATTTATGATATAATTTTCACCTTATAAGTAAAATTATAACCCTTTAATATTGAAAAATACATTACTAGAGTTATGGTTAAAATTGGTTAACCAAGGGGTTAAATTAAGAAAAGTATAAAATGATATCTAAACCTATAAAAATTTGACTAAATGATTATAATGAGACCATATATTAATTATCTTCAAATACATGTAATTTTATAACCATTTTTCATGATTTAGACCCATATTATATTATAATATTTTATTTGTTTGAAAAAATATTATTAATGATATTTTATTACAATAAATATTTTATTAAATGATTTAAAATTAATAAAAAAACATATATTTGGAAATTTTAATTATATAAGGTTAAAAATATCATCCATATTCCATTTAAGGGTCATTGGTCCTTTTATAATAATTGTATTTACCCCTAAATAGTAAAAACCTTTGATATCACAGTAACTCTCAAAATGGTCTATAAGGGTTGAAAACTAAGTTATGAGGGTGAAAAAATAAAAAAACATATTAACATTTTATTTAATGAGATAATATAGAAATATTATCATATTATATTTTAATTAAATCAATCTGGATCCATTGTTCCATGAAGAATAATTTATATAAAATTAAAACATTAAGTAATTACAAGAGTTCCCCTCCCCTGACTTATAAAAGGTATCCATTTATCCTCTCTTACTCAAATATTTTGTGACTTATATCTTAGAAAACCCATACTATAATACCTTTATAGCTTCCTTCCCTAAATCTTAGAGTTTCTATTATTTCCACAATACCATCTTTCCAAGGCTTAAGTCATAAACAAAACGTGGTTTCTCAATACAGAGGAATAACTCTTAATCAACCATTTTAAATTTTATTTATTATTATATCTCCTATAAATAATTGGTATACATTATAAAATATTTAATTCATTATACTAATTATATTTAATTTTTATTATGATTATGGAATAACCATTATCCACTTTTCTCCAATCCATTGGAAGATGATAATATTGCTCATGCATACGTGTGGATTACAACCTCCACAAAGATATGTGATTTGTTATTTGATTCCAAATTACATGGATGTAAATATGAATAAATTTAATAAATATATATGATATAATAATAATTATAAAATTTGGTTTATTATTAACCTTTTTTTACATCTATTGAAAAGTAAAAATAATGTTTATGCGTACGTATGGCCAGCCGACTCCATAAATAGTGTAAATATTTTTTATATATCTATATTTTTTGGGCAACTATAAATATATGTAAAATTAACAAATAAATTATTTATATAATTATTAATATTATATATTTTATGTTACCTTGTTCAAATTTAGACGATTATAACCATTGAACTAAAACCCTCATTAAAAACAATATAGTTAACACTCGAAAATGAAAATTTTAACAAAGAATTATTCATGAATGGGTGTTGAAAAGTTATAAAAGGATAATATATGATATTTTAATTTTGTACATGATTTTATAATAGAATTAATATGATTTTAAATTTATTATATAGGGATTAGAGAACTTTGGAAGCATTTTGAAATGAGTAAATATTTTTATGTTAAAATCTCATTATTTACAAGGATTATTTATGATTAAGTTCTAGAAGATGAAATTTCCTGGTAGACCTCACTATAACCACAATATCTTACTTTTACTATGTTTATTTAGGGATATTAATTTCTTTTCCTTTAATTTTCCTCTCTCTAAGTACTCAACATACCGAAAGAATAATTTTATGGAAATCTGTCTCTATTTATCTCTTCTATAAAAAATCAATATCATTACATATCAATGTTTTCAAAAACTATTTTTAAGAATGTTTTAATATTCTCATATAATTGTATAAATTATTTTTAACCATGTTTTATATTTTATAAAAAAATACAAATTAATTTTCTTTTCATTTTTTGACAGAGGTACTTTTTTATTTTTACTGCAAATGTGAAAGGAATATTTATTTTAACATACATGACATGAATTAAATTTTTTGAAATCATGACCACTCAAGGTTTAAAAGCCCTAATTAAATGTTCTCATAGTTCTTTTAAATGAAACTTATTTACATAATATTTTGTATTTTTTAATTTTAAAGAGGTGATTTAAAAATGAAAAGGGTAATTTCCTCAAGAACTATTCTTGAGATCTTTAGAATGAATTTTTATGTAAGATGACATAATTTTATGTTAAATATGATTTACGTGGAATATGATCCAATGATACTATAATTATTATTTCTCTGATTGGATTATTATTATGATGAAAAAATGTTTATGAAAACCATTTATTTTCAAGGGGTTATGCTATGATGAAATGATGAAATGATTATGAAACCCATATCTTTTCCATAGGTTATGATACGATGAATTTTTTATGATATTATGGAATTTATATTTATTATTTTAATTATGTGATGGGGGTCCATAAAATCTATATCCCTCAAATTCATTGGGTAAAGGTTGATATTTCATTACATGATGAGTATTGGAATGGAGAGTGAACCCAGTTCAGTAAGGGACACTATCCACTATGATAGACTTGGGAGAGAACCTTGACTAAGGATATGATGAAATGTGTATTGAACCCAATCCACTAGGATAGTCTTGAAAGAGAAACTTGACTAAGGAAATTATTCTCTATTATTATTAGTATTCTAAAAACTTATATCTTATGCCAATTCTCTTTTCTCATGGATCGTGTTATATTATTATTTATGATTCACTTCTTATAAGATTTCAAGCCTTATTTAGTGATTCAATATTATAATATATGATATATTAGGTATGTATTTTAAAAAATTAGTCTCATGTTCTCATACCCTCTTGATTATGCTATTTTTAAGTGATCCTGGATATCTCCCTTTTACCATTACTAAGCATCTGAGCTCACTCTCATGTTTCTTATCCATAGGTTATAATTAATAGGTTTATGTATGGTATGTGGAATAAGTTTTATAGTTTTGAATAATTTAGTGGTAGATAATTTAGATATCTTATGAAAAAAAATTATGTATCTACACTTCCAAATAAAATAAACCTACTTGATTCTAGTTTGGATCGTAATGTAATGTATTGAATATTCATATAATAAGATGTGATATTTATTTATGAAAAGTATGTGTCACTATTATTTTTATTAGGGTAGGGTTTAGTAAATATTTGGAGATTGAGATTTGAGAACTTTGGTAAAAACCCTAGGATTATACCAAATAATAGGATAACCTCCTAATGTTTTGATAAAATCTATATTATGTGGATTTCCAAGAAATACATCCATGCTGGACACTACAAGTGGATTTATTTTTGCCACATATTCATATATTGGTGATAACCATAAAAAGAGTTGGTCAAGTATATACAAACAATCATTATGGTACATGGTGAATGTGGATTTACAGTTCACCTAGTTTGAAACTCTCAGGGGATATGTTTAGGTTAAACCACATTTTACTAATAAACTATTATGAAGGATTAGAATAAATGATATCCAAGGATTCCCTAGTTTAAACATAAGGTTTTATATATTGATAATAATTTGTCACTATTTAGACATCATATGAAGGATTTTTAATGATTTTATAATTTCTCACTATGACTATTGTTTCACACACTATACATTTTGGTTTTTTTAATGGATAGAACTATGAGGATTCATTTTAAAAATTAATGTGATAGAAAATAAAATGGATATCATTATGATAAAGAAACTAAATACAAGATTGAAGGTGAAATCCAGTGATTATTCCTAATAAACTATCTCATTGTATTTTAATAATCCCAAATTGGGTGATTTTCTTGAAAATTTTAATAAGAGAAATAATTATTTTCATGAATACCATAGAGATAATAAGACTCAACTTTATACATGTCAAATATATAGGAAAAATAACATGGTTAAATTTCTTAGTGGAGTAGGAAAATATTTTAAGTTTGGAAAATGAGGGCATAGAGAAATAATTATAGAGGAATAATAAAGAGTAAGATAGAGGGATATAAATTTCATCTTAAGGTAAAATTTATAGTTCAATATATTATGTGTGGATAATGTGGGAATTATCTAAGATAATTTCCACAACCAAGGGTTAACTCATTGACCAAGTAAGGACCTATATTATGTTGATCTTTAAAGTGAAAGGATTTAAGTGTTTATGTGTTGAGATTTGATAATTATTTTGTAGAATTGTTATATCAATGATATTTTTGTTATAGGAATCATGAAACATATAAGGATTATTCAAAAACAATTTTTATTTAAGTATTTAAATCATATTTAGAAATAATGGATGTTTTTAGGAGACACATGATTAAGGGTTAGATAACCCTTAATATGTTCTTGATGTTGAGATAACAATGTTTAGTTGTGGTAAAGAGATGATGAAGTAAATTGGAAAGTATTGTTGACCTTGAAATTGATTTTTTATTTGATGAAAAATATTTTATGTGATATTTGGTGAATTTAAATTAATTTTTCTATTTATGGAGTTTATTGGGAAGTTTTTAAGAATTTTTTTTCATTGAGGTTTTATGTGATGGGATATTTAGGTGTCTTGAAACTTTTACTTTGTTTAAGAAAGAATAATATATGGAGGTTTTAATAAAAATTCAGGTTAATATATTATTTTATGTTAAGTTAATAATAATCTATTGTATAATAGTATATAGATAATCTTGATGGTTAAAAAGTGATTCATTTACAAGATGATATTTTCATAGATATTTTTAGTCAAGCTAAGTATTACCTTTTAGGTTAATATCAACATTTGATTCATGATATTTTGGTGAAATTTAATACATTATAATATTATATAGAGATTTATCATGGTGATTATGATATTTTGGGATATGTTTCATTGGTTTGAGGTATATATGACCCTTAGGATTATTATGTGATTTAACATGAAAGATTATTTGGGAAGAATATAATTAAATTTTTGGGGATGTAAGATGAAAGGTTTTAGATCACCTTGGATGTTAAAAAATTCTTTAATGTTGAGGTTATTGAGGTTATTAGGGATGTAGTGATATTTATGGAATTATCTAAGTTGATCCATTTGTGTTATTATGTAAATTTTAGAGTAAAATGTATCATCCATTCACATGAAGGTTTATAAATTTTTGATATTATCTTACGTTCTTATTACCATTTTGGGTTTTTAATGTCTAAATATAGGTGAAACAACTAGATAAAATTTGTTGTATTATGTGATATGTTAGAATATGATGTTATTACTTTAGGAATGAAAAACATTCATTTTGAATACTCATCGTTTGGAGGAAATAATGAGATTGTTGTGATATTGATAAAAAGATGAAATTTTACTTTCTATGTAAGTTTCTTCCATTATATTATTATTATAAATGGAAAATTAATTCCTAAAATCTTGTAAAATACCTTTAAATAAAAAATTTATCCTATAATGTTCAATTCTGATGAATCAATGCACTCTTTCACACCTTCTCAGTTTATGGATTTGTGGTCATTCAATTTCTCATGATCATTAAATTTATTATGATCAATGTTATATATCACTATATATAATTATATATACATTAATATTTCCTCAATTTATATATTTTTTATTCCCATTAATATTATCCAATTTAGAAACCCAATTATGTGTTATTCCAGATGACCTTTGTATTTTTATTCCCCTCTTTTTAAGAAGTTTTTTAACCCGATTAACTATGTTGGTTTTCAAACACTGAATTTTCAAAATAAAAATACTATATTACCAAGAATAATTTGAATTTTAAAGGATTTAATTTATTAATTTGGTTGGTGGGGATGCAACACCCTAATATTTTCAAATAGGACTATGTTCGATTTTATATACAACATGAAATACCATGCTTAATTAGGTCAAGAAATATTATTATGACTACTATAACCTATCCATTAAATATGTGTGTATGAATATGATTATTTTTTTGTAATATATATAAAATTTAATACTCAATAAAACTATATTGGACAATTATTAGGAATTATGCACTCATTTTTGAGTAAATTCATTTTATTATTCAAAGAAATCTTTTCTCTAGAAATGATTTTTATTATTTTTTGTCAAGGAATATTATAATTATTTTTTGGAAATTTTAGATATTTTATTTCATAAAAAAATATATCATTTTTAATCATTATATTAAAATTATATTAGAGTAAAAATTTGGGATTTTTATGTGAAGATTCATTTTTCAGTGAATAGTAGAAAATAATAGCTTTTATTGAAAATTGTATTTTCATTTCAAGAATTTACAAATTTAATTTTTTTTAAATAGTTTAAAAATAAATTTAGTTTATTTATATTATGAATAATAAAATTAAGATTATTAGAATCAATATAATGCTCGAATTTGGAATAAGTTCATTTTTGGGCTTGAAGACACATTTGTTCTAAAAAATGTTTCCTGATGTGCTTTACGCATATATATTAAAAGTATATTATGTAAATTATAGTAACTTAATATGATGAAATGAAGTTATTTTTAGAATTAATCAAGTCAAATTTATTATAGGATGATTTTTTTTATTTTTATGAGGAAGTTAAATTTTTGGTGATTAGTAAAAAATATAGTTTTTATGAAATGAAGAATATTTTATGATATCACCAAGTCATAAATATTAAATAATAATTTATTAAACTTATGGAAAGAATAAATTATGAAAATATACTTAAAAATTCATATTAAAAAAATTATGCATTTAAATTATAATTTTGTTTCTGAAAATAATGAAAATCATTTTCAATGCTAACGTAGTGCTTGCATAGCACTGGAAAAGTCAATTTTGGTTTCCAAAAGATTATATTTGAGAATTAAAAAGTCTTTTATATATTTGGTTATTAAATATTAATTTTTATTAATTATTTTTATGGATATATATTAATTTTGGAGTTATATACCATGTGAGTTATCCCAATTCTTGTGCAATGCTTGCACAAGGCTTGAAAAGTCAAAAAAATATTAAATTATTTTTCATAACATAGTTGTGCGTAAACATACATATTGAAAAAATATAAATCTTTTTTTAAAATTTATTTATTTATTTTTATGATGTTATTTTATATTTAATTATTAGGGATTAAATAATTACCATAATTTCTTAAGCAACGCCGACGTTGTGCTTGTGAAAGCAGTAGAAAGATCATGTAAATGATTTTTAAAATTCTAAAAGTAATATTTTTTCAGTTACAGTGTAACAATAATTTTATAGATAAATATAAAATATTTGGGATGTTTTAATGTATTATATTATAATTACATTGTGGTCATGTTGTTTTCAAATTCAAATAATATGAATAGTTCTTGAAATGGAATTAATAGTATTTTATGGTAAATATATATTATTAAATTATTTAAAAATGATTAAAAAATTAAAAAGTGCCAAGATAGATGATAAATTTTCTAAAAAAAATTAATATTCCATTTATGATATAATTATCAACTTATCAGTAAAATTATATCCCATTAATACTAAAAAATTCATTACCATGGTTAAGGTTAAAATTGGTTATCAAGACGTTAATTCAAAAGATAAGGTTTAAAATAATATCTAAATAAGTAAAAATTTTAATTAATGATTATTTTTAGACCATATATTCATTATATTTTAATACATGTAGTTTTGGAACAATTTTTCACTAATTATACACATATTATATTATAATATTTCTTGTGTTTCCAATATTGACATTTGTGATATTTTACAAAAAAAAATATTTTATTAATTGATTTAAAATTCATAAAAAGACAACATTTTTTCAAGTGAATTATATATTATTTTAAATATCATACATGGTCTATTTATTGGGTTATTTTACATTTATGGTAACATTCTTGACACATAAAGAATTAAAAACTTTAATATCACAATAATTGTCAAAAGGCTTAACAGGGGGGGTAAAAACTAAGAGATAAAGGTAAAGACATAACCAAAAAAAGTTATAATTTTTTGGGATTATTGAATTGAGACTCATCATCATCTTATATTAAAATTATATAAATTTGGATGCATTTTCCCATTAATATTAATTTACATTTTATTTAATATTTTATGTAATTCCAATTGTGCCCCTCCCCTCACATATAAAAGGGAACCTACTACCCTATCTCCCTCACAAATTTTGAGCCTTATTGGTAAAACAATTCCTACTATAATAAATTTATATATTTATTACCCACATCATAAGATATTAAAATCTTTCTAAAAGTCCATCCTTTCAAGGATTAAGTCATAATCCAAAAGTTGTTTCTCAGTGAAGAAGTGTAACTCTTAACTGAGAATTTTCAGTTTTATTTATTCTTATAAATCCTTTGAATATATTATATCCACTAAAAAATAATTACTTCATTATATTCAATATACTTAATTGTTATTAATATTATGGTACAACTATTATCCTCCTTCTTTCTATCAATTATAAAATGATAATGTCGCTCATGCGTACTTTTGGACTACCACCTCCACAAAATGGTGTGTTTTTTTTAACACTTCCACTTTACGTCGTTAGTAATATTGAAAGATTTTAATGAATATATATGATATATATTATATAATAATTATTTATTGAATTTAAGTTATTATTTATCTTTATTTCATTCCATCTGTAGAAAAGTGAAAATAATGTTCATGTGTATGTCTGGCCTATTGTCCCTATGAATGGTGTCAATCATTTTTCTATCTCTAAAATTTATGGATAAATATAAATATATGTATGATTAATATATATTATAATTATATCATGATTAAATTTTTGGATTTTACGGAACCATGATCAAAATTCAAAGACTAGAACTTCCAATCTCAAACTCTCATGAAAATAAAAAAAAATTACACCTAGAAGCCACAATTTTAATAACTAATTATTTAGGAATGAGAGATTAAATTTTATAGGAGTATAATATATGATTTTAAAGTTATTTACACTATTATTTTATATAATTATAATAAATTTAAATTTTTTATATATGGGGTTAGAAGAATTTCAAATAAAGTCAAACTTGAGGTAAGAGTTTTTTGTTAAAATCTTACTATTTATGGGGTTGATCATTTTTATGTTTCTGATTATAAAATTTCATAATCTACTTATATATAAACTCATTGGTTTTTCTCCTTTATTTATTTCTGAATATCACATGTTTTCCTTTCATTTTCCTCTCTTTATGTGTTCAAGGGGCAGAAAGAATATTTTCAAGGAAATATAACTTCATTTCTATCTTCGGACAAAAATCCTTTTTTCCATGTCCATATTTTCACAATTTTTTCAATAATTTTTTAATATAATCATTTTATTGTTTAAAGTTATTTATATTGATGTTTTAATTTTTATAAAATGGTTTCAATGGAATATTCTTATTTTTTTTAATGAGGCACATTTGACTTTTTACCAAAAATATGAAAGGAATCATTCTTTTAACAAACATGACATGAGTGAAATTTCCCATAATCATGATGGATTAAGGTTTTAATCTTCCACAAAATTTTTCCATGGTTATTTTCAAAGAATTTTTTTCTATAATATTTTGGAAAAAATTTAGATTTTAAAAATGCGATTTCTAAATAAAAAGTGTATTTTCCTCAATAAATATTGAAGAGTTATTTTAAAGTAATTTTTATCTAAGATGACATCGTTTGATGTTATATATGTTTTATTAGGGATGTGATCCAGTGATAATATACTTAATATTTCTCTATATGGTTTATTATTTGAATGATATGGTGTTTATGAAAGTCATTTATTTTATATAGGATATGATATGATGAAATATTGATGAAACCCATTTTCATTCGACATGATATAATATGATGATAATTTTATGATCTTATGGCACAAATATGTATGATTTTCATTATGTGATATGTGGAAACAAAATTATATAATCCTCCAATGCATTGTGTAAAGATAAATATCATATAAGATAATATGGACCATAATAGGGAGTGAAACCGGTTCAGTAATGGACTCTATCAACTATGGTAGTGTCAGGAGTGAACCTTAACTTAGGATATGATGGAATAGGGAGTGAACCCAATCCTTTATGATATTCTTGGTAGTGATCATTGAATATTTAAATGATTATTTTGATTATGAGTTTTCCAAAAACTTATATCTAATGATAATGTTATGCTCTCATGGATCATGTTCTTTTATTTATTTATGATTAATGTCTTGTGAACTTCTAAGATTTATATTATGATTCAGTATTATGATCTTTGATATTTTTGGTATTAAATTTCAAATTTTATTCTCATGTAATAATAACCTTATGATTATGCTATTTTTAAGTGATCATTGATATATCCCTTGTTTCTTCTTACTGAGAATCTGTGCTTACCCTTTCTTATGTTTCATATCCCTAGATTTTGAAAAAATTAAAGTACCATATATATAATAAGGGTTCAAGTTATGAATAAATTAGTGGGATATGATTTATAGAACTCATGAATAAGTTTTTTATGTGTGGATGTATCTAAATACACTAAAACTAGATGATTCTAACGTGGATCATAATGTGATGTATTTAATATTCATTATATAATATGTGAGATTTATGTATAAAAAGTGTGGGTCACTATATTTTCTATTATTTTATGCTTTTTATGTGGTTTTTATTTTGGTTTTGGTTTTTTAGATATACTCAGTTACCACTAAAAATGAATTTTGACTTTAAAATTTTAAAAAAAATGGTTTTGATAAAGAAATGATACTTAATTGGAAATCAAGGCTAAAATGATAAATAACGTTTAGAATTTCTTATAGTAAAAGTGTAAGATACATGAAGATTAAACTATGATGAAAAAGAAAAAATGGAAATATATAATGAAATTATTATAAGAAAAATATCCCCAATATTAATTTTCTTGAGCATGAAGTTAAATAAGATAAAATTCTAGTGGTTCATATTGAATCTTCACATGAAGTTGAAAATAGATATACTTCCATGAATGTTTATAATAAGATTATTTCTACCAAAAATAATCACTATTAAGGGAAGAAGAGATTAAGATAATCTAATGATCTATATACTACATGCTCAAAGAAATAGGTAACCCTTTATCATAAAATTTATTTATGTGACAATGATATTTTATTTTCTAGTACATCTAACAAATCAAAATCAAAGATAATATGGGTGAATAAATACAGAAAAAAATCATAAATATATAAAATTTAGATGTAAGTAAGATGAGTAATCTTGGCTCCTAGATGTATTCTCAAACCGAGGGCCTTTAGATCAAACATAACATTGTTTGAAAGTGGGAAAAATTAAAAAAAACAAAGGAGGAAAATTAATATTTGTTGGTTAGTGGTGGTGCTGTGGAAATTTTGGGAACTATCCCATTAAATTTTGTAATAGTATATTAACTCATGTAGATTATAGAATTCCTATATTAAGTGTGAGTATATTTGAAATGAGAATAAATCTTATTGAAATGAAGAAAATATTATTGATAAGAAGAAATATTTTCACTAAAAGAATATTTTAATGTCTTAACAATTTTAATGAGAATTGAAAGAAGTTAGTCACAATTTTAAAGAGTGTTGGTATAAATCAACCAATAAAGTACCATAATATGTTAATGGAAAAAGACTAAAAAATGAAAGGGAGAAAATGAATATCTATCATTGGGTTTTAAATAAAAGAAATGTGTTATTAAAGACACACCCAAGAATAATCCTATGAAGGATGATACACCAAAGAAGGTATTTTTATAATATAAAATAAAATTCCATAGCATGGACCTTTACAAACATGGAATTAATATAAAAATTGGTGGAATAAAGCTAGAAAATATATAGAGTAAATCCAGGAAATAAATAATAGAATTGGTTTGGTGGAAGACATCTATTAATAAATACTATTTGGAAGGTGATGTCAAGTTAGAAGCACTCATAAAAAATATATTACATGGATAGAAGGACATAAGAGGTTAATAAAAAATAGAATAAAATCGCCTTTAAATCCATGTAGAAAAAAAGAAAGATAGATATGTTTCAAATGAAATATGATCATATGGATAGCCTAATAAAAGAAGGAAAATAACATGTATTAAGTATAAATAATGCACGTAATTTTCTAGATAATGTGGAAAATATAAATCCACATGAGAAAAATAATATGAAAAGAAAGTATACCATAAAACCCATATATAATCATGTCTAGAAATTCAAAATATGGGAAATCATGAAGAGGTCTCACTATGATAAAATTTAATTGATAATTTTTTCTAGGTTGAGAAGAAACTATTATACATGTTTCTCCCATTAAAACATAATGAGCAGTCCCAACATATTCTTATATATATTTTTTATGTGTATTTTTGTAGTTAATTGAATATGATGCATGTAGAGGAAAAATTTGATGAATTTTCTAATTACTATGTTGTATGAGGATCTCTCTATGATGAAATTATTTTAATGGTGTCATGATAACTCTTAAAATAATTTTAAGTGATATCAAAAGTATATGATTGGATTTCCCTTTGAATAAGACCATCCATGATGAATACTGATGGACTTAATCCCTTAAGGGGATATGAGAAGATGAATAAGTTCCCAGAAAAATTGTTAATCTGGAATAGACTTAGAGAATAAAATTGTTGATATATATTAATAAATTTACCCATCCTTTCTTTGACTTGAATAAATTCGAATTATTAAAGGTGATTTATTTTTTTACTGTAATGTAGCTTCAAAGGGGGGAAATATTCTTACACTTGAATAATTTTGATGTGTTTACTGAGTTGATTGTAGGTGATAAATTAATTGAAAAAATGTTTCAACAAATCCTAGAATGAAAATTTCAAGATATTATCACATGATAGATAGTTTTATGGATATATTTGAAATCTTAGTTTACCACTCTGGCTTTCAACACTAATTTAGCTCATATATACTTATAGTAAATTAATTTTAGACTCATTTTTTATGATAAATGTGATGCTAACCTTCTCTTAATAGAACCAGGTTTTAATAAATAAAATAATATGAGATCTAAATTGAGTAATAATAATGAGTAGAGTAAGTCTTTATCATGCCCATATAATAATGAATGTATTACCAATAATCCATAGAATGATATTAATTTTATAATTTAAATGAGTATAATTGAAATGGTTAGTGGAAAAAAATAAAAATGGGATATTAAAGAGGATAATTATATTAGATTGAATAATTTTATATTTTTTATCAATATATAAATAAGGAATAAATTCTATATTTTTTGAGATATAATAAAGAGATCTCTGGATATGTGTGAGATATAGTATAGTATTTCACTAGATTATATTAATTCTTATCTACCATTGTTTATTGGAGATCCATTTATAAGTTGGTAATGTTTATTGAATAATATGTTTGAGATGATTCTTGTTGTTTGTAAATTATCCTACATTTCTAATTATTGTTGATCTAAACATTACATGAATCAATGATAAGTGAAGATAAAATATGAAATAACTATCTAAAACATGTTCCTTATGGACTTTAAAAGATGGATTTTAGTGGAGTATAGTAAACCTAGATAATAATTGAAGTGTGGAAAGTTATAATCCATCCCATGGTTATAAATAATGAATATTGTTTTATATGTTGATAAACAAACATGGATGATGAAATTGTTTATGATTTTAACTTTAGAGAGAATCGTGGATTGGTACTACAATAATTTTTAATTATTAAAGAACTATTAATTGAGTTAAACTATTAAAATGAGGTAAGTTTGAAGATGGTAGGTTAAGGTGGTGATTTTTCATGTAAAGACTCAAATAGAGTTCAAATATGTTGTATGATAATTTGGTAATTATTATAAAGAGTTTTAAGATTATTTGATAAATGAAAAAAAAAACAATTAAATTATTTTGATATGAATTAGTGCGATAAAAATGCCCTAAGAATGTGTGAATGATATTTAATTTAATTTTTATAAGGTGTATAATTTTTATTTAGTGGTGAACATTTAGAAAAGTAATATGGAAGATGTCATAGAAAAGAATAATTTCAAAGTTTTAGAAGTCACTGGGATAATTAAGGGTACATGGATGATATTTAAGAGTCAATATAAGATTATAAAGCATACATAAGAGTTGATGGAGAGGTATTTGTGATAAAATAAATATTTAAGGGTTTCCTAAAAAATGAAATATATAAGGTTTTTACAATGGAAAATATAAAACCAAATGGTTTATTAGACCTTGAAAAATAGAATTTAGAAAATTATTGATCCCAAATATGATATATAAAAGTTAGTCAGTGGATAAAGAAGTGTTATCATAGTTATAAAATGGAAACATTTAGGTACTTAGAGGGTGGGATATTTGAAAAAGAAATGAAGTCACACCATGTTATATAAAATTGAGTTTCTTGATTTGTAAGGGTAATCACAATTTACATCAGGATACATAAAGGTACTCCAAGTAACAATGATTTGTTAAATCTGCACTATGATATATGTGGGCGACTCAAGATAACATATAATAATTAATAAGGGGATATGTAAGGGTAACCTAAAAGTTTAAAAGTTTATGAAAAATATTTTAATTTGATATGTAAGGGTGAACTATCATTCCATGGATACATTTAAGAGTAAAAAATCATTACATAATGGTTACGAGTAAAGAAAATAGAGGATTACAGGTGATAAAATTTAACTAATACTCTATTAATATTCAATTTTAATATCATTATGCTTTTAATAATCATGATTTTATCCAATAATAATGGATATATGAATTAAGGAATAATTTTATGCTATTATTATGGTTTCCATTCCACAAGGGTTTCTAAAAATTCGTATACAAGCACACAAAAATGAGAGAACGTATTATTTTTATAGAATAATAGAAAGGAAATACCATGATTTGAGGAGAAAATTTTGAGTATATTAGTGTCATAAATAAGGTATTTCAAATAGAATATTTGAAATAAATTATAAAGATAAAAAAATATTTATAATAATAGTGTCAAATAGTTTTAAATGTTAATATAGGTAATCTTGGAGCACCCTTTGAGATAATAAAAATTATATTCAGAGATCATAGGATCAGTCCCATATGACTCTATTAAGAAATTGAATGTGATTATAGAGAATATAATAGTTCCAATTATAATAGAATTTTTATATTTTAAATGTTGAAATTATATTCACTTGATTTTTTGTTTATAGATGATAAGAAGATGAGGTAAAAAGTAAGTGTGAGAGTACTAATATGGTATTCTACTGACCATATTATCCATTGATAAAGAAAAAGAAGAAGGGGAGAATATCATGTTTGATGAGGTTATATTTCTATATGTCATGTTATTATATGAGAAAATAGATAATAAAGAAGCTGAATAAGGAAAAAGAAGAAGAGAGTTGAGAAATGGTAACATTTCTAATTCCTATTCATGATTTGAGTGTTGAATCACTTGAAGAAGAAGAAGAAGAATATTGAGTTTGAGTTAATATACAGAGACTCACATGCATGAAATTGTGCCAGATTATATATTAGATGTCAAAGAAACTAATTGAGGAAAAAGATCTAAAGACTTGATGTAGATACATCCCATATTAGATTGGAGATCTTTTTTTGGAATGAGTTTCATAGGACCCATTGTACAATAGTGAGATGAAATATAAAGAAATTAGTTAAAAGACTACAAACTAGTGAGAGCCAGTATAAAGAACCTTTCAGAAGATAGTATAATATTTTCAGCTTATAACAAATGTATATTCGCATTCATTATATAGTGGATATCTATGTTTTCAACTCGATCTGAACATAATAAGGTGTACCATTCATTATATAGTGGATATCTATGTTTTCAACTCGATCTGAACATAATAAGGTGTACCTTCCCACATTGGGGTAAAACCATATAAAACTACTATATATTTATGTATTGTAAATATAATTATCTTCATGTGGTGTGGTGTGTTCAGATATCAAAAGAATACTCATTCATCTTAATCGATGTAGAGGTTGAAATTTTAAGAGGGTAAATTAAAATGGATAAGAATTCAGTAAAATAGGGTCACACTGATTCACCCCTTCATATAGTGACTTCACAATCCTTAAGGGATATATCAAAAAGGTATCGTTACTTAGAAAGATGAACTTCAATTGTAAGGGCCTAGATCCACATGGATCGACAGTTTTTATGTTTCTAAAGACCAAATTTCTCAAAGGAGGATCAGAGGAGTTTTGGAGGAGTTTGGATGCGAATTTATGGAAACTGGTAGAATTACACATCATGTAAGTTAGGTTCATGAAATGTATATTTTTAGGGTTAAAAATATAAATAAAAAGAAGAGGTAATTTATTTTCCCACAGAAACTAAATATTGAGGATTACACGACGTGAAAGGGGATTACACGTCATGTAATTCCCTACTATAGTGATATTTTAATTGTATTCAGCTACTTGGGTTTGTTGAACCCCATAGATATAGTGTCTATCTTCTAATTCTAGGGGACCCAGCGACCCCCTCTTTAATGTTTTGGGGATTTGTTTTCCGAGGATTAATCCCATGATTCCATCCTTCGATCTATCTTTAATCCAAGGTATTTTCTACCTCTGTTCTTTTAGTTTCTTCGATTCATTTCCGCTCATTCCTATTTTCCATGTGATGGAACTCAATATCTATGTTTAAAATGGATTTATATTGGTTTTTAGTTGGCATGGTTGTATAACTACTTCCTCAAGTGGATGCAATTGTTTTGGGAGAGGTGATCGAGAGTCATATCATTAGTCCGTTCTCATGTAAAGAGCATTGAAACCTTTTGAGGTAGAGGATTTGTTACTTATCTTTTATTTAAGGGAAATCATAGAGTTAGAATGATTTATCACCTAGTATCACAATTAAATTAACCTAATAATTACTTGAACCAAATTAAATATTTGGTATCGATCACATATGAATGTTGTTTTTTCTACTGTGATAATAGGTTGCCTATTTATTTTCAAGATAGTGTGATATCTTTTCTGTTCTTTTTATGATTGGAATAGAATGTTAAATTGGTAAAGAACATAAAGACAGAATTAATTAATAATTAATTGGATAAAATATTAAAGAGGCATGTTTAATGAATCTATTTGTTGTTGTTGTTGCTGTAATTTGATGATAATAAAATTGATGAAAGTAAGAATGTTTAATTGAATAGGTTGATGAACGTGAAGTATGAATATTATTGTTGATAAATAAATTAAAGTCTTGTTAAATTAATTGTTTAATTATTTTTGATAGCTTGAGATATATTTTTTCTTAGGTTTCCCATTTTTAGAAACTATGAACAATAAATCAGTTAATTCAAGACGGAATAAGTACTAATTCTGTGATAAAAGATAATGCATTTGTGGGTCCTGAGTTTCTTGCTAGCTTGTAAAGGCTGAGTGCCTTGTTCTTTGGAGCTGTGAGAGCTTTTTGTGTGTGAAGTATGAATGCCTTACTTTAGGGACAAGATCTTAATTTCTATGTTTGTTTCCTACTACTTGTGATGTGATGTGATCATGGGATGGGTGAGTCTAAAAGGAAGTTGTGGTATGAGGGGTGAGGAGGCCCAAATTTGACATGAGCCTGGGATTGTTGATCCTGGAGGGCTGTTGTGGTATGAGGGGCGGGGAGGCCCAGTTGTCGTGGAAACTGTTGATACATAGTGTGGTGAGATGAATCAGGATATGCATGTGGATGTCGGGGAGGAAACCAAAGATTATGTAATTGGTTGAAACTTGGATTACCCATTGATATGAAAGTTGGATGCCTTTTTGAATCTATTTTTTTCATTGGATATGTTGTTTGTTTATATGATTTCATTTTTCCACTGCTTGAGGTAGATGGATGTTCTTGGTTTCTTTCATTATTTGGTAGCTTAAGATGTTTTTCTAGGGTACTTTGCAATATAGAAAATAATGATGTTAATTAATGAATAAATGTTTAACCCATGGGTTTTGAGATTTCTAGGATGCAATGATTAGGTAAAAAATTCTGAGAAGTCGTGGACTCGGTTTTCTTATGATTACAGGGCTTGGAACTTTTTTGTGATGCTAATGTAATGTAATGTGGAGATATTAATAGTTAATTATTTTTAAAAAATTAATTAACTTACATTGTAAAAAAATGAAAAGGAATAAAGTAATTTAATGTATATCTTTAAATGGCTATGTTATTATAGGATATATAGTCTTAGAAGAGGAATTCGGGTGTCTGGGAGACATTATATGTAGTTGAGTTCGAGACTAGGTTATTCCCATTGTCACGAATTTTCGTAGAGGGGCTCATTCCATGACTAACCCAAGAATTCCTCCAATAGAATTGGGGCTAGTGACTAGTGATGTGTAGGAATATCCCACAAATGGGAGGTATTTTCCTATGTACCTATACACACACACACATCTCCAATCCCAAAATACTTAACTTTAAAAACACTAAGTAAAAAATACATGCATACACTAATATACCAACTATAGAGTATGATAGGAAAGTAAAGGGTAGTAAATTACAAATGGGCTAGAATTTAATCCCACCAAAAAGAAAGAGTTTGTAGCACAAGGTCCTAAAGCTCATCTCCTGAAAACCCTACATGAAGGGTAGGTATAGAAACAGTTGTATGAAGCTGTAGGAGCACACCTCAACTTTATGGTCTTTTTATAAGAACCATCTAGTCCTGGTCAACCTAGGAATCCATTAAAGTGTCGATGGTCTTCACAATACATGACATTTGTAGGAAAATCTTGTGCAGGGGTGAGTAAAACAATACTCAGTAGGACACCTCGAAACAAAATGTAAAAGGCCATAGAGGAAACATCACTAAAAAGATATTGTCATCTCAACATAGGTATATGTCTACAAAAATTATAACAAGAAAATCTAGGTATACTCATAAAGGATTCCAAGATTCAAGGTATCATCCACTACTAGCTACAAAGTTCCATTCATATCATGTCTATTCTGGGAGATCTCACTCCTCGAGAAATCTTATAGAAGTACATATAACAGATCTACCAAAAGTACATAAGAGAACACTAGGGTATTGAAAAGTTATGTAGTTTCCATGATACATATAGTATTACTAAGACATGAAGTTTTGATAACACATGGAGTGTCAGTAACACACATAGTGTCAGTAACATAAGGAGTATCGATAACACATTGAGTGTGGGTAACACACAGAGTGTCGGTAACATAAGGAGTGTTGATAAGTCATGCATCCCCCAAGTCACGTAGTCACCAAGTCATAGCCAAACATCCACCACTAAAAACTACATAAAGCACACTCATCCAGTCTAATCATGTATACCATAAATAATCTGATCTTGACACATAGATAGGGGGTCCTCCATGCCCACAGCCCACTTGGGGGACTCCTCATCCTACTAGAAACACCATCCTAGATAGAGAATAAGTGAACAAGTAAATATTTGTCACACCTTGTCCAAAAACCTATCTAAGGTACCACAAAGAGAAGTGAGGACTAATCGGGCCTCTCGGTGTGATACATTCTCAAACCCATTGAGTCAAATGTCGAAGCCAAGCTAAGACAACTCACTTCAGAATACAGGTTATACTCTATGATGGGAACATGATCCTACATCAAACCCTCATAATAAAATACCAAGGGTAAGCTCTCAACCTATATATATCAAACTAAAAAACTAACCAGGCCATATCAAAAGGATTGCCCTGTCACAAGGGTCCCAACACCATAGAAGGCTTGTCAAATGGACAGACAGTTTGAAAGAGATGGAAAATTTAGAAAAAAAGGGTTGGTATGGTATGGTTCTGACCCAACCCGACCTGGTTCAGCTGACCCAACCCAGCCCGGTCGGTCTGGGCCAGACTGAACTAGCTCGACCTGATGGGATGCTAGGCTGCATGGTCCGGCCCTCTGGGTAGACTCATTGGGCCAACTAGACCTGGCCCATTGGGCACAGCCCGCTAGGCTGCTGGAGGGGCCAGACTTATCTGGTTTGGCCCACCGCATGTAGGTCGGTTGGTTTTCACTGGATGTGGCCTACCTTGATGCACACCCCCTACTAGTCCACGTGGTCTTCCCTAACTACATGTCTATTGTTTCCCCTATGTCGCTCTCCGCTAGCCCATGACCTCCTACCACATCCTCTGATCAACACGAACAGCCGCGTTACGTGGCTTCCACCTCCTCCACCTGGTCCCACGATATCACCGCCACTATGGCCCCCCCTCCAATGCAGATTCAAGCTGAATTACATTGTCACTGTCATGGACCCTTGGTCTTCGCCCATGACCTCTCCAACTGTGGGTTCCCAAAATGTCCCCTTTGAATCGAGTTCTACCTCTGCCTTGCCGGCGGCCCATCCGACTCCATGCTATGCCAAGCCCAACCTCCCTTTTCAGGTCAGTGATGCCTCCGCTGGTAGTTTCCCCACCCATTCCTTTCTATACCACGCTCCACCTAGACCAGTCAGAGCCACCACCTCTGGTCACCTCCGCCTTGTACTGTCATCGCACCTCCATAGTTCTGTCCAAGAATCGATCCATGATTCGCATTGCTTGTATAGGGTTTCAACGGCCTAGGGAGAAAATGAAGAACACACGAAGAATGTGAGAGGTTGATGGAAGAGAGAAATAACAAATAACTCCCAAAGAATGGATCTTGTTATTTTCCATGCCATCCTTGATCCATTCATGTTGGAAGGTTTAATAATGAATCAAGAATAGATAATCACAAAGATCTATATCCCTCTTTAAACCCAACAACAATTTATCTATCCCTAACAATGATTAATCCATGGGACAATATATTTTTTTATTAGTCCACGTTTGTCAAGGAATTTATGAATGGGGAAAATAAATAAAATCATAAATACCCTACATCAATTTGGATCAATCACTGATGAAAAATGGTCGTCGCATCGTTTTCATGGGTGAAGATCCATCAAATATGAGGTCCTTCATTGATCATCGATCCATGATCCACCACCATTTGTTAAGAGATCTCTATCTCCTTGCCTCATAGGAATTAAAGGGTTATTGTGATAACCTATAATTCTCTGAGAAACGCATATTAAAATAAAATGAGTCCATGCATCAAGAATAAAATATTTTAATGACATTTACGTCCCAAAAACTATCTTTCACAGCCGATCCACACTAGTCGATGTTAATCCTCGCCTAAGGAAAAAATCCCTTTACAAAATCAATGGTGGTATCATATTTCCAATCTGAGCTACTATTTATGAGTTATTAATATTTTAAAATAAAATAATTTTATTTAATTATTTTATTTCTGGTTACATATTTTTCAAGGTTTTCCATAAAAGACTCATGTCGGCTAAAGTTAAGTCACACCTAGGGTAAATCCACTAATATGAGCTCAAAAATTCCATCTTATTTCTAATTTGAGCACCCTTTTAATAGTTATTCTACTTTTTTAGAAAAGTCGTGCATGCATGATATTAAAAACTTAGAATTTTTCATCAGATCATTCCAGGAACACTGGGCCTTAGAATCGCACACCGTCTCAGCACCTGGTCTCATAATTTTCCTAAAAAGATTCTAAAAAAATGGAAAAATATAAGTCATTACATTCACCCACTGTAGGGATTTACATCCCCAAAATCCAAAACAAAGGCCTACTCAATCAATTGAGGGTAATGAGCACAAATTTGAGTCGCCCACTCCCATTTTCTCTCCTAGAGATTCCTGTTCTACCACTGAATGTGTACTAGAGGAATCAACCACCCATGAAGGATCCATTTTTGTTGATCCATGACCTCTACAGGGTTCTCAGCAAATGTCTCCCCTAACGAAGACATGTGATGAATCTTCCACATATCTCCTCAACTGAGACACGTGGAGGACATCATGTACGAAGTCCAACTGTAGGGGTGGAGCAGAGTGGGACACCACCTCAGAAACTTAATGCATTATTAGGAAAGGTTCAATGAAACTTGGAGATATATTGTCACCCTAGCCAAATCTATGTATAACATGTCGAGGTGAGACCAAAAGGAACCCACTTTCCCCCACCTCGAACTCAAAAGGAATCCATCACCTTTTAGAATAATATTTTTGATAGCTCTGTGAAGTCTCCATATGCTCCTAGATGACCTGCACCTTCTCTATAGTCGTATGTACCAACTCTGGTCCCATGGTTACCTACTCTATTGGGTTAGTCCAACAAAGTGGTGACCTATAGGGTCACCTGTACCAAGCCTCGAATGGTGATATACTGATGGTGGAGGGGTAGATATTGTTGTAGCAGTACTGTAGTAGTCACTGTAGCAGTGTTACAAGTATTGTAGAAGGCATTGTTCGGTATTGTAGCAGCCTAAACTATTCATTCATCTGGGACTTTGGGCCACCGGTTTGGTCCTCAGGTCCTGTAAGGATTTCGGGCCACCCAAGGCCTTCAGGACAGTTAATTATCAAAGCCTTTGGGCCACCTTAAGGCCATAGAGCCACCCCAAGGCCTTCGGGCCACATGAAATGTATATGTACTAGTCAGATTACAAGGGACAAGGCTTTAGATAAGGATTCAGGGAAGTCACATTATCTAGAGAAGATCTAACTGGAATTGGAAGAATGATATGGTGTGGATTTGTCATCCATACCAGGCCTATGCATATTTGCAAAGGACAGTTATCCGACCAGCCCTGCGAAGGTGGAGTGATGATATCATGACATATGCAGGGGAGGAGCAATTCCAAGTTGTCTTGTCTAGGTGATTCCCTCTAAGACCTACAGGTCATGTAATTGTATCTAGGCCTTCGGGCCTTGTAAGGTTTCCACCTCACACCTTAAAAGGTGAATTATCAAAATATTAAATAAAATGAAGGCCTTCGGGCCATTCCAAGTAGGCGATCCTCCAAACTATAGCCAGAAATTGACATGAAAGCCCAAAGTCTGTCCTTCCAAATTTGAATGGTCCTCTCCATCTGGCCATTCACCTGTGGGTAAAATTCTATGATCAAGTGTAACTAAGTCCCAAATGCATTCTACAATCCCTTTAATAACCAGTATGTGAAGTGAGGATCATGATCTGAAACAACCATCAATGTAAATACATGGAGTAAAACTATACCTTGCACATAGATGTGTCCAAATATCTCTACTGAACTCTGCTCCCAGATAGGTAGGAAGTGGGCTGACTTGGTGATTTGGTCAATGATCACCCAGATGGTTTCGTGCCCCCATAGATGTATGTGATAAACCCATCCTGAAGTCTATTGTTATTCCATCCAATTTATATTTTGTAACCTCAAGGGGTTGAGTAAAACCCACTAAAAACTAATGATCAACCTTTATTTTTTGACAAGTAAGGCATCGAGACACAACATATTAAACTTAAATCTTCTTCCCTGCCCAACAAAACTGATATCAGAGGTCCTAGTAAATTCTTTATACATCTGGATGTACCTCTAAAGGGGGATGCAAGAAATTCCCTAAGAAACTCCTCTCACAATGATACTAGTATCATCGTGCATCCTATGAAAAGAACAATGTGCTCCCCATCTTTTTAATATGAATCAGGTGCATGACCTGTAGACATTTGAGTACATATAGCCTCGCATTCGGTATGCCTAAGTTGTGCCTCCTTGACTCACTATAAGAGTGGAGGGGTGAAAACCATTGACTAGAGATAATATGCTCCAAGTCCATCCACAATGGATATATGTAACAAGGCTAACAACTCTGATTCCTCATTTAGTAACTAAAAGATAGATCTCCTGTTGTGATCATCTTCTACCACATTCCCCTTCCTAGGATTATATACAATCTCCAAGTCATAATCTTGGAGGAACTCTAGAAATCGCCTCTATCTCAAGTTCCAATCCATATAAGAGATGATATACTTGAGACTCTTGTGGTCTAAGTAGACAATAAACCACTCTCCCATCAGGTAGTGTCACCACATCTTCAAAGAGAAGACTATTACTGATAACTCAAGACCATGGGTTGAATTGTCCTGCTCGTGTGATTTCAACTAGTGTGAATGATAGGAAATCATTGCTTTCCTATGCATTAGGACACAAACAAGCCCATTTATTTATGCATAACATAACACTATGTACTTGATAACCTCCTCTAGAAACCACAATAAGGGATCACTTATCAAAATCTACCTCAACATTCACCAGATCCATTGAAACTCCAGTCTCTGAGATGATATGTTCTAGATCAACGAAGAACACCAAGGGATACCCAGGGTGAAGCACTAGGTCTCACAAATCTCTTCCTCTATAAGTCCTCCAACATCACTATCAGCTCATGAAGCTCTGTGGGAACCAACTAATATGTTGGTGTAGATATCAGTATCATCCTAGGGCATAGATCAACGCATAAGTCTAACTCTCGATGGGGAGGTAAACTACTTCAGGGAATACATCCTTAAACTCCACCATCATTATAAGAAATTGAGGACTTAAACATCCATTTCATTGAGGGTTAGGCTATCCAACTAAAAAATAATTGGATACACCCTCCTATGTGTGAGTCTATCCTAAGTAGAAAAGAATTCCCTTTTCCAATAAAAGGTAAATCTGGTTCTATTACCATGGATGAACCTCATCCTTTTTCCTAAAATAATCAATCTGAGCATGAAACTATGGCTACTAGTCTATACCAAGAATGACACCGTAAGGCCTTGACACTATACAACTGAGAGATCCTAACTAAAACTCCCATCTTTAAGAGTTAGGTCACATTTTTGAAACTAGTGTGTCATCATTGGGTCTCCTCTAGTAGGAGTCTCTAAACATTAGGTTCAAGTCAACGGTTTAATCAGAATCTCTAAGTATCAAACAAAAAAAGTGGTAGGAAAGGAAAATAGTAGCACAAGTGTCTATCTACTACATCTAAAGTAGAAAGATGTATATCATACCTTGAACCATTCCTGGAGTCCTAGGGTCATATGCCCCAACTTCCTGCAGCTGTCTCCTCCCCTATCCTATAGCTCCCTGAGTCTAGTATGGACCAAAAAATGGTGGTTGTGGTAACATGTCACAATTTTGGCCACCTCTTACTACTTACCTAGCTCCTATTTTGTGTCTTCCACTCAACGAATCTATATAATCATGTTGATTCTTCAACCCTGGTGGTTTTTCAACCTCCTCTCTAACTACATCCTGAATAGTGGGAAAATCTCAAGCAGAATGTACCTTCCCACAACAATCATAGAAATGACTCTACCTCAAGGAACTAGCACACCCCAGGAACTTCTGATGAAACCTCATTTTTTGTGTCTTAAATCGCACACCTGCTATTAGTAGGTCTTGATAACCTTTCATCTTAGGAGATCACTGCCTCATAATCCTATTATATGCATTTGGACCCTATGTATCATCTTTTAGTGCCAAAAGATCTATCGATGACTCAATCTGGAAAGCTACATCCACTGGAACCACTAAAGGTGGGTCTATAAACTGATCAACAGGAGAAAGCTCCACCTACTGACCATCCTAAAGAAATACTTCTCCATGACTAGCTCCCCTCGTGGAGGTCTTTTCAAACATCAGGTCCAACTCCCAATCCTACTGCAGAAAAGTCACTGGATGGCATCGTAAATACATATTGTAATAAAATAAGATGAATCACTGTTAAAAGAGTATATCTGGTGGGATAACTCAAGAAGGAATGAAAAATAAAATCCATTCCAATATTATGCATGCACCATTATTTTTCCCTACAACCAGTGTTTTCATGTACCAAGTCAAAAAGAAGAATTCAAAGTCATGGTGTATGGATACGTCAGCCTCCACACCAACATTGGAGTCCCTATCCTGAAATTCGAACTTGAAACACTCAACACTTTTCCCCAAACCAATCTCACAGACTCCTGGTCCTTAAGTAGAACCAAACACCTATGATACCACTTTTTCATAACCCATCCCATAGGGTCTCATGCCGTAATATCATGAGACTACCTCCAATAGTCTAGGAGCTGGAAACTAGCACTGAGTAGGAATATCCTGCAAATGGGAGGCATTTTCTTAAGTACCTATACACACACACCCATCTCCAAGCCCAAAATACTGAAATGTAAAAACACTAATTAAACAATGAATTCATAAACTAAGATACCAAGCATAGGGTATGATAGGAAAGTAAAGTTTAGTAAATTACAACTGGGCTAGAATACAATCCCAAAAAAAAGAAATAGTCTGTAGCACAAGGTCTTGAAGCCCGTCTGTAAAAAAACCCTACCTGAAGGGTAGGTAGAGAAACAACTGTCTGAAGTTGTAAGTGCACACCTCAATTATCTAGTCTCTCTCTCAGAAACACCTATTCATTGTCTAACTATTAATCTATCCAAGAATCTATGGTCTTCACAAGACATGACATGTGCACGCAAACATTATGTAGGGGTGAGTAAAACAATAATCATTAGGACACCCCGAAACATGTAGTAAAAGATCACAGAGGAAACATCACAAAGAAGATATATTTATCTCAACATAGGTATATATCTAAAACATATATAACAAGAACATATAGGTATAATCATAAAGGATTCCAAGACTTAATATATCATCCACTTATAGCTACATGGTTCCTCCCATAGCACGTTTGTTCTGAGATATTTCACTCCTCAAACTATCTGAAAGAAGTATGTAGAATTGGTCTACCAAAAGTAGCTAGAAGAACACTAGGGTCTCAAAAAGTTACATAGTTTCCATGATACATTCAGTATCGTTAAGACATGGAGTTTTGATAACACATAGTGTCGATAACACGTGGAGTGTTGGTAACACACGGAGTGTCGGTAACACATAGAGTATCGGTAACACACAGAGTGTTCGTAGCACAAGGAGTGTCAGAAACACACGGAATGTCAGTAACACTTGGATTGTTAGTAACACATGGAGTTTAGGTAACACACAGAGTGTAGATAAGTCATGCAGCCCCCAAGTCACATAGTCACCTCGTCACAGCCAAACATCAACCATTGAAAACTTCCTGAAGAACACTCATCGGGTATAGTCACTTAGAACGGAAAAAATCTGATCATGATACATATATAGGGGGTCCTCCACACCTAGGTCACACTAGGGGGACTCCTCACCCTACTGAAAACATCATCCTAGATAGGGTATAGGTGATCGTGTAAATATTGGTCAACCCCTGTCCCAAAACTCAATATAAGGTACCATGAAGATAAGTGAGCACCGACTGGGCCTCTCAGTGTAATACATTCTCCAACCCCCTGAGTCAACTTTCTAAACTAGTTTGAGACAACTCACTTCAAAATACGGGTCATCCTCTATGAGGGGAATGAGATCCTACATCAAAACCCTCATAAGAAGAGACCAAGGGTATGCTCTCAACCTATTTTGATACAACTAAAAACCCACAAATCCATATCAAAAGGACTGACATATTTCAAGGGTCCCAATGATGCAGACGAATAATAAAATAGACACACAATTTAAAATATATGGTCAATTTAGTAAAAACGGTCCAGTTCGTCTTGGGTCTAACTCATCCTAGTCTAGCCGACTTGACTCGACCCAGTTTGGCCAACCCGACCCAACTCAGTCAGTTAGGGATAGCCCAAACCAGCCCACCCCGATGGGCTGCTGGACTACGACCCATTGGTCAGTGTGGTCCAGCCGACTGGGTTGTCTAGACCTGGTCTGCTATGTCGTTGGGCCACTAGAGCGGCTTGGCTTATACAGTGAAGCCCATCACATGCGCTCCAGTTCGTGTGCGCCGGACATAGCCTACCCTAGCCGTACCCCCTACTGGTCCACAAGGTCCACCCTAACTACGTGGCTGATGTGTCCCCCGCATCACACCCCGTTGTCCTGCAACCTCCGGTTAACACGACCACTGCCTCCTTTATCTGGTCCCGCAGTCTCACCACCTCTATAGGCCCTCTCCAATGTGGCTTCAATCTATGTCGTGTTTCCACTGTCATAGCCTCCTATCATTTCCCCTGGCTATCACCTTCACTTTTCACTGTCGTCGCACATCTGCAGTGTCGTTGTGGAATCGATCCTCGATTTGAATTTCTTGCATAGGGTTTCAGAGGCACAGGGAGAAGATGAATAAAATGCGAAGAATGCTAGAGGTTGAGAGAAGGGAGAAAGAAAAAAAGAACGCTCGATGAAAAAATCTTGGTCTTGTTCATGTAGACCTTGATCCTTTCATGTTATAAGGTTTAAAAAATAATCCAGAACAAATAATCACAATGATCTATCTCCCTTTTAAAACCCCTCAACAATTTATCCATCCTGCAATAATGATCAATCTGTAGGCTAATCTATTTTTTGATTGGTATGCATTCATCATGGAATTTATTAATGGGGAAAAGAAATCAAATCACAAATGCCCTGCCTCAATTCAGTTTGATCACTAACGAAGAACGGTCGTCATTTCATTTTCTTGGGTGAAGATCCTTTGAATTCGAGGTCTGTTGTTGATCATCGATCCACGATCCAGCATTTTTCATTAAGAGAGATATTTCTCCTTACCTCAAAATAAATCTAGGGTTATTGTGATAACCCTTAATTCTTTAAAAAAATGTATTAAAATAAAACACATCGCTACATAAAGAATAATATATTTTTATTAAAATATTTTAATGATGTTTACGTCCCAAAAACTATCTTTCACAGCCGGCCTGTGTCATGCGCTTTTTGGCCTCTCCTGAGGAAAACACCTCCTTAAGAAATGAATAGTGTTATCATATTTACAATATGAGTTACCATTTATGAGTTATTTGGATTTTAAAATAAAATAATTTAATTTAATTATTTTATTTACGGTTACATCATTTTTGGGTTTTTCGATAGAAGATCAGTGCTCACTAAAGTTAAGTCACACCTAGGGTAAACCCACTACTCTGAGTTCAATGGTGCTCTCAGATTTATGAATTGGGCACCCATTTAAGAGTTATTCCACATTTTCAAAAAATTCACTAACGTGTGCTATTAAAAACATTACATTTTTTAGAGAATCATTTTGGGCACACTGGGCCTCAGAATAGCTTTTCATCTCAGTGCCTGGTCTTGGAATTTTCCCAAATAAATTCTAAAAAAGCATTTGGTAAAATATGAGTCATTATATTCTCCCCACCTTAGGGATTTACATCCCTGAAATCTAAAATAAAAGGATACTCAAACAATTGAGGGTACCGAGCATGAACCTGATCCTCCTACTCCTATGTTCTCTCCTAGAGATTCTCATGCCCCCACTGAACACAAACTAGAGGAATCAATCACCCACAAAGTATCCCTTTCTATGATCCATGACCTCTACTAGGTTCTCAGAAAAATCTACCCCTGTCAAATATGTGTGATAAATCATGCACGTATCTCCTCAACTAAGACACATAGAAGATATCATGTACCTAGTCCAAATACAAGGGTAGATCCAAGCAGTATGCAACCTCACCAACTCTACACAGTATCCATAAATGGTAGATGAACCTCAAAGATAGATTATTATCCCTGCTAAATCTATCTATCCTGAATCAAGTAGAGACCTGAAATAACCCATGGTCTCCCTCCTTGAACTTAAAAGGACTTTTTTTCCTTTGAGCATAAGATTAATGACGGCTCTTTGCAGTCTTCATCCACTCCTGGAAAACCTGCACCTTCTCTATAGTCGCCTGCACCTACTTTGGACCCATGGGTGCTGACTCTCCTAGGTTAGTCCAACAAAGTGGTGACTTGTAGGGTAACATGTACGAAGACTTGAATGGTTTCATACTGATGGTGGAGGGGTAGTTTTTGTTGTACATAAAATCCACCAAAGGTAGGTGATCCTCCCAACTACGGCCAAAACATGACATGAAAACCTGAAGCATGTACTCACAAACCTAAATGGTCCTCTCTATCTTGCCATCTACCTGTGGGTGAAACACTTTTCTCAAGCATAACTGAGTCACAAACTCCTCATGCAATCCCTTCCACAATCAGGATGTGAAGTGAGGATCAAGATCTGAAACAATCATCAATGGAACTCCATGGAGTTGAACTATTTCCTGCACATAGAGGCATCCTAATATATCTAGTGAAATCTACTCCCAGATAGGTAATAAGTGGGTCGACATGTTGCGTCATTCAACGATCACCTAGATGGTATCTACCCCCTAGACGTATGTGATAAACCCATCACAAAGTCTATTGTTATTTCATACTATTTCCATTCTTTTACCTCAAGGGGTTGATTCAATCCCACTAGAACTTGATGCTCATCCTTCATTTTTCGACAAGTAAGGCATCGAGGCACAACCTCTTCAACTTCCATCTTCATCCCTGGCCACAAAAACTGATGTCGGAGGTCCTGGTATGTTTTTTCCACACATGGATATACCACTAAAGTGGGATTCATGAAACTACTTAAGAACCTCCTCTCACAATTCCACTGGTATCATCGTGTGTCCTATGAAAATAACAACGTGATCCCCACCTTTTGAATATCCATTAGGTACATGACCTATGAATGTTTGATCGTGTAGAGCCTCTTAGTTAGTATCCCCAAGTTGTGCCTCACTAAATCACCATAAGAGTGGAGGGGTGACAACCATTAACTATAGATAAGATGCTCCAAGTCCATCCACAATGGATATATATAATGAGGCTAACTGCTCTGATGACTCGTTCAGTAACTGAAAGGTAGATCTCCTATTGAGAGTGTCTACTACAATGTTCCCCTTCTTATGAGTATAGAAAATCTTTAATTCGTAGTTATGGAGGAACTCTAGCCATCACCTTTGCCTAAATATCCAATCCTTCTGAGAGAAGATATACTTGAGACTCTTGTGGTCAAAGTAGAGAATAACCCGGTTGACCATCAAGTAGTTTCACCGCATCTTTAAAGCAAAGACTACTATTGATAACTCAAGACCATGGGTCACATAGTTCTGCTCATGTGATTTCAACTAGTCTAAAAGATTGTAAATCACTTCTTTCCTATACATTAGGACACAACCATGCTTAGTTCCTGATGCATCACATAACACTATGTACTCGACACCCTCCTCTAGAAACGTCAAGAGGGGAGCGATCATCAAACTCTGCCTCAACCTTCAATGGATCCATTGCAACTCCAGAATCTGAGATGATATGTCCAAGATCAGCAAAAAACACCTAGGGATGCCCAGGGTGAAACACTAGGTCTCATGAATCCCTTGCTCTATAAGTCCTCCAACTGCACTTTTAGCTGATGAAGCTCTGCAGGAACCATTTGATATGCCGGTGTAGATATTGATATCATCCTGAGGCATAGATCAATGCAGAAGTCTAACTCTATAGGGAGGTAAACCTGGTACATATTTAGGTAATACATCCTTACACTCTACCACCATTATAGGAAATTAAGGACTCAAAACATAAACTACACTGAGGGTCAATCTAACCAACTAAATAGTAATCAGTTGCATCCTCCTATCCATGAGTCCATCCTAAGCTGTAAGGAATTCCCTTTTGTCCAATAAAAGTGAAATATTATTCTATTACCATGGATAAACCACACCTTTTTTTCTAAAACAATCAATAATAGCATGAACTATGTCTACTAGTCCATATTGAGAATGACATCATAAGGCCTCAATGCTATTACTGATAGATCCCAACCGAAAATCTCTCCATTAAGAGTCGGGTAACATTTTCATCACCAGTGTGTGATCATTGGGTCTCCTCTAGTAGGAGTCTCTAAACATGAGGTTCAAGTCAATGGTTTAACTAGAATCTCTAAGTATCAAACAAGAAAAGTTTAAGGAAAGAAAAAAAACACAAGCACATGTGTCTATCTACTGCAGCTAAAGTAGAAAGACATAGATCGTACCTTGAACCATTCCTGGAGTCTTGGGGTCATAATTCTTGACCGCATGTAGTTGTATCCTCCCCTATCATCCAGATCCTTGAGTCTAGTATGGACCACCAAGGGTGGTGGTGGTAACATGTCAAAATTTTGGCCACATCCTACTCCTTCCCAAGCACTTCTTTCACGTCCACTACCTGATGGATCTGTATGCTCCTATCACTGCCTCTTCCTTAGAAGTTCATCAACCACCTCTATGACAACATCCTGAATAGTGGGACAATCTCTCATGGAATGTACCATCACATGATAAATACAACAACACCTCTTCCTTAGGGAAATATCATGCCCCTGGTACTTCTGGTGAAACCTCCTGTTCTGTGGCTTATGTCATGAACATGCTATTGGTAGGTCCTACTGACCATTCAACCTAGGATATATCTACCTTGGAAGCCTATGATACACGTTAAGACCCTGTTTTTCATCATCCAGCTCCAAAAGAGCCATCCACGACTCAGTATGGCTAGATGAATCCATTTGAACCAATGGAGGTGGGTCTACGAACTGATCAATAGTAGAAAGCACCACCTTCTAACCATCCTGAAGAAAAACTAATTTGTGAATAGATCCCCTCAGGGATGCCTCATCAAACATTGGGTTGAACTCTAGATCCTACTATGGAAACCTCGCTGGATGGATTCGTGAATACATCTTGTAAGAAAACAAGATGTATCACTATTAAAATAGTATAACTGGTGACTTAACTCAAGAAGGACATGGAAAACACAACTCATTCCAATATGATGCATGTACCATTATTTTTCCTGCAACCAGTGTTTTCATGTACTAAGTCAAAAATTAAAATTCAGAGTCCTGGTGTATGGATACATTGGTCACCGCACCAACACTGGATTCCATGTCATGAAATCCGAACTTGAAACACTCAACATCATTTCCCCAAACCAACCTCATAGACTCCCGATCCATAAGTAGAACTGAAATCCTTTTATACCACTCTATCACGAATAGTCCCAGAGGGGCCCATGTCATGACTACCCCAATCTCACCTCCAATTGGATAGGGGATGGCGACTAGCACCGAGTAGGAATATCCCACAAATGGGAGGCATTTTCCTAAGTACTTGTACACACACGCTCATCTCCAAGCCCAAAATGCTGAAATTTAAAAACACTAAGTAAACAATGCATGAATACACTAAGATACCAACCACAGAGTATGATAAGAATGTAAAGTGAAGTAAAGTACAACTAGGCCAGAATACATGCCCACCAAAAAGAAAGAGTTTGTAGCACAAGTTCTTGAATCTCATCTGCAGAAACACCTACCTGAAGGATAAGTATAGAAATAGTTGTATGAAGTCGTAGGAGAACACCTCAACTATCTGGTCTCTCTTTAAGAACCACCTAGTCCTAGTACACCTAGGACTTTTTCAAAGCATTGATGGCCTACACAAGACACAACACATGTGGGAAAATCCCATGAAAGGGTGAGTAAAAAAATACTCATTAGGAAACCCGAAACACAAAGTAAAATACCATAGTGGAAACATCACTAAGAAGATACAGTCATCTCAAAATAGGTATATGTGTACAAAACATATAACAAGAACATCTAGGTATACTCATAAAGGATTCCAAGAATCAAGGTCTCATCCATTTCCAGCTACATGGTTCCACTCATATCATGTTCATTCTGGGAGATCTCACTCCTTGAGAGATCTGATAGAAGTATGTAGAACAGATCTACAAAAAGTACCCTGAAGAACAATAGGTTATTGAAAAGTTACATAGTTTCCAAGAGGAATCTAGTCTCACTAATACATGGAGTGTTGGTAACACAAGGAGTGTTGGTAACACATGGAGTGTTGGTAACACATGGAGTGTCGGTAACACATGGAGTTTCAGTAACACACAGAGTGTCAATAAGTCATGTGTCCCCCATGTCATGTAGTCCCCAATTCACAACCAAACATAAATGTCTAAAAACTTCCTGAAGAACACTCGTCAGGTCTAGTCATGTAGAATTGAAATATTCTAATCTTGATACATATATAGGGTGTCCTCTATGCCCAAGGAACACTGGGGGGACTACTCACCCTACTAGAAACATCATCCAATATAGGGGATAGGTTCCCATGTAAATATAGGTCACATATTGTCCAAAAACCCTATCTAAGGTACCAAGAAGAGAAGTGAGGACTGACTAGGCCTCTCGGTGTGATACATGCTCCAACCTGCAGAGTCAACTATCAAAACTGGGATGAGACAACTCACCTCAGAATACGGGTCATCCTCTATGAGGGGAATGGGATCATGCATCTAACCCTTATATTAAAAGACCCAAGGTATTCTCCCAACTTATACTAATCTAATAAAAATTCCACCAAGCCATCTCAAAAGCACTTCCCAGTTGTAAGGGTCCCAAAACCATAGATGGATCGTCAAACGGACACATGGATTGAATGATATGGGAAATTTAGTAAAAATGGGGTCGTTCTGGTCGGGGTATGAGCCGACCCAGCCCGACCGACCCAACCCGAATGACCCAACCTGACCCATTTCAGTTGGCCCAACCCGACCTAGTCAGTCTGGATCAGCCCGATGGGCTGTTGGACCATATCCCACTAGGTCGCAAGGTCCATCCCACTAGGCCCGATAGAGCAGCCCAACTTATTTGTTCTGGCCCATTGCGTGTGGGTTGATTGGTGTACACGAGATTCGGAATGCCCCGGATGCACCCCTACAGGTCCATGTGGTCCTCCCCAACCATCTAGCTATTGTGTCCCCCCCATCACACCCCATTGTGCCACAATGTCTATTAAATGTGGCCAGCTTCGTTGCTCAGCTGCCACCTCCTCCGCCTAGTCTCGTGGTCTCATTGTTGTCACGGGCCCCCTCTGAGGTGGCTTTGACCCGCATCTTACTACCTCCACTATAGCCTCCTGAAATTCCCCCCTCATCACCACTCATGGCCTCTATGCCATGGGTTCCCATGCGGTCCCCATCGGACCGCATTCCACCTCCACTACTGATTGCCCTGTCGGAGGCTCATCTTACTCCTCTCTCTGCCTAGCCTGACCTGCCTAGTCGGGCTGGTACTGCCTCCTCTGCCAGCCACCCCGCCAGTGGCCTTGCCTAGCCATGCTCCACCTAGACCAGCCGAATCCATCACCTTTCGTTGTCGTCACACCTTTGTGGTTCTTTCATGAGATCGATCTCGCTTCACATTGCTCACATAGGGTTTCAAAGGTGCGGGTAGAAGATGAAGAACACGTTAAGAATTTGAAAGGTTGAGGGAAGAGAGAAATAATAAATAACACCCGAAGAATGGATCTTGGCCTTGTTCATTTCAGCCTTGATCCATTAATTTTAAAAGTTTTAACAAAGAAAAAAGAATAGATAATTACAAAGATTTATCTCCATTTTTAAACTCCACAAAAATTTAACCATCCCGTAACAATGATAAATCAACAGGCCAATCTATTTATTGATTGGTCCATGTTCATCATGGAATTTATGAGCAGGGAAAAGAAATCCAATCACAAATTCCCTACCTTGATTGAGTTTGACCATCAACGAAGAACGGTCAATGTGTCGTTGTTGTGGGTGAAGATCCTTTGAATAAAAGGTCCATTGTTTATCGTTGATCCACGATCCACCAGTGTTCGTTGATAGAGCTCCATCTCCTTGCCTTAGAGGAATTCTAGGGTTATTGTGATAACCCTAAATTTTAGGTCAAATGCGTATTAAACGAAAATGTGTCTCTGTGTCAAGAATAAAATATTTTTATTAAAATATTTTAATGACGTTTATGTCCCAAAAACTATCTTTCATGGCCGGTCGGCATCAGCTGATGTTAGACCTTGCCTAAGGAAAAAATATCCTTAAAAACTCAATGGTGGTCTCAGATTTCCAGTATGAGTTACCATTTATGAGTTATTAGGATTTTAAAATAAAATAATTTGATTTGATTATTTTATTTACGGTTATTTCCTTTTCAGGGTTTTCTATGGAAGACCCACGCTGACTAAATTTAATTCGCACCTAGGGTAAATCCACTACTGTGAGCTAAACAGTGCCCTTAGATTTTTTATCCAGGAACCCGCTGAATATTTATTACACTTTTTTAGAAAATTAATTCATGCATGCTATTAAAAACATAACATTTTTCAATGAATCATTCCAGGAACACCGGGCCTCAGAATCACACGTCGTCTCAGTGCCTTATCTCTTAATTTTACCAAATAATTTATAAAAATAAATTTTGGAAAATCCAATTCATTACACCCATAGTTTGGTTGTGATCTATATTATATCCTATAATTTATTTGTTTATATATGTTATTCCACCCTGTTGGTGAGGGAAACTAACACCCCAGGTATTCTAATCCCAGGGGGTGTTTTCTCTGATATATGTATGGGAGGATGGAGGACTAACTACCCCATTTGACCCTGATCTCTTATCTCAGTTGTTACTTATTTTTTTATGCATGACAATTAGTTTTCCACATATATGTGTGTAGAGGGATGTAATGGATTGTTTTTATTTCATATACTTGTATTATAGATATATTTTTTTAAAGGACTACAATAGGTATAATGTGTATAAACTGTAATGTCTTGAGGTTCTTTACTCGATGTATGTGTTGTGATGGCGGGAGGTATAATAACCAATGTATGATACACGTTATACAGGTTGTGGTGGCTCCTAGAAACTATCTAGTTACTTTTGGTTATGTGTTGGTGCATTGCACGAGGTGCATCTTGTGGTTCTTCGACCAGGTGTCTGTGGGCTAGCCTTTTTGAAGAGAGATTCTCTTGACATGAAATGTTGGGGAAAAGTGGAAGAATAGTGGGGAAGCAGTAGTGGGGTTCCCTTGATATTATTTATTATATTATATGTGCTTATATGTGATAATTGGTGAGAGTATCCATGGTGAGTATGGGAACTTATTATACCTATTTAGGTGATGAGTTAGTTTCACTTGTTGTTCATTGTGATTTGGCATTCTTTCTTTACATCTTTAACATGAGGCTACAGGGAGATTCCTACTGTGTATACTTTTATACTCACCCTACGTATATATAAACTATTTTTAGGTTACTTGGAGAAGGTAAGATATCAGGATGGTTACTTCTATCTTGGGGTTTAGCAGGAGCAGTTTGGGATTCATGGTCACTATCGTCTTTACTTTATTTTGTTACTTATAGTTTTCCTTTCAGTTGCAGCAGTTATTTCATGACATTACATCTGTACATTTTTCATTTTCTTCTATATTGGAGTTTGAGAAATATTTGGTTGATTTATTTCTTATATATCTCTTTTTCATGTGTTATCTTAGATTATAATGCCTCTCATCTACATGTTTACTATACCCAAGGTTCTAGTTTTCAACCTAGGGCTTACTGGAGGCAGGATGCAAGTGTCACTATCTATCTTCTCCCATTTCCATCCCAGGAGGGGTACACCTTGAGGGAAGGGTGTCATAATAGAGTGGTATCAAAGGTATGGTTTAGGGATAATATGGTGTTTGGAGTAAGAAATATGTGATGTTGTAGGGGTTGTTAGGGAAACAGTTTTAGTTAAGTTTCAAAACCACTGTAAACACGGGAGAGCAGCTGAGACACAAGTTTTTAGGGGGCCCCTATGATCTGATGCGCGAACCTTTAATCTTACAGTGGATACTAAAGGAGTTGATACTAGTTTTAGGTTATATACCTTGGAAAGGATCCTTCATAATTATTCTATGTGTATTTGTTTGAATAGTTAGGCCTTGGGATAGGTTAACCAAAAATTAATAAATGAAAAAAATTAATTAATGTTAAGGTCTTCTATATTCCAGTCTTAAGATCTATAACAGTTTTTTCTTTTGCAGGCGTGGCTCTAGGTCAACTTTCTTATTAGATTCATGAATAAGATGTTCAGTAGGATACACCATCAGATCACTATAGAATAGAGGTTGAAGACAATGACACTTGGAGGGGTAAACTAAAAGAGTTTCAGTTCCAGAGTCTATAGAAGTATGAGGGCTCCGTTTTAGAGATAGTCATAGGAGACTAGTTGGAGGAGTTGAGATATTATTTAGTTTGATATGTGTTCAGAAGGAGAATTTGGTATTGTTGGTTGTGACGATGCTATATGGGGTAGCGATGTAGTGGTGGTTTTTGTTCCTCAGGGATTGTAGGGAGCTGAAAGTCTCCTAGTAGGAGTTCCAAGACCAGTTCAGAGCGTAGTTTCTCTCTTTCACCTTGAATGCAATCAATCGCTAGGAGTAGCTTACCATTTGATTGGGGAGATCCTGTGTGTTAGAGTTCAGGATCTATTTCAAGAACCTTATAAAATATGATTCATACTTGTTTCAATATGAGGAGGCCAAGGTGAGTCATTTTGAGGATGCTTTGTGTCTCGAGATATAGTACAAGTTCACCCCGTTTATCTCCAGGTACTAGAAAGAGAAAATTTCATGAAGAGAAAATTATCTAGAACCATATTTTCATGATAATTTAGTCTCTATGATTACTCATAAACCATATAGATGGTCCTAGGTTTCTAATTGTCAGGCCAGAAGAGCTTACAATCAGTTGGGGTGGGGTCCCATCCCTCAATGTCTCGTTTATCTATGGGTAGAAGCTCTTAGATATTTTCTAAGGGATCAAATGCATGATTTTCTTATAGAAGCTGAGGTCATCAGTAGTGATAGTGACTGACCTTTCTGAGTAGTAATCATGTGTCAATTGTTTCTATTCAAGATCCTTCACTGAGGCAGTTCCAGCCGAGGCAGTAGCAATAGGTTGACCCAGTTTGGGATCGGTAGAGAGTAGTTGGGGTAGGCATAAGACAGCCTCGGTATGCTTCCAATCCCCCGAGACTAGATAAAATCCATGTAGGTGGTCACCAATATGGTTATAGAGTCCATGGAGCAGGACGCGGTTAGCTTCATGATTTATCGTTTCCATCCCCAGGTGAGCTGGACATCATTCAGGGTACCCTTTGGTTTTTTTCTACTTGGGTTCATGCCTTGTTTGATCTAGTAGTGACACACTCCTTCATATCACCTGACCTTGTCCATGTTTTGGGACTTGAGTTAGAGATACTTCTAGTGTCGTTGGTATTGACTATGCAAGTTGGAGGTTGAGATGACTTGTTTGATATATGAAGAGATTGTGAGTTAGTGATGGGACATCATCACTCTTGGGGAGATTTTTTATATTTATAGATACAACCATATGAAATCATCCATGGAATGTATTGGTTGTATTTTTTTTAGTATATCATGGATTTCTCTAGCCGGTAGGTTGTTTTATTCGATGATTATGGAGATCTAGGAGTGTTTTTGTTGAGAGAGACCCTCTGATGGGCCATAGGCGTTTCCTATCCATGTCAACCTTGATGGATGAGCTAATGCTATATTCTTAATAGGTTCAGTAGTTAGTGTTTCCCATGTTATTATAATATTACCATGATGTCTTTCTATAGGAGTTTTTAACATTACCCCCTCGATGATAGATCGAGTTTGGGATCGAACTATAGTCAGGTGTGTTTCAAATCTTGATGTATCTATATAGGATTGTTCCTTATGAGTTGTGAGAGCTTTGTATACAACCATATGGTCTATTGAGGTGTGGTTTTGTTTGGTTGATTGTGTCACCATAGGGTCCACCAGTCTTTTTCATTAATAAATATGACAACAGTTTTCAGTTATGTATTAATTATCATCACTTGAACCAAGTGATAGTGAAGAACCACTATACTCTTCCATGGATTGATGATTTATTCAATCAAATAAAGCATGAAAGTTGGTTCTTGAAGATATATTTGTAGTCAGGATATATTATATGCATGTGAAGGATTAGGATATCCTGAAGACTTCTTTCTTTTGTCATCATGGGCATTACAAGTTTTTTGTGATCCCATTCGGTGTGAAACATTCTTTATCTATATTCATGGGGTTAATGAATGATGTGTTTCATGAGTTCCTAGATAATTTTGTGATGGTTTTAATTAATGACATACTTGTGTAATCCATGTTTGAGGAGGAGCATGCAGAGCATCCACGTGTTATTTTGGGATTTCCTCGTCATGATACGTTGTTTGGGATGTTTCCGAAGTATGTGTTTTGGGATCTAGAATTCTGTTTATTTGGGTATTTGTATCCCCATAGGGAGTATCTGTGGATTTTTCAATGATAAAAGTAGTTTTTTCTAGGTAATCCCCCATGATAGTGGTGGAGGTATGAATTTTCCTTGGTCATAAAGGCTATTACATAAGGTTTGTAGCCAATTTCTCTTGGGTTGTGACTCATCTAATAGCATTGACCAAAAAATATTAGGTGTTTTTGTGGACTAATTAGTTTCAGATGACTTTTGATTATCTGAAAGAGAATTTTTTTTAGTGATATAGTTCTTTGTCTTCCAGTGGAAGGAGTCAAGTTTGAGGTTTTCTGTGATACTTCATACTTGGGGATGGGATGTGTTCTAATGTAGCATAGATTGGTTTTTTCTTATGGGTATTGGCAGTTACACTCCCATGAGTATAAATATACCACCCATGATCTCAATTTGACATAGGTATCTTTTTCCCTAATGATGTGGAGACATTACCTAATCAGAGAGTGTTTTTTGGTCTTCACTGATCATAATATCCTAATGTATGTTATATCCCAACATTACTTCAACTTGGGCCAGTGTTTGTGGATAGAGTTCTTATAGGATTACGACTTCAAGATTTCTTATAAACCTAAAAGGGGGAATGTTGTGGCTGATACGTTGAGCAGGAACTCACGTAGTGATGTAGTGTGTGAATAAGGAGATTCCTGAAGAGTGATGGAAGATCTTCCAACGTTGCATCTAGATATGGGAGATGTTGGGTGAAGAGGTTGTCTTTTTCAAATGAAGGTGAATTAATATCTAGTGAAGCATGTGGAGAGTCCCAATTAGGGGATCTTATAGTGGAGGTCTGGAGAGACCATGTTTTTTGTGGCAAGGCCCCTGATCATTGGTCTGAAGATAAACAACATCGGGTGTTTCTCTAGTGAAGGATTTTCATTCATTTGGTGATGTATGAGATGGTTATCATAGAGTTCCATAGTTCACTTGTGGCGATATATCTTTTTGTGAAAAAGATGCACCAAGCTTTGAGGGGTCAGTTTTGGTGGTTTGGGTTAAAGTGTGAAGTTCTAGGGTTTGTGTCTCGATGATTGGTCTACTATAAGGTGAATGTTGAGCATCATGTTCCTAGTGGTTTTCTCAAGTCATTAGATATTCCTAAGTGGAAGTGGGAGGACATATTGATTGACTTTGTTACAGGTTTACCTCGATCATAGGGAGTCTAGGACACTATATGGTTGGTAGTGTATTATTTGATGAAATCATCCCACTTTAGAGATCAAAGAGTCGATCTTAGTAGAGGTTTTGTCAAGGAAGTATCTATTGGAGGTGGTGAGGTTCCATGGGGTCCTGAGGATGATCACTTCATATCAAGGTCCTTATTTTAACTCTAGGGTGTGGAGAGATCTCTAGCATTATTTTGGTTCTTAGGTGTACCTTAACACTGCTTTTCATCTACAGATGGATGGTCAGATAGAGCATACCAACCAGAATCTTAAAGTCATTTTTCACTCTTGTGTCCTAGATTTTGGAGGTTCTTGAATGAGACACCTTACCTTGGTAGAGTTAGCTTACAATAATAGTTTTCACTCCACTATCGGTATTTCACCATTTGAAGCCTTGTATGGCCAAAATTTCCAATCTCAATTGTGCTAGACTAGAGTCAGAGAGTCACCAATTCTCAAGCCAGAGTTGCTACAAAATATGACAGAGATGGTTCAGGTTATTTGAGAGAGGATGAAGGTAGAACATGATTTTCAGAAATCCTATACCAATCATTGGAGGATACCTATAGAGTTCGATGTTGGGGATCATGTGTTCCAGAAGGTGATTTCCCATCATGGGAAGTGAAGGTTTGGTCGTGGGAGTAAACTTTCACCTGGGTTTTTTTTTGCGCATTTCGAGGTGTTAGCTAGTGTGGGAGTCATGCCGTATTGAATATAACTTCCCCCATATATTATTTGGATACATGATGTTTTTCACATGTCACAGATCTGTTGTTATCTACATGATGACTCTCATATCATCCATTTTGGAAAGATCTATGTTGAAGATGATTCAACCTTCAAGGAGTGGCTTGTAGACATCTAGGACCACCAAGAGAAGGTGTTGCATGGTTGTGTTATCCCCTTGGTTCATGTATTATAGGGAAATAGTGGAATAGAGAAGATTACCTGGGAACATGAGTTGGAGATACATGTTTAGTACCCCTATCTTCTTAACATTTAGATCCTCTATTATTACAATGTTTTTTTGTGGTTGTAGATGTTTTTCTGGTTTATGAGATATCTCTCTCTCTCTCTTGTTACTTGTTATGGATTACTCTCTTTCCATGGGAGGTGAAGATACATGGGGTACACCATGTTCTTTCCATATTTATCTTCCTGAGGTTAGATGGGTATACTATCTAAATATAGGTTGAAAAGACTCAACGAGTAGTTCATATACTCACCGTGTCAATCCCCTTGTGCTTTCATTATGATGGTTGAGATCCTGTGGTGGCAAGAGATTTTGAGAGGTATCTCATGGGGTGGATGTTTGGATGACCCGTTTTTTGTTCATGCTCTGGTTTGGTCTTGGATTCTCAAGGAATAGAATGTTTTGATAGGTATTTAATGTAAGGTAGTAGATCCTTGTGGATTGACCCTTTTTGCATTTTCGAAGATCATGGTGCTCAGAGGAGGCTTAAAGAATTTATGGAGGAGTTTGGCTGTGAATTGCTATAAACGGGGAGAATTACACATTATCTAAGAATTACACATTGTGTAAGTGAGTTTCATGTTGTGTAAGTTTTCATTGTTAGAAAAATAAATAAAATGAAGAGGTTATGCATTTTTCAGTGGAAACTGAACCCTAAGGATTACACGATGTGAAAGGGGATTACACATCATGTAATTACCCACTACAGTGCTATTTTAAATGTTTTTATCTACTCAGGTTTTTAAAACCCTATGGGTCTAATTACTCTGTCCTGATTCTAGACGACCTAGAAACCCTCTCTTAAACATTTTGGCGATTCCTTTTCCAAGGATCTATCCCTAGTTTCCCTAATTTGATCTTTCTTTCATCCAAGGTATGTTCTAACTCTATTATTGGGTTTATTCAATCTGTATCCTCCAGTTCCTCTTTTTTATGTGATGGAGCTCGATCTCCATGTTTCTAATGGAGTTATATTGGTTTTTTTTTGGCGCAGTTGTGGTGTGGGGTCCTTGGGTGGATGATGTTATTTTGGGAGAGGTGATCGGAAGCCACATCATTGGTCCATTCTCTTGGAAAGAATGTTGACACCTTTTGAGGTAAGGGATTGATTTATTCTCTTTTATTTATGTGAAATCATAGATTTATCATGATTTATCCCCTGGGATCACAATGAAATTAACCTAATAATTAATTGAATCAGATTAAATAATTGGTATTGATCGCATGGAGATGTTGTTATTTGTACTGTGATAACAGTTTGCCTCTTGATTTTATAGATAGTGTGATATATATGTTGTTCTTTTTATTCTTGGTTTAGCATGTGAAATTGGTAAATAACATAAATACTTAATTAATTGATAATTAATTGGATAAAAGATTAAAGAGGCTTGTTTAATGAATCATGTTGTTATTGTTCTAATATGATGATAATTAAATTGATGCAAGTATGAATGTTTAATTGAATTGTACAATGAACCTGAAGTATGAAGATTCTTGTTGATAAAATAATTAAAGGCATGTTAAATTGTTTTTATAATTAATTTGTGACAACTTGAGATATCTTATTTATTGGGTTTTCCATAGTTGGAAAAAATGAATAAGGAATTGGTTAATTCAAGATGGAATAAAAACTGATTGTGTGATAAAAGATAATTCTTTATAGTTTTTGGTTTTCCCACTTTCTTATAAAGGTCGAGTACCTTGTGCTTTGGAGTCGTGAGAGCTCATTATGTGTAAAGGATGAATGCCTCTCTTTAGGTCCAAGAGCATGATTGCTATGTCTGTTTACTACTACTTGTGATGTGATGTGAGCCTGGGATGGATAAGCCTAGAGGGATATTGTGGTATGAGGTGAGAGGATTCCTGATTGTGACATGATCCAGGAATGGATGAGTCTGGAGGGTTGTTGTGGTATGAGGGTTAGGGATGCTCAGTTGTTGTGGTAGAAGTTGACTCCTAGAGTGGTCAGATGCATTAGGATATGCATGTGGGTGTCGAGGAGGACACTTAAGATGAAATAATGGGTTGAATTTGGGATTACCTTTTGATATAAAATCTAGATACTTATTTGAATCCATTGTTTGGCCGATGAACATGTTTTATGTTTATCTTCTTTCCTTTCCCCACTACTTAAGGCAGATGGATGTTCTTGGTTTCTTACCTTGTTTTTCAAATTATGATGTTTTCCTAGAGTAAATACAAATATGTAATGAAATTATGTTAATTAATGAATAAATGCTTAAATCCTGGGGTTGGATCTTACAGGGATACAATGCTAAATATATAATTCTGAGAAGCTGTAGACTCGGTTTACTTATTCCTTGAGGGAATGGAACTTTATTATGATGCTAATGTAATGTAATGTGGGGATGTTAATTGTTAATTAATGGTTAATTATTTAATTAATATAAATTGATATTGATGAAAAGGAATAAAGTAATTTAATATATCTCTTTAAATGGTTTTGTTCTTATAGGATATCTAGTCTTAGAAGAGGTAGTCGGGAGTCCGATAGATGTTATCTATAATTGATTCAGAGACTAGGTTATTCACATAGTGTGGTTTTTAACTATATTATATCATGTAATTTTTTTTGTTTCTATATGCTACTCCCTCCTGTCGGTTATGGAAACTAACACCTCAGGGATTCTGAGTTGAGGGGTGTTTTATCCCACATCTTGATGAGAGGATGGATGAATGACTACCACCTTTGACCCACTCTCTTCTCTTGGTAGCTACGTGTGCTAGTATGCACGATGGTTAGATTTCCTAATATATATGTGTAAAGGGATGTAATGTCTTGTGGTTATTTCACACACATGTATTCTGGAAATTTTTTTCTAAGGAATATTATTGGCATAACATGTATAGGTTGTGATGACTTGAGGTTCCTTATTCAGTGTATGGGATGTGATGGATTGAGGTATAATACTTGATGTATGATACACATTATATGGGTTATGGTGGCTCCTAGAAACTACCTGGTTACTTTTGTTTACGTGAAAGTAGAGGTGTGTTGCATGAGGTGCATGCTGTGGTACTTCACCCAGGTGTCTGCGGGCTGGAATTTTTGGAGAGAGATGCTCAAGACATGAAAAATTATGGAAAATTGGAAAACTAGTGGGGAAGAGGTAGCGGGGTACCCTTGATATTATTTATTAAATTATATTTTCTTGTATGTGATACTTGGTGAGAGTGTCCATGGTGAGTCTAGGAACTTAGTATACCTATTTAGGTGATGATTTAGTTTCACTTGTTGTTCACTGTGTTTTAGCATGCTTTTATTACCTTTTTCATGAGAGGCTCCAGGGAGGATCCTACTGAGTATACTATTATACTCACCCTATATATATATAACCTATTTTTCAGGTCAGTTGGATCAGGTTGGATATCAAGCTGATTACTACTATCTTGGGTTTAGTAGGATCTTTTTGGTCTTCTTGGCCACTACTATCTTAAATTTTTGTTGGTATTTTCAGTTTTCATTTTAGTTGTAGTAGTTCTTACATGATAGTACATATGTGAATTTTGTATTTTCTTTTATATCAGAGTCTGATCAGGAGTTGGTTGATGTATGTTCTATCTCTCTTTCTTATGTGTTATCTTAGAGGTTAATTCCTCCCATTTGGGTGTTTACTATACCCTTAGTGCTAGTCGCCAACCTGGGGCTTACTGGAGGTGGGACTCGGGTGTCAGTCTCTCTCTTCTCCCACTTTCGGCCTAGGATGGGTACACCTTGGGGGGAGGGGTCATGATATCAAGTGTCCTATTTGAAACTGTCCTTATTTTAGGTAAAATGGTTTCTTCTAGAAACTATGGATTAATGAATATAATATAGGATTTTTTGGGAGGTAATATTTATATAGTAAGTCTATAGAATTGAATCGTAGGTTTTTATTGTAATGGGTGGAGGAAGACTCCTTTTATTGTTGTGAAGGAGTGAAATTTTTTCTGTTATTTATTCCATAATTCATAAGGAATGAAATTTTTAATTTAAAGTGAATCAATAACGGAAAAAATAATAAATTGATATTTTTTATTCTCTTATCTACACATTTATGTGATATTTTTTAGAGATATTTTATCAATTTACTCATTATTTTTACCATTTTCCTTATTTTACCCTTTACCACCACAACTCACTTTTTATGTCAGTAAAGAATTTCTTTTATCAAAAAAATGATATTCAAACTCATTTCTAATTTTAATATCATGATTCCAATATGAAACTTATTTTAATAAAATAAATTTATAAAAGTGACAAAAAATAATTTTAAAATAAACATGTGTAATATATAGAAAATCATTTTTAGAAACTTATATTTTTAAACATTAAGTTTTTTTACTCTTATTTAATATTAATTACAAAACATTCAAGGATTTTTAATTTATATATATATATATATATTATTAAAATTGTTCTCTAAATGTGATAGATCTAATTTTTTAAATGAAAATTCCAAATTTGTAAAAATGCATATTTTTTAGAATACAAAATATTTTTACCTATGAGTCATTATATTTTTATTTTATTTCTTAATTAATAATTATTTGTTAATTACTTTTCAAATATAATATTTACATTACATTGATCACTTTTATTTAAGGCTTACATTCCACTAGTATACTCATCAACTATATTCATACTGAATAACTATATATCAAATGAACATATATAAAATGACCATATAAGAATCACCTTATCATGTTCTATTCCTATAAATAATCCTACATACTTCTTTGAAATTAATTCATTTTAATTCCTTTATTCAAAATGTTTTTCATATTTCTAATTTTTTTCATTCTTTCAACAATTAGTCAGTACTAGGATTTTCTTGAGAGACCGTGAGGAAGAGTAATTAAATATTGCAATGTATTTATTTACCTATTCTTATTATCTCAATGTAATAATATTAATCACATGGAATTTATTCATCCATTAATTATGATTTAATATTTTGTATAAATAAAATAATGGTTATTTCCTTTTGTATTTAATATGATTTATTTTATAACTAAATTTGATTCTATATAAATGAAATAAAAAAAAATTATTATTTGAGAAATGAAATTAATATTAATATCCAAGGTGTTAAATTGGTGAACATTCAAGTGTGAATGGTCTCAAATTAATAAATAAATAAATCCAATTTTATGTTATTTGAGTTTAGAATAATGGGAATTTAATTTTTTTCTCATCGTATTCAAAGGATATTTAATTTTATAAAAATTGAAAATGAGAAATTATTTTTTGAAATAAAAATTATGTATATATAGGTTCATTCAATAATATGGGATGTGATGAGATAAATTAATGGTTTATATTTCATTGTGTGACATGTGTATGTGTTAAAAGTGAGTGATTAGATGCTAGTGACACATACAGTTAGTTCAATAAATTATAATTATAGTTATGGTTCTAAAATATGGTTCAAGTTTGTTATGGGATCTAAGGGTAATTTTTGAAACTTAATAATTTATATAAAAATTAATTTTAGACCTATAATTTTTTCCTTAGATCTTTAACACATGAAATTTATCTCTCCCATATTTTCTCTCAAGCTTTATAGAGAGAAATAGGCAAGAAGAATGAGATTTGATCAATTCATCCTTCTCAGGTCAATTATGTGTTCTTTATATTATCAAATAAGAATCATAAAATCATAAAATATGTCATGATAACACATAATGGCCATATAATGATGAACCAAGGCCTTCCATACATGTTTTGATGTTTTAGATAGATTCTAAATTGGATCTTTCGAGCAATGATGATCTGGTGATGTGCGATGAATGTTGGGATCTCACTATACATTCATGTTATAATTTATTAATTATTTAATGTGATTATGATTGTTTACATGATACATGTGGAACTTAACTACTAGTATGCCAAATATATTATTATGACATATATTTCATTATAAAAATTTAAAACACTGATCACCAAACACTTCCATTGTGCAAGGGTCCCAAAATTTTGAATTAGGGTGGTTGTAAAATTTATAAGATAAATATTTTAATTAAATTTTCTATAATTATATTAGATAGGTTATATAAAACCCCAATTGTGAAGGAAATTTTCATATTAGATATTTTATGGGTAATTTATGATAACCTGATGTCGAATACAGCTCAAGAGAGTCCTATAGGACCTCAATATGTACTTGGAATGCACCAATGTAGTAGGAACATTTGATTTTTTAATAATAATAATAATAATAATTAGTGGTTATTCCTGCCACACCCCTGCCTCAAAGGCCCTATTGTCCAAGGGAAGCACTGGCCATGTGATAATTTGGAATCATGCTATTTGTGATGGTAAAATAAAAAATTAAATGGGGGAAATAGTGAAACCCCATTTTTTCATGAGATCATTTGGAATGGGGAGGGTCTAGGTTGGGATCTATCCTAACCCACCTGACCAAGGAACTCATGGGCCTAGACTTGAGGGATTAGAACCCCCTTAGAGGTGTTTTTTCAAAGACATTGAGATTTAAAAATTTCAAAATATTCCTCAAATTTGAAAAAGTATAAGGATTTTTATTATGAAATTATCAAGGACCATGAGAGGTAATTTTTTAGAATTAAAATTATTTTATTAATAATTTATTCTAAAAAAGTTCCTCTATATGAATTTTGAAAAGAATTTTTTCTTGGGCCACTGGTTCATTATCCCATAGGGGGTGTTTCCTCGATGTCTTCCACTCACTGATTGGTTTATAAGATCCCCACTGTGAAACTATAACCCTTAAACTCCTACATAAGTTTTATTATTTTAATCCAACCAAACATATATTTTTTTTAATTTTTTTAAAATATAATTTTATGGTATTAATTTGTAACCTGCATAGACCAATGACTAGGAAACCAAATAAAACCCAAAAAACAGATTCAAATTTTAAATTTTAAATTTTAAATATTGTAACATCATATCCCAAATCACCTAGTTCGATCTGGAGAGCTACATGAATTCATGCATGCCTCCCCATATGCCAGCAGTTGAAGACTAGTAGTGAGGATCCAAATGGTGCAGTGGGGATATTATACCCTCGATATCAAAATCTATACATCATAAACATACCATGAAAATAATAGTAACATAAAAGGGGAAAAAATAAATAATAAAAAAACAATAACAGATTACATTTCAGGTAATCTAGAGTCTCACATATCAAAACCATGCACCCCAATGTGGTAGGTCAACTAGAATATAATAAGAGACAAATAAAAATAAATAAAACATTATTATATCACTTTGAAGTCCATTCTGACACAACCTTTTTATACCAATGTCTATCTCCTTGACTTTTATGTAATGATCTCTAGTGGTCCCTCAAGATAATTTTTAATACCAATCACCTCACATGATAATTTGGTAATGACCCCTCATGGAGATTACATGTGGTTGGTATTGTCTCCTACCTTAAGAGATTTTAATCCCCCCTGCAACTCAAACCCATGATCTTGGGCATAAAATCCATCTAGTAAGCACTTTGAGTATGAATGGTCCATAGCTTTGTGCCACTCTTACTTCTTTTAGATTGGTTGTTATTCTTGTGGTCATGGGTTTGTGCTATAAGGGAGGAAAATTAAATTTATATAAGGTGGGGGACAAGACCTTCCACATGTAGGCTCCATGAGGGGATATATTTTTCCTTCCATGTGAGGTGGTCAATCTTATAGATTGGGATGGTTTCCTATCTGGATCGTTAGAAATATATTCAATCAAATTCAATCTAGGAGAAATGTTTCTAGCCATCAGTTTCATTCCCTCTACTTCTCTACTAAGATTATAACCTACATGACTATGACCAATCACATCAACACTTAGCCAACATCATTTTCTCTAATAACATAGGCTCGTTAGAAGAACATACTGTTGAGAAATCCAAAATCACCAACACCAAACATTCACTAGAGTCCTGAACTATAATAGTCCTTAATCAGGGAACAAAAAAGATTAAAAAACATCATCATGATGCCATAAGTTAACTAGAAAACCCACAACTTACTTCATCAATTCATCCTTTGTAATATCACCAGTAGAGGACTAAATGAATATAGACCAAAATAATAAGATCCCAACATGGTCACAAGGGAGGAGATAAAATAATCACAAGAGTAACACCATATCCTTTCACCCATAGGAACAACCACTGATGAGGAAATTAGAAAAACCTAAACCATTCAATGGTTTACTATTACTATCACCACCAGATCCGATTAAGAAACTATGATGAATTTGTAATCTCCATCATAAATCATTATCATTGAGGAAAAAAATAACCCTCCCAACATCATAAATAACATCATTATCAAGGGGGTGTCATGAACCATCCTAGATTACCCAACTATCATGAACTTAAATTAGTATTGACATGGACTAAAGGATATTCCTGATCCCCATGATCTAGAAAAATTCACCTTGGAATTCACAAACTACCTTTTGGAAAGATATAACACAAAATAACTTGAAGAATGATAATAGGAATAAATAGAATGTTAGTATGCCAATATAAGTAAACAAAAAAAGAGAATCAAAAGTAATTTAAAACACATATCAAAACCACAAAACCAAACCAAAGTGTAAGTATCACAAAAACCTATCTCCACGTGACATACAATGACCACCAAACTCTCACAACTTTCTAATGAAAAAACCCTCTAGCACTTTTTGACACCTTTCCCAAAGATTCATTAGACAAAACAAGATCAATATACACCAAATGGTGTATGTAGAGTGTGAGAAAAAAAATCCCAGTAAGATCCCACCAAGTGTTTCATAAGAATAATTTATGAAATAAATCCATTATTTATATGTAAACAAAGATAAGGTATGAGATACAATTTTAAATAGTCTAATATAAAACAGGGACCCCCCCCCCCTTTATTAGTTTATAAAACATACCAATAATATGGTTTTCAAAGTACTTCTATAAATAATCCAAATAAACATTTAAAATATAATAACTTGTATAATTTTATCATAGGTTAACGCCAATTCCTGGTTAGTGAGGATCCTCATACAATTGAATGTGATTAGTATGCCACATGGTGTGCCCATTACCCTATAAGAACAAGTCTAGTGGGTAAGATTTCACTCACAGGAGTATTACTTTATCTAACTTAGGCATCTTGTTTCACACAATACCCTTGAAGAACATGTCTAGGGTGAAATAGATCATCCTCTATGATGTATCCCTACCTCATCATTGATCACAATTGGGTTCACCGCCTAAAAATCAATCAAATGAAATCTCATCTCTGAAACCATATAAATCGTACTTTTAAACAATTTTCATTAACAACACCAAGGGAGAAATACATTTTTATAAAGCATTAACAAAACCACAAATTTTCAGAATTCATTCCTTTCAAAATCCATTTTCAAGATAAATACATAGAATACCAATAGATCTTGTATTGAGGGTTTCATGCGGGGAGGTGGGGGGATCTGTGACTCTAGTGGAACCTTCATGTATGTGTTCTCGGTATACCATGGAAGTGGCTCGTCCCTACAAGCAGAGTCCCTCACCTTTCTATCAGGCCTTTATCTCTCCATTCAAGGTGGAATCGATATAGTGGAAGCAGAAACTGACTCTCAGATTATTTTCAAAGCGAATCTGGGCACCAGCCATGTTCTCTGGTTGATCACGTATCCCATCCGAGAGAGTCGCTCTCTTCTTTCAAACATCATCTGGTTTAGTCACACACGTCGTGAGGGAAACAATTTGGTTAATCATATGGTGAATCTTTCGGTATAGGGTCCGATTACGTCCTATTTCTATAACATTAACCATTTGAATCTCGAGGGATTTAACCTTATTAGAGGGGATGCCCTCGGTCTCCATTATTTCCGGCACCCCTAAGCCACTAGCTCTCGATGTACACTTTGCATCTTTTATTATTTTTTAAATAAATAATTGATGATGATAAATACATAATCCATGTTTTCCAACCCTTTAGAAACCAATCTCAAAGTGATTTCAAGTAAGGCTCTTAAGATAAATCCAAATCATTAAACCACATACCTTGAAATGCTTAGAATATCAACACCTACATAGGGCCTATAAGACAAGGAGAAACAAGGACAATAACTAATGAATAAAGACCCTAAAACATTAATTTTCAATAAATAATATCCAAATTATCACATTCTAGAATAAAGAAAACACTTACCGCCATAATTTCTGATCAAGGAAACAATAGGATTGGAGATTCAGAAAAAAAATCCCTCAATTTTGCGACATGTATAAATGGAATATTATTGGGAACCTAAATCCAAAAACATCCCACAATTTTCATTGTTGATACATAAGGAGAAACTATATTTATCCAAATAATAATGATTTCTAAGAACAAAATGTTGAGAAACATATAAAAAGATGTTCATGGCTTTGAACGACACGTAGATCCATCAGGGATTAATGTTAGGAGATCCAAATATGTATAAGGAGGGCCTTTAGTTTTGAATGGATAAAATTATAATTAAGGGAAAGATTAATAAATAAAATATAGGTTTCATGTGAGAAAAATATGATACTTACCTTAATAAATTGGTCCATATAAGCATCAACGGTTGAACTATGTCTTCTATAGACATTAAAAGCCTCTACCTAGCCTACTAGACCACTGGTGGAGGCCTAACAATTGTATGATAGAAATAGTATAATTATCTAGTCACTGTCATGATGGAAATAATCATGCAATAGAATCCCCAAAAAGTGGGATTTTAAAATTTTCCCACCGATGATCGACATGAATTCATCATCGTCGGTGAAACACTACCTGATTAACTCCTTAGAATATTGAATTAAGAATTTTAGGCACAAAATAAAACCATAAATACCTAGTTCAATAAAAAACCACATGTTCATTCACCATTCTTCACCAACGATCGCTTCTCGAAGAACCCGAATTAGAATTCATCTAGATCATCCACATGCTTAATATATCTACAAGAGCATCAATCATTGAATTATGGGTGCTAGCATAGAGATCTAATTATGCCTTCTTGTTCCAATGATCACCACATCTCCATTCTTGCGACGCATGAGGAAGATCTTGATCTGAATCACCTAGATCAATACCATCCCTCTCTAGAATTTGGGAGATGAGAGAGTAGATCTCAATAACTCTCTATGAATAGTTCATTTTTGAGAGATTCACCTCCTATTTATAGTGTGTTAATAAATTACCTAGGAAAACTTCATAGCCTCTGAATAATTAACATGCTATATAAATGATATTATGAATACTATACTAATACATAAATATCATTTATATATTATCACATTCATAGAATATAATGAATATATCACATGATAATACCCAAGCCATTAACTCCGCTCAATCTTCCTGAAAATATTAAATTAACCTTGGATATTTTAAACTAATATTCGTTAAAATAATATTTTCCATGTATTTACTTTAAAACATATAAATAATTTCAATAAATAAATTCAATGTCAATTATTCTTAACTTGAATAATAATAATTTTTTTATTACTTGGGTGATCGTATATCCTTAGACAAAACCCGGACCCTAGAGGTGGGTCCAACCATGTTCTATTTACATATTCAACTGAATATGGAATATTTTTGAATACACTACTATGTGTAACCCTCTAGGATCATATCTTGATATCATTGAATAATATTCATAGACCAAGAGTATAGCCTATAAATCCATCAAGGCCCTTAAATAGATAAGTATATCCATAAAAATGACAACCAACCTACAAACACACACTATGTAATACAATATATTTTTCTTTAAATATCGCATAAAGGAATATGCACACCTGTGTCCACGTCCTTTTCATTCTTTATTATTTTTTGATCTAACTGGATGGACTTTTATTGGACTACAATGGCCAAATATTTATCAAGGTACTACCATCTTGATCAATTAGGCCCAAGATATATTACTTCCTTAACATGGAAGCGACAAATAATTTCTTGACTATTCAACCAATGTCATACCACCTATGATGCACCCAACAAATATACCTCGCCATGATTTAATTATCATGGTTTTTTCCTTACATCAAATTATGTGATCAAATGGGGAACATTGTTAATTATCAGAATTTAGGAGACCAATAAACATATCTGTAGATAGGAACAACCAATGACACCCAAAACAAGTGGTGGTCCTATTAGTGTGTCTTTCCTCATAATCTCACTACTAGAGATAACCATGTGAATTATTAAGGAGAAGAAGTCTTAATACTTATGAGCCCCCAACAGTTGATAGTCAGACATCATTTTCATCTAGTCAATATGACGTATCTAGACCATAGGCCCTTTGCTTAATATTAAGGTCATAGTGTCTCGAGGTTCTCATTATAGCCTGGGATCTGATATAACCTTTTGATATGAAAATTAATATATGGAAATTAACATTAAATAGTGGACACAAAAATGTATACACTACAATGGTAAGAAAACTTCATGTATATCTAATTGTATACATGATATGGTAATCAAAAGTAATGTTTAGTTGGATATAGGGAACCCACTATTTCATAACTCCCACTTACAGTAGAGATAACTTTATAAACAAGATTTTTAGCTCTCACATGATTCAGATGATGTTTCTATTGAGTAACGGCTTTAGTTGCTGGGTTTACCATGTTTTCTCTACATGGTAATTCTGTTATATGTGACCTCAACTCCTTGAGTAAAACTTCTCAAGATATGGTATCCTTGAGTATTTCCCTTTTTTCCACTATCATGACCCAACATCTTGGATAGTAAGAATATCATAATTTACAATATGATAATACTTTACTTATTATGTGTGATTCCTAGAATTGGAACATATCATTGCTTTTAATTGCTTCTTAGCTACCACAGAAGATGCAACTTACTCAGTATTTGTAGGTAAAACTGCCATTGGTTTTTATGATATTGTATCACTCAACACCTTAGAAAAACTATGATACGAGATCAAATTGATCCAAAGGAATACTAGTTTATGTCCCAAAAAATAGAATCCTTTCCTCTCCACTTACTAGGTACATATCTTTTATACTTTCCCAAGTACAATCAGATAGTTTTGAATGCTTCTCTTATAGTTATCCTTGATATTTATGATATTTTCCTACTATAAAGTATATATTAGAAACATCAACTCTTGTATATATCATGGCACACATCGCTAAAGAATATGGAATTCAGATCACCACATTAATCTCTTCCCATGCCCTGAACATGTCTACTTGAGAGAAATATATCACGTGACACTGGAAAAAATTCTAACTTGAATTGTTCCAACTTGTATTTTTCAAATACAAAGTCAGTATATGTAGGACTAACTAGGTCTAGGAAACGATTAGATCTACCTTGTTAGATCTTCTTCCCTAGAACATAGGTTGATACTTTAATTCAATCACCAAAGAAGTATTTTCACCCTGGTCTTAACTGTATGTATACTAATTTGTGTTCTCATATATTTCTGAACATATTTCACATGGAAAACATTGGCAGTCCTACTAACCTCTGGTAGACACATGGTAAGAATTCATTCCAAATGAATTATCTAAGTTATTTTTTCTTACATTATCCAAAATTAAAGTTTAGTTACATGAGTAGTTGGGGATTGGATTAGTGGTAAGCACCCCATAATCCTACATGAAAAATGGGGGTTCAAAACCCATGGGGCGCAGAGTTCTGTAGTGGTACTGTAGCAGCGGCAGGATACTGTAGCGGTGGCAGGGAACTGTAGTGGCGGCGGGTACTGTAGCAGCCAGGTTACTATTCACAGAATGGGCCTTAGGCCAAAAATTTGGGCCTACGGGCTATGTAATGGGCTACATGCCCACTGGGACTTCGGGCTATGTAATAGGTCTCCCTTTACCTAGTTTAAAGAGGTCTTTGCTTTGCTTTAATAATAAAATGAGGATTCGACCCCAACCTTTAAAAAAAGTTCAGTTGCCTGAAACCCTTATTATCATTTTATGATGTCACCATACCTTTCTTGTTTTGTGATATAGAAACCTTCCATGAAAGGTGGTCTTGACATCTAATTCTTAATAAAATGATCATATAAATTAGCTATAACAAGTAAAATTCTAATGGATTTATATATAATGACTTAGTATAACCAATCAAGCCTTATTGGTACCATGATTTTACCATCCATGTATCTTCTCACTTGAATACCCATTGTAGTATTAAAAATAATAATCCCCTTTTCACTTTGATACATGGAATCTATTATTGAATTTTAGTTGGTCTTTAAAAACTTAGCTTACTTCTATATATTTTCTAATTTTAGTAATTATTATTAATAAAGAATAATGTATCACTGGTCGTGGTGAATTCAAAACCATCAACATGGTTTTAACCTTCCTATACAATATGTGTCTATGGAGCATTCTTATTCCACATATACTTGTGGAACATGTTCCTATGCCAAGTACAAGTGCATCTATGGCATTGACTAAACCCAAGTCAATATGGTTCCCACTATCTCAAATAGAGATTTGTACCCCTATATAGAAGTATAGTATATCACTTGACTATGTCTTTTCTATCTTAGGGATTTGTGTTATACCCTAAGTAACTATTAGGATAATTACAATAGAATAACAATGTGTTTTTCTTGATGCAAGTTTGTTTATGTCATAACAAACTCCATGCATCCAAACATAGGTCCTTATGACATAATGGATGCCTATCATAATACAACTTTTATGATATCCATTAGTCATAATAGTTGGAATGTGGTCATGGGATATTACCGTTATTTGTGAATCAAATCATGAAATGTAATTGATGCTTTTGCAAGTTATGACATTGATACTCCCTATATTATAACTCTTAAGTATAAAATGCGCATTTAGGAATATCTCAACGCTGCATTTTATTGATAAATTTTAACATGTAAGAATTCATCATCGATCCTCCTCATTAACTTCAACTTCATGATGTTTATATGGTAATATGAATTTAGGAATTACTCCATGTTACATTATATCGATTGATGAATGCTTGGTCAAGATATTCTTCAGTATGCCAGCCTGAGGAACCTTATATCTTTTGACCATGCATATAACACACTTCACTTTGCAATTCCTTAATTACTTAAATGAATCTTATGAAGTATATTTACCACTTTCTTAATAATGTAACAGTTCACGCACTCTTGTGGAACTAATATCATAGAATTTTTTGCTTGCCTTTATTTTTAAAGGTTACTTTGTCCAAAACAAAGTATATGCATCAATAAAACCTAAGTTTTTTAAATCAAATGAGTCTAAATACTGTACTAGGTATATCCTTAACATCCACATTAGTTTTGATTAAAAAATATATATCTTTCCACAACTGGGCGAATAATTCTTTCATTTTATATTCATCAAGTATTGCCTACGATTCAAGTGTTATTGAACTATCGGTTGAGTATTACACATGACAAAGAACATTCATCCTTGAACCTGGAATAAAGTCTCCTAGTGTACAAGGACATATGATATTAATGTTTTTGTTATACTCAATAATAGTTTTACAAGAATCATTTACTTGGCAATATAAAAGTCGTGTACTTCTCACAACTGACGTAGGCACAACCCTTTCTTAGTCGCTTGGAGAATACACCTTACTTCTAGTAACATTTCTATACTTACATAGTAACTATATGTTATTACACATATGTGAAAAGAATATTGTATTTTATACCCAAGAAGTAATATTGAAACATTACTTTTATGTGATGAATATACCTGAAGAAGAAGCGATAACTTTATTCTTTAATTTAGTTTATTGTGTTTAAACTTCTATTGTTTTATTTCATGATATGCAATGTAAATAACCACATGTTTAAATAGAAGCTCATTGTATTGAATGAAATTGAAAATGTTCTTTTGGCATGTCACTTTCCATAGGCCTTTTCGCCTTGTCTTTCGTTTTTTTCTTTACAAGAACTATAGATGAAACTTTCTTTTCTGTTCTTATTTATTTGAAGAACTATACCTTTATATGTAATGAATAATTTACTCAATATTATTCATTTTGTTACCTAAAATGAGACTAAAGTAAATAGGTACAAGAATGGGATGACATGAAAGATCGTGATCCATCTTTCAATATACACAGGTCTAGTGTAATCATCACCTTATTCATATCTTTCTTCATTTTCTCCTCTTAAACTTCTCAGAGATAAGACTTCATGTTATATCATCTATGTCCTGATGTAGTGACTGCAACTAGCATCATACATTGAAAATAGCATTATGAAATTACCATCATATGCTAAATACATGATTCTCCTATAAGTATTTTCACTTCCACACTTCCTGAGGTGGCTTAATTGGTATTGGGAACACTAGAACCTTGAACTTCCCATACCGTAGTATTGTGTGAAAATGCTTGTAATATACTTGGAAACTCAAGCTAGCGTAGAAATTTACTTTTTCCATTATTTATCATAGTTTTTTTTGTGGTACAACATTCCATTTCCATCAAAAATAAAATTCAAGCAGACTTGTACTATTTATCTTGATTACCATTTTAGAAATTTTGATTAATTAATTAAATCATTAATTGCATCTCACTATTTTATCAAATTATAGGAACCCTCTATACAAGAATCTGGATACTCTATCGCTTGAGTATTCTAGTGGAGAGGATATTTGAACCTCACCTCATAGTTTACAAGCATTCGCTATGCCACTACTTAGAGGGTTCAAGGTTGGCATTTGACTAGCCAACCGCATTAACTCGCGGTTCCTTAATATGTTGAGTGAAGTCCCATATTATAAAATCAAAACTTGATTCACTCAACCCTTGCCTATAAAATTATAGCAGGTTAGATTCATCTAATACTTACTACCACTTTAGTTAATTCAACTCACCCCTCTCATAATGACTCCCCAATAGTAAGAGACACCCTCAGCTTTGGCCGACGAGCAACTCGAACAACCGGGTTTTTTTTTCAAATTCGAATGATGGAAGGTGGATATGACTATATTTATTTGAGAGTTTTATTATTTTTATGAGACAAAATGAAATAGTTTCCTATTTCATAAGCTCATACTATGTGATCACACTCACAACTGACCATGCAATGAATAGAAAAAATCTATCGTGTCAAATGTCCGCTTTATTTAAGCATGCTTGTTTATTATTCAATGTGAATGCGTGTAAGCTACACATACACATAATAATAACCCCTAAAAAATAAATGAGGACGTGATCATGATTCTATACTAATGGTAGATTCATTTAGTGAATAATCGATCAATATAGACCCTAGGGGTAATACCTTGAGTCATGTCGTTTGCATCTCAAGTTGCAGTGCCTACCCATCCAATGCGTAAAGATCCTTTTTGGTGCATCCCCATAACTTGGCGCAAAGTATGCGAGTGCACTTCCTCGCCATTATACTCTAATACTCACATGCAGGCGGCGAAGTCTCAAGAGTACAAAAATACAACTAAGAATCGGACATATGGAACCTTATACATTTAATGACAAAGACGAATTGTAGATTGTCATTTATTAAACTAATCATTACAAACAATTGTAATAAATAAATAAATAAACACCAAACATGCATTGGTTGGTCTTAGGCTCATGATGAATCTTATATGGATTAAACCCACGAATTTGAACTCATAACAAAAAATAATAAGAAACCTTCATTAAATTATTTTTCCTAAGGGAATATTAATTGAATTAAAAAAACACTTATTTTTAATTCAACAATTTTCATCATCTGGTCCCATTAATTAATTTAATTTTCAATTCCTACAATTAAATTGATTAATTACTTTAATTTATCACCAAAATTAAATTAAATCAACTCGTATAATTAAAATTATGTTTTTAAATCAAACATTAATATGGAGAGGTGGCATCCGGAGGAGGCCCAAACCGATGAAGCCGGTGCTGCTATCGGTGGTGGGGCTGTCGGCTCGGCCAGATCTGGAAGGAGGGACCGCTGATGGAGAAGCCACAACCGAACGGCAGGCAGCGCGCGACTCCCCGGACAAGGAAATGGGGTCGCTGATGGAGGCACCCGTCGCTCATGGGGGGATAAGGGGAGACGCTAGATGTCTCTGGCGGGAAGGCGGCGTGGGTGACCAAGGTCATCGGTGGTCGCCAGGTCCATGTTGTGGAAGGATGAGTCGAGGGCACAACGTGGTGCCGCCATAGGTGGACCACCATTTAACATCGTTTTTTAATTTTTGACAAAAAAATCAGCGTCCCAAAAAAACAATTCCCGATTTTTTTAGACAAGGACAATAGAGTTTTTTTGACCCACGAAGTAAACAAAACAAAAAACATTTTTGTTTTACATACAATTTCAAAATCCTGTTACATAGGGTGTATAAATTTTAATTTTTGTAAAACAATTTATCCAAACTGTTGGAAAAAGGATGGCCGAAAAATAATATTTCTACCAACTGATTTTTACAAGAAAACATGATATAACCGTAATTAATTTCCCTATTAAAACTTTTGATGGTTGTAACTTGCCCGTCCGATGTTGAATTTACTTCCTATGTACAACGTTGTGGCCATAATAAAACCCTCTTTTTAAATTATAGAAAATTTATTTTTTTTACTTGGATTAAAACCTTCACACGTTCTCTGATACCAATTGATGGAACCAGGTGCACAGTGGAAGCCCTAAAAAGTGAGATTTTAAAATTTTTCCACCGACGATCAACCTGACTTCATTTTTTGTCAGCGAAACGCTACCTAATTACCTCCATAGGATCTCACATGAGGAATTTTAAGCACAAAATAAAACAATAAATACCTGGTTCGATTGGAAGCCACATGCTCATTCAGTGTTCGTCGCTGGTGATCGCTACTCAATGAATTTGAAGCCAAATTACTCTAGATCATCCACACGTGCTTCAGAAATCTATAGGAGCACCAATCATTGAATTTCAAGTGTTAGCGTAGAGATCGGACGACGACTTCAACGTTCAAATGATCACCACATCACCGTTCTTGTGATTCATGAGGGAGAGCTTGATCTGAATGTAGCAACCCTAGCCTTTTTCACATAACATTACATGATTTTAAGCATAATTATACATCAAAGTACAAGTCAAGGATCGTTAAGTCTAGTGTCTTGGAAGACTAGGTACATAAAATATAAAACATGGGGCTAAAAAACATTTCTTTATTTAATCTTCATGAAGAGCTCATAACTTCCTTTGAGCTCTTACATCAGCATAGTGTACCCTGGAGAACACATGAACAAAGAGATGAGCTAAAAAACCCAGTAAAGGAATCAACATAAGGATATAACTTAAGCACATGAGTTATGAGGCATGACATAATGATATAAAAGCATGAAACATATGAAATCATATCACATAAACATGGAATCATATAAATATGGAAGAAACATAAAACATGTCTTTAGCACAAGTCAAAGCTAACCGCCAATCCCATTTCCCATAGTAGTACGGGTCAAGACTAACTACCAATCTCGTTTCCCATAGTTGTGCAGGTCAAGGCTAACCACCAATCCCGTTTCACATCGCATCTCATGAGACTTAACTTTACCCAATGCATTGGAGCACTATCTGGGCGCACCCATCTAAAAATTTTCATGAATATGTTTGCCACATACATAATCATACATATCAACCATACGTAAACATAAGGGTACCCATGGAAAGAAATGAGTATCACAATCATGTCATAAAGCATAATAAATGAGTGTATCATACAAGTGTCCATGAAAGAAAGGAATTAAATCATACATGAACATTCATAAGATAAAAAGACATATGTCATGATATGTGATTTCAAACCAAAGTGACAACTAGTAAAGAAAGTATTTAAGAAACTTTAGAATTAAAACATTTTTGTGCGGTTTTAAGGAGAATACTATAGAGCCTTTAGAATAGAAAAGGGGACAATCTTTTATATAAAACTAGAAGTGATCCAAAACGGTTTTCATAATAAAAATACTGATTTTATAAAGACAATGTTTCCTTAAAACAGAAGATAGAGTGCACTTGAAATCGGTTAAGAATTCGGGAAGTTCACTTAAAACAGGTATGCTTATCGGAAAGTACTGATGGGAGAATCTTTTAAAAACATGTATATCCCCAAAAGAGAGTGATGAAAAGGTCTTGATAAATGAATTTCATACAACTATAAAAAATTTAGAAGATGCACATAAATAGATAAGATAACTCCATTTTGATATAAATAAATATAAGGCAGCTCGAAAGAATAAAGGAGGTTCGGGTAGAATTCGTTACGGTTTATCGGCATGGTGTCAGGGTGTACCTAAGAGGGCTTGATGAGAGAGAAAATGGGTTTCTCATCACTTATACATCATGAAGGCAGTATGGGGGAGTTCTAAATCATACCCCATCATTTGGGATTACATATAGAAAGACATATCATAGAGGATAATCTTGATTAAGAGTGAAATGGAGAGGATCCCTTACCTTAAGTCCAATGGTGATCTTTGCTTGAACTTAATGACCTCTTGAGCCTGCATCCTTTGAGAACCTCTTAAGGGGAGAGGTTTGTGTATTTTGAAGAGACTAGGGGCCTTTGGACGTGGGAGAGGAGCTTGGGGAGAGATTTGGGTAGAATATTGACAAGACACAAGGCTTGAGAGGAGTGAAGAGAAGAGGGAGCATGGGGGGTTATAGTTGAGGAGAGGAGGGTTTTCATAAATTTTTAATCATTATTCCCTCAAGACTAGAAATAGTGATGATTCCATGTCTAAGAATAGTAATAAATTCACATGAGTTCGAACCAATGGCCATTTACATCATCCATGACTCAAGCATGATGCAGAAATTTAGGTTTTAGAATTTATTGTGAATTATCGTATTTTACTATTCATAAAAATTCAAGTATTTTTAAAAAATCCCAAAAAATCACCCTAACCATTTTTTGATGTGTAGAATCCAAAAATCAAGTCCATTTTTCAAAAATAATTTTATAAATACGATTAATTTAATATTTAATTAAAATCATAATTTATTATTAAAAAAACCATTTTTAAAACATTCATTTACTTATTCTAAAATATAGGCACATTATACATGCACTTGAATATTATTTTTATACAATCATAGGTAAGGTTACTATTCATTAGGGTATATCACTATTCATAAGGGTATGTTACTATTCGTAAAAAGTTAAGTTTTTCTAATCAGACTCCAAGTAACTTAGTGAACACAACTGTGTATGTGAGATTTTCAAAATTTCAAACACAGAAGTGAAAAAATTATGTTTAAAGGTCACAAAGAACTTAGTAGTTTATTGTGTTGTAATTTCATGTGGTTATATAACATAATTATAAGAGGAAAATTTCCATTGAAAACTTTGGGTCATTACATTCTTCCCCCCTAATGAAATTTCACCCTCAAAATTTCGTTTTACATTATAAGACACAAAAAAGTGCAGGTACTGTTCTTTAATTGCCTCCTCCAGTTCCCATGTTGCCTCTTCATACATGTAGTTTCACCATAGTACCTTGATCAAGTGAGTTTTCTTATTACGGAGAACTTTATTTCTACGATCCAAGATCTTCACTGGTTGCTCCTCATAAGAAAGATCATCCTCCAACTGTACCACCTCTGAAGAGAGTACATGTGAAGGGTCTGGTATGTACTTCCTTAAGTGGGATACATGGAAGACATCATGTAATTTAAACAAGGTAGGTGGAAGTTCCAGTCGACAGGTCATAGCTCTGACTCGATCAAGGATCTCGAAGGGGCCGATATACACGGGACTTAGTTTTCCTTTCTTCCCAAACCTCATGACCTTATTCCATAGAGATATGCGTAGAAATACCATGTCTCCAACTTTGAACTCAATGCCTTTTCAATAGTTATCTATATAACTCTTTTGTCGACTTTGGGCTACCTTGATATGTTGTTGAATGGTTTTCACCTTCTCCACCATTTCTTCATCCATTTTAGGTCCTAGCAGCTTACGCTCACCAAATTCATCCCAGCAAGACGATGTTCTACACCTTTTCCCATAAAGGGCTTCATATGGTGTCATTCAGATGCTCGAGTGGAAACTTTTGTTGTAAGAGAATTTAACTATTGGAAGATGTTGGTCCCATCTTCCTTTGAAGTCCATAGAACATGATCTCAACATATCTTCCAATTTATTAATAGTCTGATCAGATTGGCCATCAGTTTGAGGATGATAGGTTGTCCTGAAGTTCAGTTCAGTGCTTAGAGCATATTGGATACTTTTCCAGAACATGAAGGTGAATCTTGGATTACGATAGGATACAATAGATAGTGGTACTCCATGCAGCCTTAACAGTTCTTTGATATATATATTTGCAAGTTGATCCAATGAGAAGTCTTCTCGAATTGTGATAAAGCGGTCTATCTTTGTAATACGGTCCATAAAAACCCATATAGCATTGTTTCCACTGGATTCCCTTGGAAGTCTAGTGATAAATTCCATGGTAATGTTATCCCACTTCCATGTTGGTAAGGGTAGTGGTTGCATCATCCCCTTATACTTTTTCCTCTCATCCTTCACCTGATAATATACCAGTCACTTTAATGTATATTCATCAATCTCCCTTTTCATATTGTCCCACTAGAAGTTCTCTTGGAGATCTCAATACATATTTGTGCTCCATGGGTGAATATAGAAGGTCGAGTTATGTGTATCATTCAAAATCTCCTTATTTTTCTCTAGATCAGATGATACACATAAATGTCACCCAAATCTTACAACTCCTTCCTCATCAATCATGAACTCTAAGGATTTCCAATTTCTGATAGCTTCCACCCTTTTCAGAATTTCCACATCTTTTCTTTGAGCATCCTTTATTTTCTCTATGAGGGATGGTTAAGAAATAATTTGAGAGAGGATTGATGATGTTCCTCCCTTAATGATTCCCATGTCCATCCTTTACAAATATAAGAAGATCAGATCCTTTTCAATTCTCATCATTGATAAAGATGGAGGATCCTTTCTACTTAGAGAATCCGCCACCTTGTTTACCTTACCAGGATGGTAGTGGATTGAGTAGTCATAATCCTTGATGAGATCTATCCATCTTCACTGGCATATATTAAGCTATTTTTGTGTGAATATATATTTGAGACTTTTGTGGTCAGTATATATCTCACACTTCTCCCCATAGAACAAGGTGTGGTAAAATAAGTTTCAATTTTCACATTAAATAATAGGAGAAAAATCAAGTTTAAAACATTCACTTCCTCAAAGATCCCCTTTGTAAAAATATTTCATGAAATTGGTGGTATTTAAAAACAAAACCAAGTCCTTGAAAATAAAAAAATTCCCTTAAACATCATGCTTTTGAAATTAAACCCCCATATGGTATAAACTATTCAGATAATGATAATATGAATTTCCCATTTTAAAACCACATTTCCTTTTTCTTTTAAAACCTTACACACACACCCAACATAGGGTAAACAAGGAAATAAGGATAGAAAATCAAGATGTGGAATTTAAATTAATTAATGGAATAACAATAGAAAAAACAAGGCTGAAACAAAATTAGATCATCACATCATGAAAATTCATCTAAGATATAATCTATACACAAACTAACATATAAATGAGAGATGCATAACATTGATTCATAACATGAGGAAAAATTACAAGGACTAATGGGACTACACAATACATGAAAATTTGGACCTAACTGTTGGTAGGGTATGCTCACACATCCATCCACTAAATCTATCTAATTAGTCTCTTTAGTTATGAACCCCAAATCCATGTGTTTCATATAACTAAGGGGGGCTTGCCAGTGCAAAATCTCAATTAGTGAAGTAATGTCCCACTAATTCTGATATAGAAACCTCAGTATCCTCATGGAATAATAATGGAGGTGGTCCATTGTGACATACTACGATGACATTTTCATGGTTTTATCCTATAATGGTGATTACTCTTAGGTTTGGGGGAGTTATAGGTCAAATTTTAGAGTTTTAGGGACTTATCCTACGGTTCATTGTTATAGTTCATGGTTTGAAAATCACGTGGGATCCTTAAAGGAAATTGTGTGCCTTATGTAGGTGAGGCAGTGGTGGATTCATGGATTGTGAGTGGTTAAGAAAACTATGTGAGAAATACCATGTGGCATGGGGGGTGAGATAGTTGTATAAACATAGTCTGTGCATGATTTAGTAAATCATGTGACACAACTATGTAGCATTACTAGGTTGGTATATTTTTTATTATCATTCTTTTTTTAATTGGGTATTCCACCCCATGCCACCCCCATTTGACTCCCATGACCCAAACTCCTACCATTGGGTTACTTCCTCCCTCTAAGATCCTCCATAATGGATTCTATGTGGTTTATTAGTGGTTCTTCTAGATCAATTGGTATGAGCCCCTCTTATCTCTTACTATTATTTTATCTCTATTTATCCCATCCCTCATACCTTAATGGTCATGATAGGCCAATTTTATTATCTTTTTTTATTAGTATTTGTGGATTTTACTTTTTAATTGTTGTGATCCACAATATGAGTCCCTTTTGGCTGGTTTTCATCGAAGGAGACATAGTTCTATAACTTTAGGTAGGTGTTTCCATTTAATTTACTTTTATCCAATATTTCCATTGTTTATTTGGTTTTAAAATTAATTTTTGGACTAGATAATCATGGTTGGGACAATCCTAGTGTTTGTTTCTAAAGTTTCCATTGATTTTGATTAATTTTCATGTAGAAAATGGGTGTAATTTCAGGCTTGAAATGGTGTTTTGATGTAAAATGTTATTTTACTTGTTCCCCATAATTGATTAAATGGAAATGATTGTTTTACTTAAGTAACACATTTGTTTTTTTTTCTTTAGAAAAAATTAGGCTTCCAAAATGGGTCTCATTTTTCTATTAAAAGGGGTTTAGCATGTTTTATAAGCAAAATGGAGTTTCCCATGGGTTTTTTTCTTGTGACTATTGATGAAATTGCTTTATTTAGGAATTTTATTTGAATTACAAATGGGTTGTGAAATGGATTTTCAAATGTATAAGATATAATTGAAGGCTCAGTTGACATTTTATGATGTGATATTTATTGTGCCCTCATTGAGCCACCTTACTCTTGTTGATGTTATTCTTATCCATGTGATGGTTTCTTTGTTACCTGACTCATGTTGTGATTATATATTGGGGCTAAATTTGAGGTTAGTTTAGGATGTGGGAGGGAAATGATTATGGTTTTAGCTTTAGAGTCTTGTTATTTTTATGTGATGATATTGTTGTTTATAGACCACCTTTTTTATTATTCAATGAGAAGACTGAGGTTTCTAAGTGGGAAGTAGTAGGACATTTCTTAGGTAGTTCTTTATTTTTATTGGATATGCCCCTCTTAGTGGTACATAACACTCATCTTTTGTATTTATCACTAAGAACACTGCTTAGAGAGATTTTAAGGATGAATGTATGACTGTTAACCTTCCAGTAGTTAGGCCTATGTTTGCATGTCTTATACAGTCTTATTAGTCCTCATGATTTCACCACATGTTGTGTATCTATGATATACCTCTCTCATTTATACATCATCATGTTTATAGATTATTTATTGGATGTAATTTCTTAGTGTGTTGATCCTTTTGTTATTACGGCCAATTTTTTGGATAATGTTTTTCCATCCATTAATTTAGAACATTTCTTCTTGATTATCTACCCTTATCTCTTTATTTATCCTGAGTTGAGTGTGTGTGTAATCTTTTAAAGGAAATGGGGAAAGTTTTTTTAAAATGGTTCATTCATATTATCACACATAGAAAATGTTTTAACCATGGGTGTGTTTAATTTCAAAAGTGAAATTTTTAAAGGAAAATTCTTGGATTTCATTGGAATTGGATTTATTTTTAAGTAGTACCAATTTCATTAAATGGTTTTACAAATGGGATATTTGAGGAACATCATGTTTTAAACATGGTTTTCTCTTATGATTTTTGTGAAAATTAAAACCTATTTTTCCATGCCTTATTTTCAGTCTAGCATAATTGGTTTCTTAAATAAAATAATTTAAATCTACTCACGCTGGCATCCTTCTAGCTTTGTCTCACACCTTACATACTCATATTGGTGGGTATGTAGTCTTCATGTTTTATGCTGCTCTTTTTAGTCTGTGGATTCATGTTGGATCTAGTTTCACCTTTTTGGGAATAGTTTGGCGTTATGATCATGGTGGTGACTCAAGTGTCACATATAGATATTGACCAGAACTTTAGTTTTTCCAATAGATTAGCTTGAGTTTGTTTGGCCACTTGGTATTATGTATCATTTTTATTATCCTCTATTTTAATTTTTAACTATTTATTATTTGGTTACATATTAATATGTATCTTATATTATATCTTGTATTTTTATTAATAATACTTGGTTTGTATGTTTAATTTGGGGTTTGAGGGTGAAACCATCCCCAATAGTTGTTTTCAATACAAATGATGATTTTTCTTAGCCTAGGGGGATCCAGGACACTGATCAAGTATGTAGCAGGCTATCTTGGGAATCTGATTGATGGGATTATTAAGTTGTCTTGTTAAAAAATGGTATCATAGGATCAAGGTTCTTGAAATTTGTCCTAGTTTCTTGATATTCACCTTCATGTTATTTCGGGGTTAGTTGTATAAAGTATATAGGTCCACTAGGACTCAGGTGGTAGGTTTGGGAAAGTGCTTAGAATACTCTTTATTTTATCATATCTTGAGTTTATAGGGGTGTTTGGGGCTTTCATTATTTTTTTGAGGTTATGGTATATTTTTTTTGAGTTCTTTTAGTGTGGATTGTTGTTTCTCTGATTTGTAGGGAGTTTTTGGGAGACCTCCCATGAAATTACTTGATCTGGAGAGGGAATTGGAAGTATTTTAAAGGGTGCACGGTTAAGGTGCACAGTCTTTAAAACATTTCACAGACCATTCCAACCATTTTGTATAGACATTTAATGGAACTCACATAGTTAGTGCATGGTCTAACAAACCGTTCAACATGAATAATGTTGTGAAATATTAATTATTTCCATACTTTTCCTATTTTATTTTTATAGTATTTTTTTATCTTGTTTGTGGGTGTTTTAGTCATGTTTTTTGGGTATTTAATGTTATTGAAAAAAATGTTTTCTATTTTTTTCTCTAATTTCTTTTGAAAACCTTGTTTTGGTTACCTCAGTTCATTGGGTAAAAATATATTTAACCCTTCAAAATGTTTTTTGGATGTGTGGGTTTCAAAAAATAAAAAATAATTTTTTAGGTTCTTAGATAATAGAATATCTAAAATATTTTTACTGAGTTAAGGTTTTCTAATAAAATTTCTAAAACCATGATAATAGAGATTTTGAGGTTCTATAAGTTTCAAAATTATTTGGGTTTGTGGTGTGAAATGTTTTTAATGATTTTGAAAGGTAGATTCTGACCTCGATATGGATGCTTTGATTTTATGGTTCCCTTTTTGGAAGTTTTTAGGTTTTTAGTAATCTTATTTTTAGTTGGGCTTACCTATGTTGGTTCTCCTTGTGTTGAGAACTTTTATAGTGGTTTGAATGAGAACTTTTCTTTGTTTTCTAATGTTTTTTAAGGAGTCCCCAAAAAATTAATTAGTAATTTGTGAGGGGGAATGAATCATGTAATTTTATTAGTGTTCTAGTGGTTATATTTTTGGTCTCTAACTCTACCCATACTCATGAAGGATTAGTAGAGCCACATTTTTTTCTAGATTATGGATTAAGTATGAGAGTTTCTAAACTAGAACCTTGTAGTTTTATATGGTGATCGAGGATCCCATGATGTGATTGAATGGATAGAAAAGGTTTAAGAGATGTTCAACTCACTACAAACTCCTGAAACCTCTAGGGATATGTGCACCATTCCATTATTCAAAGGTTTGAATATGGGATGGTTTAATATCATTGTTCATAACCAACCATTCAAGACTCTCTATTGAGGATATTTCAAGGATACCTTCATTCAGTGGTTTTATCTTAAAGAAATGGGATTATAAAGGGAAATGGAGTTTCTAGTTATCCTACTAGGTTACAATTAATTGATATTATTTGATTATAATTTCTCTGGATTATATCTTTTCTCTCTGGAGTTTTCTACTGATGATGAAAAGAATGAATGGTTTTTTTCTAAAGGCCTATATCAAGAGTAATGTTTATTGATGCTTCAATTGGGTCTGTAAACATTTGAGGAAGAAATTTTAAATTTCTTCAATATCAAAGTAATCTTGGAATAGAAAACTAAGGGTGTTTATGATTCATTTCCAATTGGAGCTAGAAACGATGAGCTGGATAGCAAGGAAGTGAAGGAGAATGGTGTTCAGGGAAGGAAGTTGTCTTCTAACCCTATAATTATTTTCTTAAGGAAGATAAGGATAGTTTTGTGTTTCTAGTGTTGTAATTTTTAGCATGATTAACTTAATTTCCATTACTCTAAAGACTTGACATTTATGTGGATTACTTGGTCAAATTTTAAGGTTATTTGAGATAGCCAAGTATCAACAGAAGAAGGCTTAGATCTAGCTTGAACCTGGTCAATGGTGTTCTATTTTTCCTTTTCCAATAAATAGTTGGTTGTTTGGCCTTATTTTTGGAGCTTCCTCTTTTGTAATTTTTCATTTGGATTAGGGGATTGTCCCATATTTTGTGCACCTAGCTTTCTTATTGTGTAATAGATGGAATATATTTTGATCCTACCTTCATATATTTTGATATGTTTCTACCTCATTGAATTTTCTTGTTTCTCTTGTATGGTTAAAACCATGGGTTTTTTCTTGCATGTTGTTCTGGAAATGGGTAGAACGTAGGATTCATGAATGAATTCATGGTGGCATGGTTTTGTTTCTAGTTGGGCTATGGATTCCATCATGTTTTGTGTCTGCATCAAGATTACCATATAATGGTGTTTGGGGAGTTATATGTGAACACCCATATAAGATGATTGTGACCCTAAGGAAAAAACTATATCATTTCTTAGTGATGAATGACATTTCTTCTTGCACTTATTGGTTTTTTATATGCCTTGTGATTCATCGATCCAGCTTTTACCCCTTTGGGATGTTTAGTGCTTGTGTTCTTCTCTTGGCCTCATTTTGGATTACCTTAGTCAGTGGATATTTTTTGTTCACTTTATAGATTTTGAAAATGTAGTTGTTCAATGCCATCCTCATGTTCTAAAGGAAGGTTTTATCAGTTGATCCATTATTTTAGATTAACTCTAAATGGTGAGGAGACCAATGTTTGATCACTGCTCCCTTTGATCTTCTTCTTTTTTGGGTAGTTGTTCATGTATAATGACCTCTTGGTTGTTTTCTATGTTTTGTTATCTATTGTGGTGATTAGAGTTGATTATCATGGATGGTATAATTGTGTTTCTTGGGGGATGATCTCTCTATTCAATTCTAATAACATGTGTTCACCAATTCTATATAAATTCTAAATGGCAGGGTGACCTTATACAGGCCTCAATGAATTTATTCTATTTTGGGAAGATTTTGACTCTTGGTACTCCATGTATATTTTCGATTAGGTAAATCCTGAATCATTGGGTTCATAACTTATGTCCTTGGTTTTGAGGTTTGGAAGGTTGGTGGTAATGAATTCCTCCCTATTGTGAAGTTTGTATTTACTTTCCTTCTTATTTTTGGATTCTAGGTACCTTCTAGGGGAAAAAAGTTTCATAGTGGGGTGTTTTCGAATTCCTGAGGTGTCATTTTCTTATTTTTATACTATGGTTGTGTTTCCACATAGGTTCAAGGGTGTTTTGGATCAACATTCCCAGTTTTGGAATCTTTTCATAGGTTGTATGGTTATAGTGTGTGATTTGATAACCTTGCCGTCTCCTTAGGGGAAACCATGCATCTTGTGTAGGTGAGGAAGTAGTGGATAAATGGTCTATTCATAATTAAGGAAACCATTAAATATAATCCATGTGGTTTGGGGATTTAAGATAGTGGTCGACACATAGTATGTGCATGGTTTGGTAAACTATGTGGGATAACCATGTGACTAGCCTATGTTGGTGTATTTTTGTCTTTTCCTTCTCCTTTTAATTTGGGTTTCCACCCCAAGCAACCCCCATTCAACTCCAATTGTAAAAATTCTACCCATGGGGTTTATTCCTCCCTCCAAACTCCTCTTTGATGGATTCTAGGTGGCTTCTTAGTGGGTCATCATCCATATCAAGAGGTATGAGTCCCTCTTCTCTATGACTCTTCTTTTCTACGATTTTATCCAATACCTATAACCCTAATGGTCATGATTGAAATATTTTAGTGGATAGGGTTTTTAAGATTTTGGACATTTGGTTTGTATTGTTTTTAATCCATAGTAGGATTCCCTTTGAGGTATTTTTCATGAAATCCAACATGGTTCTATCACCTGAGGTAGGTGTTTCGATTTTATTTACTTTTATTGAAGATTTTAATTATTTATTGGGTTTTATAAATTTATATTTGTCCTATATAATCACAGTGTTGAATATCTAGGGTTCTTTTCTAATTTTTCCAATGATTTTGATTAATTTTCTTGTGATAAATGGGTGGAATTTCATAGTTGAAATGGTGTTTTGATGAGAAATACTATTTTATGTTCCTCCCATGTATGATAAAAATCAAATCATGATTATATTAATGGAACTCAGTAGTTTTTGGTGCTTTAAGAAAAAAGAGGTTTCACAAGTTTGTTTCCTTTTGCATTACAAGATGGATTTCATGTTTTAAAGGGTTAGTGTTGTTTTTTAATAGAAATGAAGTTTCCCATGGGTTGTTTGATTGTGACTTTTGATGATTATTCATTATTTTTACAATTATATTTTAATTCCAAATGGTATTAAAAATTTATTTCAAAATGTATATGTAATAAGTGAAGGAATGGTTGGAACTTTGTGATGTGATATTGATTGGGTCCTTGTTGAGCCCCCTTGATTTTTTCGATGTTGTGATTTTCCTTGAGATAGATGCTTGGTTATGTGACTCAAGTTGTTCTTATATGTTGGGGATCAATTTGATGGTAGTGTGGGAGGTGGGAAGGATTTGATAGTGGTGTTATCTTAGAGGATTGTTACTCTCATGTGATGATGCTGTTGTTAATGGCCTCTATGACATCTCGACCTGGGACCCACTGAACCGGTACCCCAATATGGTGGGTCAAATGGTCTCAAGCATGCCTGCACATACACCAGAGGCTACCAACTATGAGTGAGGTTCTAAGGATGTATAGTGGGGAGACTATACCCTCATATCATAGTGGCATGGTAGATAATATAAATAAATAGAAAATAGTGGAAGCATAATAAAGAATATAGAATAGTAGAAAAAATATAATAATAAACTACGAAAGTGTAAATGACTAAACATATTTAATAGTAATAAAAATCCCATATGTTGATTCATATACATGTTGATGTCATAGAATTATAATGTACAAATGTTAAACATGGGATGTGCATTTTCAACATGTTATACAAAAATAAAAAAAGTCCAAAAGACAGCTCCACTAGTATCATGAGAATATTCTCGTTCCTCTTCTCCCATGCTCTAAGAATAAAGTAAGATAGATCAAGTATCTATAGTAGGGTGCTTTCCCTTATCCATTCTACACAAGAAGTCTAATTGGGTACCAAATGTGGCTTGATTAGGATGTGGGATAAACATAGTGGGACCCTACCAATGGTGTCTAGAAGTAATCCATCTAGTGTACATAGTATAATATTGTGCAAGTATAATGAATAATAAATAATGATGATTAAATAAATACTTATTGAATCAGGTTCCATCAGGTCACCTGGAACACTCTACCAGCATGGGAATAGGTCGGAATATGTTTGATCTGAAAACACACACACACACACACAAATAAATAAGTAATAATATATAAATTTTTATATTATATACATTCATATACATGTTATACATGAGTAATTTTAGATCCATATACATGGATACTAAGTTCTAGCTACACCTGGGGTGTAACTCAAGCATCCCTAAGTAGTTTAACGGGCCAATGGCTCCATCAAGAGGGTATAATTCCATAATCTCATATGAATGTGAGATGTCATGATCATTACTAGAGATAAGTGGGGCGAGACTTCATGTCCAACACTAAAAGTAAGGGAACATAGAGCACCATGCCCATTATCTAGATACGAGTATAATGGTGAGATACATCATGATGAGCACCCGATGTAAGGGAGTGGGAAACATCATTACCAACAAGTCCCCTAACCCTCATTCACTAGAAAATAGCAATGGAATAGTCATAATATTAATAATAACCATGAGGGATTACATATAATTCCTCTATATCCATATTTCACAAATATCCAAAGGTGTGCAATTTAAGTAATCCATGTTCAGAATGATAAAACATGAGGTGTGGCCTTTCCACCAATTTCAATTTAAGTTAGATAGACCATTTATGTGATCATGGCAAGGAAAATAATTTCCATGGTCAATCCAAACACTTATAAAGTTCTATGGTCAACTAAAAAATTATATATAGAAGTTAAATTCCATTTCCAAGTCAAGATGAACACATTGGAAGTGTTTGGTCCATTAAAAAATTATTTAATAAAGGTAAATTAATTTATCACACCCAAAGGGGTGGAAATGTAAATGGTCAATAACCTTTGACCATTTATCTAGAGTCCACAAGAGTATAATATCATGGTTGTAATTTATTTATAAAGTTAGAACACATTTTGGAAGACATTTAATAATGGACACCATGTAGAAAAATGCTGAGGCTATGAAAACATCACAAATTTTAAGGAAAAAACTATACCTACTACCAAAGGTCCATAGAATACACCTTATCAAATATCGGCTTCAGATTTGAATTATGATGGATAAAATCATAGAAGTGAAAAAATTCCCTAAAAAGAGAGAAAATGAGATCTCATCAAAATAGTCCAATGCACAGGAAGAGAAAATATGATTGGAATCAATAGGATTAAGGATCATACCTATAGGTATCTAATGATTCCAATGATGATAATTTTTTAGTATGGATGATGGAGAAATTGAAATTTGTAACTTGGAAAAAGGAATAATTCCATGAGGGAGGAGAAGGGTCTCACATTTTCTAGAAATGATGGTAGGAATATGTATAATGTTTTAAAATAGTTTGAGTGAAGAAAATTAATTTTACCCTAAAAAATTAGGTTGCAAGGTTTGGTCACCTGGTTGGCCAAAAAGTGCGCAAATGGTGCTGCCTCCACTATCCAAGGACCCCCTTCACATGATCTAGGTACACAATTTACATAATCATGCACAAGTCTTGTGAAAAGCCTCTATTATAAACCTATGCAATCTCACATAGGAATGCACCTCAGATCACATGGTTGTTGAAAAATTGTGTGTTCTCATGCTTCCCACTGAGTTCCCTATGTGGTTATGTTTCATGGTTATCCCTAATTGTTTGCTAACCGTGCATCCTACTCTTTTTTTATAGTTTCTAGATCTCTGAGCTCTGAAAAAGAACTAGATTCTCCTAAAACTGTATATAGGTTATATGGAATTTTTTCTCAGATAAAAAGGGTGTCAAACTGAAAAAAATGATTCATACCTTTGAGAAAATTCAGTTCGCTAAAACCTCACCTCCTTAACATATCTCTTCACTGAGATGGAATTAGGATGGTAAAGGTGGGTCATCTAAGAAAATATCTAGCCACCAAGATTGTATATTAGCCTCCCACTAATAGGTATCATCTTTTACTTAGTAGTTCATCCATAAAACTCATACTAAAGGTACTGACCTGCCTCATAGAGTGATCACACTCAGATCCACAATACACACTAGGTACTCCTAAAAATAAGCATCCATCTCTAAATCAACATCATCAGGTTGAAAAACATGCGATGAGTCTAGATAGTATTGAAGAAGATGGGATATATGAATTACACCATGAATTGACTGTTATCTATGAGGAAGTGCTATCCGGTAAGCCATTGGTCCGATTTGTTTCAAAACCTAAAAGGGTCCAAAGAATCGAGGAAAAATCTTACCCTATTTGTGAATTCATCAATGACCCAACCTGGGTGAAACCCACAAGAAAAACTTACCTCTATCCTTGAACTCAAGAGGTCTTAAACAATGATAGGCATACAAATTCTATCTAAACTAATCTGTCAACATGTGATTTATAATCAACTGAACATGCTCTATAGTCTCTTGAAAGAGATGTTGTCCAAGTAAAGTTTCCTCCCAGTACTCCAACTATCATAGAGGTAAATGGTAATGTCTATAATATAAATAATCATAAGGATCCATCTTGATGGAATCTTGAAATATGTTATTATAAGGGAACTAAATGAGGGGTTTTTGTTTCTCCTATGAATCCCCAAAATCAAGGACACATTCACAGATCATCTCTTCTAAAAACTAAATCATACACTCTATTTTTTCCACCAGTCTGTGATTGATAGGCTATTCTCAAAAGAACATCTATACCCAAGGACATATGAAACCCCTACTAGAATCAAGATGTGGAGTGAATTTACTGATCAGATGTGATATAACTAGGAGCTCCATGAAGATGTATGAGTTCCCTGAAATATATCCCCCTTATCTCATCTACAAATATGGTCTCTTGAATAGGTAAAAATCATGTAACCTTCATAAACCTATCAATGACAACCCAACTATGTCATTTCCTCAAGATGGTTTAGGAAAACTAGTCACAAAGTCCTTGGAAACATCATCCCATTTCTACTTAGGAATACAAAAAGGATGTAAATGTACTATCAGTCATTGATATTCCACCTTCATCTACTGATAGGTGGAACACCGGGTAATAAATTTGGAAATCTATATTTTCATACCAGGCCATAAAAATTGTCGATGTAAGTATTGATACATGTTGGTGGCATAGAGATTTGCTTCCCAAATTGAGGCAAAAAATTCCTACATCTACTCACATCTGATGTCTTTGGGGACCTAGACACTACTTTGAATTGTATGATCTCATCCTCATCCATAATCCAACCAAAAGTTGAATATTCATTTGAAATAATTCAGATTATTACTAAGCCTTCATGATCTGATAGTTTCCTCATTCTCAATAGTTCTATAAGGTTAGAGGTCACTACTAAGGATGAGAGGATAATCTACTCATGATCCTCCTAAAACTCAATGTGCATAACTGAAAACAAGGCCATGAGTGGCCACTCACCACTAGACTCTTGAACTGCATGTGATAGATTCTTATGGCTCAAAGAATCGGCTACAACATTATCTTTTCTAATCATATATAAAATCTCAAAACTGAATGACTACAAATAGTCAACCCATATACACTGCCTAATTTTGAGATCATGCTACGTAAAAATGTACTTGAGGATTTTGTGATCAGTGAATACCACAAAATGCTCCACAAGAAAATAGATCCTTCAACAATATAAATAATGAACTACAATAGCTATATAAAGATCATTTTTTAGTTAAATATGCATGTAATTACTCAAATAATGAGGCTCATACACCATGACTCTCTTGTCCTACATCATAACAACTCCTAGATCAATTACCGATGTGTCACAATAAATAATATAGATTCTAATTGGCTCTGATAGAATCAGGATCAGTGATAAATTCAATCATTCCTTCAACTCCTAAAAGGATTATTCTCAAGATTATGACTATAAAAATTTCACACCGTTCTTATTCAATCCCATAGTAGGCACTTATATTCTTGAGAAATCCTGGATGAAGCGTCTGTAATACCCAACTAGCTTAAAGAAACTCTGTATATAAAAGACATTATTGGGACACCAATAGAAAAATATATCTCTCAACTTCTTAGGGTATACTGATAAAACTGACTCCAAGATGATATGATCTAGGATGTGACTTTGTAATTCCAAAAGTGGCATTTTTTTAGTAAATAATAAATCTGGTGATCCCTTAGTGTATTCTACTCAATGTCATGATTTTGGGTATGGTCATGTTGAGAATGAGAATATAATAATATTTCATCCACAAACACTACCAAGAATGAATCCAAATATTGGAGGAAAACCTGATTCATCAAATCCATAAAAATATTTCACGCATTCATGAGACTGAACAACATTACCCGGTACTAATAAAGAACATACCCAATCTGTAAAGTTGTGTGAGGCATGTCTAAAGATCTGACTCACACCAAATGATAGGATGACCACAAATCAATATTTGAGAATACCCTCACTCCTCAGAGCTAATCGAGGAGGTATTATATTCATGGAATTGGATATGGGTTCTTTACTATAAGCTAGTTCAACTATCAGTAATCCATGAAAATCCTGAGGGTTCTATCCACCTTCCGAGAGAAAAGCTAAGGTGAACCCCATGGAGAAGTTCTAGGGAATAAAAAACTATTAGCTTACAAGTCTTCTAACTATTTTTAAGCTCCAAAATATCCATAGGTTCCATCATGTAAGGAGGAATAGACACTGATACTTCTCCTGGAACTATCTCAATAGTGAATTCTACCACTCTCAGTAAATGTATCCCAGAAAAGTCTTTAGGGATGAAATTTCTAAAATGATCCACTACAGGTGGGAAAACGGTAGGCCATATTTCTAAAACATTATTGAAAATACTAGAAATCTAGGTTGTCACTCTTCCCAGCCCCTGGTGCTCAGGTCCTACTGAAGATGCATGGACATACCATTATCCCTTTTGGATATGTCTACTACCCTTTGGTTATGTGAATGTCACCCTCCATTGATATCAATAAATTTGGGATCGATTGAAAACTTACCATTGCATCCTTATTATTACATAAAACCATGTAATGTTAAGGATAAAAAGATTTCATATGAAGATCTTCCTATCTCAAGGGGAAAATCCCTACAATGGTGAACACTCTCAGATCAGATATACAACGAGGTATCAAGTGTCATCACAACACAGTAAATATCAATATTGAGATATATAATCTCCATTAATACATTAGATATAAAATATTGTGACATGAATATGTCAAATAAATAAGTATTAAAGTAGAGGATACTATAATAGTACATAAAATAGTAGAATATCTAGAACTCTGCGCCTTCGGTATTGGATGCACTTCATGTAACTGGAATGTACTGCAACCCTGAGTTACAGCCTGGCTACCCTATGAAAGCCCATTTTGTTGTCCCTACAAATCATGAGTCTGATTACCTTTAACTGATGACCACTTTTTCCTGAGTAGATGGTGGTATTCTAGATACATACCTAATAAGATACTACTATCCCCGCTCCAGAACATGGGGTGGGTGTATATCTATTCTCAATAGGTGCTGCTGTAAAATCCCTGCAAAAGCATTGTATATAACCCATATTAATATATCCAATACACTCCACTAGATCCCACATAAACTATGGTTTTTTATGTCCAAGTTCCCCACATTGGTGATAGATAAAAAAACTGGAAGTACAATATGGTTGAATCCTACTACCCCCGTGAGAAGTTTAAAATGAAACTTTCTCAAACTAGAAGAACCACTAGTAGGTCTATGTGCTAAACCAACCAAGTTCCCACCATCAAATTCCCTTAGATTCTTCTTATTAATGATTCCATAGTTGACTCTCCCAGAAATAGTTTTCAACTAAAATAAATTGACCTACAATAGGATGGTATATACCAACCCATCCCAATATCTCATGGAAGTCATAAGCTCATCACATGCTAGAGTTGGGGTAAATCACTACAAATCAGTAAAATGAGAAGAATACTCCTTGATATACATGTCTCTATATGGAGATTCATAAACTCTCTATCCCAGTTATCTCATAGTTTTTTTTGGAAAAAAATTTATTTAAGATCATTTAGAAATATACCCATATCATATCTCAATGTCAGTTTGCCTAGGTAATAACATCCCACCATCTTTGGGAAGAACCACATAGCATATAAGTGATGATATTTAACCTCCATTCTGGAGGAATATCTATATTCTTGAAAATATAAATCATTTCCTCCATCCATGACTCTATATCATGTGGTCTTCCATACCTCAAAAATGTGGGAGGATGCTACTGCTAGACTCCGGACTCATCTCTTCAATAGTCTGGCTAGGCAAAGAAACACCTTGCATATTTTTCATCATATAGAAAAATCCCTATTAAAATTGGGCATTGGCTCCCATATTAGGAATAACTGGTGGTTTCATAGGTATCTCTACAGGAGGAATCGTTGACAGATCAGGGCACACCACCTTTTGTGCATGGTCATCACCACCTTCCAGACATAGGACTTGAGGCTGACATGGTGTAATCATACAAAAATTCCAAATGTATTCCTCGAAAAATAATTTAATATTTAATATGAGTATATATAGATAATAGGATAAGTACATAGCCTTCCCATATAAAATATCACAACCCTCTCTCTGCTTCAAAATCTAATTCCAGGTGGTATGAAAAAGACCTTAAATGGCCTTAAGGACATAAGAGGCACTCCCAAATATCCACTACAAAGTCTAGGTTTGGGTCCATGTATCATATCATGCAATAGAGGTTCTGATATATGAAGCTTCAATTTCAATATATAGTGGAAAAAACCCTTTACATTCCAATTATAATCCCATTTAGTGATGACCATTTTACTTAAATGTTTAAATTTATTTGATTTCATAGTATTTTTATATAAATACATATATATGTGGTCTAGTTAGATATATCTCCATTTTCAATTTATAAAATTCATAATCCTTACAAATTGCAATCGACATGTCATTTAATTGTACCCTGACCTTTACATCTAGTAACAGGATATAACAGGCCCATATAACTCAGGCCTGAAACCCACAATATGATATAATTGGATATTTAAGGTTTAATCACCATTATTTTTAGGTAAAAACCATTTATATTAATTTATAAATTTTAATTAATCCAATTATATTATACCTATAAGAAATGTCAACACATTTCAATATATAATAATCTAGGTACTTGTTATATCCATCATAAAAATTCATATAGAAAGTAAATGTGTCATAAAAAATGAATGTAATATTATTATTAATGTTCCTATAATGATTCATGATATTCTAAACAAGGCTTGGAATGAATAATGTTTCAATAACATCAACAATAATAATATCACAAAGCATGTATGTTAGCTAATGGTGGGATCATATCAACTATAATAGGAATAAGACAATAATAATAATAACCCAACCTAGGTAATTTGGGTTTCCCCTATATGTGGGTTAGCTACTCCTAGTAACATGCTTATTAAAAAATTCCATTATGTCTTAGTCTCCTGTCTAATACCCAAACAACAAGGAAAAAGGAAAATAACCCCTGTGATACTAATTTCTAATGTCCCAACACATTATCCACTCAACTGGTGCCACAAGATGGTGGGTCACATGACCTAAAGTGTTCCCCCTCTTATGCTAGAGGTTGTCGTCGAGAATCTAGGTTCTATGGTGGTTCAGTGGGGATACAGTACCCTTATACCAGAGTGGCACAACAGATAAAATAAAAAAACATACAAAAATGGAATCATAATAAAGAATATGGAATATAATATATATTACAATAATAAACTTTGGAATCTTAAACAACCAAACATGTATAATAATAATCAAAATATCATAGGCTAAGTCATATATATTATGGTTTCATGGAATTATTATGTAATAAACATATACAAGGGATACTAGGGAAAGGTATATACAATATGCTATACAAAAATATAAAAAAATATGAAACTCTGATCCACTACTATAACAAGCATATGATCATTCCTCTTCTCCCATACTTTAGTCCATAAGTAAGACATATCAATCATTTGTATCATAACACTTTCCCTAATCCATTCCTATAAACATGAAGCCCACTATAGTACCAAATGTGGCCCATGTAGTGTATTAGATAAAATTATTAGGCCACCACCAATAGTGTCTCAAAATAATCCATCCTGTGTAGATAGGATAATAGCGTGTAGGTAAAATGAATAATAAACAATTATGAATAAATAAATACTGGTTGGATTTGGTTCCATTGTGGCACCTAGAAGACTCTACCTACATCGGCATAGGCTGAAATATGTCTAATCTAAATACCACACACACACACACATATATATATATATATATGTAAATATATATATATATATACACTATATACATGATTGTTCAATCTACACGTGAGGATGCTTAGAGCCATATATATGGATACTAGGTGCTATCTAGACCTGGGTGGTAACTCAGGAATCCATAACTTGTCTAACAAGACAATGACTTCAGAAAGAGGTTACACACCCATAATCTCATATGAATGTGAGAATTCATTCTCATTACTCAAGATAGGTGGGGTGATATTTCATGCCCAACACTCGAAGAAAATTAATTTGGAGCATCATTCCCATCATCTAGATATGAGTACAATGGTGACAACCATCATTATCAACACCTGGTGTATAGGAGAGTTAAACATGATACCTAATAAGTCCCTTAAACATTTTTCACTAGAAAATAAAAATTTCATAATCATAATACTAATATTGATCGTGATGGATCACCACCAATAAATCTATATCCATATAGAACAAATATCTAACGGTGCCCAATTTAATAAATTCAAGTTAAGAATGAAAAAACATGAGGCATGGCCTTGCCACCCATTTCCATTTAATTTATAAAATCCATTTAATTTATCAAGGAAAGTAAAACCATTTACATGGTCAATTTTACACTTAGAAGGTTCATTGTCCAATTGAATAATTATATAAATGAGGGAAATTCCATTTCCAAGGAAAGTTGAAAATATGGGTGGTGTTTAGTCCAATAAACAATTATATAATATAAGGAAATTAATTTAACAGACCCAATGGTGTGTAAATGTTCAAGGTCAACAATCTTTGATCCTTTATCAAGGGTCCACAAGAGTAAAATAACATGGTATGAATTTATTTAGAAAGGTATAAATTATTTTGGGCAACATGTGGAAATGTTTGGTGTGTGAAACAATTGAGAGGCTTTAAAAACATCAATAATTTTAGGGAAAATAACTAGAACACATTTCTTGGGGCTATAGATAACTCATAATCCAATATAATCTTCAAATTTGATGTATAATGGAAGAAATCGAAGAAACAAACCAATGCCCTAAAAATAGGTAAAATGAGATCATAGTAAAATAGAACAACATATGGTAAGAGAAACTAATATGAGAACAAATATAATTAAGGATTTTACCTCTAGCTATATAATGCTTCTGATGGTAATCTATTTGGATTCCGGATGAAGGAGAAATAAAAATCCCTAACTTAGGAAAAGGGATAGTTCCATAGGAGAGGGGAAGAGACTCACATCCACTATAAATTAAGGGAGGAAGAGGGATAATGTTTTAATTTTTTTTTATTTCATAAAAGTAATTTTGACCTGATAAATGAGGTCACATGTTATGGATACACTATTGAAAAAACTGTGTGAAAACTGAGTTTCTCCACTATCCAAAGACCCCCTTTATACGGGCTAGGAACACAATTTTCCTAAATGCACAAGCCATGAAAAAATCCTATATCAAAAACCTTATCAATCTCACATGGTTGTGAATATCATCTTGAATAGTTTCAAACAAATCGTACAGCCTCCTACTACCCACTATGTACCCTTCACAGTTAAGTCCCATGGTAAGCACTAACTGTGCGCTCATATGTGGCCCATATTGTTTGTCAAATTTTTGGATCTTTGAGCTTAGAACAAGCCCCATACACTCTTGGAACCTTTATTATGACATAGGTAACATTTAACAAGTTAAAAAATGTTTTCAAATTAAAAATTGACTGATCGACACATTTGGGAAAAGTTCGGTCATTATGCCTTACTCTATTATTATTCCATGATGAGACATAAGTTTATATGTGGGAAGTTATTGGACATTGCCTGGATTGTTTAGGTTTTTCACTACTGAGAACCCCCTTAGTTGTAAATAACACCTAGATTTTTGGATCATTACTAAGGAGAATTGTTATAGAGATTCAGTGGATGGATGTTTGATCATTACCTTGTAATATGTTTGTTCCACGTAGGCTTGTCTTGTGAATTCTCATTAGTATTCATGGTTTTTCCTCATGCTATGTATTTATGTTAAGAATTTATAATTTATAAGTTGGAATGTTTACAGATTATTTCTTGGATGTAATTACTTAAATTGTTGATCTTTTTTTGGATTATCTTTGTTTTTGGATAGTGTTATTCTATCCATTAATTTATCATGTTACTTCATGATTATATGAACTTGTATCCTTGTTAACCCTATGTTGGGTGTGTGTGTAATATTTTAAAGTAAAATGGGAAAATGGTTTTAAAAATGGATATTTTTATTAGAATTCTTGGAAATGTTTTAAACCATGTGTGAGTTTAATTTATAAGAATCATGTTTAAAGGGAAATGTTAGGTTTTCCTTAGACATGGCTATGTTTTGAAATAACACCAATTTAATTAAATGGTTTTAAAAAGGTTATCTTTGTGGAAGTGCATTCTTTAAAATTTATTTTCTCCTAAAATTTAATCTGAAAATGGGGACCTATTTTTCCATGATTTTTTTAACTAGCATAATTAGTTTCTTAAATAAAATAAGTGAAATGGACTCACGATGGTATCATACTGGCTTTGGCTCACACCCTACATACTGAAATTTGTGGGTATATAGTCTTCAAGTTTTATGAATGTCTTTTTAGGCCTTTGATTTAGGTTGGATCTAGTGATACTTTATTTGGGAATCGGTTGGAAATAGGGTCATTAAGGTGAATTGAGTATCATAATGAGATATTGATTAGACCTTTGGTTTGTACAATTGGTTGGATCAAGTCTGTTTGGCCTATTGGTCATCTGTTTTGTTTATTCTAGAATCCATTTTAGTGTTGTAACTCTTTATTAATCAGTTACTAATTCATATTTCTCTTGGATTGTATCATTTATCTTTATTAATTTTCCCTGTTTGGATGTTTTTTCTTGGGTTTTGAGGGTGAAACCATCCCCAATGGTTATGTTTGATACCCTTCATGCTTGTCGTAAGCTTAGGGAATCAGGGATACCCCATGGGTATGTGGAATCCCATCTAGGTAATTAGATGTATGGGTTTCCTGATTTGGTTTGTTATAACTGTGAACACTAATTTCATCACATGATAATAACAATCTTCAAAGTCTAATAACACAATCAGGTCCTTCCATCCCCAACACTACCCTCAAAGTGATCCCCAATATATAAGCACAACATGAATCACATAACCTTGCATACATCACATGGATATTTAAAAAATAAAAAAAATCAAGGGGGATCAATAAGGGAACAATCAATATCACATCACAGATTATAAATTATTCCTTATATTATATTAAATACATTTAGAAATAACTTTTTAAAAACATATTGAATTTGGATACAATTCCAAAAGAAATCATCTTTATAAATAGTCAAAACTAAATAACCCAATAGAAAATCTATTTGTCTCATAATGAAAAACCCCCCATTTAAAATATGAAATACCTCTTTTAGCAAAAAATTAAACCCACTTTGGAAACTTCATTTTTCTTATAGAACAAAAAAAAGTGAATTTATTTAAGAAAACCAACATTGGAATTTTATAAAACATGGGGAGCACATAAAATACCATTTATCATCAAAAAAAAAATTCAAACATGAAATTACACACATTTTAAACATGAAAATTAATCAAAACCAATGGAAACATTAGTAAAATAACCCTATATAGTCCAAATCTTGATTATTTAGGCCAAACATGTATTTAGAAAACCCAAGCAATAACGGAACTTTTAATTAAAAGAAAATGAAATGAAAAAACCTACCTAAGGTTAAATAACCATGTATCCTTTGAAGAAAACTATAACACCCCAATACATTACAATATATTTCTATTAGAATAAATATTATTTCATCAATACCATGCAATGCAAGAAACATCTGGTTTAAACCAAACACTCTTTACTCATGCTTTGTACATGTAATTTAAAATTATTTTTTAACACATTTAGAAATTTTATTTGAAAAAATATGCTTCATTTTTTAAATTCTAATACCAAAATTATATTAGGGTAAATTTTTTAGATTTTTTTGAAAAGTTCCATTTTTTGATGAATAGTGAAAAATATGGAATTTTTATTGAAAACCGACATTTTGTTTAAATAATTTACAATGTTAAATTATATTTTAAATTGATTTCAAAGTAAAATTAGTTCAATTTTATATTAATGAATCAAATTAAGGTATTTTTAATCATTTTCATTTAGAATTTTTATATAAAAACTTAGTAATTTTTAAACATTTCCACTTTAAAAACTTTCATTCTCATTGCATTTATGGGATTAATTTTAAATTAAATTTTGACACTTCTATTAATATATTTTGGAAAAATTGATTCCATGTTTTTAATTAACATAATTTATAATTTCTGTTAAGTTCAACTAAAATTTTTAGCTAAAATATTAGTAAAAATAGTTAAAATTAATTACTGTGATTAAGGTAAAAATGGGTTTATCGAGAGGTTAAAGAATGCAAGACCAAAAAGATGCATAAGGTAAGGTATTTTTTATCAATTAACATTAAATTGAGACTTATATGTTATTATTCACCAATTTACTTTAATTTGGTGTATATAATCCCCTTTTGACATGTAATATCATGATTCATTCACACTTCATGGTATTTTAATTTCTAATTTGAATTATTTCAAGGGGATTTGACTTGAAAATTACCAAACTGTAAAATTTATTGCGAAATATCACTTTATTTTTTTACTTTTAAAATTATCCCAATAAATAAAATTATTTTAATCATTTTTCATTGTACATTTGATTTCTCTTAGATATCTATATTATTATGTTATAGATATTATTATTTCCTAAACTATATACCATTTTTATATACAATGATCACTTTGAATTTTTTTTGATTAACTTGGGATATATTGATAAATCTATATCCTTTTATCTATAAGGAAACTTTATGATAAGGAACATTTTTTAGTCATTAAATTGATTGTTTTATATATGAGTAATTCTTTTGATATCTATGACAAAGGTTGAGGTCCGTTTATAGAAATCCCATTGATGCATCATTAGTCTCATGAGACAAATTAGTTGGCCATATCAGATGGATTTTTTCCCAATATGTTTTAAGACATATTTTGAAAGGTGTTTTTGGTAAAGGTAACATATACCTAGGAAACGTGGCATACAATAATTAATCATTTCCTTCATTAGTTTTCAGTTATTATTATATTAGATATTTTAATTATGAAATTATCTCTAGATTCATTTAATTATCAGTTATTGAATAAATATAATGTGTATTCAGTTATTTACCTTTCCATATTTATTATTCCTTATCTATTCATGCAGTTAAGTTATTTAAATGGAAAGTGTTTTCATTTATCTAACTTTACATATTGATTGTGATAATTAATTCATGACATCTTCTACTATAATTAACCCTTACTAAGATTTGGGATCATCATTATTTTGTTTCCATTCCTTAGGATATGAATATACATTCTTGTAATGAGTTTCAAGGATGTTTAGCTTTGAATTTTGTTATATTTTATCTACCCATTATAAAATGGGTATTGTGTATTTAATTTGGTTCTCTAAAACTGTTAAATAATTAGGTACTTTGGAATATGATTCCTTGAATATATTACAATGTAATAAAGTAAGGTAATATATCTGGGTTACTGGGTTCAAGTTCATTACAATTTCCATCAGAGTAATTTTTTTAGAAACATTGAAAACTAGATTTAAGAAAACATATAACATGAAACATAACCCTAAGATCGACTTTAATGGTATGTATAAATGAACACCCAAGAGTTTTTTTAAAGATAAATATTATGTTTTTTTCTAGCAATATATCCCTATAAAGATACTACAAGTGGATGTGGATTTAGAATAGATATACCTTGGGGTAATAAATCCAAAAAAGGTGCATTGTTCTTGACTTGAGTGTTACCTAGAACATGACATTCGGCCTTACTATGCACTTGGTTAGACACTCCCAAGGGACATTATTAGGTTAATTCACATTTTCTTTAGAAACCATTGTAAAGTATTTGAAATTAAAGATATCTCCCAAGAAATATAAGTTTATGATTATGATATTAAAAATGAATAAATTTTTTATTTATGCTAAGTGTTACACCATATTTGGAATTATAAATTATTATTTTAAAATAATAATTTTATAAGATAATCCAGTATATTCCATTGTTTAGAAATGGAACCTGGAAGGAATAAGGGTATCGGTACTCATGGATAATGTAGAAATTTCCTTACCAAGGAATCTAATATAGCTGGTATTGAAACTAAGAAAATTATGGCTATGTTATGTAGCTTAATCAGGTTATAAAAAATAACCTTTCTCAGTTGGAGAAACTTATTCCACAGTAAGAATCTCTTATGTCAGATCACTTTATGTGACAGAGGCCCCCATAATTTAGTGGAATTACTGATCTAATCATTGTTGAGTGGTATATTAAGTCTCTATAGAAGATATTTATGGAATTTTTATGAAGGGAAAAGGAAAAAAGATAAACTTTAAGTGTAGTGTCTCAAAGGTAATGCTAATCAATAGTGTTCATTGATCCAGAATACTAAGGAGGAAGAGGAAATAGAACTCAAGGAATGGAAAGATTATAAAGATTCAATCTTCTAAAAATATTTCCCACATTGGAAAAATAGAGATGTATAGAAATTTACTTATATTAAATAAAGTGTAAGAATTAAGTGTTACAGAGTTTGAATCTACCACTATAAAGTTTTGTAGGTATGCTACAGATTACAAAGGAAACATAGAGAACACTACTAAACCTTTCTTTGATATCATTAAACGAATTCCCTAAAGGGAACTGGTCTCTCAATCATTTACTTCATATGATGAAATAATTTCATATTCTATCAAAATAGATAAATTATTATCCAACTATTATGGGTTTTTAGGGAAGTAAGAGAATAATATAACAATAGAGAAAAAATAGATAAATGGGAGAAGGGAAAGAATGATTTTCCCACATATGATACTTTTGGAAAGAAACACCCTGGTATATGCTAGAAGGGAATGTGAGTTTTTTTTAAGTGTGAAAAAAATCCCACCAGTCTCATGATTTCAATGGAAAGAAATAAATTACTAATGTTCAATGATTACACTGTAAGGATATAGGGCACTATGAAAATGAATACCCCAAGTGTCAATGGAATATACCTTTGAAGAAGCTTAGGGATCAAGGTCAAAATTATGCTATTGATAGATATTAAGTGTAATAATTAATATTCTTGTGTATTTGGATCCTTGAAATATATTTTAAATGTATTTTATTAGTGATATTCTCATCATAAGAATTAAGAAATATTTAAGGGTTGTACTGTAGTAGTATTCTGTTAAGGATTTGAAAAAAGATGTTGACTAGTACCAAGAAAAGCTATTCAGTGGAAATTTTAACTTTTTAGAAAATATAGGGTTGAGGGAAATATAACAATTAATATGTTACTAATGTTGATATAATTATGTTCAGATAAGAAGATTATTGATATGGATAATGTAAATTGGATATTACTAACTACCTTGGAACTGATTAATGATAAAATCATTTTTGAAACATAGTGACCTTGTTTCTAAATCTTGTGATCATAATATTTTGGACAGTTCATATGGTTAACCATTTATGAATTGGATTATGTTGAACTTTATATGGGGTTTTAGATATTTTTGTATTGCATCACCATGTGAATATTTATGTATATTGGATAACCTATGCTAACCATTTTTTCAAAATAATAACTAGAGATTTAATTAAGGACTTATTATTCTATTATGGATCTTATGATCCATTAAAAGTGAATTTTTATTCTACAGGGAAAAAAAAATTCTTTTTTGGAGCACGCGATGAATTATAAATTTATCATGGAAAACCCAAAGGCTGGGATTGTTATTATGAAATGGGGAAAAATCAGTAAGTATATCTTCTCATGAAAGTTTAAAAACATTGGGAAAAGTATATTGAAACAAAAAATTTACCCTATTAAGATAATTTCTAATAATATCAATGACCTTTTAACACATATTTATTTTATGTTTTTTTGGTTGTTAACATTCTCTAGATCACCCATATTCTTGTGATTAATGAACTTTATCACTCATTATTAATACTTGGGTGTTAGTATTTTCTTCCATGTCCATGTTTTAATTTCCACATTTTTATCCTACTTGTAAACCTATTTATGTGATTATTCAATATGATAATCATACTTATCTTTCTCTCTTATTAATAGGATATTTTATTAAATATTTTTCTGACATAGATCTTCAATAAAATAATTTTCAAATATCAAACCCTTTATTAGAAAGATCATGTTTAAATTGTGAGGAATAAATTTATTTAAGGTGGGGAGAATGTAACACCTCAATAATATACAATATATTTCATTTAAAATACATTTAATTTCATCAATATCTTTCAATTTATGCAACACTGGTATTAAATAAAACATTCTTTAGTCATTATTTACACACACAATTTTAAATTAACTTTTATCACATTGAATTTTTTTTAAAACAATTGACTTAATTTTTGAAACAGAATACCACAATTATCTTTCAGTGATTTTTTTTGATTTTTCTAAGGAGGTCCAATTTTTTATGTATTGTGAAAAATACAAGATTTTAATTGAATACTGGTTTTTTTTAAATAATTTATAATTTTAAGTTATATTGTTGAATCAGGTTTAAAGTAATAATAGTTAGATTTCATATAAATTAATAAAATTTAGGTCTTTTGAATCATTTTTATATTAAATTTTTATATAAAAACTTAGTAAATGTTTTAACATTTCAACATTAAAAACCCACATTCTCATCGCATCTACGAGATTAATTTTAAATTAATTTTTTTCACTTATGTGAATTGAATTTTTCAAAATGGATTACATATTTGTAATAATAATTTATAACATTTAGTAAGGTCAAAATAATTTTTTACCAAAATGATTAGGGAAACAATTTAAAAATAATTACCGTGGTTAAGGTAAAAAATGTGTTTACCGGATGGTTAAATCTTTCACAACCAAAATAAAGTTTAAGATAAGGGATTTCATATCAATTAAAATACCATTGGGAATTATTTTTTATTTTTCACCAATTCACTTTTATGTGGTGTGTATACTTCCCGTTTGACATGTAATATAATGATTTATTCATACTTTATGATATTTTAAGTTCTAATTGGAATTATTTCAAAAGGATTTTATATGGAAATTACTAAGTGGAAAAATTTATTATGAAATATAACTTTCTTTTCTGATTGTTAAATTTATATTCAAGTAATCAATTTATTATAATAATTTTTCATTGGAAATATATTTTATCATAGATATTCATATTCATGTGTTTTGAATATGATTATTTCTTGAATTGTACACAATTTTTATGTATGGTGTTCACTTTGAATGATATTTGATTAACTGGATTAATATTGATAAATTTATATCCTTTACTCAATTCAGATACATAATGATAAGGAGAATTGTTAATTAATTAAACCAATTATTTTATACACGAGTAAGGATTTGGACAGGTATGAGATAGGTTGGGGATCATTTATAGAAATCCCCTTGACATATCGGTAGTCTCAAGAGATGAATTATTTGAAAAAATAAAATGAGTTTTTACCCAGTATGTTAGGAATAGTATTGTGAATGTTATTGATAGAAAATGTATCATATATTTGGGAAATATGGAATCCGATAATTAATCATTTACTTCATTTAATATTTAGTTATTACTATCCAGAAGATTTTCACAATGACATAATTTATGGATGCATTTAACTATCAATTATAGATTAAATGGAATGTGTTTTCAGTTATTTACCTTCCTATAATGATTGTTCCTTATTAGTTCATGCAGTCGGGTTATTTAAATGTAATTTATGTTTGGTTATCAACCTTTCCATATTGATTGTGATTATTGATTCATGATAACTTCCACAACACTTAACCCTTACTGATCATTTTAGTCGACACTTATTTTTTTCCATTACATAGGATATGAAGATGACTTTATGGAATGAGTTTCAAGGATGTTGAGCTTCTACTTTTTCTATATTTTATTTACCCAATGTAAAATGGGTATTGTAGATCACTATTGAAAATATGGCCTTTAATAGAACTAGTAAAAGGGCTTTATCAGTGCTATAGAAGTTATGATAATGTAAGGGATGTTAAAGGGTTATCTTTAACAATGCTTGTAAAAAAGTTCGGATAAATTACCCCTTTAATAGTGATAACAAAAGTACTGATAAAGGCCCTGCAGATAAAGGGTATATTTTTTTAGCGTTCCCCCTTCATCCGCACTCCCCCCTTTATCAGCTCTTCCACCACCCCTTTATCAGTACATTAGATAATCCCACCCCTAGAACATGCCCCTACCTCAAGAAAGTTTAGAAACTAAGACCTTCGGCTTATACACTAGTTCCTTTTTCACTCCCCTTTACTTTTTTGTTTTATATTTTATGATATATCTATATAAATATAGATTTTTTATAATATTCCTTTCCCATATACTTATATATATGTTTATATATATGATTATATGAATATCAATATATATATATGTTTATATATATATCAATATATATGTATATATATATATGTATATATATATATATATATATTTATATATATATTTCTAAATACATATTTATTTACATATATTTTCAAAAATGGATATTAATTTTTATTTAGATAAAGTTTATATGTTGAGAAATATATTTTTAATGTAAATGTGTTTAATTATTTATTAATAAAATCAATTCTGTATGTGTGAATATATACAAAAAATATGTATATATTATTATATATTTGATTATAAATAATAATGAATTGTGAAAAATGATAAAATTTCAAAGTTAAATTGTCAATGTGAATCTAAGCCCTGAGAATAAATTTATTCCCCACTAAAGAAGGGGAAAATACCCCCTTAAACAAGGCTTAAAATGCATCTAATGTAAAAAAATTTGTATATAGAGGCTAAAAACATTGTTTTGGAGGCCTTATGGGACTTTTCTAGCCCCAAAAGAGGTGATATCGGGATCCCATGGGTCACTAAGGCATAAATCTCATCACATTGTTTTATTTGATATGTGGTATAGCCCAAACATACATCAGAGAAGAAGTTATGGTAGTTTAAAAGGCCATCGATGTGAAAAAAGAGGGGTATGACGACTATAAACTCATCCTTTTCCTCGATAAAGGTGACTAGGGGTTTCTTTGGGTTATTGAGATGTATAAATCATCACAAGATTCAATTTTATATGTGGTATAGGCTGAACGTACACCAATATCAGAAGTTATAATCGTTTTAATTTTAATAAATTGGGGTCTCTGACTAAAAACTCAGTTTTGGAGGCCTTCTGGGCCTTTTTGGGGGTTGATAAATAAAACAAATCTTATAAATCTTTTTCTAGACCTTCACGGCATAGAGACCATCACATGCTTCAATTTGATAGGTGGTGGAGCCCAAACGGACACCCGAATAAAATGTTATGGCCCTTTGAAGTTTGAGTTCAATTACTAACTTTTTTGAAACTGTAATATATTTTATTCTGTTGATTATCACATGATTTAAATATCATGAGGTTTTATCTCATTTTATAAGAGTTAATTTGACTGGTTGTAGATCTAAAACGTACCACCGGATCAAAAGTTATGGTTGTTTTAGGGTTTTTAGGGTTTCTTAACAATTTATGGGTTTTAAGGGTTTCTAGAGTTATTATTAGTTTTTTGGGATTTTTTGGGTTTGTAGAGATTTTTAGGAGTTATAAGTCTTTTTAACTAAATATATTATATATTATATGTAAATTCCTATTTATCCTTTTCTAAAAAATATTTAAAAAATATATATTATATTTATATCAATATAAATATATAAATATATAAATATATTATTTTTAATGAAATATTTTTTAAAAAATATACCCTTTCTTATAACTTTTTTATAAGAACTGATAAATGCACCTTTTTAGCACTTTTTACTAGCACTAATAAAGGTGGGCCTTTATCATCTCTTTTTTATAAGCACCGATAAAGGCCCCCCTTTAATTGTTCTTTTTTTAACATTGAGAAATGAGGTTTTTAACAGTGCTTTTAGCTAGCACTATTAAATCCCTAGCATTGGATAAACCCAATTTTATAGTAGTGTATGTAATCTGGTTCTCCAAAACTACTAAACTGTTTGGACCTTTAGGATGTGATTCCTTGTGTCTATGCTAATGTATTAAATTAAGGCACTACCTCCGAGCTATTAGAATCAGGGTTGTTATAGTTGGTATTAGAGAAAGTTTATAAGAAACATTGGGAACTAGATTTTTTAAAACATAGATTAAAAAACATAACACTAAAATAGACTTTTAGTATAAATATAGAATAAAATACAAGAGTTTTGGTAAGACAGGTAGTATATTATTTTCCTATAAATACATTCCTGCCGCTAAGAAGGGCCGCGTAAAAAAACAACCATGTAAGGAGAAAATCTCGGTGGAGCAACTAGAGATTAGAAGGAAGTATGCCAAGGTGTTGAAGCAATATAAAACAAACTCAGAGTGGGAATCAGCTACTGTGGAGGATGTCTATGGATATGGTGAGGACTATAGTTACTATGATATGTAGTTTCTCTTTTCTAGTTGGCTCTGTTTTTGGTTATGGATGACTATATAACTGTACTCTTTTTCCTTTTATTTTATAAATGGTCAGAGGCTCTTACCTCTGACTAACTTGCTGGGTGGGAATGGTTTTGAAATAGATGTACCTATAGGTAATTACTTCAAATAAGGCACGTCTGGATTTACTTAAGCATTACCTAGTATATGAAAGAAAACCTTATTGTGCACCTAGTTTGAAACTCATATGGGATATTTGTAGTGTAATTTATATTTTCTTTACAAACCATTATAAAGGATTTGAAACTAAATATATCTCTAAATAAACCCGTGTTTATGATTATGAGATTAAAAATGAATAAATTTTTAATTTATCCTAAGTGTTACACCATATTTGGAATTTTAATTTATGATTTAAAAATACAAATTTTATTAGATAATCTAGTATATGTTATTGTTTAGAAATGGAACAAGGAGGAAGGGAATCAATACTCATGGGAAATATATATATTTCCATTTTGATGAAAACAATATAGGTTTTATTGGAACAGATACAATTATGGCAATATTATCATAGCTTAATCAAATTATAAAAAATAAACTTTTATAGATGTAGCAACCAATTCCACTGTGAGATTATCCTATATTGGATCGCTTTATGCAACAGATGCCCCCATCATTTAGCAGGACTACTGTTCCAATGGAAGATGAGTGATGGATTAAGTCTCTGGAGAATATATTTATGGTATTTGGATTTGGTGAAATTGATATTGTTATACTTATAATGTATTGTCTCAATGGTGATGATGATCAATAGTGGTAATTGATCCAGAATACTCGGGAGGAAGAGGAAATAGAACTCGTGGAATGGAAATATTTCAAGGAGTCATTCTTTGAAAAATATCTCTTATGTGAGTAACAAAAAATATGAAGAGAAAGTTCCTTAGCTTAAAAAATGTATAATAAAGTGTTTTGGAGTATGAATCTACCATTACATTTCATCCTAGGTATTTATGAGTTATATATGAAACATAGAGTTCAATATTGACCATTTCTTTAATGGGATTAAGACAAGTCTCTAAATGGTGTTGGTCCCTCAATCTATTACTTCATATGATGAAAAGGTTTTATGTATTTTCAAGATAGATAAATAATTATCCAATTATTATAACTTCTATGGGAAGAAAGAGGAGAAGAGGATGGAATTGAAAAACAAGGATAATGTGAAGAAGGGAAAGTAGGATTTTCCCACATATGAAAAACAAGGATAATGTAAATTCTTGAAGGTAATGGGAGTTTTTTATAAGTTCTGAGAATAAGTCCACCAAGATCATGATATTAAGGGAAATAAAGAAAATAAAAATGTTAAATTCATAAAATTTAATGACATGAGTCACTACGAAAATGAATAAACCAAGCATCATGTGAATGTACCTCAGAAGAAGCTAAGGGATAAAGGTCAAGATCAAGCTATTGTTATAACCAAAGTGGAATGATTAATATGACTATGTATTTGGATCCATGAAATATATTGTAATTTTTTTAATGATATTCTCATCACAAGAATTATTAAATATGTAAGGATTGTACTATAATACTCCTTCATTAAGGATTTGAGAACATATGTTAAATTGTACTAAGAAAATATATTCCTTTTCAAGTTGAAATTTTTTGGAAAATGCATTGTTGTGGGAAAGATAACCATTAATATTTTCCTGATTTTGAGATAATGCTGTTTGGATAAAGAGATGATTCATATAGATGAAGTAAATTGCATAATACTAACTACCTTAGAACTGATTAATGATAAGATCATTTTGGAAATTTAGTGACCTTGTTTCTAATGTTTTAGATCAAAATATTTTGGAATGGTCATAAATTTAACCCTTTATGAAATGGTTTATGTTGAAATTTGGATGAGGTTTTAGAGATTATTGTATTACTTCACCATGTAAATATTTATGTATACTGGATAACATGTGCTAATAGTTTTTTCATATTAATAAATAGAGATTTCATGAATTAATTATCATTTTATTATGGATCTTACTATCTATTAAAAGTTAATTTTAGTGCTTTAGGCCTACAAAATTCATATTTTGGAGAAAGTAATGAATTATAAAATGATCAAGGAATAACCAAAGGATGATTTTGCTCTTATGAAGTGGAATGAAATCAAGTAAGTGTATATTATTATGAAATTTCATTGACATTATAAAAAAGATCTTGAATTTTTTCTCTATTACCATAATTTATGATAATATCAATGACCTTTTCATACTTATTTTATTTCTGGTTTTTTGGTCGTTAACCTTCTCTAGATCACCCAATTTCTTGTTATAAATGAACTCTATCACTTCCTATTAATCCTTAGGGCTTAACATTCTTTTCCAGGTCAATGTTTTTATTTTCCACCCATGTTCTTCTAATTGAAAACCTAGTAATTTTATTATTCAAGATGACATTCATAGTCCCCTTTATATCTTATTAAGAGGATATTTTATTAACTATTTTTACAATGTGGGTTTACAATAAAATAATTTTCAAATATCATATCCTTGATTTCAGAGATCAAGTTTATATTATGATTACAAAATTTATTTAATACAAGGATAATTTTACACCCCAATAATTTATAATATATTTCTTTTATAATAAGTTTTATTTTGTAAATATCTTGTATTGTAAGCAACACTAGGTTTAAGAAAAACCCTGTTTAGTAACACTTTTCACACATAACTTAAACTTAATTTTCATAACATTTAAAATTTTTATTTGGAAAATAAAATTTATTTTTGAAATCTTAATAATATAAATATCTTAGGTTTAATATTTTGGATTTTTCTAAAAATTTTCATTTCTGTGATGAATAGTGAAATTACAGAATTTTAATTGAAAACATTATTTTCTTGTAAATAATTTATAATTTTAAATAATATTTTGAATTAATTTTAAAGTTAAATTAGTTCAATTTTATATCTATTATTTTAATTCAGGCCATTTGAATCATATATATATTGAATTTTGAGATAAAAACCTAGTAATCTCTTGAAAATTTCCACTTAAAAACTCTGTTTTTATTGCATAAGTGGGATTAATTTTAAAATAAAATTTTCCAATTATGTGAATTGAATTTTGAAAAATGTATTCCATATTTTTAATCATAACAATTTATAATTTCTAGTAAGGTCAACTTTATTTTTGAAAAAAATGATTAATGAAAATAACAGAAATTAATTATCACGGTTAAGGTAACAATGGGTTTACCGAGATGTTAAAGCAGACACAACCCAAAGGAAATATAACCTAAGGGATTTTATCTAAATTAAAATTCCATTGAAAATTATTTGTTATTATACACCATTTTAATTTTATATGGTGTATATACTTCCATTTTGACATTTAATATCATGATTTATTCATACTTCATTGTATTTTAAGTTCCAATTTAAATTATTTCCAGGGGGTTTGACATTAAAATTACTAAGTGGTAACAGTTATTTCGAAGTCCCACATTATTTTGTTTTTTTTAACTTACTCTAGAAAAAATCACTTTATTTTAATCATTTTTATTGGACATTTCAATTCGATTATATATCTATATTATTGTGTAATGAATATGATTATTTCCTAAATTGTATACATTTTTTACATATGTGGTTTATTTCAAAATTTATTTAATTAACTATGGAAATATTGATAAATTAATATACTTTACTCAATACAAACACTTAATTATACATCACATTATTAATTAATTAAATGTATTATTCAATATATGATGAATTCTTTGGAAAGGTATGAAATAGGTTGGGGACCATTTATAGAAATCTATTCAATGTAACGATAGTTTCATGAGATGAATCATCTGGCCAAATTAGATGGGTTTTTAACCATTATGTTTTATAGAATCTTGTAAATGGTCTCAATGGTAAAGGTTTAATTTACCTAGGAAACATGGCATCCAATAATTAAGAACTTCCTTTATTTAGTATTCATTTTTTACAATCCATGATATTTTCACTGTGACATTATCTATGGATTCATTTCATTATAAATTAATGATTAAATAGAATGTTTTTTAGTTATTTACCTTGAAATATTGATTTTATGTTATCTATTATTGCATTTAATTTATTTAAACGACATGTGTGTTTAGTTATATAACACACCATATTGATTATGAGTATTTATTCATGATATATTCTATAGTACATAACCCTAACAGAGCTTTTGATCCCACCTTTTTCCTTTCCCTAGGATACAAATATGAATTCTTTGAATGGTTTTAAAGGATTTTGAGATTTTACTTTTATTGTATTTTCTATACACAATGTAAAATTGGTTTCGTGTATGTAATCTGGTCCTCCAAAATTGCTAAACCTTTTGGTCAATCGGGATGTGATTCCTTGTATATATGCCAATGTAATAAATTAAGGCATTGGTTCCAGACTACTAGGGTTATGCTCCTTAAAAAAACTACCTAAAAGGTGTTTAAACTATAGAACACAACCCTTAAAAACAAAAATACCAAATTCCCATAAACCCTAACCATGTAAATCATCTAAGAATGGACACTAGGGTCTGTGGGATTGCATAAATAGAGAGAAAATAATAGGAATAAAGAAAAAGGAATCATACCTCTTGATCTGAATGAATAACCACCAAGAAACCACTTAGAACCCATCTAAGAGGAGCTTGGAGGGTGAAACAAACCCCCTGGGTGGTTTTTGGGGCATGGTAGTTGAATTGTATGGCTTACGGTGGAAGCCCCAAGTTAAAAGATAAGGAAAAGACAATAATAACCCAACCTTGGTGGGCTACATGATTGTCTCACATGATTTACTAAATCATGCACAAACCATACATCTATCACTGTCTCAAAACCCTAGGCCACACGGTTTGTATCACATTATTTCTTGAACTTTTAACATACCATGTGTCTACCACTTCATGAACTAAACAAGGTGCACAGTTTCCCCAAAGGTGCCAGCATGGCTTTCAAACTCTGCACTATAATCATTCACCCCTAGAAAATCCAATAAACCTACAAATTTCAACAAGGAACACCCCTAAACCTAAAGGGAAACACTAGCATAAGATAAAACCAAGAAAATGACACCATGGTGTATCAAAAAATACCTACAATGACACTTTATACCCACAGTATGTACCCAAAATCTTTGTAAAATTAGTAAATCCCCAACAACCATCACCCTAGTGAGGAATTGATTACCACTGTCCTCTTATCCCCAAAACCAAGGACACAAGGCCTGAACTCAAAAATTGAGATTCACCAAAGTTAATAAACACATGAAGACCATCTATAGTCCTCCCCACCATCTATAATTTTTCTATAACGGGTGAAATTAATGATAGACACACCCAATAGAAAGGCCATCTCCAAGGAGACATGATTCTACTCACTAATACAAGAAACAAAAACTACCAAAAGACAATGAATCAAAAAGAAATTAAGGCCAAACATTGGTCTAACCTCCATTTATAACCAATATATAATGTTGGGTCAACTGATAACATCTTCCTTCCAAACAAGTGGGTGACACTGAACAATCGTGTTTCTAGAATCTCCAAAGGGGACCATGAGGCCCCATAGACCAAGGCTAATCAAATAGTGGAAAAGAGAAGAACACTAGTGAAACATTTCCCAAAGAGGTAAAACCTAGTTCAAAAAATCTCAAGGTTTCTGAAGAACCAATAGAAATAAGAAAAATATTCATTCCTCATTAAGAAATGATAGGGCTTTGACCTAAGGGTCACAACCAGAATACATGGGTGTTCACATACAACTCTCGAGAACACCATTCCATAGTAACACTCAAGGATACACAGAACATGGTAGTTTCCACAACCCAATCATAAATTAATGCACACTCTAATGAATTTCATAATGAACCCTAGGTTACTCTCATTTCCTAACCAACAAACTAGAAATAGTCCATGGTATACACAATACAAGAGCAATAAGAGTAAACAATGAGGCCCAAACATCTCAAAAGAAACTAAGGAAGGATAAAAATATTTTTCATCTATTATATAATAATAAATATAGGTGCACAAAATATGGGACAAGGAACCAAGTAAAAAATAAAAATTAAATAAGTGGGTGCTCTAAAAACAAGTCCCATTTTTCAATCCTCCAATGGAAGTGAAAAAATAGAGCACCACTAATCTTGTTCAATCTAGTTCCAAGACTTATTCTTATTCATATGCATGAAAATATCACAAAACCTTCAAATGTGTATAGGTAAGCCACATAGTTATAGGTCTTCGAAGGTGATGGATAGGAATTTCAAATGTTCCCAGACTTCCAAAACTGGAAACACAAAACTAGATTTCACTTCACTGAGACATGAATAAATGATTGAGAAGAAAACTTCCTTACCTTAACACATTTCTTCTTCCCTTCCTCTCTAGATATATCATTTTACTAGCACAAACTAGAAAATAATTATCACTTTCCTCAAGTTTCCATGCCAGGATTCATTAAACAATGATGACCTTTAAAATCCATTCCTCATGGGTATCCAGACCCGAATGCCACATTGATGAATATAATTATGGATTTAGGCCTTTAGAAAAGAACCAAATCTTCTTTTTTACTATCTGAAGACAACTTTGGATAGAAAGGATCCAAGATAGAGAGACTTGAATGGATGGGAATGAACAATGAGCTTCCACCATCCTAGACCCAAAATGTAGAACAATGGAATGGTCCACCTTACTATAAAGGTTTTAAGAGTTTTTAGTGGGTCAAAAATATCTTCAACCTTTACTAGACATTCAATAGCCTCATGGGATCCTAGATCACCATATAAAAATAGAGGGTAATTATTTAGAAACTCTCTCACATGATCTAATATCTAGGAAACTCATGGATCTTCCACCCCATCATGAATCTGGGTAGGGATCAAAATTGAAAATACAACTATTAGAACTCTTAGAAAACTACTCAAGGAATTCCCTTTTTGACTTTCTAGTTATTTACCAGGGGACTCATTCTATAAAATTCCAAAAAGAAAATCAAACCACTTTAATAGTTCTCAAAATAAGGGGAATAAATATATGAAATAACAACTAAAATGATGTTTACAAAGAACCTAAAACATCCACATAAGGGAACCAAAAACTCAAAGAAACCAATATGAGGTCAGAAGCCCCATTTCAAAAATATTTGGAAACATTTAATTCCATAAAACCAAATAATTTTGAAACTAACATAACCTTAAAATTTATTTTAACATGTTTTCAAAAAATTTCATAATAAATCCTCAACCCACAGAAAACATTTCAACGATTGAAAGTCATTTTACCTAGGAAACTAAGGTAATAAAAACAGGTTTTTCAAAAAAGAAAATAAAGAAAAAAGTATAAAAAATTACTTTTTAAAAACACTCCAAAACCAAAAAACATCACTTAAACATCCAAAAAACAATACCCATAAAACCCAAAAGTGGATAAAACCAAAAAAGGATGGAAAAGAACCATAATGCCTAACCTTCTTTATTGTGAATGGTTTGGAATCATTGTTTTTTAAACTATTTTCCAACCATGAAAGCTCCACTAGATTTTTACCCAAAATGGTATGCACATCCAACATATGGTTTGACATACCATGCATATTAACTATGAGCCCTCTGAAAAACTTATAATTCCCACTCCAAATATAGGAATTCCGTGGAACGTCTCTGAAAAACCCACTAAAACTCATAGAAACAATAGTTCGCACCAAAACATATAAACAAAAAGCCACAATAATCTTAAAACATAAGAAAGGTCCCAAAAACCATTGAAAATTCAGGATATAATGTTAGAAAGAGTTGGAAAATAACTTTACTAGACCTTCTACCTAAGTTTTTATGGTTATGTATCCTTTTTACCATTAAAACCCAATTATTAAGAAGGTTAATATCAACAACATGTGTTAAAATGCCTTAAAAATAAAATGGATATTTGATGGTGATATAAATACTAAATTTTATAATTATCTTAAAAGAATTAGAAAAGTTTACAGACCTTTAACCTCTCTCAAAGATGGAGACAATAATCTGGATAAGGTCGAGGATATTTCTACTCATGATATTTCATATTTTGAATCCTTATTTAATAGACCTTGCATCAACAAGGATATACTTCCTGGAATTATTTTGACAATGTTCACTAAGGAAGATAATACCATTCTTTTAACAATTCCTCTTGATCATGAAATTAGAGACACTATCTTTTCTTCCAATCCTGATAGTTCCTCAGAGCCTGATGGTTTCAATAATGGATTCTTCCAAGAATATTGGGATGTCATTCAACATTATATTTTAAAACTAGTGAGATATTTCTTTTCTGTTGGTTTTCTACCACATGGGTTAAATGTGAAATTCCCCACTTTGATTCCCAAAATTGAAAATGCCTCTGAGATTCACCTTTTTCGTTCAACAGCCCTTATCAACCCCACTTATAAAATCATTACTAAACTGCTTGCCAACAAACATTCCAAGATCACTGAAAAAATTGTCTATTGGAATCATTTTTGTTTCATCAAGGGAAGATCCATCCATGACTATATTTTTCTTGCCTCTGAAGCCACTAACACCTTAAACAACAAAAATAGGGGTGGTAATATATCCATTAAACTCGAAATCAGGAAATCTTTCGATACCATGGAATGGAAATTTATCTTTAAAGTGTTTCAAGTTATTGGATTCAATAACTCCTTCATAAATAAAATCATATATTTTTTCCACTCAACCTCTATTTCTATCTTAATAAACGACTCTCCTAGAGGCTATTTCAAATGCACTAAAGGTGTCAGACAGAGTGATCCCCTCTCTTCCATTTTTTTCTATTACAAAGGATTATTTAAGTTGTATGCTCACTCTCCTAGTAGAACGAAATAATCTTACACCCATACATACTTATAGTAACATCAACATCCCTACACATCTTTTATATGCAGACAACATTATTCTTTTCTTAAAAAGGGAAAAAAGAAACATAAAAACTCTCAAAAATTCTCATTCTCACTATGAAGAGGTTTCAGGTCAGGTCATCAGTTGGAACAAATCCTATATTTTCTTTGGTAGAAACTTTCCAACAAATAGAAAAACCAATATTATCAATGATTTAGGTATTAAGGAAGGATATTTTCCTTTCACTTATCTTGGAGTCCCCATATTTTGGGGTATTCCCAAATCAAGATATTTAAATAACATTGTTGATCAAATTGTTAATAAACTCTCCTCTTGGAAGGGGAAGACTCTATCTATAGTAGGGAGAATCTTCCTTGTGAAGTTGGTTATTGTATCCAAAATGGTTTACTCAATGATGTTTTATAAATTGAATTTAATTCTTTTAAAATAAATGAATATTCAAATAAAAATTTTTGTTTGGTTTAGTAGTACTTTGGACATAAAGCTTGTGATTGTTCTTTGGTATACTTGTTGAAAACCTCTTGACAAGGGGGGCATGGTATTAAAAATTTGAATTTATTTAATGAATAAATTTAATATATAATTACTTGGTATCTTATTTAAAATGATTTTACTTCTATTACCTTTATTAAAAATAAGTTCCTTGATAAACTAAAAAAAGGCATCATGAATTTTCTCAACTCCTCCACCTGGAATTCCATTAAAAAAATACATATTCCAACCTTATGAACAAGTCTAGATAGATGGTCTCTAGGGAATCCTCTATGAGATTCTGGTTAGACAACTAGACTGGGCCCCCTCTATCTACCCTGATCCCATATCAAACCCCTAAAATTATCAATATAACCATCCGAGATGTCATTAATTCACAATTTGATAACCTCACTGCAAATGTCATTCATGTGGTTGAAAACTATACTTTCTCAAATGTGGATGATTTTTTTATATGGGAGCCTGCTCATAATGGCATCCTAGAATCCAATAATTTTTACACTCATTACTTCCATGACGATGGAAATGACTTTAGTTGGATTAGAATTTTCAACAAGCCTTGGATAAAACCTTCACGACTTACTCTTATTGGAGTGTCTCCTTTAACAGGATCCCAACTGATGCATGTATACAATATTTTAGGATTCAAACTTGTTCCAAATTTCATCTTTGTAATAAACATAGAGAGGATACCAATCACTTATTTCTTTTAAGTACCACTGCTACTGCCCTTTGGAATTATATTTTTGACATATTTGATTGTAGATGAATGATTCTTGACTCTGTTAATGCTCAGCTAAAAGCATTGTGTGAATATGGATAGCTCTCAAAAAATCAAAAATATCTTCTATTCATCCATCATTGAGCTCTTTCATGTGATTTGGTAAGATAAAAATACAAATTTTCACAATAATTTCCCACTCAACATCAATGCAGGTCAGACTCAAATTCTTATTTCTATTTGTGAAGCTGCCTTTATTGAGAAGGGGAATTTCAACAACACAGTGAAATATTTCATGATTCTGAGAAGACTAAAGTTTGATGGCATTTTTCACCGACCGCAGAGCATGTTTGATGTTTTTTGGAAGCCCTCAACTTCTGGATGGATCAGAGTTAATGTTGATGGTGCTTCCAAAGGCAATCTAGGACCTATGGGATGTGGGGCCATCTTCCGGAATCATCTTGGTTGAATCCTAAAGTGTATTCTTGGAGGATGTGGTATCACCTCTTCTTTGGAATCCAAAATTATGAGTGTCATTCATGATATCTCCTATTAAAAACACCAAGGTTGGAACGATATATGGATTGATAGTGACTCGACTACCATTATCTAAGCACTTTGGAATGGGGTGGCTCATCTGGCCTGGTCGATCACTACTCGATAGATGGAGTGCCTCTGTTCACTCTAAGATATCAACCACATTATCACTCATACATACCATTAAGTGAATTCTATTGTGGATGGGATTTCAAATAAAGGTGTAAGTTAGGGAATTACTTGGCTGACTGATCTCCCTAATAACTTACTCCCCCTTCATGTGATGGATTTTAATCTAACCCCATATTTTCGGTTCCTATAATATTGACTTTTATTTTGATAATGCTTTGGTTATTTTACTAAAGAAACACCTTCTTAAAAAAATATCTAAAAAAAGAAAAATATTAATAATATCGAAAAAAATGATATTTCAAATAAATAACTAATGGAAACAGAGTTAAAAAACTATATAATAATCTAAATGAAAAAATGGGAGACTAAGGAGTCTAAATCAAACTAAAACCAACTAGTTTCACAAACCAATGTTCTAATCACCATATCCTCCTGACCCTCAAGTTTCCACCATGATCCCAACAACCATTTTCTTCTAAAGAAGATGACACTTGATCCAACCTATAAAAAAAACCTAAAAAACCTTATATAAGATGTGAATACTACATACCCACTAACATGAGTATGTAGGGTGTGATACAAATCCAGTTGGATACCACCATGAGTCTATTTCACTTCTTTTATTTAAAAAACCAATTATGATGGATAGAAAACAAGGAATGAAAAAATAGGTTTTCATTTTCACTTTAAATAATAGGATAAAATAAGGTTTAAAACATCCACTTCCTCAAATATCCTTTTTTTAAAACCATTTCATGAAATTGGTTCTATTTCAAAATAAATCCAAGTCCATCGAAAACCAAATATTTTCCTTTATGCAACATGAATTTGAAATTAAACCCACACATGGTTTAAAATGTTTCAAATCATGATAATATTAATTCCCCATTTTAAAAACACTATTCCATTTTCCTTTAAAATATTACACACGCACAACCATTTCAGGTTAAATAAGTAAATAGGGGTAGACAATCAAGAAGTAACATGATAAATTAATGAATTGAATAACACTATCCAAAAACAAGGACAAACAAAAAAAGGATCAAAACATCAATAAATTATATCTAATAAATTATATTTACACATGAAAAAATATAAATAAGGGAGGAATAAAATAGATACATAACATTAGGTGAAACCATGAGGACTAATGAGACCATATAAGACATGAAAAAGTGGAACTAACTACAGGTAAGTCATGGTCACATCCATTCAATGAGTCTCTGTATGTAGTCTCCTTGGCGATGAACCCCAAATCAAGGTGTTACATAAAATTAAGGGGGATATATCTAGTGAAAAACCTCCATTATCCAAGAAATTTCCCATTACTTACTATTTGAAAACCGCGGTCTCCTCATGTAACAATAATAACATAGGTGGACTATTAGTAATAAAGTCATCAAATGACAACAACAAGCCTCTATAGATGACACCACAATCATTTCCTTCCAACCTCATACAATACCCTTAATGTGATCCCCAATATATAAGCATAACATGAGTCACATAACTAAGAATACATTATGTGGATAAGGACAACATCAACAAAATCTAGGGGTCTCAACAGGGTAATAATCAATATCACATTACAAAGTTCCAAATGGGCCTCCAATTATATCATATACATTTGTAAATCCATTTTAAAACCCATTTTGAATTCAAATACAATTCAAAAATAAATCATATTCATCAATAGAAACAACTAAAAAACCCAAGGGAAACTCCATTTCACTTATAAAACAACAACTTCCATTTAAAATATGAAATATATGTTTTAACACAAAAGGAAACCCACTATGGAAACATATTTTTCATTAAGGACCAAAAAAAGTGTGCTTCTTTAATAAAACAAGCCTTCTAATTTTATCAAACATATGGAGTACATAAAATATCATTTCACATCAAAAAAATTATTCAAACCCGAAACTCCTCCCATTTTCCACATTAAAATTATACAAAACCAATGGGAATTTTTGAAAAATAACACTAGATAGTCCACACCATAATTATTTAGGATAAACATGAATTTAGAAAACCCAATCAATAAGATAAATCTTTAATAAAATAAAATTCAATGAAAATACAACCTCAATTGATAGAACCATGTTGTATTTGATGAAAAAACATGAAAGGGACTCCTACTATGGATCTCAAACCTGAAAAAACAAATTTCTCAATTATAATAAACCCTAACCATGTAAATAATCTAATCATAACTAATAGGGTTAGAGGGATTGGATAAAAATATATAAAAGACGAGGAAGTGTAATGTCCCAAATTTTATGTGTATTATTTTTAAATATTATATGGATTATACTTGAGACCTGGTGCTGAGATGACATGGAATTATGAGGCCTGTTGTTCCTAGAATAAATGTTTGAAAATATATTAAAATTTTATTTGGAATACAAAAACAATTTTTCTAAAAAAGTGTAATAACTTCTAAATGAGTTTCCGAATTAAAAATTTGAGGGCACCGTTGCATTCAGAGTAGTGGCTTTACCCTAGGCATGGCCTAACATCGACCAGCATGGGTTGGATGTGGAAAGTAGTTTCGATCATTTCTAAATACATAAAATAAATTTAATATTTAATTTATTTCTCCATCTTGTCAACGCAACGATGATTTTTATTTTAATTAAGACTCTAAGTAGAGATCTAGGGTTAGGTACATAATTGTGGAAATTCCCTAGAGGCTCTAGAGAGAAACCTTGGAGAATTGTCTCTTCAGTGACAATAATGTTTTGGATTGAAGATCATTCTTGATGGATCTCGTCATCAACAATCGATCTTCCAAAATGAACAATCAAATACTAAGGTAGGATGTATTATTTTGGATTTCCTTCCCCATTCTTTAATTCAAAAATGAAGGCTAACCAACCAACAAATAGTTTGATCTATTGTTCGATCATTCCTTGTGGGATGTGTTTAATTGTAGGATTCATAGTGTTTTATTATTAGAGAATTGATTTGATTTTATGATCATTCTTACGGGAACATATTGTAGTCAGAACGAATAATAGCGCTAGTGTAGAAAATGTTTTTAACATTGGTTATTTTTCATTTTTTATGTCAGTTTTTAGCCGACGTTAATACGGATGACGTTATAAATATTGTTTTTTACATCGGTTATTTACAAACTGGCGTAAAAAACATAACATCACGGTGTTTATAACATTGGTTATCAATTAACCGGCGTGCAAAAACCAGGGGGTGAGGGTTTATCAGGTCAGTTATTATATAACCAACGTGATAAAACAGTGCAGGGGCGTTTATCATGTCGGTTATATAATAACCGATGTGATAAACCATTTCCCCAGCCTTTATCACGTCGGTTATTACATAACCGACGTGATAAACCGGTGGGGGGGGGGGGTTATCACATCGGTTATTATATAACCGACCTGATAAACTAGTCTGGGGGCCTTTTATCACATTAATTATTAAATAACCCATGTTATAAAAGGCCTGGGAAATGGTTTATTAGGTCAGTTATTATATAACCGACATGATAAACCAGTCTGGGGGCCTTTTATCATGTCAGTTATTCAAATAACCGACGTGATAAACCCTTCCCCATTTTTTTCATGTCAGTTATAAAATAACCGACGTGAAAGACCAATTTTTTTAAATGGAATACAGTCCTCTGATCTCCCCAGAAAAAACTAGAAACCAAATGAAGAATTTGTACAAAAAAACAGAAGTAGACCAAAATAAGAACCATAGAAAAATTAAGCATTTACCCCACTGGAAAGCCCCCACCACACCCCTAGACTACCCCCTGACCCCCTGGACTGCCCCCACCACACCCCTGGACTGCCCCCTTGACTCCCTGGACAACCCCAAACACCCTGGGACAACCCCCCACCCTGATGTATACCCCCACACCCTGGACAACACTCCCACACCCCTGGATAGCCCCCACACCCCTTGACAGCTCCCCACCCCCTGTACAGCCCCCACACCCCTGGACAGCCCCCCACACCCTCCTGGACACCCCCACACCCCTGGACACCCCCACCCTCCTGGACACTCCCACCCTCCTGGACACCCCCTGACCCCCCTGACCCCATCGAACAGCCCTCCCATACCCCTGGACACCCCCACACCCTTAAACAGCCCCCCCACACCCCTGGATAGCCCCCACCCCTTGACAGCCCCCCACCCCCTGGATAGCCCCCCACACCCCTGGACAACCCCCACCCCCTGGACAACCCCCCACACCCCTGGATGACCCCCACCCTCCTGGAAACCCCCACCCCACCAGACAACCCTCCCACACCCCTAGACACCCCACCCAACTGAACACCCCCCTACACCCTTGGAACCCCTCCCCCCAGACCAAAATCCATACCAGAAAAACTATCATAAGTAGATAAAAATTAAACATTCACATATATAACATTCAAAACTTACACCGTCAACTTAAAAAAAAAACTAAATCCAACCTAATCGACTACCAAATACACAATTACAACGAAAATATTCAAAATTTCATTTTACACTACAAAAAACTAAAATTCAATCAAACCTATAAAATAATTTGACCACTCCACTTGTAAGTGTTTGATGTCTTAAGCAGTATAGGGTTGAGGGTCATCAAATAGCTACAAATTAAAAGGATAGTAGTTAACGTGTATAATGAATAAATCAAATTGAAATATTATGGCAATGTTTAAAAGGAAATATTACCAGGTCAAAGTTCACAACTGTCCCAGTTGTTATTATTTCATACATAAATCTTAACATATAATATCCACATTCGATGACGCCTTGTTGTTCATGACAATTATGTTTGAATGATTGTAAAATCAATATATTATTTTTATGTAATAAATCAAAAATAAAAAATTATAAATGGATATTTACCTTCGCATTTACATATTTGATCTTTTCACTCCTTTTCTTTGTGTTTTTTCTAAAGTAGACCCATACCCTGTTACAAAATAATACGAATGGGGTAAATTTAAAATTCATTATAATATATAAAACTATTGAGAAATTGAAACTTTCTTTTCTAATATATTCATAAAACTTTCCCGCACATCATCATGGAAAGATCATATACAATAAAGTGTTTTCTCCCTTGGGAAAAACACCCCTAACATCCAAAGATCACTGATAAAATAAAATTTAAGGTTAGTGGTTTTTTATGTTAAAAGATAATGAACTCTTTGAGATAGATGTGTTTCATACCTCTCACAAAAAGGCATCATCCAACATTGTGTGACTATATTCTGTTCAAGTCTTTCAGTAATATAAAGCATTATTTGTTCCTCATCCAATGCACATGATTTAGGGGAAATCAATTGTGGGTCCATGAATCCATATACATATGTCATCTCATTCCTCTCACAAATTTTATAAAGATACCTAATACAAAATAGACATAATTATACATTTTTAATAAATATAACATAGGGAAAAGGTGTTAAGACTAACATGGAAAAAATTTGCACAACTTTGATGCCCAACTTATCTCTAGTAACAAGCTCCATGATATTAGTTTTCATAATCCCCACAGTTATTTTACATCCACAAACATGAGCTTCCATTGGAAACTCATAATGACCCTCCAACAAATTTGAATATATTGACAATATGTCAAGACTACTACAATCTGTATCTGATGTCATATCCATTTGTCTTTGTTATTGTCTATACAGTATTTCTTTACCTTTGAAGTATTCCTGTAAAAATAAAGAGAAAAATATATTAGTTTTCAAATGATAAAAAAACTTTAATAAAAAAATAAAATAAAAGATATAACATTCATACCTCTATGGTAATGAGTTGAAGAATTCTGGATGGGCAAATTAAAAAATGTCCGATACTATGTCCAACTATTGTCACCTCATCTGTAGGTAATGGTACTCGAGATGGTCTATCTATAATATCATGTACAGTGACCCTCTGATTCTCTACCTCTAATTGTTGATTATGAACTGTATCTCCTATAAAATATACCAACACATATGCAACTATATGATGTTGAGGATCATCAACATACAACTCGCAATAAGTAGGAAGCTGCGGTGGAGGAGTAGGATAAAAAATGGGGTCCGCAGGCTGAGGTGGGGGAGTAAGAGATACTGTCAGAGGTGGAGGATAAATAATGGGGTCTATAAGGGGAGGTGGAGGAGTGGGAGCTGTAGTCTGAAATTGCCTTTGCATGTCTGCAAACATAGACTGTACTAATGCTCTAATCTTTTCCTCCATCGTTGCATTAATATTATGAACTTCAGTCTCCAAGGATTATATTTTTTTTATAAACACCCTCAACGTTAGAAGTTGAAGAACGTGGAAACACTTTTCTTACCGATACACCTGCCAGATATCCTCTTACACGACCAGGATGTTCGAGATTTTCCAATGCTACAGATAAAATATCTTTCCTCCCAGTAGTTGTAAATGCCCCCTATGAGCTTTGCTCCACAAGAGAGTACTGTATTAATTAATTGAACATTTATGTAATTATTGAAATTATATGAAGAAAATAGTTAACTTAAATAAATAAAATAGATATCTTACAATCCTCTCAGCTACGATTCTTGATTATTCTGAAAGATATTTCCCTTTTTTAGCATCCGATCTCTCCTCCATTTTTCATGTCTAGATGGAGGGGATGGATGGGCCACCTCTCCAGAGCTTGAATTCTCAGCTCTTAGTTTTTGAAATTTTTCTGCCATCATTTGTTCTCCAAAAAATGCATACCCTCCCCGAGATAAACTATGAGGGTAAACATTTTTAATTGGATCTCCTGATGAGATTTCCTTGTTTGTTGTAAATTAAGAATAATAAATCATTAACAAAACATTAATAAGATCATTTATATAAGAAAGCTTATAAAAGTTTACATTGCCCTTACCAAAAATGACTCTTTTCTTCTACTTTCAACAAACTATCTCCATGTTTCTTCATCTATAAAAGGATATATACGACATGGATTGTCATGAATCATATGACCAAAAATGAAATCAAATGAGAGGGTTGATTTGAAATCCCTCCATCTCCTGGTAGCCATCAATAAACATTTCTTCCTGACTCCTCCAGTGTCAGGAATATCAAATTTCATCTGATGAAGAATAGTTTAAACATATTATATATACTAGAAACATTTAAAGAATAGTAAAACAATAGAAAAATATCTTACGAAAATCGTCTCCCACAACTGAGAGATTATCGATTTATCCACACTTCTCCAGTCATCGTACAAAATGATTATTTTTCTCTTAGCCTGAGTTGATATAAAACTCTTTAAATATTTTTCATTTGGACCTCTAGGAATATCATCATAATCAAACTCAACGAGTATCCTCTGATCCTGTATATGGGAAAGTGCTAATTTTATTAAACGTGTGCACCCACGTTTACCAACTCTTGAACTCTTTGTCGTAATAGGAGCACATGAGGAAGATTGGGGAACATCAATAGGAGCATGTGAATATTCCTCCCCAGAGGTATGACCAATATGATCATCTCCAGAATCATGTGGTTGATCAACCAAATGACATGTCATTATCCTTCAAATAAAAAAAACAAACATTAGTTCATAAATATACAAATTCCAATATTTTAATACTACTATAATCAGAAAATATAAAATTGTACTAAGTTACGTAATAGTAAACAATGTTAATATGGTAAGCATGTTAAACAATGGTAAAGATAGTAAAGATGGTCATGATGGTAAACATGGTAAACATGGTAAAAATGGTAAACATGGTAAAGTAATTGTCACTGAACAAAAAAAATAGATATATAATTTATGTAATGGTAAACATGATAAAGTAAACTAAACAAACTTAAAACAAACAAAAACTTATACTTATTTTGTTTTAATACATGTTTTAATAAAGAAAAAACTTACAATATCTAACATTTTATGAAAAAAATAAATGTAAACAAGAAATAAACATATGTTACCTGTAATTTTAGGAATGTACAAATGGATTGTTTTCCCAAATTCCTTCATCGTGATCGTTCCTTATGGCACAAACCATGTCTTCAACATGCTCATCATTATGTTCTATTAATCTTTCCATAGCAGTAGGGATCTCAAATAAATCACCATGTTCATCAAGTTCATCCTCACCAAAATATTGTTTTTTCCCTTGTAAAACAACAGACCAATGTATATCTGATTGATCTACTACATAGAAATTTTTTTTTGAATGTGTTTCCATTATAAAATAATCAGCTATGTCTTCCAATATATTCAGATTAACAAGCATCATTCCAAATTCATCGTGTCTGACACTGTTGTTACCGATAAACCATTTGTAGTTAAAAAAAAGAACTTTAATTTTAAAGTAATCAACCTACCATATGTCTTAAATCACTCCATAATATGCACTTGATGCAGAAATTGAGTTTTTGTCCTTATCACTCGAAAAATGCATTGCTTCTGCAAACACCAATACACCACTATTCTGAACTGCACTTCTGTTGTCCTGAGCTTTCGTATGAAATGTATATCCATTAATGTTATAACCGGACCATGTTATCACATTTAAATATGGACCACCCACTATCCATTTTAATGTCTCTGATACATGTAATCTACCAAGCAAGGTCTTTTTAAACCATGACAAAAATGTTTTGTTTTGCTCATTCAAAATCCATATTTCTTTCTTCTTTGGATGACATTGTTTCAACTCATTAATATGTAATGTGATATACGGTTGAACATTAGCTATGTTATTCAAGATGTATGATTCTAAATTCTTCATCTGTTTAGCTGACAATGATTTGACTTTCCAGCCATGAATGCCCTTTCCCTAATTATTAACTCGTTCATAGCGAGATGGAGGCAAACCTATGTGCTGTGCCTTAGCCAAGTAGCTCATACAAAACTCTGCAACCTCCTCAGAAATATACTTTTTAATAATGGAGGCTTGAGGTCGATATGGATTCTTAACATAACCCCT